>CM061750.1:355440519-356090855 GCA_030979885.1 Lolium multiflorum | reverse complement strand
ATGTTAATTTTTATTGTCCACTAACCCTCTAATGAGTTGTTTCTGAGTTTGGTGTGGAGGAAGTTTTCGGTCAAGAGAGGAGGATGATATACTATGATCAAGGAGAGTGAAAGTTTAGCCGGGGATGCCACCGTGGTTCATCCCTGCATATATCAAGAAGACTCAAAGCCTAAGCTTGGGGATGCCCAAGGTATCCCCTTCTTCATCGACCACATTATCAGGTTCCTCCCCTGAAACTACATTTTTATTCGCCACATCTTATGTGCTTTACTTGGAGCGCCTGTGTGCTTTTGTTTTTGTTTTTGTTTGAATAAATTGGATTACATCATGCTTGTGTGGGAGAGAGACACGCTCCGCTGGTTCATATGAACACATGTGTTCTTAGCTCATAATATTCATGGCGAAGTTTCCTCTCTTCGTTAAATTGTTATATGGTTGGAATTGGAAAATGATACATAGTAATTGCTATAAATGTCTTGGGTAATGTGTACTTTACAATTGTTGTGCTCATGTTTTAAGCTCTTGCATCATATGCTTTGCACCTATTAATGAAGAAATACATAGAGTTTGCTAAAATTTGGTTTGCATATTTGGTTTCTCTAAAGTCTAGATAATTTCTAGTAGTTTGAACAACAAGGAAGACGGTGTAGAGTCTTATAATGTTTTCAATATGTCTTTTATGTGAGTTTTGCTGCACCGGTTCATCCTTGTGTTTGCTTCAAATAACCTTGCTAGCCTAAACCTTGTATCGAGAGGGAATACTTCTCATGCATCCAAAATACTTGAGCCAACACTATGCCATTTGTGTCCACCATACCTACCTACTACATGGTATTTCTCCTCCATATTTCAAAGTAAATTGCTTGAGTGCTACCTTTAAACAATTCAAAATTTACTCTTATTTGTGTCAATGTTTTATAACTCATGAGGAAGTATGTGGTGTTTTATCTTTCGATCTTGTCATTTACTTCTGACAGACTCTCACCAATGGACTAGTGGCTTCATCCGCTTATCCAATAATTTTGCAAAAAGAGCTGGCAATGGGGTTCCCAATCCCAAATTAATTAACAAAAATAGACACTCCTCCATGGTATGAGATTGTTGGAAGGCACCCGAGGATTCGGTTAGCCATGGCTTGTGTAAGCAAAGGTTGGGAGGAGTGTCATCATAATAAAACTAAAATAAAAGGCACTCCTCCATGGTATGAGATTGTTGGCAGGCACCCGAGGATTCGGCTAGCCATGGTTTGTGAAAGAAAGGTTGGAAGGAGTGCCACCCAAAAATAAAATAAAATGGGAGCCGCTTTTTGAAGGTTTGTCTGGCAAGGGGGTTAGAGTACCCGCTACCATTCGTTGACAACAACAAACACCTCTCAAAACTTTACTTTTATGCTCTCTATATGATTTCAAAACTTGAAAAGCTCTAGCACATGATTTAATCCCTGCTTCCCTCTGCGAAGGACCATTCTTTTACTTTTATTGTTGGGTCGTTTACCTATTTCTCTCCACCTCAAGAAGCAAACACTTGTGTGAACCGTGCATTGATTCTTACATATTTGCATATTGCATTTGTTATATTGCTTTGCATTGACAATTATCCATGAGATATACATGTTATAAGTTGAAAGCAACCGCTGAAACTTAATCTTCTTTTGTGTTGCTTCAATACCTTTACTTTGAATTATTGCTTTATGAGTTAACTCTTATGCAAGACTTATTGTCTTGAAATGCTATTCATGAAAAGTCTTTGCTTTATGATTCACTTGTTTACTCATGTCATATACATTGTTTTGATCGTTGCATTCACTACATATGCTTTACAAATAGTATGATCAAGATTATGATGGCATGTCACTCCAGAAATTATCTTTGTTATCGTTTTACCTGCTCGGGACGAGCAGAACTAAGCTTGGGGATGCTGATACGCCTCCGACGTATCGATAATTTCTTGTGTTCCATGCCACATTATTGATGTTATCTACATGTTTTATGCACACTTTATGTCATATTCGTACATTTTCTGGAACTAACCTATTAACAAGATGCCGAAGTGCCAGTTCCTGTTTTCTGCTGTTTTTGGTTTCAGAAATCCTAGTAACGAAATATTCTCGGAATCGGACGAAATCAACGCCAAAGATCTTAGAATCCCCGGAAGCATCCAGAACACACCAGAGAGGTCAGAGGGGGGCCACAGGGCCACCAAACCCTAGGCTGGCGCGGCCAGAGGGGGGGCCGCGCCGCGGCCCCCCGCTGTCTCTCCTGCGCCGCCTCTCCTTCGCCTATAAGAAGCCCCTGGATCAGAAAACCCGATACCAATTGACGAAACTCCAAAAACCTTCCAGAGCCGCCGCCATCGCGAGGCCAAGATCTGGGGGACAGGAGTCTCTGTTCCGACACCCCGCCGGGACGGGGAAGTGCCCCGGGAAGGCTTCTCCATCGACACCGCCATCTCCACCGCCATCTTCATCACCGCCGCGCTCCCATGAGGAGGGAGTAGTTCTCCATCGAGGCTCGTGGCTGTACCGGTAGCTATGTGGTTCATCTCTCTTCCATGTACTTCAATACAATGATCTCATTGAGATTCATATGAGTTTGTATCACTACTATCTATGTGCTACTCTAGTGATGTGTTATTAAAGTAGTTTTATTCCTCCTACACGATGTGACAGTGCGTGCACCATGTTAGTACTTGGTTTATGCTATGATCATGATCTCTTGAATTAAGTTAACTATTGCTATGATAATATTGATGTGATCCATTCCTCTCACATATGCATGAAGGTGATGTGCAGGCATGCTATGCTAGTACTTGTCGGTCTCTGTTGATCTATTCATACACTAAAGGTTACTAAAACATGAGCATTATTGTGGAGCTTGTTAACTCCAGCATTGAGGGTATGTAATCCTACGCAATGTGTTCATCATCCAACAAAAAGTGTAGAGTATGCATTTATCTATTCTATAGGTGATCAATGTTGAGAGTGTCCACTAGTGAAAGTCTAACTCTAGGCCTTGTTCCTAAATAATGCCTGAGTTACTACTGCTTGTTTACTACCATCACAAGGCTTCACCGCTGAGTTACTATCGCTTGTTTACCGTTTTATCAAGCATTACCGCTGCAATACCACCACCATCAACTACGCGCCAAGCACTTTTCTGGCACCGTTGTTAACGTCATACTTATTTATACCACCCGTATTTCACTATCTCGTCGAACTAGTGCACCTATTAGTGTTGGGGACACAAGAGACTTCTGGCTTTGTGGTTGCGCAGGGTTGCATTAGAGGGATATCTTTGACCTCTCCCTCCTCCCCGAGTTCGATAAACCTTGGGTATCCACTTAAGGGAAACTTGCTGCTGTTCTACAAACCTCTGCACTTGGAGGCCCAACACTGTCTACAAGAATAGAAGCTCCCGTAGACATCAGTGTGCACGCGAATCTTCCTCCACCTCTTCTTCATCCTCTTCCTTGACGTCCTTGTCTTCCTCTTTCCACCCAAGATCTCGATCTTCTTCATCTGGAAACTCCTTGCCCTTGTTCTTGGAGACCATGGTGCTTCTAGACTAAAAACAGATCCTGGCAGAAACAGCTCGAAACAAAACACGTCGAGAAAACGATATACGGACCTCCAGGGGTCCGGGGGATTATATAGCAAAAAATTTCTCGACAAAAGGAAAGTACCAGATCGAACCAGAGTCGGAAAGGGGCGACGGGGCGGCGGCCAAACCCTAGGTCGGCGCGGGCCCTGGCTAGGCCGCGCCGGCCTATGGTGCCACGCCCTCGTGCGTCCTTTCCACTCCGTTTCGAACTCGTAATTTCTCATATTTTCCAAAAACAGCAAAAATATTGTTCGGAAAGTAAATTGCGAACTTTTCATTACCAGTACTGTTACCTATTCAAAGTCGGTTCTCGCGGATCCAATTTGTCCTTTGATGAAAGCCTCCGATGTTTCCACTTGAATAATATCAACATCAACATTATAAGAATCACCCGAGATATAATGCTTGAGCCTTTGTCCATTCACCACTTGCGTAGCATTGCCTTGGAGAGAGCTAATTTTGATTGCTCCTGAGCGATACACCTCCTCGACAACATATGGTCCTTCCCATTTCGAGAGTAATTTCCCTGCAAAGAATCTGAGCGAGACCGATACAATAGGACTTTATCCCCAATATTAAACTCTCTTTTGATGATCCTCCTATCATGCCATTTTTTAACTTTCTTTAAAGAGTTTAGCATTTTCATAAGCTTCACTTCTCCATTCATCTAGAGAACTTAATTGTAGCAACCTCTTATCACCGGCAAGTTTAGGATCTTTATTTAATTCTCTAACAGCCCTATAAGCTTTGTGTTCTAGCTCTAAAGGTAAATGACAAGCTTTTCCGTAAACCATTTTATAAGGTGACATTCCCATGGGGTTTTTATAAGCAGTTCTATAAGCCCATAGTGCGTCTTTCAATTTACTAGCCCAATTCTTCCTAGATTTATTAACAGTTTTTCCCAAAATAGATTTAATTTCTCTATTTGATAATTCTACTTGACCACTAGTTTGAGGATGATAAGCGGAAGCAATTCTATGATTAATTCCATACTTAGCAAGAGTTTTTCTAAAACCTCCATGAATAAAATGAGAACCTCCATCAGTCATAATATATCTAGGCACTCCAAATCTAGGGAAAATAATATCTAAAAGCATTTTTAAAGAGGTCTCACCATCAACACTTTTTGTAGGTATGGCTTCCACCCATTTAGTAACATAATCAACAACAACAAGTATATGAGTGTTACCTTTTGAAGAGGGAAAAGGTCCCATGAAGTCAAATCCCCAACAATCAAATGGTTCAATAACAAGAGTATAATTCATAGGCATTTCATTGCGTCTGGAGATATTACCAACCCTTTGGCATTCATCACAAGATAAAATAAACTTCCTCGCATCTTTGAAGAGAGTTGGCCAATAAAAACCTGATTGTAGAACCTTTTGCGCGGTTCTATCTGCGTGATGTCCTCCATAAGCACTACCATGACACTTACTCAATATCTCTTGTTGTTCATATTCGGGAACACATCTTCGCACGCATAATACCATCCACTCCTTCTTTATATAAGTGTGGGTCATCCCAGAAATAATGCCTCAAATCATAAAAGAATTTCCTCCTTTGCTGAGCTGAAAAGGTTGGAGGCAAGTACTTGGAAACAATAAAGTTAGCATAATCAGCATACCAAGGAGAGCTCACCTTTATTACAGCCAATTGTTCATTTGGAAAACTATCATTAACAGGAACAGGATCATAAGCAATATTTTCCAATCTAGACAAATTATCAACAACAGGATTATCAGCACCTTTCCTATCTACAATATGTAAATCAAATTCTTGCAAAAGAAGTACCCATCTAATAAGCCTCGGCTTAGCATCTTTCTTTGTCATTAGGTATCTAATTGCAGCATGATCAGTATGAATAGTAACTTTTGAATCAACAATATAAGATCTAAATTTATCACAAGCAAAAACTACAGCTAATAATTCCTTTTCATTTCTCTGAGCAGCATCAAGAGTTTTACTAGCATAATGAATAACATTCAGTTTTTTATCTACTCGCTGTCCAAGAACAGCGCCTACAACAAAATCACTAGCATCACACATAATTTCAAATGGTAAATTCCAATCAGGAGGTTCAACTATAGGAGCAGTTTCTTTAGAGTTTCAAAAGCTTCCTTACAATCATCATCAAAAACAAATGGTACATCTTTTTGAAGAAGATTAGTAAGAGGCTTTGAAATCTTGGAGAAATCTTTAATAAACCTCCTATAAAACCCAGCATGACCAAGAACACTACGAATACCTTTAACATCCCTGGGATAGGGCATCTTCTCAATTGCTTCAACTTTAGCTCTATCAACTTCAATACCTCTCTCGTAAATTTTATGTCCCAATACAATTCCTTCATTAACCATAAAGTGGCATTTCTCCCAATTAAGAACAAGGTTAGTTTCTTCACATCTCTGCAAAACTTTATCAAGGTTTCGCAAGCAACTATCAAAAGAATTCCCATAAACGGAAAAATCATCCATGAATACCTCTACAATACTTTCACAAAAACCATGAAAAATAGCAGACATGCATCTTTGAAAAGTAGCAGGAGCATTACATAAACCAAAAGGCATACGCCTATAAGCATAAGTTCCATAGGGACAAGTAAAGGTGGTTTTCTCTTGATCTTTAGCTTTAACGCAATTTGTGAAAACCCATAATAACCATCAAGAAAGCAAAAATGAGTATTTTTAGACAATCTTTCTAGCATTTGATCAATAAATGGTAAAGGGTAATGATCTTTTTTAGTAACTTTATTAACTTTTCGAAATCAATGCACATTCTATACCCTACAACCACTCTTTGAGGAATGAGCTCATCATTATCATTAGGCACAACAGTCATACCTCCTTTCTTAGGAACACAATGCACAAGACTAACCCATCTACTATCAGCAATAGGATATATAATACCAGCTTCAAGAAGTCGTAATACCTCATTCCTTACCACTTCCTTCATCTTCGGAATTAGACGACGCTGAGGTTCAACAACAGGCTTTGCATCATCTTCCATATTAATAGCATGTTGGCAAATAGATGGAGAAATCCCCTTCAAATCATCAAGAGTGTAGCCAATAGCTCCTCGGTGTTTCTTCAATATTTGCAATAATCTTTCTTCTTCAAACTCTGTAAGCTTAGAACTAATAATAACAAGATATATTTTCTTATCATCAATATGAGCATATTTAAGATTATCAGGTAAAGGCTAAAAACAGGATCTTCCTTAGGTGGCGGTGTTGTACCCAAATCTTCCACCGGTAAATCGTGCTTGAGAATAGGTTGGCGAAGAAAGATTTCCTCAAGTTCATCTCTTTCTTTCCTAAAAATTTCACTCTCGCTATCCTCCAAATGTTGCTGCAAAGGATTGTTAGGAACAAGAACAATAGATGCACACTGCTCCATTTTAAAATCATTACTAGGCAAATCAACTTTATAAGGAGTTTTAGTAAATTTAGAGAAGTTAAACTCATAAGATTCACCAGCAAATTTAGTCAAAATTTTCTCCTTCTTGCAATCTATAATAGCTCCACAAGTATTTAGAAAAGGTCTACCAAAAATAATAGGACAATAATCACTAGCAGCAGAACCAAGTACCAAAAAGTCAGCAGGATATTTAATCTTACCGCATAGAACTTCCACATCTCGAACAATACCAATTGGTGAAATAGTTTCTCTATTAGCCAGCTGAATAACCACATCAATATCTTCAAGTTCACAAGAATCAATTTCGTGCATAATCTCCGTGTAAAGCTCATACGGAATAGCACTAACACTTGCACCAATATCACATAATCCATAATAGCAATGATCACCAATTTTAACAGATAGCATAGGAACACTAGCTTGTTTGGGTTTATTAGGATGTGAAACAATATTAGAAGCATCTTCACATAAAATAATATGACCATCCTACATTTTCAGTCACAAGATCTTTAACTATTGCAACAGCAGGTTCAATTTTATTTGTTCTTCAGGTTCTCTAGGTTTCTTTTCACTTTTATGAACCGCACTATTTATAACAGAGTACTCTTTCATTTTAGCAGGGAAAGGATTTTTTCAATATAAGCTTCAGGAATAACATGATCAGCAGTTTCAATTACAACACACTTATTAATAGATGAATCAATTTTATCTTTGTATGGTTCATGATACTTATCAAAATTCTTCTTAGGCAATTCATAATGAGAGGCAAAAGCTTTATAAAGATTTGCATCAACTTGGGAATCAAGACCATATGTAGCACTCATATTACGAAATAAATCAGTATCCATAAAAGCTTCAATGCATTTATAATCATAAATTATACCTGATTCTCTATCTTTGTCGTTCTCCCAACCTTCAGTATTTTCTTGGATTCGATCAAGAAGGTCCCTTTTAAACTCTTCTTTGTTGCGTGTAAATGATCCAGAACAAGAAGTATCCAGCAAGGTCTTGTCTTGAAAAGAAAGTCTTGCATAGAAATTATCAATAATAACATTACCAGGAAGCTCATGAATGGGGCATTTGAGCATTAAAGACTTCAATCTCCCCAAGCTTGGGCAATACTCTCTCCATCATGAGGCCAAAAATTATATATGCGATTCCGATCCTTATGAATTTCACTTGGAGGATAGAACTTAGAATAAAACCGGGGCACAATATCATTCCATTCAAGAGAATCCCCATTATCCAATAATTTATACCAATGCGCCGCCTTACCGGACAGCGATAAAGAGAATAATTTCTTCCTCACTTCATCCATAGCAATACCTGCACATTTGAATAACCCGCATAATTCATGCAAAAACGGTAAATGATCACCAGGATGGACAGTTCCATCCCCTTCATAGCGGTTATCCATAACACGTTCAATAATTTTCATAGGTATTTTATATGGTATCACTTCCTCACCTGGCGCTTCATCTACTACCGTTGCAGTAGTAGTAGATTTCCAAATAGAAATTGAAGAGAAGATCTCTCCATAATGACTTATAGCAGAGGCAAATAAAATCAGCACAACAGAAAGGTTTTCCTTACCAATTCCACTTACCAATAGTGCTTCAACTGGCGCGAAAAATAGTCTTGATGACCCACAAGTATAGGGGGTGTATCGTAGTAGTAAGTAAGAATGTCGATCCCAACGAGAGCAGAAGGTGTTGACAAGCAGTTTCGATGAAGGTTTCACTGTAAATGCTCACAGACAAGTATTCAGGGGGTTTTGATGTAGCAGATGAAATAAGTACGAGTAAGTAAAATGCGAGAGAAATAATGCAGCGAGTGGCCCAATCCTTTTAGCACAAAGGACAAGCCGATTTGTTTACTTATAATGACCAAACGTTCTCGAGGACACACGGGATTTTAGTCTAGTGCTTTCGCTACATACGGCTAAATAATCTTCATTGTTATGATAAGTGTTGTGTGGGTGAACCTATGCTAATGTACCGCCCTTCCTAGGACTAAATACATACTTGTGATTATACCCCTTGCAAGCATCCGCAACTACAAGAAAGTAATTAAGAATAAATCTAACCACAACCTTAAACTCTGAGATCCTGCGATCCCTCCTGCATCGATATACCAACGGGGGTTTAGGTTTCTGTCACTCCGGCAACCCCGCAATTAGCAAACGAATACAAGATGCATTCCCCTAGGCCCATAAATGGTGAAGTGTCATGTAGTCGACGTTCACATGACACCACTAGAAGAATAACACCACAACTTAAATATCACACCATTGAATATTACTCAACCATAGTTCACTACTAACATTTAGACTTCACCCATGTCCTCAAGAACTAAACGAACTACTCACGAGACATCATATGGAACATGATCAGAGGTGATATGATGATGAATAACAATCTGAACATAAACTTGGTTCAATGGTTTCACTCAATAGCATCAACAACAAGTATAAATCGATACCGGGAGAGTTTCCCCTATCAAACAATCAAGATCAAACCCAAATTGCTACGGCGGTGACGGTGTCCAGCGGTGATGACGGCGGTGATGATGGTGGAGATGATGATGATGGTGATGGTGATGATGTCCAGCTCGATGTCGGTGACGATGGCGTCGATTTCCCCCTCCGGGAGGGAATTTCCCCGGCGGATTCCGCCGCCGGAGAGCTCTTTTCTCTCTGGTGTTCTCCGCCCCGCAGAGGCGGCTGTAACTCTTCGTGAGGTACCCCCTCTGGCTTAGGTCTTCGGGACGAAGGGTTTGGCGAAGAAAAGGAGGCGAAAGGGGTCGTGGGCCCCTCACACCACATGGCGGCGCGGCCAGGGCCTGGGCCGCGCCGCCCTAGGGTGTGGGCCCACCCTGGCTCCTCCTGGCTCCTCCTTCTGGCTTCCTTCGTCATCTTGAAAAATAGGATTTTTGGTATAATTTCCTTCCACAGTTGATCTTCCGAAATATTGCGTTCTGACGGTGCTTTTTCCAGCAGAATCCTGGCTCCGGTGTTCGATCCTCCAATAATGATGAAACATGCAAAATAGATGAAATAACATAAGTATTGTGTCCCAATATGAAATATATCAATGAATAAAAACAGCAAATTATGATATAAAATAGTGATGCAATTGGACGTATCAGTACTTGTCGAAAGCGAGGTTGAACAAGGTATGGAGGATACCGAAGATCAAACCTCGGACAAGTAAAATATCGCGTGACAAAAGGAATTGGTATCGTATGTGAATGGTTCATTCGATCACTAAAGTCATCGTTGAATATGTGGGAGCCATTATGGATCTCCAGATCCCGCTATTGGTTATTGGTCGGAGTGAGTACTCAACCATGTCCGCATAGTTCACGAACCGTAGGTGACACACTTAAAGTTGGATGTTGAAATGGTAGTACTTGAATATGGAATGGAGTTGGAATATTTGTTCGGAGTCCCGGATGTGATCCCGGACATCACGAGGAGTTCCGGAATGGTCCGGAGAATAAGATTCATATGTAGGATGTCATTTTATGTGAATAAAATGTCGCGGAAGGTTCTATGGAAGGTTCTAGAAGGTTCTAGAAAAGTCCGGAAGAAACCACCAAGGAAGGTGGAGTCCACATGGGACTCCACCTCCATGGCCGGCCAACCCTAGTGGGGGAGTCCAAGTGGACTCCCCCAAGGGGGCCCCCACATGGGAGGTGGAAATCCCACCTTTGGTGGGAGTCCTAGTTGGGCTAGGTTTCCCCCTCCTATGGAAGGTTTTGGTTTCGGGTCTTATTCGAAGACTTGGAGACAAACCTCTTGGGATTCCACCTATATAATGAGGGGGCCAAGGGGGAGGGGGCTCGGCCACCTCCAAACACCACCAAGGTGGCCGCACCCTATAGTGGCCGGCGCCCCCTCTCCCCAAACCCTAGCCGCCCCGCTCCTCCACTTCCCGCACGCTTAGCGAAGCTCCGCCGGGACTTCTCCACCACCACCGACACCACGCCGTCGTGCTGTCGGATTCAAGAGGAGCTACTACTTCCGCTGCCCGCTGGAACGGGGAGGTGGACGTCGTCTTCATCAACAACCGAACGTGTGACCGAGTACGGAGGTGCTGCCTGTTCGTGGCGCCGGAACCGATCGTGATCAAGATCTTCTACGCGCTTTTGCAAGCGGCAAGTGAACGTCTACCGCAGCAACAAGAGCCTCATCTTGTAGGCTTTGGAATCTCTTCAAGGGTAAGACTCGATACCCCCTCGTTGCTACCGTCTTCTAGATTGCATCTTGGCTTGGATTGCGTGTTCGCGGTAGGAAAATTTTTGTTTTCTATGCAACGTTATCCTACACGATAGTTGGTTCATGCCTGCATTGACACCTGGGACAGTGACAGAAAGTTCTAAGGTTGTGTTGTGCTGTTGCCACTAGGGATAAAACATTGGCGCTATGTCCGAGGATGTAGTTGTTGATTACATTACGCACCATACTTAATGCAATTGTCTGTTGTTTGCAACTTAATACTGGAAGGGGTTCGGACGATAACCTGAAGGTGGACTTTTTAGGCATAGATGCAGTTGGATGGCGGTCTATGTACTTTGTCGTAATGCCCAATTAAATCTCACTATACTTATCATGTCATGTATGTGCATTGTTATGCCCTCTCTATTTGTCAATTGCCCGACTGTAATTTGTTCACCCAACATGCTTTTATCTTATGGGAGAGACACTTCTGAACTGTGGACCCCGGTCCATTCTTTAATACAAATACAAATCTGCTGCAATACTTGTTTTACTGTTTCTCTGCAAACAATCATCTTCCACACAATACAGTTAATCCTTTGTTACAGCAAGCCGGTGAGATTGACAACCTCACTGTTTCGTTGGGGCAAAGTACTTTGGTTGTGTTGTGCAGGTTCCACGTTGGCGCCGGAATCTCTGGTGTTGCGCCGCACTACATCTCCGCCGCCATCAACCTTCAACGTGCTTCTTGACTCCTACTGGTTCGATTAAACCTTGGTTTCTAACTGAGGAAACTTGCCGCTGTAGCATCACAACTTCCTCTTGGGGTTCCCAACGGACGTGTCAATTACACGCATCAAGCAAATTTCTGGCGCCGTTGCCGGGAAGAAAAGCTACACCACAAAGATTTCTAACTCCCACGTCAACTACACGCCAGCTAAATTTCTGGCGCCGTTGCCGGGGAGATCAAGACACGCTGCAAGGGGAGTCTCCACTTCAATCTCTTTACTTTGTTTTTGTCTTGCTTTATTTACTACTTTGTTTGCTGCATTATATCAAAACACAAAAAAATTAGTTGCTAGTTTTACTTTATTTACTGTCTTGCACTCTATATCAAAAACACAAAAAAATTAGTTTACTTGCATTTACTTTACTTGATTCATCATGTTTCCTTTTAATTTTACCACAAAGAACATACCGGTAGGACAAGGGTCTATAATTGGGAGGAACAATATAGAAGAATTTTTCACCCATGTTAGTACCGTTGAAGATTTTGAAGATAGACACTTGGTAGAACTTGCTCCTACTTATGAAATTGTTGTTGCTGCTTTAGTTCGCATGTTGGAAACTAAATTTGTTAATCTCAATCCTATAATCCAACACATGTTTCTTACACTTGGTGATTTGGAAGAGGGGGAAAAGAAAGATTTTGTTTTAGAAACCCTTCTTAGAGAATTTGGTGGTCTAGCAAGAGAGGCTAGAAAGGTCTTTGCTAAATTTAATATGCTTGGTTCTCATACTAATTTTGTTAGTCTCCTTGAAAAAATGGACATGGATAGAATAAGGTACACTAATAATGCTAATGATGGTGGGGAGATCAAAGCACCAATACCATGTAAACTCCTAGCTATGAATGATGCACTAGAAAATAACTATGCTTGGCTTGTTCCTGAAAATTTGTTTGATGAGAGTAGCAAGCCCAAGACTAATGAAAAGGGAGACGCTGAAACTTATGTATCTAATATACTATGCATGGTTGAGAAAACTCCAAACCCCGCTGTAGATGCACCGCTCTTCGATAATACTTGAGTTACACTTTCTGCGCCTAGCTGAAAGGCGTTAAAGAAAAGCGCTTATGGGAGACAACCCATGTTTTTACTACAGTATTTTTTGTTTTATATTTGAGTCTTGGAAGTTGTTTACTACTGTAGCAACCTCTCCTTATCTTAGTTTTGAGTTTTGTTGTGCCAAGTAAAGTCTTTGATAGAAAAGTAAGTACTAGATTTGGATTACTGCGCAGTTCCAGATTTCTTTGCTGTCACGAACTGGGTCTATCTCCCTGTAGGTAGCTCAGAAAATTAAGCCAATTTACGAGCATGATCCTCAGATATGTACGCAACTTTCATTCAATTTGAGCATTTTCGTTTGAGCAAGTCTGGTGGCCTAATAAAATCCATCTTTACGGACTGTTCTGTTTTGACAGATTCTGCCTTTTATTTTGCATTGCCTCTTTTGCTATGTTGGATGAATTTCTTTGATCCATTAATGTCCAGTAGCTTTATGCAATGTCCAGAAGTGTTAAGAATGATTGTGTCACCTCTGAACATGTGAATTTTTATTATGCATTAACCCTCTAATGAGTTGTTTCGAGTTTGGTGTGGAGGAAGTTTTCAAGGATCAAGAGAGGAGTATGATGCAATATGATCAAGGAGAGTGAAAGCTCTAAGCTTGGGGATGCCCCGGTGGTTCACCCCTGCATATATTAGAAGACTCAAGCGTCTAAGCTTGGGGATGCCCAAGGCATCCCTTCTTCATCGACAACATTATCAGGTTCCTCCCCTGAAACTATATTTTTATTCAGTCACATCTTATGTACTTTGCTTGGAGCGTCGGTTTGTTTTTGTTTTTTGTTTTGTTTGAATAAAATGGATCCTAGCATTCACTTTATGGGAGAGAGACACGCTCCGCTGCAGCATATGGACAAATATGTCCTTAGGCTCTACTCATAGTATTCATGGCTTCTTCGTTAAATTGTTATATGGTTGGAATTGGAAAATGCTACATGTAGTAACTCTAAAATGTCTTGGATAATTTGATACTTGGCAATTCTTGTGCTCATGTTTAAGCTCTTGCATCATATACTTTGCACCCATTAATGAAGAAATACTTAGAGCTTGCTAATTTGGATTGCATATTTGGTTTCTCTAGAGTCTAGATAACATCTAGTATTGAGTTTTGAACAACAAGGAAGACGGTGTAGAGTCTTATAATGTTTACAATATGTCTTTTATGTGAGTTTTGCTGTACCGTTCATCCTTGTGTTTGTTTCAAATAACCTTGCTAGCCTAAACCTTGTATCGAGAGGGAATACTTCTCATGCATCCAAAATACTTGAGCCAACCACTATGCCATTTGTGTCCACCATACCTACCTACTACATGGTATTTATCCGCCATTCCAAAGTAAATTGCTTGAGTGCTACCTTTAAAATTCCATCATTCACCTTTGCAATATATAGCTCATGGGACAAATAGCTTAAAAACTATTGTGGTATTGAATATGTACTTATGCACTTTATCTCTTATTAAGTTGCTTGTTGTGCGATAACCATGCTTCTGGGGACGCCATCAACTATTCTTTGTTGAATATCATGTGAGTTGCTATGCATGTCCGTCTTGTCTGAAGTAAGAGAGATCTACCACCTTTATGGTTGGAGCATGCATATTGTTAGAGAAGAACTTTGGGCCGCTAACTAAAGCCATGATCCATGGTGGAAGTTTCAGTTTTGGACATATATCCTCAATCTCATATGAGAATAATAATTGTTGCCACATGCTTATGCATTAAAGAGGAGTCCATTATCTGTTGTCCATGTTGTCCCGGTATGGATGTCTAAGTTGAGAATAATCAAAAGCGAGAAATCCAAAATGCGAGCTTTCTCCTTAGACCTTTGTACAGGCGGCATGGAGGTACCCCATTGTGACACTTGGTTAAAACATGTGCATTGCAAAGATCCGGTAGTCCAAGCTAATTAGGACAAGGTGCGGGCACTATTAGTATACTATGCATGAGGCTTGCAACTTGTAAGATATAATGTACATAACTCATATGCTTTATTACTACCGTTGACAAAATTGTTTCATGTTTTCAAAATAAAAGCTCTAGCACAAATATAGCAATCGATGCTTTCCTCTTTGAAGGACCATTCTCTTTACTTTTATGTTGAGTCAGTTCACCTATTTCTCTCCACCTCAAGAAGCAAACACTTGTGTGAACTTTGCATTGATTCCTACATACTTGCATATTGTACTTGTTATATTACTCTATGTTGACTATTATCCATGAGATATACATGTTACAAGTTGAAAGCAACCGCTGAAACTTAATCTTCCTTTGTGTTGTTTCAATGCCTTTACTTTGATTTATTGCTTTATGAGTTAACTCTTATGCAAGACTTATTAATACTTGTCTTGAAGTACTATTCATGAAAAGTCTTTGCTTTATGATTCACTTGTTTACTCATGTCATTACCATTGTTTTGATCACTGCATTCACTACATATGTTTACAAATAGTATGATCAAGGTTATGATGGCATATCACTTCAGAAATTATCTTTGTTATCGTTTTACCTGCTCGGACGAGCAGAACTAAGCTTGGGGATGCTTTGATACGTCTCCGACGTATCGATAATTTCTTATGTTCTATGCCATATTATTGATGATACCTACATGTTTTATGCACACTTTATGTCATATTTGTGCATTTCCTGAACTAACCTATTAACAAGATGCTGAAGTGCTAGTTCTCTGCTGTTTTTGGTTTCAAATCCTAGTAACGAAATATTCTCGAATTGGACGAAACGAAGACCCAGGGCCTATTTTGCCACGAACCTTCCGAGAAGACCGAAGAGCATATGAAGTGGGGCCACGAGTGGCGACACCACATGGCGGCGCGGCCAAGGGGGGCCCGCGCCCTATGGTGTGGGCCTCGTCGGCCGACTGCGCTCTTCCGCCTACTTAAAGCCTCCGTCACGAAACCCCATCGAAAAACCACGATATGGAAAACCTTACTAAAGACGCCGCCGCCGCCGATCCCATCTCGGGGGATCCCCTCCCGCACCCTGCCGGAGAGGGGATTCATCTCCCGGAGGACTCTACACCGCCATGGTCGCCTCCGGAGTGATGAGTGAGTAGTTCACCCCTGGACTATGGGTCCATAGCAGTAGCTAGATGGTTGTCTTCTCCTCATTGTGCTTCATTGTCGGATCTTGTGAGCTGCCTAACATGATCAAGATCATCTATCTGTAATACTCTATGTTGTGTTTGTCGGGATCCGATGGATAGAGAATACCATGTTATGTTAATTATCAAGTTATTACATATGTGTTGTTTATGATCTTGCATGCTCTCCGTTACTAGTAGAGGCTCTGGCCAAGTTTTTGCTTTTAACTCCAAGAGGGAGTATTTATGCTCGATAGTGGGTTCATGCCTCCATTGACACCTGGGACAGTGACAGAAAGTTCTAAGGTTGTGTTGTGTTGTTGCCACTAGGGATAAAACATTGGCGCTATGTCCGAGGATGTAGTTGTTGATTACATTACGCACCATACTTAATGCAATTGTCTGTTGCTTTGCAACTTAATACTGGAAGGGGTTCGGATGATAACCTGAAGGTGGACTTTTTAGGCATAGATGCGGTTGGATGGCGGTCTATGTACTTTGTCGTAATGCCCAATTAAATCTCACTATACTTATCATGTCATGTATGTGCATTGTTATGCCCTCTCTATTTGTCAATTGCCCGACTGTAATTTGTTCACCCAACATGCTTTTATCTTATGGGAGAGACACCTCTAGTGAACTGTGGACCCCGGTCCATTCTTTTAATACCGAAATACAAATCTACTGCAATACTTGTTTTACTGTTTTCTCGCAAACAATCATCTTCCACACAATACGGTTAACCCTTTGTTACAGCAAGCCGGTGAGATTGACAACTCACTGTTTCGTTGGGGCAAACTACTTTGGTTGTGTTGTGCAGGTTCCACGTTGGCGCCGGAATCTCTGTGTTGCGCCGCACTATCCCGCCACCATCAACCTTCAACGTGCTTCTTGACTCCTACTGGTTCGATTAAACCTTGGTTTCTACTGAGGGAAACTTGCCGCTGTGCGCATCACACCTTCCTCTTGGGGTTCCCAACGGACGTGTCAATTACACGCATCAAGCAAATTTCTGGCGCCGTTGCCGGGGAACTGAAGAAAAGCTACACCACAAAGATTTCTAACTCCCACGTCAACTACACGCCAGCATCGTCTTCTCCCCATTGTGCTATCATGTTAGATCTTGTGAGCTGCCTATCATGATCAAGATCATCTATTTGTAATCCTTCATGTTGTGTTTGTTGGGATCCGATGAATATTGAATACTATGTCAAGTTGATTATCAATCTATCATATATGTTATTTATGTTCTTGCATGCTCTCCGTTGCTAGTAGAGGCTCTGGCCAAGTTGATACTTGTGACTCCAAGAGGGAGTATTTATGCTCGATAGTGGGTTCATGCCTCCATTAATCTGGGACAGGAGAAAGTTCTAAGGTTGTGGATGTGATGTTGCTACTAGGATAAAACATCGATGCTTTGTCTAAGGATATTTTTGTTGATTACATTACGCACCATACTTAATGCAATTGTCCGTTGTTTACAACTTAATATCGGAAGGGGTTCGGATGATAACCTCAAGGTGGACTTTTAGGGATGCATGCTGGATAGCGGTCTATGTACTTTGTCGTAATGCCATGATTAAATCTCATAGTATTCATCATGATATATGTATGTGCATTGTTATGCCTTCTTTATTTGTCAATTGCCCAACTGTAATTTGTTCACCCAACATCTGCTATCTTATGGGAGAGACACCGCTAGTGAACTGTGGACCCCGGTCCTATTCTTTACATCCTGAAATACAATCTGCTGCAATTGTTCTTTATCGTTTTTCGCAAACAACCATCATGATCCACACTATACATCTAATCCTTTGTTTACAGCAACCGGTGAGATTGACAACCTCGTTGTTACGTTGGGGCAAAGTCGTGATTGTGTTGTGTAGGTTTCACGTTGGCGCCGGAATCCCTGGTGTTGCGCCGCACTACACTCCGCCGCCATCAACCTTCAACGTGCTTCTTGAATCCTACTGGTTCGATAACCTTGGTTTCTTACTGAGGGAAAACTTGCTGCTGCGCATCACACCTTCCTCTTGGGGTTCCCAACGGACGTGTCAACTACACGCCATCAAGCATTTTTTCTGGCGCCGTTGCTGGGAGATCAAGACACGTGCAAGGGAGTCTCCACTTCTCTTTACTTTGTCTTGTTTACTTTTATTTACTACTTTGTTTGCTTCACTTATATCAAAACACAAAAAATTAGTTGCTAGCTTTACTTTATTTACCGTCTTGTTCTCCATATTAAAAACACACAAAAATAGTTACTTGTATTTACTTTATTTAGTTTGCTTTATTTACTACTGCTAAAATGGGTACTGTTGAGAATACTAAGTTGTGTGATTTCACTAGCACAAATAATAATGATTTCCTATGCACACCTATTGCTCCACCTGCTACTACAGCAGAATTCTTTGAAATTAAACCTGCTTTACTGAATCTTGTTATGAGAGAGCAATTTTTTGGTGTTAGTTCTGATGATGTTGCTGCCCATCTTAATAATTTTTTTGAACTATGTGAAATGCAAAAGTATAAGGATGTAGATGGTGACATTATAAAATTGAAATTGTTTCCTTTCTCCTTAAGAGGAAGAGCTAAAGATTGGTTGCTATCTCTGCCTAGAAATAGTATTGATTCTTGGACTAAATGTAAGGATGCTTTTATTGGTAGATATTATCCTCCCGCTAAAATTATATCTTTGATAAGTAGCATAATGAATTTTAAGCAATTAGATAATGAACATGTTGCTCAAGCATGGGAGAGAATGAAATCTTTGGTAAAGAATTGCCCAACCCATGGACTGACTACTTGGATGATCATCCAAACCTTTTATGCAGGATTGAATTTTTCTTCAAGGAACCTATTGGATTCAGCTGCTGGAGGTACCTTTATGTCCATCACTTTGGGGCAACAAAGCTTCTTGATGATATGATGACAAATTACTCTGAATGGCACACTGAAAGAGCTCCACAAGGTAAGAAGGTAAATTTTGTTGAAGAAACCTCCTCCTTGAGTGATAAGATTGATGATATTATGTCTATGCTTGTGAATGGTAGATCTAATGTTGATCCTAATAATGTTCCTTTAGCTTCATTGGTTGCCCAAGAAGAACATGTTGATGTGAATTTCATTAAAAGTAATAATTTCAACAACAATGCTTATAGGAACAATTCTGGTAACAACTATAGGCCATATCCTTCTGCTAATGGTAATAGTTATGGTAATTCTTATGGGAATTCTTACAACAATAATAGGAGTGTACCCCTGGTCTTGAAGCCATGCTTAAAGAATTTATTAGTACACAAACTGCTTTTAACAAATTTGTTGAGGAAAAAAATTGATATTCTTGCTTCTAAGGTTGATAGACTTGCCTCTGATGTTGATCTTTTAAAATTGAAAGTTATGCCTAATAAGGATATTGAAAATAAAATTGTTACTACAGCAAATGCCATCCAAGTTAGAATTAATGAGAATATAAGATTGATGGCTGAATTGCATGCTAGGTGGGAAAGAGAAGAAAATGAAAAACTAGCTAAAGAGAATAATGTAGCTAAAGTTTGGACTATTACCACCACTAGTAATGTTAATGATTCACATGTTGCTACACCTCCTACTATCAATGGTAAAATAATTGGTGTTGGCAATGTTACTACTCCTAGTGCAAAGCGTGCAAAATTGCCTGAAACTGCTAAAACTGCTGAAATTGATAAAACTGCTGAAATTTTTCAAAATATTGGGGACAATGATCCCATTGCTGTAGATCATAATGGTTTAGACTTTGATGATTGCCACATCTCTGAAGTCATAAAGTTCTTACAAAAGCTTGCTAAAAGTCCCAATGCTAGTGCTATAAATTTGGCCTTTACAAAACATATTACGAATGCTCTCATAAAAGCTAGAGAAGAGAAACTAAAACTTGAAACTTCTATTCCTAGAAAGTTAGAAGATGGTTGGGAGCCTATCATTAAGATGAGGGTCAATGATTTTGATTGTAATGCTTTATGTGATCTTGGTGCAAGTATTTCTGTTATGCCTAAGAAAATTTATGATATGCTTGACTTGCCACCATTAAAGAATTATTATTTGGATGTTACTCTTGTTGATAACTAGATGGTAGCGCAAATGCGGGGGCATCATCTTAAGTGGATTGAAAGTGCTCGAGAAATGAAGTAATGGTGTCATAGATGTAACATTTTAGATAGGAAGCAATACGGTTCTATCATTCATTTTTTATGGTAAATAAAGTATCATATATGTAAGCAACAACTTTAAATAATATCTTTTGATTATTGCATCATTTGTCAAAGAGTCCATGTGTGTTGTTTGTAAGTAATATTAGCTCAGTAATAACCTATACTCCGTGATATATCACAATGCGATTTAATTAACATTGATAAATCTCAAAGTGGTGTTTTGGAACATGGGTGCATATGCTCCCTATATTTTGAAATGCATCTTATGTATATTTTAAATTTCAAAAAAATTGAAACAAAAAATTTGTACGTACATCTTCACGTGCTACGCGCTCACAAAGTCGTTTCATAAAAAATCGACTTATCATGTGACGTGTGTAAAAAAGACAAAATTCAGTGCTAAAAATAATGCTTTTCACAAGATAAAGTTTCTCCTTTTTACATAGACCACAAAAAATATTGGTTTTTCGTGAAACTTAGCGAATGCACATACATTATGGAGATGTACATGTAGAATTTTTTATCCAAATTTTTTGACATTTTGAAATATGTTTTTTTGATAGAGGGAGCATACGCACCCGAGAGCCGAATTGAATTTCCGAATCTTATTGATGATCTTTAAAGAGAAAAGCTTATCATCGTTAATAGGTAAGCAAAATTAGATATTTATATAACTGTAACCTTTTGTTCCAGGGGTTTGTAACTGTAACCTAAGTATGTTGTTCTTTCCCAAAATTACATAAGTTTTAAAATGTGCGGACTTTTAGACTGCCGTTCACATTATACTATATACTAATATGATCTAAAATTAAGATTAGGCCAAACAAATCATCATTTTAGTAGTATTTTTCCGGATTCATTGACGTGTTTATATGCGCCAGTCGGGTTAGAGAAGTACATTTGCAATACTTTTATAACATCATCTATTTTCTTACAGTAGCTTTTCTATGTTGATTTGTTTGCATGCATGTTTAACTGAACAAAGTAGATAATTAGGTGTTTCGCGTAATTTTTCAGTAAATCAAGTTTCAAAATATGTAGTATATCATTTTTTAATGTTTTGTACAAAAATTAGAGAACGGAAACATACAACAATGCACATGCAGATCGTATACTTTTTTCTGAACGGACTCTTTATTCTATGGAGCTACATAGTGTATGTTTATTTTTCTAAACGAACTGGTCTATTGCTCTGCAAATATTATATGTATATATTTTTTCTAAACGTACTGACCTATTTGTTCGGGATCTGTTCCTGCAAAATCTTGCTTTCCACATACATCATCATTGGCTGAAGTTTTTGTCAAATTTGGTGGTGTTCGGGTGGCCTTTGTGTTAGGTGAATTATTTTTATCTCTTTTAACGGTTCCAACTAAGAAAATTCATACCAGTGTCCACCTTCAAAAATAGGTGATTTCCATGAATAGAAGTATAGCCCTTGATGAAATAAAAGCAATAAAATTCATTCACAGTAATACGATCTGAAAACTAAGCAGCGACTATTTCATTTTTGTTACCTACAAAATATAAATATAATAAAAAATTGTGAATATCTACACCAAAAATGTAATATCACTTTTTATTCTACATTGATTAGCAAATATGCTTGAGTATAAGTTATCAGATCGTCATCTGTTTTGAATGGATGTGCTCTTCGATCAAATTACTTGCCGATTCATTGAATCTAGACATTTTTTTTGGCTTAATTTGATCAGGGAGTAATATTCTTTTATCCATTGTTTAAAAATTTCTCCATGGTATTCCATATCCAGTCGAATAGTTTGTACAGCCAATCCTCACAAATATTTGTTGTCTCATGTTATATGATTATGCAGCTTGGATAACTTAGTTTGAAATTTCTTTTTAGTTTTTCATTTTATTGCGATAAAATGAAATGTGGTCATAAATTGATACAAAACTATGTTCCCTTGCATCAAAAAAATAATCAATGTTTTTTGGTGATAATGAATGATACAAATCAAAAAATATTCTCTTAAACATTTACTAAAAAGGTTTTGTTTCTTCAAAGATAACTTTCCTGTTAGGCATGGAGCAAAGCCAAACCTCAAAGAAGGCAGGTCACAGTGGATTGATACTTGGTAATTCTCTCTTTACTTCTTCCAACCTATTGTAATTATTACATCCCTTTCCTACTATTTTTGAGTCAAAAAATTAGATGCTTTTAATGTTAAGGTTCCCCATACAAAAACATTGCGATATATTTTATTATTAACTATCAATTACTTTATAGAAAATACACAATGATTGTTGAAGAATCGTATCATATGAAACTAAAAACATCAAAATAATTACTAAGAATTATATATTTTTCTATATATCTAGGTCCGTGTAACATACATGCGAGGCATTATTTTAGCATATTGAGCATGTTCATAGAATTAATTTATAGTTTCTAGAGATACCAAAAGTATGGGATCTAAATTATACCCCAATCGATCATTGGATCAATTATTTGACTCACCTATCTAGAAGGGAAAACCCAAATAAAACTTTAAAAACTTTTTCATAGTTATACCTCCATTAAAATCCAAAGGTTTCAAATTTGTATCTTACAAAAAAGTGTATTCGAATTTAAAGTTTACTCCTAAAAAGATTTTGCACATATTCGTCGATGGTGAAATTGAAGAATATAGAACATGAAGAAGTAATTATTGATTTCGAGGGACAGATCAATTATTTGACTCGCCTATCTTAAAGGGAAAAACCAAATAAAACTTTAAAAACTTTTCATAGTTATATGTCATTAAAATCAAAGGTTTCAAATTTGTATCTTACAAAAAGTGTGTTCGAACTTTAAAGTTTACTCCTAAAAAAAGATTTTGCACATATTCACTGATGTGAAATTGAAGAATATAGAACATGAAGAAATAATTATTGATTTCGAGGGACCTTGTTCGAGCTTTAATTTTTAAATGAAATATTTTTCATTGCTTTGCCTTTTATCTATCAAATATTTTAATGGATCAATAAAGCTAGATTATTACTATGAAAATAAGAGTTGCATGCACACTGCTGTAGCCCCCATACAAAAACATTGTGATATATTTTATTATTAACTATCAATTACTTTATAGAAAATACATTATGATTGTTGGAGATATCAGATCATATGAATCAAAAAAAAACATCAAAATAATTACTAAGAATTGTATATTGTCCAGTAACAAACAATGCCATAGATTTTCTTATGAACTTCTCCATTGGTTCATAGAAAATACATAATATTTTTGGAGATATCAAATCAAAATATATTCATCTATAAAATTAGAAAGAATTATATTTTCTATATTTATAGGTCCACTGTGAATAAATCGGCGTAAATATTTATACGGCCAACCTATCAGGTAGACCTAGTCAAGCAAGAATGAAACCTTAAACTTTTGTAGCAAGTAAACATTGGTAAATGTTTAATTTTTCGATCTGAAAATCCACCACACCAGTCATAGATGTCGAGAGTAAGTATGTGTAGGTGATGGTAGTGTGCCGATGTGTATACAAAATAGTTACCCTGTTAGGTTCTAAATACTTGTCACGGGTTTAATAAATGCACTTATCTTAGCCTATAGTTATCTAAATCTTGTGCTCGCCGATTTATATTAGTTTGTCGTTGATATAGATTTATTTACGCATATTTTAGTTCTAGATACATTTATATTAACGACATATGATATGGATCGGAGGAGATATTAGTTTTGAATACCCAAGATTTACACATACACATACGAGTACGCTATAATGCCTTCTAGCTAAAGTACATAGTCTTTTCTAAACATGTACGTGGCAGATTTGCCTTTCACCTTTTTATTAAGGAAAGATACCTTGTTACAAGCTATTTATTTGATGAAGAGAGATAAAGTGCTACATGTTTTTGGTTTGAGGTGACGTGGATCAGTCCTGTTTTTTTCTACGTAGGAAGAGTCCAGCACATTGTAGCCTGGTAGATGGATCTGCCAAGATTTTTTTCTCAAAGCTACGATCAATCAAATATGTACGGAAATATATAGAACTGGGTTGGGTTGGACTACTCATATTTTCTATATACATCTGCCAAACATGCTTGAACGTTGTCACGTGTCAATAATTTTGCGTAACTTTTAGATCTATTAAATATTAACCATTAGAAGTAAAATCAACGGTATATTTATTTCTAGCCTATGTGGATTAACGTGATTGCTCTATTTTACATCTCTATATACAATCCAATCTTGTTGGTATCGTTGTTGCAAAAAAAGTTGGTACATATGAGCTGAGTTTTTGCTCCCATGTACAATTGGATATATCTATTATCTACAAAAATATTGAACAAATCGATTCATGATCACCACACACTCTTACATGGATACTACATAGGTTTTATTTCACATAACACCTCATTGTTACTCAAATTGATGTCTTGTTTTCACTTCATTCATCTTCCCAAAATTTTGTGCTCAAGCTCATCTTACAATAAGTTTCCCCGACACTTATCCGTGTAAGAAAAATGACGAAAAGGAAATATATAGAATGCTCGGTTGCATTTCTTGATATGGCGTTTATGAAAATGAAATCAGCCTCGCAAATGTGATTGCATCTTCTATTGTAAAATATGTTAAAAAATTGTTTGAAATTATTTAAATATTTTCTTTCTATTCATCTCCTTAATTGAGAAATTATTTTAGAAAATAGATACATTGGTACCGTGTAATTTGTCTCCATTTTGTAAATTAATATATTAGTATGTTGCAAACAAATAACAAATGAAATGAAATACTCTCATTTCAGTTCCACCTACAATCACACTTTCAGTGTTGTAGCTAGCTATCTATTGTACGCATTTATAAAAAAAACGGACTGGCTTATTTCTATGGATTTCTCTAGATAGTATACATTTTGTTTAACGGTAATTAAGTTGCCATGGTATTCTTCTCTTTTGGCCCTACAACTTGTTTTTTCAATAAAAAACACCGTTGTACCTATTTAAAGCAGCTCCATGGATCGCATCGCACCCCACGTTACAAATTCACATTCGCCCGATATCACGGCCATATAGTTTAAATTAATCGTGCATATATTTAATTTCTGAAAACAATAAATAAACTATCAATATTTAATGATTTTATTTTGTTTGCATATTTATAGAAGAAATTTATTTATGGCCTAGTTCAATGTGATCTCTCTACTTGGTAAAAATTGCCCAGGATATTTTCCTAAGAAATGAGAGCTGTTATTAGTTTATAAATGTACAACTCACACACATATTCATGTGTTATGATCATATTTTTAGAGCATGCATGTAGCAATAGCTAGATGAAAGCTAATTTTTTTATTTCGAAGATGTGTATGTGTGTGTGTGCATGGACGGGAGACAATAATTAGTAATTCATGGGAAATAGAATCTGCAAATCAACTGTGTCATGTAAATAGAAAGAGACGGCATTTTCTGGTTAATTTCTATACCCGGAAGGCGGAGCTGAGGCGAGTCATAACGTGATGGGGTCTTTTCATACCAAGGAGATAGCTAAGATTAAATATTAAATAATAAGAGAAAAAAGAGTCCTGACTTAACACTTTACAATGAGTTGAGATATTCCTTTTCTAAATGGAAACGTTACGTTTACCATAAAATCAGCTTTGTTGCACCTATTTGTTTCTCACGTGACATGAGATATAAATAGGCATACTCCAACATGTTTGATTTTGTACATATATATTGTTCTACGTAACACCTCTTATCTTTTAATCTCAGGCGTTACAACTGAAATCATGTTTATATTTTTTGAACATATGTGGATTAACCCGGTGCCTCAAAAACACCCTTATTTTGCTTTTAGTATATATAATGCTATAAAGAAACCTTTGGGGAGGATCGATAATGTTCGTATTATGGTTAACAATAACCTTATCCCCGTTGATTTTGTTGTCTTGGATATTGAATGCAATGCATCTTGCCCCATTATATTGGGAAGACCTTTTTTCGAACTGTTGGTGCCACCATTGATATGAAGGAAGGTAATATTAAATATCAATTTCCTCTCAAGAAAGGTATGGAACACTTCCTTAGAAAGAGAATGAAGTTACCTTATGATTCTATTATTATAACAACTTATGATGTTGATGCTTCATCTCTTGACAATACTTGATACACACTTTCTGCGCCTAGCTGAAAGGCGTTAAAGAAAAGCACTTATGGGAGACAACCCATTATTTTACTTCTGCACTTTATTTTATATTTGAGTCTTGTAAGTTGTTTACTACTGTAGCAACCTCTCCTTATCTTTATTTTATTGCATTGTTGTGCCAAGTAAAGTCTTTGATAGTAAAGTCAATACTAGATTTGGATTACTGCGCAGAAACAGATTTCTTGCTGTCACGAATTTCGACCTGCCTCTCTGTAGGTAGCTCAGAAAAATATGCCAATTTACGTGCGTGATTCTCAGATATGTACGCAACTTTCATTCAATTTGCCATTTTCATTTGAGCAAGTCTGGTGCCTCAATAAAATCCGTCTTTATGGACTGTTCTGTTTTGACAGATTCTGCCTTTTATTTCGCATTGCCTCTTTTGCTATGTTGGATGAATTTCTTTGTTCCATTAATGTCCAGTAGCTTTGTGAAATGTCCAGAAGTGTTAAGAATGATTATTTCACCTCTGAACATGTGAATTTTATTATGCACTAACCCTCTAATGAGTTGTTTCGAGTTTGGTGTGGAGGAAGTTTTCAAGGGTCAAGAGAGGAGGATGATACAATATGATCAAGAAGAGTGAAAAGTCAAAGCTTGGGGATGCCCGTGGTTCATCCCTGCATATTTTAAGAAGACTCGTCCTAGCTTGGGATGCCCAAGGCATCACTTCTTCATCGACAACTTATCAGGTTCCTCTAGTGAAACTATATTTTTATTCCGTCACATCTTATGTGCTTTACCTTGGAGCGTCGTTTGTTTTTATTTTTGTTTTTGTTTGAATAAGATCGGATCCTAGCATTCTTTGTTTGGGAGAGAGACACGCTCCGCTGTTTCGTATGAACACATATGTTCTTAGCTTTATCTTTAATGTTCATTGCGAAAGTTGAACTACTTCATTCATTGTTATATGGTTGGAAACGGAAAATGCCGCATGTGGTAAATGGTTTAATGTCTTGAATAATGTGATACTTGGCAATTGTTGTGCTCATATAGATCTTGTTTAAGCTCTTGCATCATGTACCTTGTACTCATTAATGAATAACTACATAGAGCTTGTAAAATTTGGTTTGCATGATTGATCTCTAGAGTCTAGATATTTTCTGGTTGAGGTGTTTGAACAACAAGGAGATAATGTAAAGTCTTATAATAGTTACAATATGTTCATATGTAAGCTTTGCTGCACCTTTTATACTTGAGTTTGCTTCAAACAACCTTGCTAGCCTAGCCTTGTATCGAGATGAATTCTTCTCATGCATCCAAATCCTTGAGCCAACTACTATGCCATTTGTGTCCACCAAACCTACCTACCACATGGTTTCCTCGCCATTCCAAAGTACATTACTTGAGTGCTACCTTTAAAATTTCCATTCTTTACCTTTGCAATATATAGCTCATGGGACAAATAGCTTAAAAACTATCGTGGTGAAGAATATGTACTTATGTGTCTTATTTCTTAGTAAGTTGCTTGTTGAGCGGTAACCATGTTTTCTGGGGACGCCATCAACTCTTTTACCTTTGTTGAATATCATGTGAGTTGCTATGCATGTTCGTCTTGTCTGAAGTAAGGGCGGTTTTCACAAACAAATGGTTTGAGTATGCATATGTTAGAGAAGAACATTGGGCCGCTAACTAAAGCCATGATTCATGGTGGAAGTTTCAGTATGGACAGCTAATCCTCAATCTCTTATGAGAATAATAACTGTTGTTGAATGCTTATGCATTAAAGAGGAGTCCATTATCTGTTGTCTATGTTGTCCCGGTATGGATGTCTAAGTTGAGAATAATCAAAGCGAGAAATCCAATGCGATCTCCTTAGACCTTTGTACAGGCGGCATAGAGGTACCCCTTTGTGACACTTGGTTGAAACATATGCCATGCAATGATAATCCGTGTTAACCCAAGCTAATTAGGACAAGGTGCGGGCACTATTAGTATACTATGCATGAGGCTTGCAACTTATAAGATGTCTTATACATAACTCATATGCTTTATTACTACCGTTGACAAAATTGTTTCTTGTTTTCAAAATGAAAGCTCTAGCACAAAAATAGTAATCAATGCTTCCCTCTGCGAAGGGCCTATCTTTTACTTTATTGTTGAGTCAGTTTGCCTATTCTTTCTATCCCAGAAGCAAACACTTGTATCAACTGTGTGCATTGATTCTTACATGTTTACCTATTGCACTTGTTATATTACTTTGTGTTGACAATTATCCATGAGATATATATGTTGAAGTTGAAAGCAACCGCTGAAACTTTATCTTCCTTTGTGTTGCTTCAATGCCTTTACTTTGAATTTATTGCTTTATGAGTAACTCTTATGCAAGTCTTATTGATGCTTGTCTTGAAAGTATTATTCATGAAAAGTCTTTGTTATATGATTCATTAGTTTACTCATTATCTTCATCATTGCTTCGAATCGCTGCATTCATCTCATATGCTTTACAATAGTATGATCAAGATTATGATAGCATGTCACTTCAGAAATTATCTTTGTTATCGTTTACCTACTCGAGTAGGAACTAAGCTTGGGGATGCTTGATACGTCTCAAACGTATCTATAATTTCTTATGTTCCATGCTACTTTTATGATGATACTCACATGTTTTATACACATTATATGTCATTATTATGCATTTTCGGCACTAACCTATTGACGAGAGCCAGTTGCTGTTTTCTGCTGTTTTTGGTTTCAGAAATCCTAGTACGGAAATATTCTCGGAATTGGACGAAATCAACGCCCAGGGTCCTATTTTTGCACGAAGCTTCCAGAAGACCGAAGGAGTCACGAAGTGGGGCCACGGGGCGCCGCCACAGTAGGGCGGCGCGGCCAGCATAGGGCCCGCGCGGCCCTGCTGTGTGGGGCCCCCGTGACGCCTGACCTGCCCTTCCGCCTACTTAGCCTCCGTCGCGAAACCCCCGATCGAGAGCCACGATACGGAAAACCTTCCAGAGACGCCGCCGCCGCCTCCTTCTTGTAGACAGTGTTGGGCCTCCAAGAGCAGAGGTTTGTAGAACAGCAGCAAGTTTCCCTTAAGTGGATACCCAAGGTTTATCGAACTCGGAGGAAGAGGTCAAAGATATCCCTCTCATGCAACCCTGCAACCACAAAGCAAGAAGTCTCTTGTGTCCCCAACACACCTAATAGGTGCACTAGTTCGGCGAAGAGATAGTGAAATACAGGTGGTATGAATATATATGAGCAGTAGCAACGGTGCCAGAAAATAGCTTGCTGGCGTGTAGTTGATGGTGGTAGTATTGCAGCAGTAGTAACACAGTAAAACAGTAAACAAGCAGCGATAGCAGGATTTAGGAACAAGGCCTAGGGATTACACTTTCACTAGTGGACACTCTCAACATTGATCACATAAAATAGATAAATGCATACTCTACACTTTTGTTGGATGATGAACACATTGCGTAGGATTACACGAACCCTCAATGCCGGAGTTAACAAGCTCCACAATAATGCTCATGTTTTAGTAACCTTTAGTGTAAGATAGATCAAAAGACTAAACCAAGTACTAGCATAGCATGCACACTGTCACCTTCATGCATATGTAGGAGGAATAGATCACATCAATATTATCATAGCAATAGTTAACTTCGCAATCTACAAGAGATCATGATCATAGCATAAACCAAGTACTAACACGGTGCACACACTGTCACCTTTGCACACATGCAGGAGGAATAAAACTACTTTAATAACACATCACTAGAGTAGCACATAGATAAATTGTGATACAAACTCATATGAATCTCAATGAGATCATTGTATTGAAGTACATGGAAGAGAGATGAACCACATAGCTACCGGTACAGCCCCGAGCCTCGATGGAGAACTACTCCCTCCTCATGGGAGCAGCGGCGGTGATGAAGATGGCGGTGGAGATGGCAGCGGTGTCGATGGAGAAGCCTTCGGGGGCACTTCCCCGCTCCGGCAGGGTGCCGAACAGACTCCTGTCCCCGGATCTTGGCTTCGCGATGGCGGCGGCTCGGAAGGTTTCTCGTGGGCCGAACGCCCGAGGTTTTTAGGTCGGCTTTATAGGCGGAGAGGCGGCGCAGAGGGCTTCGGGGGCCCACACCCTAGGGCGGCGCGCCCCCTTGGCCGCGCCGGGTGTGGTGTGGTGGCCCCGCCCCCTTCTCAGCGGTTCTCGTGTGTTCGGATGCTTCCGGGTAAAATAGGCTGGGCGTTGATTTCGTCCGATTCCGAGAATATTTCGTTACTAGGATTTCTAAACCAAAAACAGCAGAAAACAGGAACCGGCACTTCGGCATCTTGTTAATAGGTTAGTTCCAAAATGCACGAATATGACATAAAGTGTGCATATAACATGTAGATAACATCAATAATGTGGCATGGAACACAAGAAATTATCGATACGTCGAAGACGTATCAGCATCCCCAAGCTTAGTTCTGCTCGTCCCGAGCAGGTAAAACGATAACAAAGATAATTTCTGGAGTGACATGCCATCATAATCTTGATCATACTATTTGTAAAGCATATGTAGTGAATGCAGCGATCAAAACAATGTGTATGACATGAGTAAACAAGTGAATCATAAAGCAAAGACTTTTCATAAATAGCACTTCAAGACAAGCATCAATAAGTCTTGCATAAGAGTTAACTCATAAAGTAATAATTCAAAGTAAAGGTATTGAAGCAACACAAAGAAGATTAAGTTTCAGCGGTTGCTTTCAACTTGAAACATGTATATCTCATGGATAATTGTCAATGCAAAGCAATATAACAAATGCAATATGCAAATATGTAAGAATCAATGCACACAAGTGTTTGCTTCTTGAGATGGAGAGAAATAGGTGAACTGACTCAACAATGAAAGTAAAAGAATGGTCCTCCATAGAGGAAAAGCATCGATTGCTATATTTGTGCTAGAGCTTTGATTTTGAAAACATGAAACAATTTTGTCAACGGTAGTAATAAAGCATATGCATCATGTAAATTATATCTTATAAGTTGCAAGCCTCATGCATAGTGTACCAATAGTGCCCGCACCTTGTCCTAATTAGCTTGGACTACCGGATCATCACAATGCACATGTTTTAACCAAGTGTCACAAAAGGGTACCTCTATGCCGCCTGTACAAAGGTCTAAGGAGAAAGCTCGCATTGGATTTCTCGCTATTGATTATTCTCAACTTAGACATCCATACCGGGACAACATAGACAACAGATAATGGACTCCTCTTTTATGCATAAGCATGTAACAACAATTAATAATTTTCTCATATGAGATTGAGGATTTTGTCCAAAACTGAAACTTCCACCATGGATCATGGCTTTAGTTAGCGGCCCAATGTTCTTCTCTAACAATATGCATGCTTAACCATAAGGTGGTAGATCTCTCTTACTTCAGACAAGACGAACATGCATAGCAACTCACATGAAATTCAACAAAGAGTTGATGGCGTTCCCCAGAAACATGGTTATCGCACAACAAGCAACTTAATAAGAGATAAAGTGCATAATTACATATTCAATACCACAATAGTTTTTAAGCTATTTGTCCCATGAGCTATATATTGCAAAGGTGAATGATGGAATTTTAAAGGTAGCACTCAAGCAATTTACTTTGGAATGGCGGGAAAATACCATGTAGTATAGGTAGGTATGGTGGACACAAATGGCATAGTGGTTGGCTCAAGTATTTTGGATGCATGAGAAGTATTCCCTCTCGATACAAGGTTTAGGCTAGCAAGGCTTATTTGAAACAAACACAAGGATGAACCGGTGCAGCAAAACTCACATAAAAGACATATTGAAAACATTATAAGACTCTACACCGTCTTCCTTGTTGTTCAAACTCAATACTAGAAATTATCTAGACCTTAGAGAAACCAAATATGCAAACCAAATTTTAGCATGCTCTATGTATTTTTTCATTAATGGGTGCAAAGCATATGATGCAAGAGCTTAAACATGAGCACAACAATTTCCAAGTATCACATTACCCAAGACATTTATAGCAATTACTACATGTATCATTTTCCAATTCCAACCATATAACAATTTAACGAAGAGGAAACTTCGCCATGAATATTATGAGCTAAGAACACATGTGTTCATATGAACCAGCGGAGCGTGTCTCTCTCCCACACAAGCATGATGTAATCCAATTTATTCAAACAAAAACAAAAATAAAAGCACACAGACGCTCCAAGTAAAGCACATAAGATGTGACCGAATAAAAATATAGTTTCAAGAGAAGGAACCTGATAATTTATCGATGAAGAAGGGGATGCCTTGGGCATCCCCAAGCTTAGACGCTTGAGTCTTCTTGATATATGCAGGGATGAACCACCGGCATCCCCAAGCTTAGACTTTTCACTCTTCTTGATCGTAGTATATCATCCTCCTCTCTTGACCCTTGAAAACTTCCTCCACACCAAACTCGAAACAACTCATTAGAGGGTTAGTGGACAATAAAAATTAACATGTTCAGAGGTGACACAATCATTCTTAACACTTCTGGACATTGCATAAAGCTACTGGACATTAATGGATCAAAGAAATTCATCCAACATAGCAAAAGAGGCAATGCGAAATAAAAGGCAGAAAACAGAACAGTCCGTAAAGATGGATTTTATTAGGCCACCAGACTTGCTCAAACGAAAATGCTCAAATTGAATGAAAGTTGCGTACATATCTGAGGATCACTCAGGTAAATTTGCATAATTTTCTGAGTTACCTACAGAGAATTAGACCCAGATTCGTGACAACAAAGAAATCTGTTTCTGCGCAGTAATCCAAATCTAGTACTTACTTTACTATCAAAGACTTTACTTGGCACAACAAAACACAAAACTAAGATAAGGAGAGGTTGCTACAGTAGTAAACAACTTCCAAGACACAAATATAAAACAAAGTACTGTAGCAAAATAACACATGGGTTATCTCCCAAGAAGTTCTTTCTTTTTAGCCATTAAGATGGGCTCAGCAGTTTTAATGATGCACTCGCAAGAAATAGTATTTGAAGCAAAAGAGAGCATCAAGAGGCAAATTCAAAACAAATTTAAGTCTAACATGCTTCCTATGCATAGGAATCTTGTAAATAAACAAGTTCATGAAGAGCAAAGTAACAAGCATAGGAAGATAAAACAAGTGTAGCTTCAAAAATTTCAGCACATAGAGAGGCATTTTAGTAACATGAAAATTTCTACAACCATATTTTCCTCTCTCATAATAACTTTCAGTAGCAACATGAGCAAACTCAACAATATAACTATCACATAAAGCATTCTTATCATGAGTCTCATGCATAAAATTATTACTCTCCACATAAGCATAATCAATTTTATTAGTTGTAGTGGGAGCAAATTCAACAAAGTAGCTATCATTATTATTCTCATCAAGTGTAGGAGGCATAGTATAATCACAACAAAATTTACTCTCCATAGTAGGTGGCGCCAAAAGACCACTATTATAATCATCACAAATAGGAGGCAAAGTATCATCAAAGAAAATTTTCTCCTCAATGCTTGGGGGACTAAAAATATCATGAAAACCAGCTTCCCCAAGCTTAGAACTTTCTATATCATTATCAACAATGGTGTTCAAAGCGTTCATACTAATATTACTACCAGCATGCAAATAAGATTTCATAGGTTTTTTAATTTTCGCATCAAACAATCCATGTTTTAAATCAGGAAATAGAATAAGAAGCTCACTCTTGTACATTATGCCAAACTAGTGTAAACAAGAAACAACAAGATGCAATTGCAGGATCTAAAGGAAATAGCTTTGAGCACACACACAACGGCGCCAGAAAAATACTTTACCTGGGACCGTAGTATGAGTGCCTTTTACCTTTCCTCCCCGGCAACGGCGCCAGAAAATAGCTTGATGTCTACGTTCCCCCTCCTTTCCTGTAGACAGTGTTGGGCCTCCAAGAGCAGAGGTTTGTAGAACAGCAGCAAGTTTCCCTTAAGTGGATACCCAAGGTTTATCGAACTCAGGGAGGAAGAGGTCAAAGATATCCCTCTCATGCAACCCTGCAACCACAAAGCAAGAAGTCTCTTGTGTCCCCAACACACCTAATAGGTGCACTAGTTCGGCGAAGAGATATACATGTGGTATGAATATATATGAGCAGTAGCAACGCCAGAAAAGTGCTTGCTGGCGTGTAGTTGATGGTGGTAGTATTGCAGCAGTAGTAACACAGGAAACAACAAAAACAAGCAGCGTAGCAGTATTTAGGAACAAGGCCTAGGGATTACACTTTCACTAGTGGACACTCTCAACATTGATCACATAACAGAATAGATAAATGCATACTCTACACTTTTGTTGGATGATGAACACATTGCGTAGGATTACACGAACCCTCAATGCCGGAGTTAACAAGCTCCACAATAATGCTCATGTTTTAGTAACCTTTAGTGTAAGATAGATCAAAAGACTAAACCAAGTACTAGCATAGCATGCACACTGTCACCTTCATGCATATGTAGGAGGAATAGATCACATCAATATTATCATAGCAATAGTTAACTTCGCAATCTACAAGAGATCATGATCATAGCATAAACCAAGTACTAACACGGTGCACACACTGTCACCTTTGCACACATGCAGGAGGAATAAAACTACTTTAATAACACATCACTAGAGTAGCACATAGATAAATTGTGATACAAACTCATATGAATCTCAATGAGATCATTGTATTGAAGTACATGGAAGAGAGATGAACCACATAGCTACCGGTACAGCCCCGAGCCTCGATGGAGAACTACTCCCTCCTCATGGGAGCAGCAGCGGTGATGAAGATGGCGATGGAGATGGCAGCGGTGTCGATGGAGAAGCCTTCCGGGGCACTTCCCCGTCCCGGCAGGGTGCGGAACAGAGACTCCTGTCCCCGCATCTTGGCTTCGCGATGGCGGCGGCTCGGAAGGTTTCAGAGCTTTGAACGCCCCGAGGTTTTTAGGTCAGGGGCTTTATATAGGCGGAGAGGCGGCGCAGGAGGGCTTCTGGGGGGCCCACACCCTAGGGGGGCGCGCCCCCCCTTGGCCGCGCCGGGGTGTGGTGTGGTGGCCCTGCCCCCTTCTCTGGCGGTTCTCGTGTGTTCTGGATGCTTCCGGGTAAAATAGGAACCTGGGCGTTGATTTCGTCCGATTCCGAGAATATTTCGTTACTAGGATTTCTGAAACCAAAAACAGCAGAAAACAGGAACGCACTTCGGCATCTTGTTAATAGGTTAGTTCCAGAAAATGCACGAATATGACATAAAGTGTGCATATAACATGTAGATAACATCAATAATGTGGCATGGAACACAAGAAATTATCGATACGTCCAGAGACGTACGCCGCCGCCAATCCCATCTGGGGATTCAGGAGATCGCCTCCGGCACCCTGCCGGAGAGGGGAATCATCTCCCGGAGGTCTCTTCATCGCCATGATCGTCTCCGGATCGATGTGTGAGTAGTTCACCCCTGGACTATGGGTCCATAGCAGTAGCTAGATGGTCGTCTTCTCCCCATTGTGCTATCATGTTAGATCTTGTGAGCTGCCTATCATGATCAAGATCATCTATTTGTAATCCTTCATGTTGTGTTTGTTGGGATCCAATGAATATTGAATACTATGTCAAGTTGATTATCAATCTATCATATATGTTATTTATGTTCTTGCATGCTCTTCGTTGCTAGTAGAGGCTCTGGCCAAGTTGATACTTGTGACTCCAAGAGGGAGTATTTATGCTCGATAGTGGGTTCATGCCTCCATTAATCTGGGACAGTGACAGAAAGTTCTAAGGTTGTGGATGTGATGTTGCTACTAGGGATAAAACATCGATGCTTTGTCTAAGGATATTTGTGTTGATTACATTACGCACCATACTTAATGCAATTGTCTGTTGTTTACAACTTAATACTGGAAGGGGTTCGGATGATAACCTGAAGGTGGACTTTTAGGCATAGATGCATGCTGGATAGCGGTCTATGTACTTTGTCGTAATGCCATGATTAAATCTCATAGTAGTCATCATGATATATGTATGTGCATTGTTATGCCTTCTTTATTTGTCAATTGCCCAACTGTAATTTGTTCACCCAACATCTGCTATTTTATGGGAGAGACACCGCTAGTGAACTGTGGACCCCGGTCCTATTCTTTACATCTGAAATACAATCTGCTGCAATTGTTCTTTACTGTTCTTCGCAAACAACCATCATCATCCACACTATACATCTAATCCTTTGTTTACAGCAAGCCGGTGAGATTGACAACCTCAATACGTTGGGGCAAAGTTCTTGATTGTGTTGTGCAGGTTCCACGTTGGCTTGAATCCTGGTGTTGCGCCGCACTACACTCCGCCACCATCAACCTTCAACGTGCTTCTTGACTCCTACTGGTTCGATAACCTTGGTTTCTTCGAGGGAAAACTTGTGCAGCGCATCACACCTTTCTCTTGGGGTTCCCAACGGACGTGTCAACTACACGCCATCACATGCTATCATAATCTTGATCAATACTATTGTAAAGCATATGAGATGAATGCAGCGGTTCGAAGCAATGATGAAGATAATAAGTAAACAAATGAATCATATAGCAAAGACTTTTCATGAATAATACTTTCAACACAAGCATCAATAAGACTTGCATAAGAGTTACTCATAAAGCAGTTAGTAAAGGCATTGAAGCAACACAAAGGAAGATATAAGTTTCAGCGGTTGCTTTCAACTTCAACATATATATCTCATGGATAATTGTCAACACAAAGTAATATAACAAGTGCAATAGGTAAACATGTAAGAATCAATGCACAGTTGACACAAGTGTTTGCTTCTGAGATAGAAAGAATAGGTAAACTGACTCAACAATAAAGTAGAAGAATGGCCCTTCGCAGAGGGAAGCATTGATTACTATATTTGTGCTAGAGCTTTTCATTTTGAAAACAAGAAACAATTTTGTCAACGGTAGTAATAAAGCATATGTGTTATGTATAAGATATCTTATAAGTTGCAAGCCTCATGCATAATATACTAATAGTGCTCGCACCTTGTCCTAATTAGCTTGGATTAACATGGATTATCATTGCATAGCATATGTTTCAACCAAGTGTCACAAAGGGGTACCTCTATGCCGCCTGTACAAAGGTCTAAGGAGAAAGCTCGCATTGGATTTCTCGCTTTTGATTATTCTCAACTTAGACATCCATACCGGGACAACATAGACAAAAATAATGGACTCCTCTTTAATGCATAAGCATTCAACAGTTAATATTCTCATAAGAGATTGAGGATTAGTTGTCCAAACTGAAACTTCCACCATGAATCATGGCTTTAGTTAGCGGCCCAATGTTCTTCTCTAACATTATGCATACTCAAACCATTTGATCATGAAAATCTCCCTTACTTCAGACAAGACGAACATGCATAGCAACTCACATGATATTCAACAAAGGTAAAAGTTGATGGCGTCCCCAGAAACATGGTTACCGCTCAACAAGCAACTTATTAAGAAATAAGACACATAAGTACATATTCTTCACCACAATAGTTTTTAAGACTATTTGTCCCATGAGCTATATATTGCAAAGACAAAGAATAGAATTTTAAAGGTAGCACTCAAGTAATGTACTTTGGAATGACGGAGAAATACCATGTGGTAGGTAGGTATGGTGGACACAAATGGCATAGTTTTTGGCTCAAGGATTTGGATGCACGAGAAGAATTCCTCTCAATACAAGGCTAGGCTAGCAAGGTTGTTTGAAGCAAACTCAAGTATGAAATGGTGCAGCAAAGCTCACATATGAACATATTGTAACTATTATAAGACTTTACATTGTCTCCTTGTTGTTCAAACACCTTAACCAGAAAATATCTAGACTCTAGAGAAACCAATCATGCAAACCAAATTTTAACAAGCTCTATGTAGTTATTCATTAATGGGTACAAGGTACATGATGCAAGAGCTTAAACATGATCTATATGAGCACAACAATTGCCAAGTATCACATTATTCAAGACATTATACCAATTACCACATGCAGCATTTTCTGTTTCCAACCATAGCAATGAACGAAGCAGTTTCAACCTTCGCCATGAACATTAAAAGTAAAGCTAAGAACATATGTGTTCATATGCAACAGCGGAGCGTGTCTCTCTCCCACACAAGCATGATGGATCATATTTTGTTCAAACAAAAACAAAAACAAAAGACGCTCCAAGTGAAGTACATAAGATGTGACTAAATAAAAATATAGTTTCAAGAGAAGAAACCTGATAAGTTGTCGATGAAGAAGGGGATTCCTTGGGCATCCCCAAGCTTAGATGCTTGAGTATTCTTGAAATATGCAGGGATGACCACATCCCCAAGCTTAGACTTTCACTCTTCTTGATCATAGTATATCATCCTCCTCTCTTGACCCTTGAAAACTTCCTCCACATCAAACTCAAAACAAACTCATTAGAGGGTTAGTGCATAATCAAAAATTCACATGTTCAGAGGTGACACAATCATTCTTAACACTTCTGGACATTGCACAAAGCTACTGGAAGTTAATGGAACAAAGAAATCCATCCAACACAGCAAAAGAGGCAATGCGAAATAAAAGGCAGAATCTGTCAAACAGAACAGTCCGTAAAGACGAATTTTTTAGAGGCACTTAACTTGCTCAGATGAAAATGCTCAAATTGAAAGAAAGTTGCGTACATATATGAGGATCACTCACGTAAATTGCCAGATTTTTCTGAGTTACCTACAGAGAACCCTGCCCAAATTCGTGATAGCAAAAAATTTGTTTCTGCGCAGTAATCCAAATCTAGTATGAATCTTACTATCAAAGACTTTACTCGGCACAACAATGCAATAAAATAAAGATAAGGAGAGGTTGCTACAGTAGTAATAACTTCCAAGACACAAATATAAAACAAAAGTACTGTAGTAAAATAAAAACATGGGTTATCTCCCAAGAAGTGCTTTCTTTATAGCCATTAAGATGGGCTCAACAGTTTTAATGATGCACTCATAAGAAATAAGAGTTGAAGCAAAAAGAGAGCATAAGAAGCAAATTCAAAACACATTTAAGTCTAACCCACTTCCTATGAAAAGGAATCTTGTAAATAAACAAATTCATGAAGCATAATGCAACAAGCATAGAAAGATAAAACAAGAGTAACTTCACAATTCTCAACATAAAGAGGGGAAACTTAATATTATTAAGATGCATATAACCATGTTTCCCTCTCTCATAATAACTTTCAGTAGCATCATGAACAAACTCAACAATATAAGTATCACATAAATCATTCTTATTCACATGCATAAAAGTATCATTACTCTCCACATAAGCATAATCAATTTTATTAATTGTAGTGGGAGCAAATTCAACAAAGTAGCTATCATTATTATTCTCATCAAGTGTAGGAGGCATAGTATAATCATAATAAAATTCACTCTCCATAGTAGGCGGCACCAAAAGACCACTATCATTATAATCATCATATATGGGAGGCATATCATAATCAACATAAACTTTCTCCTCAATACCCGGAGGACTAAAGAGATCATTTTCATCAAAACCGACCTCCCCAAGCTTAGAATTTTCTATATCATTATCAACAATGGTGTTCAAAGCGTTCATACTAATATTACTACTAGCATGCAAATAAGGTTCCATAGGTTTTTTAATTTTCGCATTAAACCATTCATGTCTTGACTCAGGAAATAGTACAAAAAGCTCACAGATGTTTTCCATTATGCCTTACTAGTGTATAACAAGAAACAAAAAGATGCAATTACAGGATCTAAAGGAAATAGCTTCGAGCACACACACACAATGGCGCCAGAAAAGTACTTTACCTGGGACCGGAGTATGAGTGCCTTTTACCTTTCCTCCCCACAACGGCGCCAGAAAAGTACTTGATGTCTACGGTGCTTCTATTCTTGTAGACAGTGTTGGGCCTCCAAGAGCAGAGGTTTGTAGAACAGCAACAAGTTTCCCTTAAGTGGATCACCCAAGGTTTATCGAACTCGGGAGGAAGAGGACAAAGATATCCCTCTCAAGCAACCCCGCAATCACGATACAAGAAGTCTCTTGTGTCCCCAACACACCTAATACACTTGTCAGATGTATAGGTGCACTAGTTCGGAAGAGATAGTGAAATACAAGTAGTATGGATGTATATGAGTGGTAATAGCAATCTGAATAAAATATGGCAGCGAGTAAACATGCAACATAACAGTAAATAAACGGAGTTTCAGTGTTTGGAAACAAGGCCTAGGGATCATACTTTCACTAGTGGACACTCTTAACATTGATCACATAATAAAACCACTCTACACTCTTTTGTTGGATGATGAACACCACTAATTGTGTAGGGCTACAAGAGCACCTCAATGCCGGAGTTAACAAGCTCCACAACATTCGATATTCATATTTAAATAACCTTAGAGTGCATGATAGATCATTGCAATTACACCAAGTACTAACATAGCATGCACACTGTCACCATCACACTATGAAGGAGGAATAGATCGCATCAATACTATCATAGCAATAATTAACTTCATAATCTACAAAAGATTACAATCATAGCCTACGCCAAGTACTACATGATGCACACACTGTCACCGTTACACCATGAAGGAGGAATAGAGTACTTTAATAACATCGCTAGAGTAACACATAGATGAATAGTGATACAAAACTCATATGAATCTCAATCATGTAAGGCAGCTCATGAGATCATTGTATTGAAGTACATAGAGAGAGATTAACCACATAGCTACCTGACATCCTTAGCCTCGGGGAGAACTACTCCCTCCTCATGGGAGACAGCAGCGTTGATGAAGATGGCGGTGGTGTCGATGGAGATGCCTTCCGGGGCACTTCCTCGTCCCGGCGGCGTGCCGGAACAGACTCTTGTCCCCCGTATCTTGGCTTCGCGATGGCGGCTGCTCTGGAAGGTTTCTCGTACCGTGGCTTTTCCGTCTCGAAGATTTAGGTCAGGGACCTTTAAATAGGCGAAGAGGCGGAGTCGGAAGGCGACGGGGCCACCACACGCAGGGCGGCGCGCCCAAGCTGGCGCGCCACCATGTGTGGGCCCCCGTGGCCCTCATCCGTGCTCTCGGGTGTTCGGAAGCTTCGGAATTCTAAGATGGCGTTGATTTCGTCCGATTCCGAGAATATTTCCTTACTAGGATTTCTGAAACCAAAAACAGCAGAAAATAGCAACTCGCCCTTCGTCATCTTGTCAATAGGTTAGTTCCGGAAAACGCATAAATATGACATATAATTTGTATAAAACATGTGTGTATCATCATAAAAGTAGCATGGAACATAAGAAATTATAGATACGTTTGAGACGTATGACTATCCCAAAAACACTTCACCCATGCCTCATATAAACCATAGTGGGAATGTTCCCCATTTTGATGGAACTCACTTTCCTTTTTGGAAATCTTCTATGGAATCTCATATTCGCAGCTGCAGTGTGGAGCTATGGGAGATCATTGTTCATGGATACCGGGAGCCACAAGATCCCATTCGGTTGACCTCCACCGAATTCTACAACCGTCAACTCAATGCCTCCGCACGTGACAAGATTAGAAGTGGCATCAACCGCAAGCTTCTTGATCAAGTCAATGACATCGACTCCGCTAAAGAGTTGTGGGATCGGATCGTAGTACTCCAAGAGGGAACCGATTTGATCCAATCATCTCTTTATGAGACCGCAAAGCAAGAGGCCCACCAGTTCATGATTCGAGATGGAGAATCCGTATTCGATGCCTATGCTAGGCTTGGTGCTCTTAGAGTAAGGGTCAAGGGACTTGGTGTTGAGAAGTACAATGATGGCTTCGAGATGAATGAAGCATTCATAAAGTCCAAGGTCATTGCTATGATTGCCGTCAAGCAAGAAGACACCAACCTTGCACTCAACTTGCAAATCATGACCAAGAGTGCCGATCTCAACTCCGATGATCTAGTCTCCTATGTGGCCGCCAATGAAAACATGGCCAAAGCGGGAAAGAGGCTCATGGCAATGAACCGTGTTGATGAAGCCTCACACAACCATGAAGCGTCACACAACCTTGCTCTCAAAGCTAGGGCCGATCATGGAAGCAAAGAAGACTATGAAATTGAAGAAGAAGAAGAGATGACTTCAACTAGTGACATTGCTACCGACTTTGCTTTCTTTGCCAAGAAATACAAGGCAAAGTTCCCAATGCTCCTCAATGACAAGAAGAAGAAGAGAACTTGCTACAATTGTGATGAAGATAGCCACTTTGCAAATGAGTGCCCTTATGAGAAAAGGGTAGACAAGCCAAGATTCATCAAAGGGGTCAAGCCAAGATTGAAGCCAAACCCAATCAACGATCGATACAAGAAGAACAAGGGAAGAGCCTTTGTTGGGGCCGAGTACTTGTCCGATGATGAAGAGGAAGATGAGGAGAAGGAGGCCGGGGTGGCCGGCTTGGCTTTCTCTAAGCCCGGGTCACTCTTCACATATGACTACTCCAAGGACTACTCCACGGAGAATGATGTTGGTTCTTCCTTCATGGCAAGAACAACTCAAGATGATGACTCCGATGACTCTCCCTCCTCTACAATCGTTGGCTCTTGTCTTATGGCAAGGGAAACCAAGGTAATGGAACCTCCACCTTCCCTATCTAGTGTTCTTGATGATGAAAACGAAAATCAAGAAGAATTAATTGTGCTTAAGGAACTCTATGATGTTAGATGCACCCTTCGTGGTGAAGCTCTTGTCAAGTTTGATTTCTTGATGGACTCACTCAAGGAAAAGGATGAGTCCATTGAGGAATTAGAATATCATTTGAATGAGAAGGAACGGAGATTCAATCTCCTAAGACAAGAGCTAAAAACCGAAAGGTGCATATCTCAAGGTCTTAAGCAACAAATTGAAACTTATGAACTTGATAAAGTTAAGGACCTAGAAACTATTGATAGGGCTCAATCTTTGACTCAAGTGCTCCATACCTCAAAGGAGGAACTTGAAGTTGCTCATGCTTCTCTCACTAGGGATCTTGACCACCTTGAAAGAGCTAACAAGCTTGTTAAGGATGAGCTCAAGAAACTTGGAGAGAACCATGACCTACTCCAAGAAACCTACACAAAGGCACTTGAATCAATGAAGGATCCCATTGTTGTTGAAAAGCATGCTAGTTCCCCTACCTCTTTTACTAGTGAGCATGCTAAGCTTGTTGAGGAACATGTTCGTTTACAAGAGGAACTCTCTTTGCATGTTGAGACCAATGCATATCTTGAATCCTTGGTGACTAAATATGGTCTCGACTATCATCCTAATGAATCCTCTTGTGAGCAAGCATCTATTCTTGAGGAAAATGTTAGGTTAACAAAGGAACTTGCAAAGTTCACCACCGCCAAGAACAAGATGGGATTGGATGACCTCTTGAGTAAGCAAAGGTCAAACAATCAAAAGTTTGGACTTGGATATGTTCCCAAGTCTCACAAGAAGAAGAACTACAACAAGGAGAAACCCGCTCAAGATAAGAACAAGAAGGTCACTAATAATGGCAAAGCCTCAAAGGGCAAAGCCACTAGTGGTGACCGCACGGGGCCAAACGATCACTATGCATTATTTGTTGATTATTATGGTGATGTCTATGCTAACTATGTTGGCCCTCCTAATGACTATGCTTATAGAGGTGATACGTCTCCGACGTATCGATAATTTCTTATGTTCTATGCCATATTATTGATGATACCTACATGTTTTATGCACACTTTATGTCATATTCGTGCATTTTCTGAACTAACCTATTAACAAGATGCCGAAGTGCCGTCTCGTTTTCTGCTGTTTTTGGTTTCTGAAATCCTAGTAACGAAATATTCTCGAATTGACGAAACGAAGACCTGTGGGCCTATTTTTCCACGGAGCTTCCAGAAGACCGAAGAACACACGGTGGGGCCACGAGGTGGCGACACCACGTGGCGGCGCGGCCAGGGGGGCCCGCGCCGCCCTATGGTGTGGCCCCTCGCCCGGCCCCGACTCGCCCTTCCGCCTACTTAAAGCCTCCGTCGCGAAACCCCGAGGCGAAAACCACGATACGGAAAACCTTCCAGAGACGCCGCCGCCACCGATCCCATCTCGGGGATTCGAGATCTCCTCCGGCACCCGCCGAGAGGGGATTCATCTCCCGGAGGACTCTACACCGCCATGGTCGCCTCCGGAGTGATGAGTGAGTAGTCACCCCTGGACTATGGGTCCATAGCAGTAGCTAGATGGTCGTCTTCTCCTCATTGTGCTTCATTGTTGGATCTTGTGAGCTGCCTAACATGATCAAGATCATCTATCTGTAATTCTATATGTTGTGTTTGTCGGGATCCGATGGATAGAGAATACCATGTCATGTTAATTATCAAGTTATTACATATGTGTTGTTTATGATCTTGCATGCTCTCCGTTATTAGTAGAGGCTCTGGCCAAGTTGATGCTAGTAACTCCAAGAGGGAGTATTTATGCTCGATAGTGGGTTCATGTCTCCGTGAATCTGGGGGAGTGACAGCAACCCCTAAGGTTATGGATGTGCTGTTGCCACTAGGGATAAAACATTGGCGCTATGTCCGAGGATGTAGTTGTTGATTACATTACGCACCATACTTAATGCAATTGTCTGTTGCTTTGCAACTTAATACTGGAAGGGGTTCGGACGATAACCTGAAGGTGGACTTTTTAGGCATAGATGCAGTTGGATGGCGGTCTATGTACTTTGTCGTAATGCCCAATTAAATCTCACTATACTTATCATGTCATGTATGTGCATTGTTATGCTCTCTCTATTTGTCAATTGCCCGACTGTAATTTGTTCACCCAACATGCTTTTATCTTATGGGAGAGACACCTCTAGTGAACTGTGGACCCCGGTCCATTCTTTAACATCGAAATACAAATCTGCTGCAATACTTGTTTTACTATTTTCTGCAAACAATCATCTTCCACACAATACGGTTAATCCTTTGTTACAGCAAGCCGGTGAGATTGACAACCTCACTGTTTCGTTGGGGCAAAGTACTTTGGTTGTGTTGTGCAGGTTCCACGTTGGCGCCGGAATCCCCGGTGTTGCGCCGCACTACATCCCGCCGCCATCAACCTTCAACGTGCTTCTTGGCTCCTCCCGGTTCGATAAACCTTGGTTTCTTTCTGAGGGAAAACTTGCTGCTGTGCGCATCATACCTTCCTCTTGGGGTTGCCCAACGAACGTGTGAAATACACGCCATCAAGCTCTTTTTCTGGCGCCGTTGCCGGGGAACGAAGAAAAGTTACACCATAAAGATTTTTATCTCCCACGTCAACTGCACGCCAGCAGCTCTTTTTCTGGCGCCGTTGCCGGGGAGATCAAGACACGCTGCAAGGGGAGTCTCCACTTCTCAACCTCTTTTCTTTGTTTTTGTCTTGCTTTATTTTATTTACTACTTTGTTTGCTGCATTATATCAAAACACAAAAAAATTAGTTGCTAGCTTTACTTTATTTACTGTCTTGTTTGCTATATCAAAAACACAAAAAAAATTAGTTTACTTGCATTTACTTTATCTAGTTTGCTTTATTTACTACCGCTAAAATGAGTAATCCTGAAGTTGAAGTTCGTTCATTTAAGCAACAAGGGGGAGAATGTTTAAAAGATGCTTGGTATAGAATTAGTGATGCCCATAATAGGTGCACTAAGAAACACTCCACTACTATCCTACTCAGGAATTTTTATGTTGGTATCTCTAGCTGGAATAGATATGTTCTTGATTGTCTCGCGGGAGGTAACTTCCTAGGTGCTCCCGCTTTAGAAGCTAGCTGCATTATTGAGAGTTTATTTGGAACACCACCTGTTAATGAAACTAAAATTGAAACCTCCCTTGAGGATGTTATGAAAAAATTGGAAACCATAGAGAAAAATTTTCCGAGTGTTGAAACTAAGTTGGAGATATTACTTGATAAAACTGATGAACTTGATAAATCCTTAGGGGGAATTGATGAAAGAATTAGTGTCTTAGGAACTTGTGTTGACCATGATAATCAAATTAATAGGATTGGCGAACTTGAAAAAGCTATGGGAACCTTGGGTTCAACCTTTTCATCTTTACAGTTTAGAGAGAAAGCTTATGTGGGAAAGGAGCAAAAGTTTATGTATGTCTCTAAAGTGCCTAAACCAAAGAAATATTATTATAGGCCTAAAATTGACAAAGCCCCTAGTACCACTACAAATGGGGGAGCTTATGATATCAATGCTCCATCTCGCGATAATACTTGAGATACACTTTCTGCGCCTAGCTGAAAGGCGTTAAAGAAAAGCGCTTATGGGAGACAACCCATGTTTTTACTCCAGTATTTTTGTTTTATATTTGTGTCTTGGAAGTTGTTTACTACTGTAGCAACCTCTCCTTATCTTAGTTTTATGTTTTGTTGTGCCAAGTAAAGTCTTTGATAGAAAAGTAAGTACTAGATTTGGATTACTGCGCAGTTCCAGATTTCTTTGCTGTCACGAATCTGGGTCTATCTCCCTGTAGGTAGCTCAGAAAATTACGCCAATTTACGAGCATGATCCTCAGATATGTACGCAACTTTCATTCAATTTGAGCATTTTCGTTTGAGCAAGTCTGGTGGCCTAATAAAATCCATCTTTACGGACTGTTCTGTTTTGACAGATTCTGCCTTTTATTTCGCATTGCCTCTTTTGCTATGTTGGATGAATTTCTTTGATCCATTAATGTCCAGTAGCTTTATGCAATGTCCAGAAGTGTTAAGAATGATTGTGTCACCTCTGAACATGTGAATTTTTATTATGCACTAACCCTCTAATGAGTTGTTTCGAGTTTGGTGTGGAGGAAGTTTTCAAGGATCAAGAGAGGAGTATGATGCAACATGATCAAGGAGAGCTCTAAGCTTGGGGATGCCCCGGTGGTTCACCCCTGCATATTCTAAGAAGACTCAGCGTCTAAGCTTGGGGATGCCCAAGGCATCCCCTTCTTCATCGACAAAATTATCAGGTTCCTCCCCTGAAACTATATTTTTATTCCGTCACATCTTATGTACTTTGCTTGGAGCGTCGGTTTGTTTTTGTTTTGTTTGAATAAAATGGATCCTTGCATTCACTTTGGGAGAGAGACACGCTCCGCTGTAGCATATGGACAAATATGTCCTTAGGCTCTACTCATAGTATTCATGGCGAAGTTTCTTCTTCGTTAAATTGTTATATGGTTGGAATTGGAAAATGATACATGTAGTAAAATGCTATAATGTCTTGGATAATGTGATACTTGGCAATTGTTGTGCTCATGTTTAAGCTCTTGCATCATATACTTTGCACCCATTAATGAAGAAACACTTAGAGCTTGCTAATTTGGTTTGCATATTTGGTTTCTCTAGAGTCTAGATAACATCTAGTATTGAGTTTTGAACAACAAGGAAGATGGTATGGAGTCTTATAATGTTTACCATATGTCTTTTATGTGAGTTTTGCTGTACCGTTCATCCTTGTGTTTGTTTCAAATAACCTTGCTAGCCTAAACCTTGTATCGAGAGGGAATACTTCTCATGCATCCAAAATACTTGAGCCAACCACTATGCCATTTGTGTCCACCATACCTACCTACTACATGGTATTTACCCGCCATTCCAAAGTAAATTGCTTGAGTGCTACCTTTAAAATTCCATCATTCACCTTTGCAATATATAGCTCATGGGACAAATAGCTTAAAAACTATTGTGGTATTGAATATGTACTTATGCACTTTATCTCTTATTAAGTTGCTTGTTGTGCGATAACCATGCTTCTGGGGACGCCATCAACTATTCTTTGTTGGATATCATGTGAGTTGCTATGCATGTCCGTCTTGTCTGAAGTAAGAGAGATCTACCACCTTTATGGTTGGAGCATGCATGTTGTTAGAGAAGAACTTTGGGCCGCTAACTAAAGCCATGATTCATGGTGGAAGTTTCAGTTTGGACATATATCCTCAATCTCATATGAGAATAATAATTGTTGCCACATGCTTATGCATTAAAGAGGAGTCCATTATCTGTTGTCCATGTTGTCCCGTATGGATGTCTAAGTTGAGAATAATCAAAAGCGAGAAATCCAAAATGCGAGCTTTCTCCTTAGACCTTTGTACAGGCGGCATGGAGGTACCCCATTGTGACACTTGGTTAAAACATGTGCATTGCAAAGATCCGGTAGTCCAAGCTAATTAGGACAAGGTGCGGGCACTATTAGTATACTATGCATGAGGCTTGCAACTTGTAAGATATAATGTACATAACTCATATGCTTTATTACTACCGTTGACAAAATTGTTTCATGTTTTCAAAATAAAAGCTCTAGCACAAATATAGCAATCGATGCTTTCCTCTTTGAAGGACCACTCTTTTACTTTTATGTTGAGTCAGTTCACCTATCTCTCTCCACCTCAAGAAGCAAACACTTGTGTGAACTGTGCATTGATTCCTACATATTTGCATATTGTACTTGTTATATTACTCTATGTTGACTATTATCCATGAGATATACATGTTACAAGTTGAAAGCAACCGCTGAAACTTAATCTTCCTTTGTGTTGCTTCAATACCTTTACTTTGATTTATTGCTTTATGAGTTAACTCTTATGCAAGACTTATTAATACTTGTCTTGAAGTACTATTCATGAAAAGTCTTTGCTATATGATTCACTTGTTTACTCATGTCATTACCATTGTTTTGATCCTGCATTCATTACATATGCTTACAAATAGTATGATCAAGGTTATGATGGCATATCACTTCAGAAATTATCTTTGTTATCGTTTTACCTGCTCGGGACGAGCAGAACTAAGCTTGGGGATGCTGATACGTCTCCGACGTATTGATGATACCTACATGTTTTATGCACACTTTATGTCATATTCGTGCATTTTGGAACTAACCTATTAACAAGATGCCGAAGTGCCGTCCTGTTTCTGTTTTTGGTTTCGAAATCCTAGTAACGAAATATTCTGAATTGACGAAACGAAGACCCGGGCCTATTTTTCCACGGAGCTTCCGAAGACCGAAGAACACACGAGTGAGGCCACGAGGTGGCGACACCACGTGGCGGCGCGGCCCGGGGGCCCGCGCCGCCCATGGTGTGGCCCCCTCGGCCCCCCGACTCGCCCTTCCGCCTACTTAAAGCCTCCATCGCGAAACCCCCAGGCGAGAACCACGATACGAAAACCTTCCAGAGACGCCGCCGCCGCCGATCCCATCTCGGGGATTCGAGACTCGCACCGGCGGAGAGGGGATTCATCTCCCGGAGGACTCTACACCGCCATGGTCGCCTCCGGAGTGATGAGTGAGTACTTCACTGATACGTCCAATATGCATCACTATTTTATATCATAATTTGCTGTTATTCATTGATATATTTCATATTGGGACACAATACTTATGTTATTTCATCTATTTTGCATGTTTCATGATTATTTGGGGATCAAGCACCGGAGCCAGGATTAAAAGCACCGCAGAATGCAATATTTCGGAAGATCAACTGTGGAAGGGAGTTTTACCAAAAATCCTATTTTTCCAGATGACGAAGGAAGCCAGAAGGAGGGGCCAGGAGGACCCAGGTGGGCCCACACCCTAGGCGGCGCGGCCCATGCCCCGGCCGCGCCGCCATGTGGTCCTGGGGCCCACGACCCCTTTCGCCTCCTTTCTTCGCGAAACCCTTCGTCCCGAAGACCTAAGCCACAGGAATCCTCACGAAGGGTTCTGCCTCTCGCGGGAGAACACCAGAGAGAAAGAGCTCCCGGCAGAATCCGCCGGAAATTCCCTCCGGAGGGGGAAATCGACGCCATCGTCACCGCCATCGAGCTGGACATCATCTCCATCACCATCATCATCATCTCCACCATCATCACCGCCATCTCCACCGCTGGACATCGTCACCGCTGTAGCAATTTGGGTTTGATCTTGATTGTTTGATAGGGGAAACTCTCCCGGTATTGATTTCTACTTGTTGTTTATGCTATTGAGTGAAACCATTGAACCAAGGTCTATGTTCAGATTGTTATTCATCATCATATTACCTCTGATCATGTTCCATATGATGTCTCGTGAGTAGTTCGTTTAGTTCTTGAGGACATGGGTGAAGTCTAATTGTTAGTAGTGAACTATGGTTGAGTAATATTCAATGTTATGATATTTAAGTTGTGGTGTTATTCTTCTAGTGGTGTCGTGTGAACGTCGACTACACGACACTTCACCATTTATGGGCCTAGGGGAATGCATCTTGTACTCGTTTGCCAATTGCGGGGTTGCCGGAGTGACAGAAACCTAAACCCCGTTGTATATCGATGCGGAGGGATCAGGATCCAGAGTTTAAGGCTGTGGTTAGATTTATCTTAATTACTTTCTTGTAGTTGCGGATGCTTGCAAGGGGTATAATCACAAGTATGTATTAGTCCTAGGAAGAGCGGTGCATTAGCATAGGTTCACCCACACAACACTTATCAAAACAATGAAGATTAATCAGCTGTATGTAGCGAAAGCACTAGACTAAAATCCCGTGTGTCCTCGAGAACGTTTGGTCATTATAAGTAAACAAACCGGCTTGTCCTTTGTGCTAAAAAGGATTGGGCCACTCGCTGCAATTATTTCTCTCGCATTTTACTTACTCGTACTTTATTCATCTGTTACATCAAAACCCCCCGAATACTTGTCTGTGAGCATTTACAGTGAATCCTTCATCAAAACTTGTCAACACCTTCTGCTCCTCGTTGGGATCGACATTCTTACTTATCGAAGATACTACGATACACCCCCTATACTTGTGGGTCATCAAGACTATTTTCTGGCGCCGTTGCCGGGGAGTGAAGCGCTATTGGTAAGTGGAATTGGTAAGGAAAACCTTTACTGTTTGTGCTGATTTTATTTCTGCCTGCTGCTATAAGTCATTATGGAGAGATCTTCTCTTCAATTTCTATTTGGGAAATCTACTACTACTGCAACGGTAGTGGATGAGGCGCCAGGTGAGGAAGTAATACCATATAAAATACCTACGAAAATTATTGAACATGTTATGGATAACCGCTATGAAGGGGATGGAACTGTCCATCCTGGTGATCATTTACTGTTTTTGCATGAATTATGTGGGTTATTCAAATGTGCAGGTATTGCTATGAATGAAGTTAGGAAGAAACTATTCTCTATATCGCTGTCTGGTAAAGCGGCACATTGGTATAAATTGCTGAAGAATGGTGATTCTCTTGATTGGGAGGACATTGTGCCTTTATTCTATTCCAAATTTTATCCTCCAAGTGAAATTCACAAAGATCGGAACCGCATATATAACTTCTGGCCTCATGATGGAGAGAGTATTGCCCAAGCTTGGGGGAGATTGAAGTCTTTAATGCTCAAATGCCCCATTCATGAGCTTCCTGGTAATGTTATTATTGATAATTTCTATGCAAGACTTTCTTTTCAAGACAAGACCTTGCTGGATACTTCTTGTTCTGGATCATTTACACGCAACAAAGAAGAGTTTAAAAGGGACCTTCTTGATCGGATCCAAGAAAATACTGAAGGTTGGGAGAACGACAAAGATAGAGAATCAGGTATAATTTATGATTATAAATGCATTGAAACTTTTATGGATACTGATACATTTCGTAATATGAGTGCTATATATGGTCTTGATTCTCAAGTTGCTGCAAACCTTTATAAAGCTTTTGCCTCTCATTATGAATTGCCTAAGAAGAATTTTGATAAGTATCATGAACCATACAAAGATAAAATTGATTCATCTATTAATAAGTGTGTTGTAGTTGAAACTGCTGATCGTGTTATTCCTGAAGCTTATATTGAAAAAACTCCTTTCCCTGCTAAAATGAAAGAGTACTCTGTTATAAATAGTGCGGTTCATAAAAGTGAAAAGAAACCTAGAGAACCTGAAGAACAAATAAAAGTTGAACCTGCTGTTGCAATAGTTAAAGATCTTGTGACTGAGAATGTGGAGGATGGTCATATTATTTTCTGTGAAGATGCTTCTAATATTGTTTCACATCCTAATAAACCCAAACAAGCTAGTGTTCCTATGCTATCTGTTAAAATTGGTGATCATTGCTATTATGGTCTATGTGATATTGGTGCAAGTGTTAGTGCTATACCTTATGAGCTTTACACGGAGATTATGCACGAAATTGATTCTTGTGAACTTGACAAGTCACACCTTACTCAAACAACTCAATTATTATTTGAATAATATGAACTAGATAACTAGGGGTAAGCTATGCATTATCTGTGAACATGATAAAGAATTATAACTGGTCCTGGAAGATGGGTATGATCATAAGGATCATTTTGGCTAAAGGAACTATGTCGAAACCAGTTATAGGACTACACTTTTCGCGAAGTCATTAGAAGAAGTTTTCTGGATGGAAGAACTTCCTACACGGAAGTTGTAGAGAATTCCATTACAAGCGTATCGCCAAAAGAATCCCTCAGAAAAAGATTATAGGATTTATTTTATAGATGATGTTGCGGATCAAAGGGATACCGCGAAAATAAAGTGGGCGAAACCGCCACGCAATATGTCTAAGATGATCTACGTGATTTGCCGATTCCGACGGTATAGGATTTGTCGAAATCCAACATGTAGAACTTAAGATATGGATTTTACAAAACTAGACAAAAGTGGTTATAGTTCTAATGGTGTACGAAAAGTTGTTCGAACAAGTTGCTCGGATGAAAAAACTTCCTACATGAAAGTTGTAGAGGATCTAATTACAAACTTAACGGAAAAACAACTATTCTAAATAGAGATGTAGATCTAAGGAAATAAAATTGCAAAGTTACATACGACAATCTACGTAAAAAGAGCAAAAATAGAATTATTACCGGGCGAGGAATCCGTCGGATCACGGCTTTCGAAAATAGCGTTACAGATGTTGCGTCGCGAGTGTGCGCCGCAGAACAGGCAGCGTCGCGCGCGAGGAAAGAGCAACGTTGGCGCGTGTGCTGCGTGGGGAGAAAGAGAGGCGTCGGGCGCCTGTGTACTCTTGGGGCTGCCTATTGATGTGGCTGAAAGTTAGAGCAATTTGCTCAAGGGGAGCGATGTGGGACTAAAAGAAAGAAAAAAAATAGGCTGCGGCGTGCGTGCGGGCTGGCTTGGCCAAGCTGGGGGTGGCCGGGGCGATCTGGGGATGGCCGGGTGGGCCAATTCGGCCAAGCGGGCCGCTGTGGGGGCGAGCTGGGCCGAGAGGGCGGCGAAGTGCTGGCTACCGCGCGGGCGGCGCTTGCTGCTGGGCCGCGGCGAGGCGTTGGGCCGCACGGTCGGTCGCACCCTTTGTTTTTTTTTAATCTTTTAAATTTTGAATAAAATTGGAAATACACTTTGAGGCTTCAAATAAAATCGGAAAAATGCAAATAAGGTACCGTTGGATTCGTTATGAAAAATGCTTCACTATGAGACTAAATTTGGAACAAAAACATAAACTTTATAAAACCAAAATTTGACATACATGTCTATGTGGCTATAGTGCCATTTTAGGGTTTAGTGTTTTCTCAAATAAAATATTTTATAAGTTTCAAAACCTCCGAATAAAATAGAGTTTTTGGCAAATCTTTCAAAAACAATAATTTATAAAAACTTTTCTAGGGTACTGTTTTCTAAAATACAAATCCATTAAGGATTTGAAAATCTTGAAAGCAAAGATATGTTTGATTTTGAAAATACTTTAAAACCAAAAGTCTTTGAAAACACTATTTTGAAATTAATTAGTAAATAACTTTAAAAAGTTTTAATTCTTTGTGAATTTTCAATCAAGTTCAATCAATCAAGCATTAAATTAAATTTTATTTTACATTCCGAAATTTAGAAAATTCCGGGATGTGACATAGTGCTATACCTTATGAGCTTTACACGGAGATTATGCACGAAATTGATTCTTGTGAACTTGAAGATATTGATGTGGTTATTCAGCTGGCTAATAGAGAAACTATTTCACCAATTGGTATTGTTCGAGATGTGGAAGTTCTATGTGGTAAGATTAAATATCCTGCTGACTTTTTGGTACTTGGTTCTGCTGCTAGTGATTATTGTCCTATCATTTTTGGTAGACCTTTTCTAAATACTTGTGGAGCTATTATAGATTGCAAGAAGGAGAAAATTTTGACTAAATTTGCTGGTGAATCTTATGAGTTTAACTTCTCTAAATTTACTAAAACTCCTTATAAAGCTGATTTGCCTAGTAATGATTTTAAAATGGAGCAGTGTGCATCTATTGTTCTTGTTCCTAATAATCCTTTGCAGCAACATTTGGAGGATAGCGAGAGTGAAGTTTTTAGGAAAGAAAGAGATGAGCTTGAGGAGATTTTTCTTCGCCAACCTATTCTCAAACATGATTTACCGGTGGAAGACTTGGGTACAACACCGCCACCAAAGGAAGATCCTGTTTTTGATTTAAAGCCTTTGCCTGATAATCTTAAATATGCTCATATTGATGATAAGAAAATATATCCTGTTATTATTAGTTCTAAACTTACAGAGTTTGAAGAAGAAAGATTATTGCAAATATTGAAGAAACACCGAGGTGCTATTGGCTATACTCTTGATGACTTGAAGGGGATTTCTCCCTCTATTTGCCAACATGCCATTAATATGGAAGATGATGCGAAGCCTGTTGTTGAACCTCAGCGTCGTCTAATTCCCAAGATGAAGGATGTGGTAAGAAATGAGGTATTACGACTTCTTGAAGCTGGTATTATATATCCTATTGCTGATAGTAGATGGGTTAGTCCTGTGCATTGCGTTCCTAAGAAAGGAGGAATTACTGTTGTGCCTAATGATAATGATGAGCTTATACCTCAAAGAGTAGTTGTAGGTTATAGAATGTGCATTGATTTTCGAAAAGTTAATAAGGTTACTAAGAAAGATCATTATCCTTTACCATTTATTGATCAAATGTTAGAAAGATTGTCTAAAAATACTCATTTTTGTTTTCTTGATGGTTATTCTGGGTTTTCACAAATTGTTAAAGCTAAAGATCAAGAGAAAACCACTTTTACTTGTCCCTATGGAACTTATGCTTATAGGCGTATGCCTTTTGGTTTATGTAATGCTCCTGCTACTTTTCAAAGATGCATGTCTGCTATTTTTCATGGCTTTTGTGAGAGTATTGTGGAGGTATTCATGGATGATTTTTCTGTCTATGGGAATTCTTTTGATAGTTGCTTGCGAAACCTTGATAAAGTTTTGCAGAGATGCGAAGAAACTAACCTTGTTCTTAATTGGGAGAAATGCCACTTTATGGTTAATGAAGGAATTGTATTGGGACATAAAATTTCCGAGAGAGGTATTGAAGTTGATAGAGCTAAAGTTGAAGCAATTGAGAAGATGCCCTATCCTAGGGATGTTAAAGGTATTCGTAGTGTTCTTGGTCATGCTGGGTTTTATAGGAGATTTATTAAAGACTTCTCCAAGATTTCAAAGCCTCTTACTAATCTTCTTCAAAAAGATGTACCTTTTGTTTTTGATGATGATTGTAAGGAAGCTTTTGAAACTCTTAAAGAAAGCCTTAACAACTGCTCCTATAGTTGAACCTCCTGATTGGAACTTACCATTTGAAATTATGTGTGATGCTAGTGATTTTGCTGTAGGCGCTGTTCTTGGACACGAGTAGATAAAAAATTAAATGTTATTCATTATGCTAGCAAGACTCTTGATGCTGCTCAAAGAAATTATGCTACTACTGAAAAAGAATTGTTAGCTGTAGTCTTTGCTTGTGATAAATTTAGATCTTATATTGTTGATTCAAAAGTTACGATTCATACTGATCATGCTGCAATTAGATACCTTATGACAAAGAAAGATGCTAAGCCAAGGCTTATTAGATGGGTACTTCTTTTGCAAGAATTTGATTTACATATTGTAGATAGGAAAGGTGTTGATAATCCTGTTGCTGATAATTTGTCTAGATTGGAAAATATTGCTTATGATCCTGTTCCTGTTAATGATAGTTTTCCAAATGAACAATTGGCTGTAATAAAGGTGAGTTCGCGAGACAGCCCTTGGTATGCTGATTATGCTAACTTTATTGTTTCCAAGTACTTGCCTCCAACCTTTTCAGCTCAGCAGAGGAGGAAATTCTTTTATGACTTGAGGCATTATTTCTGGGATGACCCACACTTATATAAAGAAGGAGTGGATGGTATTATGCGAAGGTGTGTTCCCGAATATGAACAACAAGAGATATTGAGTAAATGTCATGGCAGTGCTTATGGAGGACATCACGCCGGAGATAGAACCGCACAAAAGGTTCTACAATCAGGTTTTTATTGGCCAACTCTCTTCAAAGATGCAAGGAAGTTCATTTTATCTTGTGATGAATGTCAAAGGGTTGGTAATATCTCCAGACGCAATGAAATGCCTATGAATTATACTCTTGTTATTGAACCATTTGATTGTTGGGGATTTGACTTCATGGGACCATTTCCCTCTTCAGAAGGTAACACGCATATACTTGTTGCTGTTGATTATGTTACTAAATGGGTGGAAGCCATACCTACAAAAAGTGCTGATGGTGAGACCTCTTTAAAAATGCTTTTAGATATTATTTTTCCTAGATTTGGAGTACCTAGATATATTATGACTGATGGAGGTTCTCATTTTATTCATGGAGGTTTTAGAAAAACTCTTGCTAGGTATGGTATTAATCATAGAATTGCTTCCGCTTATCACCCTCAAAGTAGTGGTCAAGTAGAATTATCAAATAGAGAAATTAAATCTATTTTGGGAAAGACCGTTAATAAATCTAGAAAGAATTGGGCTAGTAAATTGAAAGACGCACTATGGGCTTATAGAACTGCTTATAAAAACCCCATGGGAATGTCACCTTATAAAATGGTTTACGGAAAAGCTTGTCATTTACCTTTAGAACTAGAACACAAAGCTTATTGGGCTGTTAGAGAATTAAATAAAGATCCTAAACTTGCCGGTGATAAGAGGTTGCTACAATTAAGTTCTCTAGATGAATGGAGAAGTGAAGCTTATGAAAATGCTAAACTCTTTAAAGAAAAAGTTAAAAAATGGCATGATAGAAGGATCATCAAAAGAGAGTTTAATATTGGGGATAAAGTCCTATTGTATCGGTCTCGTCTCAGATTCTTTGCAGGGAAATTACTCTCGAAATGGGAAGGACCGTATGTTGTTGAGGAGGTGTATCGTTCAGGAGCAATTAAAATTAGCTCTCTCCAAGGCAATGCTACGCAAGTGGTGAATGGACAAAGACTCAAGCATTATATTTCGGGTGATTCTTATAATGTTGATGTTGATATTATTCGAGTGGAAACACCGGAGGCTTTCATCAAAGGACAAATTGACAGTCCGCCAGAACTCGACTTTGAATAGGTAACAGTACTGGTAATGAAAAGTTCGCGATTTACTTTCCGAACATTATTTTTGTTGTTTTTGGAAAATATGAAAAATTACGAGTTCGAAACGGAGTGGAAAGGACGCACGAGGGCGTGCCACCATAGGCCGGCGCGGCCTGGCCTGGGCCCGCGCCGACCTATGGTCTGGCCGCCTCGTCGCCCCTTTCCGACTCTGGTTCGACCTGGTACTTTCCGTTTGTTCTAAAAAAATTATTATAAAATCCCCGGACCCCTGGAGGTCCGTATATCGTTTTCTCGACGTGTTTTGTTTCGAGCTGTTTCTGCCAGGATCTGTTTTCAGTCTAGAGGCACCATGGTCTCCAAGAACAAGGGCAAGGAGCTTCCGGATGAAGATAATCAAGATCGTGAGTGGAAAGAAGAGGACAAGAGCGTCAAGGAAGAAGCAAAGGAGGATGAAGAGGAAGTCGAAGAAGTTCCGCAAGAGCATCCACGCACCACCATTGCAAGCATCGGAGTGGTGTCAAACTCGTTCAACGCCAAGAAGAGCGCACGGATTAGGACCGGAGGAGGACTTCCCCGCCATTACCTAGCTCCAAGGACATCTTCTTCAGGCATTCACCATCCTTTCCACAATCTAATCTACAATAATCAAATTGAAAGGACTCCCAAGGCAGCACTGCCTAGCAATTGGGATATAGATCGTTCTAACAATGCAGGAAAGACGGAGCCCGAAGCTGAAGGTTGGGGAAATAACTCCAAGAGTTGGGACTCGTCGTCGGACAGACTTCTTAACCGCGTCGAGCACAATTCGGAGATGATTCGCAACCTCATATACAGGATTGATGAGCTTCAGGAGCTTATTGAGAAGCTTGTCAGGAATTCATCACCACCATCGCCAAAGGAGTAATCCATCATCGGTATTGGCATCCCCTTGGTTTGTTCCAAGCTTGGGGGAGTGCCGCGGTATCATCATTACCTTTTACTTTTTACTATCAAGTAGTGTCATATCATGAGTAGGGAAGTTATCGTATGAGATGGGTTGCAGTATGGAAGTATCTCTCCTTTAGTTTGTCTATGTATCCCTTGGTGTGAGTTATCGTTATGGAATATTAATGAGAAGTCTTGTCATTTACATATTGCACACCTTATTTTAGTTTGCAATTTCTACTATATGATTGATCTTGATTTTAGTATTGGTACCACTTTGGGAGCATTGAGTTAATCTATTTGGTTTTGGCAAACTTAGCAATGGTCAATAGTAACAACACTTTGAGTTTAAGAAGAATAGAGGAAATACATGTAGAAGATGTTATTATCTTTCTTATCAGTTCTTAGCTTAGTATTCTAGAAGTTAAAACTGTTTGTGCTTACAAGTAAGATGCATGATTGTTTCTATCACATGTATATTTGTTTGTTTCCCTCAACTCTTATGCTTGCTAATCAACCTTGCTAGCCAAAGACCTGTACTGAGAGGGAATACTTCTCGTGCATCCAAACCTGAACCCAAACCTATGCCATTTGTGTCCACCATACCTACCTAATGCATGGTAATTTCTGCCATTCCAAGTAAATACTTCATGTGCTACCTTTAAACAATTCAAAACTTATTACTTCTTATTTGTGTCAATGTTTTATAGCTCATGAGGAAGTATGTGGTGTTTTATCTTTCGTCTTGTTAGGCAGCCTCCACTAATGGACTAGTGGCTTCATCCGCTTATCCTATAATTTTGCAATAAGAGCTGGCAACGGGGTTCCCAGCCCCAATTAATCAACCTTCATTAATAATTCTCTTCACATGTTTTGCCCTGATTCATCAGTAAGCAACTTAATTTTGCAATAGACACTCCTCCATGGTATGAGATTGTTGGAAGGCACCCGAGGATTCGGTTAGCCATGGCTTGTGTAAGCAAAGGTTGGGGGGAGTGTCATCCTTAAAATAAACTAAAGTACATGTGTAAACAAAAGAGAAGAGGGATGATCTACCTTGCTGGTAGAGATAACGTCCTTCATGGGAGCCGCTCTTTGGAGGTCTGTTTGGCAAGGGGGTTAGAGTACCCGCTACCAGTCGTTGACAACAACAAACACCTCTCAAAACTTTACTTTTGTTCTCTTTATATGATTTCAAAACTGAAAAGCTCTAGCACATGATTTAATCCCTGCTTCCCTCTGCGAAGGGCCTGTCTTTTACTTTATGTTGAGTCAGTAAACCTATTTCCCTCCATCTCAAGCAAGCATTTGAGTTGTTGTGATTAAACTATTATATTGTGATTTGCTTCATCATGTCTTTACTCTTTCTTGTTTAGTACAAGTTTTACCTGAATGAATATAGCTTTGAAAGTCATCAATGATTAATATGATTGAGTATGCAAATTTACCATAAGCCTTAATATGAGAGCGCTGCTCAATAGATGAATATAATCTGTTAAATGTTCTCTGACCAAGAACAAAGTTTGCCATCACCAATTATGATTTCCTATGCACCTTTATTTGTGATTACCTTATACTTGTTTCAAGTTGAATTATATGAGGAAGTTGTTTACTATAATGTCTTGTGTGAATGAATATGATGCTTCTTGTCCGTATTCTATTTATCGACTCTTCACTCCATAAACATGTGGACCTGTTTTTCAGTTTCGCTTGGGGACAAGCGAAGTCTAAGCTTGGGGGAGTTGATACGTCCAATTTGCATCACTATTTTATATCATAATTTGTTGTTATTCATTGATATATTTCATATTGGGACACAATACTTATGTTATTTCATCTATTTTGCATGTTTCATGATTATTTGGGGATCAAGCACCGGAGCCAGATTCTGCTGGAAAAAGCACCGTCAGAATGCAATATTTCGGAAGATCAACTGTGGAAGGGAGTTTTACCAAAAATCCTATTTTTCCAGATGACGAAGGAAGCCAGAAGGAGGGGCCAGGAGGACCCGGGTGGGCCCACACCCTAGGGCGGCCCATGCCATGGCCGCGCCGCCATGTGGTCTGGGGGGCCCACGACCCCTTTCGCCTCCTTTTCTTCGCGAAACCCTTCGTCCCGAAGACCTAAGCCACAGAGGAATCCTCACGAAGGGTTACAGCCGCCTCTGCGGGGCGGAGAACACCAGAGAGAAAAGAGCTCCCCGGCGGGCAGGAATCCGCCGGGGAAATTCCCTCCCGGAGGGGGAAATCGACGCCATCGTCACCGCCATCGAGCTGGACATCATCTCCATCACCATCATCATCATCTCCACCATCATCACCGCCATCTCCACCGCTGGACATCGTCACCGCTGTAGCAATTTGGGTTTGATCTTGATTGTTTGATAGGGGAAACTCTCCCGGTACTGATTTATACTTGTTGTTTATGCTATTGAGTGAAACCATTGAACCAAGGTCTATGTTCAGATTGTTATTCATCATCATATTACCTCTGATCATGTTCCATATGATGTCTCGTGAGTAGTTCGTTTAGTTCTTGAGGACATGGGTGAAGTCTAATTGTTAGTAGTGAACTATGGTTGAGTAATATTCAATGTTATGATATTTAAGTTGTGGTGTTATTCTTCTAGTGGTGTCGTGTGAACGTCGACTACACGACACTTCACCATTTATGGGCCTAGGGGAATGCATCTTGTACTCGTTTGCCAATTGCGGGGTTGCCGGAGTGACAGAAACCTAAACCCCGTTGGTATATCGATGCAGGAGGGATCGCAGGATCTCAGAGTTTAAGGCTGTGGTTAGATTTATCTTAATTACTTTCTTGTAGTTGCGGATGCTTGCAAGGGGTATAATCACAAGTATGTATTAGTCCTAGGAAGGGCGGTACATTAGCATAGGTTCACCCACACAACACTTATCAAAACAATGAAGATTAATCAGCCGTATGTAGCGAAAGCACTAGACTAAAATCCCGTGTGTCCTCGAGAACGTTTGGTCATTATAAGTAAACAAACCGGCTTGTCCTTTGTGCTAAAAAGGATTGGGCCACTCGCTGCAATTATTTCTCTCGCATTTTACTTACTCGTACTTTATTCATCTGTTACATCAAAACCCCCCGAATACTTGTCTGTGAGCATTTACAGTGAATCCTTCATCAAAACTGCCTGTCAACACCTTCTGCTCCTCGTTGGGATCGACATTCTTACTTATCGAAGATACTACGATACACCCCCTATACTTGTGGGTCATCATTCACCCCTGGACTATGGGTCCATAGCAGTAGCTAGATGGTTGTCTTCTCCTCATTGTGCTTCATTGTTGGATCTTGTGAGCTGCCTAACATGATCAAGATCATCTATCTGTAATTCTATATGTTGTGTTTGTCGGGATCCGATGGATAGAGAATACCATGTCATGTTAATTATCAAGTTATTACATATGTGTTGTTTATGATCTTGCATGCTCTCCGTTATTAGTAGAGGCTCTGGCCAAGTTGATGCTAGTAACTCCAAGAGGGAGTATTTATGCTCGATAGTGGGTTCATGTCTCCGTGAATCTGGGGGAGTGACAGCAACCCCTAAGGTTATGGATGTGCTGTTGCCACTAGGGATAAAACATTGGCGCTATGTCCGAGGATGTAGTTGTTGATTACATTACGCACCATACTTAATGCAATTGTCTGTTGCTTTGCAACTTAATACTGGAGGGGGTTCGGACGATAACTGAAGGTGGACTTTTTAGGCATAGATGCAGTTGGATGGCGGTCTATGTACTTTGTCGTAATGCCCAATTAAATCTCACTATACTTATCATGTCATGTATGTGCATTGTTATGCGCTCTCTATTTGTCAATTGCCCGACTGTAATTTGTTCACCCAACATGCTTTTATCTTATGGGAGAGACACCTCTAGTGAACAGTGGACCCCGGTCCATTCTTTAATACTGAAATACAAACTGCAATACTTGTTTTACTATTTTCTCTGCAAACAATCATCTTCCACACAATACGGTTAATCCTTTGTTACAGCAAGCCGGTGAGATTGACAACCTCACTGTTTCGTTGGGGCAAAGTACTTTGGTTGTGTTGTGCAGGTTCCACGTTGGCGCCGGAATCCCCGGTGTTGCGCCGCACTACATCCCGCCGCCATCAACCTTCAACGTGCTTCTTGGCTCCTCCCGGTTCGATAAACCTTGGTTTCTTTCTGAGGGAAAACTTGCTGCTGTGCGCATCATACCTTCCTCTTGTTGGCCCTCCTAATGGCTATGCTTATAGAGGGTACTCAATTTGGGTACCAAAAGATATTGTTGCCATTGCAAAGGAACCCATTAATCGATGGGTTCCTAAATCCTCTACTTGATTTTGTAGGGGTATTCCTCCGGTGGTCCAAAATGGGTGTTTGATAGTGGATGCACCAATCATATGACCGGAGGAAGAGGTGTGCTTGATCAATTCATTGAAGATATCAACAAGAAGTCAAGCATTACCTTTGGTGATAACTCAAAGGGAAAGGTACTTGGGTATGGCAAGGTAGCAATCTCTAAGGACTTGTGCCTTGAGACGGTTATGCTTGTTGAATCCCTTGGCTATAACTTACTTTCTATATATCATCTTGCCGATGCCGGTTACAATTCATATTTTACTAATTATTGTGTGAAAGTCTTTAGGAGTGACAATCTCAAATTGGTCCTCGTTGGATATGTGGAGAACAACCTTTACGTGGTTGACCTCTCGAAAGAGAGCTCCTCTCACTCCACATGTCTAATGGCGACCAAGCATGACGAAGGTTGGTTGTGGCATCGCCGCCTTGGTCATGTCAACATGAGGAATCTCAAACAACTCCTAAAGGGTGAACACATTGTGGGACTAACCGGCATTTCTTTTGAGAAAGATCGTGTTTGCAGTGCATGTGTAGCCGGAAAGCAACTCAAGAAGAGACATCCTATCAAGAGTATCGTCACCACATCTAGGCCTTTGGAGCTCCTTCATTTGGATCTCTTTGGGCCATCACATTATGATACTCTTGGTGGGAGCAAGTATGGACTTGTCATTGTTGATGATTACTCAAGATACTCTTGGGTCTTTCTCCTTAAGTCTAAGGACGAGACCCATAGGGAGTTCATCATCTTCGCCAAGAAAGCTCAACGTATGTATGAATCCGAGATCAAGGCGATTAGGACCGACAATGGCACCGAGTTCAAGAACTACACCATGCGAGAGTTTGTCGATGATGAGGGCATCAAGCATGAGTTTTCGGCGCCATACACCCCTCAACAAAATGGTGTTGTTGAAAGGAAGAACCGGACTATCATTGAGATGGCAAGAACCATGTTGAGTGAATTCAACTCACCCCACAACTTTTGGGGAGAAGCCATCTCTACGGCCGTCCACTACTCCAACCGGCTCTTCCTCCGTCCCCTCCACAACAAAACTCCATACGAGCTTCTTACCGGTAACAAGCCTAATGTCATGTACATTCGTGTCTTTGGATGCAAATGCCTTGTTAAGAACAACAAAGGAAAGCTCGGTAAATTTGAAACTAGAACCATAGAGGGCATATTTGTTGGTTATGCGGAGAACTCTCACGCCTATAGGTACTACAACCGGTCCACTGGGACTATTGAAGTATCTTGTGACGTGGAGTTCTTGGAGGATAATGGCTCCCAAGTGGAGCAAGTTGTTCCATGTGTTGCAGGTAATGATGATGATCCATCTAGTGCCATCAAGCATATGGGCATTGGACACATTCGGCCCATGGAAGTTCATAATGATGATCAAGATGATGGAATAGAAGTATCAAGCACGGCTCAAGTGGAGCCTAGCTCAACTCAAGTCGAACCATCAAGTGCAACTCAAGAACCATCCTCCACTCAAGATGAGTCACATTCCGAAGAACAAGAAGAAAGTCCTCATTCCACGGAGCAAGACCATGATGATGATCAAGAAACATCCTCAACTCATGTTCAAGCTCAAGTGGTCCCTCATGATCAAGCACTAGCAAGAGATGAATTCATTGATCATGAAGGAACCATTCGGAAGATCAAGGCCGCTACAAGGGCAAGTGACATGAAAGTAGATCATGTCCTTGGTAGCATCTCAAGAGGAGTGGTAACTCGTAGACACCATGCATTACTTATCACTTATTGTCAACACCATGCTTTTGTGTCTAGTTTTGAACCACTCAAGGTACATGAAGCCTTGGTTGATCCGGATTGGGTAATTGCCATGCAAGAAGAATTGGAGTGTTTCACTCGTAATGAAGTGTGGTCTCTAGTTGAGAGACCCAAAGATCATCGCATCAATGTTATTGGGACCAAATGGGTATTCAAGAACAAGCAAGATGAGAATGGCATTGTCATACGAAACAAAGCAAGGTTAGTGGCGCAAGGGTTTGCCCAAATAGAAGGTATGGATTTTGAGGATACCTTTGCGTCGGTAGCCCGTCTTGAAGCTATTCATCTTTTGCTTGCATTTGCATCTTTCCACAATTTCAAACTATATCAAATGGATGTGAAAAGTGCATTTTTGAATGGTCCTCTAAAAGAAACCGCATATGTGGCTCAACCCCCGGGTTTCGAAGACCCATGCCGACCCAACCACGTGTATTTACTCCATAAGGCACTCTACGGTCTCAAGCAAGCTCCACGTGCTTGGTATGAGTTCCTTAGGGATTTCTTACTACATGATGGGTTTTGCATGGGTACGGTCGATTCCACCCTTTTCACCAAGCGGGTTAAAGGGGGTGGCCTATTTATATGTCAAATATATGTTGATGATATTATCTTTGGTGGAACTAACCCCAATCATAACAAAGCTTTTGAGCTATTGATGACTAGGAAATTTGAGATGTCCATGATGGGAGAGTTGAAGTTCTTCCTAGGCTTCCAAGTGAGGCAACTTGCAAAAGGCACCTTCATCTCTCAAGAAAAGTATGTGAAGGACATGCTCAAGAAATTCAACATGACCAATGCAAGTCCAATGAAGACACCCATGCCCGTAAAGGGGCTCCAAGGCTTTGTAGAACAGCAGCAATGAAGTGGATCACCCAAGGTTTATCGAACTCAGGGAGGAAGAGGTCAAAGATATCCCTCTCATGCAACCCTGCAACCACAAAGCAAGAAGTCTCTTGTGTCCCCAACACACCTAATAGGTGCACTAGTTCGGCGAAGAGATAGTGAAATACAAGTGGTATGAATGAATATGAGCAGTAGTAACGGCACCAGAAAAGTGCTTGCTGGCGTGCAGTTGATGGTAGTAATATTGCAGGAAGTAAAGATGCAGTAAAACAGTAAACAAGCAGCGATAGCAGTATTTAGGAACAAGGCCTAGGGATCATACTTTCACTAGTGGACACTCTCAACATTGATCACATAACAGAATAAATAGATAGATGCTAGACTCTACACCCTCTTGTTGGATGATGAACACCACTAACTGTGTAGGATTACACGAACCCTCAATGCCGGAGTTAACAAGCTCCACAATATTCAATGTTCATATTTAAATAACCTTAGAGTGCATAACAGATCAACATAACCAAACCAAATACTAACATAGCATGCACACTGTCACCTTCACACTACGAAAGGAGGAATAGATCACATCAATACTATCATAGCAATAGTTAACTTCATAATCTACAAGATATCACAATCATAGCCTACGCCAAGTACTACACGATGCACACACTGTCACCATTACACCGTGCAGGAGGAATAAACTACTTTAATAACATCACTAGAGTAGCACAGATAAATTGTGATACAAAACACATTGCAATCATAAAGAGATATAAATAAGCACTTCACTATGCCATTCATAACAGTGAATAAGTATTCTGTGAAATATAGCCTAAGAGACCCACACGGTGCACACACTGTCACCTTTACACACGTGGGACAAGGAGTCTCCGGAGATCACATAAGTAAAACCCACTTGACTAGCATAATGACATCTAGATTACAAACATCATCATATGAATCTCAATCATGTAGGGCAGCTCATGAGATTATTGTATTGAAGCACATAGGAGAGAGATTAACCACATAGCTACCGGTACAGCCCCGAGCCTCGATGGAGAACTACTCCCTCCTCATGGGAGACAGCAGATGAAGATGGGGTGGTGTCGATGGAGGAGCCCTCCGGGGCACTTCCCGGTCCCGGCGGCGTGTGGAACAGACTCTGTCCCCCAGATCTTGGTTTCGCGATGGCGGCGGCTCGGAAGGTTTCTCGACCGTGGCTTTTTCGTATCAAGGTTTTAGGTCGGGGACCTTTATATAGGCGAAGAGGCGGAGTCGGGGTCGACGAGGCGGTGTCACGAGGGCGCGCGGCCCACACCCCGGCCGCGCCAGGTGTGTGGTGGGCTGTGGCCCCCCTCCGCGGCTCGGGTGTTCGGAAGCTTCATGCAATCCTAAGATGCCGGGCGTTGATTTCGTCCGATTCCAGAATATTTCCTTACTAGGATTTCTGAAACCAAAAACAGCAGAAAACAGAATGGCCTTCGGCATCTCGTCAATAGGTTAGTTCCGGAAAACGCATAATAATGACATAAAGTATGCATAAAACATGTAGATATCATCAATAATGTGGCATGGAACATAAGAAATTATCGATACGTCGGACACGTATCGCATCCCCAAGCTTAGTTCTGCTCGTCCCGAGCAGGTAAATGATAACAAAGATAATTTCTGGAGTGACATGCCATCATAACCTTGATCATACTATTGTAAACACATGTAATGAATGTAGCGATCAAAACAATGGTAAATGACATGAGTAAAAAAATGAATCATATAGCAAAGACTTTTCATGAATAGTACTTCAAGACAAGCATCAATAAGTCTTGCATAAGAGTTAGCTCATAAAGCAATAATTCAAAGTAGAGGTATTGAAGCAACACAAAGGAAGATTAAGTTTCAGCGGTTGCTTTCAACTTATAACATGTATATCTCATGGATATTGTAAATGTAAAGTAATATAACAAGTGCAATATGCAAGTATGTAGGAATCAATGCACAGTTCACACAAGTGTTTGCTTCTTGAGGTGGAGAGAGATAGGTGAACTGACTCAACATAAAAGTAAAAGAAATGCCCTTCGCAGAGGGAAGCATTGATTGCTATATTTGTGCTAGAGCTTTGGTTTTGAAAACAAGAAACAATTTTGTCAACGGTAGTAATAAAGCATATGTATCATGTAAATTATATCTTACAAGTTGCAAGCCTCATGCATAGTGTACTAATAGTGCCCGCACCTTGTCCTAATTAGCTTGGATTACCGGGATTATCATCGCAATACACATGTTTTAACAAAGTGTCACAAAGGGGTACCTCTATGCCGCCTGTACAAAGGTCTAAGGAGAAAGGTCGCATTTGGATTTCTCGCTTTTGATTATTCTCAACTTAGACATCCATACCGGGACAACATAGACAACATATAATGGACTCCTCTTTAATGCATAAGCATTCAACAACAATTAATTTTCTCATAAGAGATTGAGGATTAGTTGTCTAAACTGAAACTGCCACCATGATTCATGGCTTTAGTTAGCGGCCCAATGTTCTTCTCTAACATTATGCATGCTCTAACCATTAAATGAGTGGTAAATCTCCCTTACTTCAGACAAGACGGACATGCATAGCAACTTACATGATATTCAACAAAGAGTAGTTGATGGCGTCCCCAGGAACATGGTTATCGCACAACAAACAACTTAATAAGAGATAAAGTGCATAAGTACATATTCAATACCACAATAGTTTTTAAGCTATTTGTCCCATGAGCTATATATTGCAAAGGTAAAGAATGGAAATTTTAAAGGTAGCACTCAAGCAATTTACTTTGGAATGGCGGAGAAATACCATGTAGTAGGTAGGTATGGTGGACACAAATGGCATAGTGGTTGGCTCAAGGATTTTGGATGCATGAGAAGTATTCCCTCTCGATACAAGGTTTAGGCTAGCAAGGTTATTTGAAACAAACACAAGGATGAACCGTGCAGCAAAACTCACATAAAATATATATTTGTAAACATTATAAGACTCTACACCGTCTTCCTTGTTGTTCAAAACTCAATACTAGAAATTATCTAGACTTTAGAGAGACCAATTATGCAAACCAAATTTTAGCAAGCTCTATGTATTTCTTCATTAATAGGTGCAAAGTATATGATGCAAGAGCTTAAACATGAGCACAACAATTGCCAAGTATCAAATTATTCAAGACATTTTAGAATTACTACATGTAGCATTTCCCGATTCCAACCATATAACAATTAACGAAGCAGTTTCAACCTTCGTCATGAACATTAAGAATAAAGCTAAGAACACATGTGTTCATATGAACCAGCGGAGCGTGTCTCTTTCCCACACAAGAATTTATTCAAACAAAAAACAAAAACAAAAACAAACAGACGCTCCAAGTAAAGTACATAAGATGTGACCGAATAAAAATATATTTTCAAGAGAAGGAACCTGATAATTTGTCGATGAAGAAGGGGATGCCTTGGGCATCCCCAAGCTTAGACGCTTGAGTCTTCTTGAAATATGCAGGGGTGAACCACCGGGGCATCCCCAAGCTTAGAGCTTTCACTCTCCTTGATCGTAGTATATCATCCTCCTCTCTTGACCCTTGAAAACTTCCTCCACACCAAACTCGAACAAACTCATTAGAGGGTTAGTGCATAATAAAAATTCACATGTTCAGAGGTGACACAATCATTCTTAACACTTCTGGACATTTCTCAAAGCTACTGGAAGTTAATGGAACAAAGAAATCCATCCAACACAGAAAAGAGGCAATGCGAAATAAAAGGCAGAATCTGTCAAAACAGAACAGTCCGTAAAGACGAATTTTAAAGAGGCACCAGACTTGCTCATATGAAAATGCTCAAATTGAATGAAAGTTGCGTACATATCTGAGGATCATACACGTAAATTGGAATATTTTTCTGAGTTACCTACAGAGAGGTAGATCGAAATTCGTGACAGCAAGAAATCTGTTTCTGCGCAGTAATCCAAATCTAGTATTCACTTTACTATCAAAGACATTACTTGGCACAACAGTGCAATAAAATAAAGATAAGGAGAGGTTGCTACAGTAGTAACAACTTCCAAGACACAAATATAAAACAAAAGTACTGTAGTAAAATAAAAAACATGGGTTATCTCCCAAGAAGTGCTTCCTTTATAGCCATTAAGATGGGCTCAGCAATTTTAATGATGCACTCGCAAGAAATAAGAGTTGAAGCAAAGAGAGCATCAAGAGACAAATTCAAAACAAATTTAAGTCTAACATGCTTCCTATGCATAGGAGTTTTGTAAATAAACAAGTTCATGAAGAAAAAAGTAACAAGCATAGGAAGATAGAACAAGTGTAGCTTCAAAAATTTCAGCACATAGAGAGGTGTTTTAGTAACATGAAAATTTCTACAACCATATTTTCCTCTCTCATAATAACTTTCAGTAGCAACATGAGCAAACTCAACAATATAACTATCACATAAAGCATTCTTATCATGAGTCTCATGCATAAAATTATTACTCTCCACATAGGCATAATCAATTTTATTAGTTGTAGTGGGAGCAAATTCAACAAAGTAGCTATCATTATTATTCTCATCATCAAATATAGGAGGCATGTTGTAATCATAATCAAATTTATCCTCCATAACAGGCGGTACTAAAAGACCAATATCATTATAATCATCATAAATAGGAGGCAAAGTATCATCAAAGTAAATTTTCTCCTCAATGCTTGGGGGACTAAAAATATCATGCTCATCAAAGCCAGCTTCCCCAAGCTTAGAATTTTCCATATCATTAGCAACAATGGTGTTCAAAGCGTTCATACTAATATGTTCCATAGGTTTTTTAATTTTCGCATCAAACCATCCATGTCTTAAATCAGGAAATAGAATAAGAAGCTCATTGTTGTCCATTATGCCTAACTAGTGTAAACAAGAAACAAAAAGATGCAATTGCAGGATCTAAAGGAAATAGCTTCGAGCACACACACAACGGCAACAGAAAAGTACTTTACCTGGGACCGGAGTATGAGAGCCTTTTACCTTTCCTCCGGCAACGGCGCAGAAAAGTGCTTGATGTCTACGGGTGCTTCTATTCTTGTAGACAGTGTTGGGCCTCCAAGAGCAGTGGGTTTGTAGAACAGCAGAAGTTTCCCTTAAGTGGATCAACCAAGGTTTATCGAACTCGGGAGGAAGAGGTCAAAGATATCCCTCTCATGCAACCCTGTAACCACAAAGCAAGAAGTCTCTTGTGTCCCCAACACACCTAATAGGTGCACTAGTTCGGCGAAGAGATAGTGAAATGCAAGTGGTATGAATGAATATGAGCAGTAGTAACGGCGCCAGAAAAGTGCTTGCTGGCGTGCATTGATGGTAGTAATATTGCAGGAAGTAAGATGCAGTAAAACAGTAAACAAGCAGCGATAGCAGTATTTAGGAACAAGGCCTAGGGATCATACTTTCACTAGTGGACACTCTCAACATTGATCACATAACATAATAAATAGATAGATGCTAGACTCTACACCCTCTTGTTGGATGATGAACACCACTAACTGTGTAGGATTACACGAACCCTCAATGCCGGAGTTAACAAGCTCCACAATATTCAATGTTCATATTTAAATAACCTTAGAGTGCATAACAGATCAACATAACCAAACCAAGTACTAACATAGCATGCACACTGTCACCATTACACCGTGCAGGAGGAATAAACTACTTTAATAACATCACTAGAGTAGCACAGATAAATTGTGATACAAAACACATTGCAATCATAAAGAGATATAAATAAGCACTTCACTATGCCATTCATAACAGTGAATAAGTATTCTGTGAAATATAGCCTAAGAGACCCACACGGTGCACACACTGTCACCTTTACACACGTGGGACAAGGAGTCTCCGGAGATCACATAAGTAAAACCCACTTGACTAGCATAATGACATCTAGATTACAAGCATCATCATATGAATCTCAATCATGTAGGGCAGCTCATGAGATTATTGTATTGAAGCACATAGGAGAGAGATTAACCACATAGCTACCGGTACAGCCCGAGCCTCGATGGAGAACTACTCCCTCCTCATGGGAGCAGCGTTGATGAAGATGACGGTGGTATCGATGGAGGAGCCTTCCGGGGCACTTCCCCTTCCCGGCGGCGTGCGGAACAGAGACTCCCCCCGATCTTGGCTTCGCGATGGCGGCGGCTCGGGAAGGTTTCTCGTACCGTGGCTTTTCGTATCGAGGTTTTAGGTCGGGACCTTTATATAGGCGAAGAGGCGGAGTCGGAGGGTCGACGAGGCGGTGTCACGCAGGGCGGGCGGCCCACACCCGGCCGCGCCAGCCCGGTGGTGGGCCCGTGGCCCCCTCCGGCGGCTCTCGGGTGTTCGGAAGCTTCATGCAATCCTAAGATGGGCGTTGATTTCGTCCGATTCCGAGAATATTTCCTTACTAGGATTTCTGAAACCAAAAACAAAAACAAGAACTGGCCCTTCGGCATCTCGTCAATAGGTTAGTTCCGGAAAACGCATAATAATGACATAAAGTATGCATAAAACATATAGATATCATCAATAATGTGGCATGGAACATAAGAAATTATCGATACGTCGGAGACGTATCACCAATGCAAGCCCAATGAAGACACCCATGCCCGTAAAGGGGCAACTTGGCTCATGTGACGGTGAGAAGGATGTGGACATAAAGGTATACCGCTCCATGATAGGATCCTTGCTCTACCTTTGTGCCTCTAGGCCGGATATCATGCTAAGTGTAGGGATGTGTGCTCGTTTTCAATCCGCTCCCAAGGAGAGCCATTTAATGGCGGTCAAACGGATTCTAAGATACCTTGTTCTCACTCCTACTCTCGGGCTATGGTATCCAAAGGGGTCAACCTTTGAACTCATTGGCTATTCGGATTCCGATTGGGCCGGTGATAAGGTTGACCGGAAGTCTACCTCCGGGGCTTGCCAATTTATTGGCCGGTCATTGGTGAGTTGGTCATCCAAGAAACAAAACTCCACCGCTTTATCCACCGCCGAAGCCGAATACATATCCGCGGCATCTTGTTGCACTCAATTGTTATGGATGAAGCAAACCTTGAAAGACTATGGTGTGTCTCTTGGTACGGTGCCTCTTCTTTGTGACAATGAAAGTGCAATTAAGATCGCCAATAACCCGGTTCAACATTGTCGCACCAAACATATTGACATTCGCCATCACTTCCTACGTGATCATGTTGCCAATAAGGATATTGATCTCACTCATGTGGGAACAACCTACCAATTGGCGGATATTTTCACTAAGCCTTTGGATGAAGCCCGGTTTGTTAACTTGAGAGGAGAACTTGGTATTCTTGATCCTAAAAACTTGGATTGATTAACTTCTTGCACTATATTCTTGCATTTATCTTGCTATCTAGCTTAGAGGCATAGCACATATGGGGATAGTCATCCTACCATGTCTTGGTATGATGCATACCTATGTGTGCAACATAAATAGACCCAATGTCATTATATGGACCCAAGCATGTCTCTTCGAGGTCTCATGACATTTGCGCTTTCACATAGGGGGAGTAATCCCCCGCCCCTCATTGAGCCTTCATTACAACTTGATTTGACTATATAAGGCCAAATGATCTTATTGCAAAAATCATTTCAAAATGACTTATGATTCTTGATATATATTTCGAATCATGCCCATTGTTGCTATTTACATCTTGTTTGGATTTTCTCTCCAATGGGTATGCCTAGAGAACTTTGTGTTTCCAACCCCATGTCTATGCTCATCTCATCATCATCTATCTATCTATATGTACATGTCATCATCTGAGCATTCACACACATTTACACAAAGCATAGGGGCAAAACGAGGCAAAACGAGACAAAACTGGGTGGCCGGTCTCTGGCCCGGTTGGACCGGCCTCTGGGCCGGACCAGCCGGCGCCAGGTCCGGTCGACCGGGCGCCCGACCGGCCGTGCGGCCTGATATGTGTGGGAGAGGATACCCCTTGGGGTCTTCTTCCTCATTACCCCCCAACTCCCAAACCTCCATGGCCGCCGCCTCCACCACCTCCACCACGTTCTAGGACCTTCCCACCACAAGAATCCTCCCAAACTCCACCAAACCATAGATCGGGCCCCTTGGAACAACTCCACCAAAGGATTTGGTCCCTCTCAAGCTATTTTGGGAAATTTTGGAGTTCTTGGGTTTCAAGCCCTACCTAGTGTTCTTCTTGCTCTCTTGATCAAGGAGGACCATGTCTTCGGGTAATGTGCTCTCCCTTTCTCCCTATTCTCTAGTCCTCATCACACATTGCAATTTCTTGACAAGATTTGAGGAAATTTTAGGGTTAGGGTTAGGGTTTGTAAGTCCTCATGCCTTTAGAGTGTCTCACAACACAATGCACATACTCCACTCTATTGCTATAGTCTATATTCAAGTTTATGAGTTTTTGCATGATTTTGTGGTAGAAAATCTGGGCAACACCTCACAAGTCGACAGATCCGGTCACCAGCCCGGTCAACCGGCCCCTCAACCGGCCGGCCCGGCGTGCCGCCCGGTCAACCGGATTGGCAACCGGCTCGTCCGGTCTGCCGCCCGGTTGGACCGGCCTGTGCGCCGGATCGCCCAGTTTTCGCACAATCTCATCAATACACTTGGATATATGCTATGCTTTTTGGCTTCCCTCTTATTGATGACATGTACACTTACCCCACTGCTATCCTCGCTCTATTTTCTCATTCACAGGTAGTTGGAGTGGTGAGGACGTGGCACTGTTGCCAAGAGAGGACGGACTGCAATCCTCCCTGCCGTTCTAGTGGTCGCGTACCCCCTAAAGCTCCTCAGGTACTGACATTGGCAGCTCAGCTAGGGGTAGAACCAAGTCAGTTGCCAATAAAAGGAAAGACAAACAAGCAGCCCAAGAAGATGATGAAATAGTGCCAGATTTCAATGTTGCGGATGCAAATCGTCTTGAGTGGCAGGAAATGAGGACGGTGAATCCGTATCGCTATGAGCAACGGACTTACACTCGTGGGGACAAGTTCTTCTGGACCAAGACACAAGCAGCCCTATGGGATGGTTTCTATGATACTCGAGAGTGTATGAAGAATGGTGTTGTTGTGATGCCCAAGGCCATCAATCTTGACGAGCTTGCCTTGCATGAAGCCACAAAGTACCGCTTTGTGGCTGAAACCTTGAAGGGTATGGGACTATATGACCTTGTGTGCCTCAAGCCCGATGATGAACAAGAGGATCCCACCTTTTGTCCCCTCCTAGTCCGTCAGTTCCATTACACCGTCTTCTTCCATGATGATGCGGACCACACCATCACTTGGATGACTGGCAAGGAGAAGTACTCATGCACCTACACTCAGTTCTGTGCAGCTATGGGTTGTGGTGGTGATAGTGCTCCAGGGTACAAGATCCATTCTCGGTCTAAGCTTACTAAGGGTGACATCTCCTTCTGCTATCCTGCGAACCCTACAGCTGGACCTCCCACTATCTCTGGGATGTACTACTCATATCTTGTCCTTGCCAAGATATTCCGTGAGAGTCTCGTCAGCAAGTCTGGCGACACAAGTGAAGTCAGGAACTATCACCTAAATCTGATGTACTATTGCCATCCTGATAGGGTCAGGAAGATTGATGGCTGTGATCTTATTCACTGTGAACTGAAGCGTGCAGTTATGGACCGCATGACTCCCAACTATGCTCAGTATGTTCAGCGGCTCATCAACTACATTGTTCCTGCTCCTCTCAACACTCTTGATGAAAGAGTCATCATGGAACCATTCAGGTTCCCTACTCAGGACGGTCGCCCGGAAGTCCCTTCCATGATGCCCTCCACTGAGCGCCGTTCCAAGGAACACCATGATCATGATGCTAGCTCCAGCTACTCTCGGCGCCCCAAGCACAGTGCCGCTCGCTTCTTCTCCAGCATGTGGCAAATGTGCAAGAACACCAATGATGTTGCACATCAGAGCCTTGCTGTGAACCAGGAGACAAGGAGGCGACAGAATGAGTTCATGGCCTCACGGAACCACCCTGTTCCTCCTTCTGGACCTGAGATGGAGCCTGTGGTAGCACCTCAGTGGGAGATGCCTCTCCTTACCGATGAGATGATCCAGAACTTCGACTTCTCCATGTATGCTCATGGTGGCCTTCCTCCTAGGACTGCTCGTGCTCCTACTCCTACTGATGATGATGGTGATGAGGATGAAGGTGATGCGGCTGCGCGCGATGATGGCGAGAGCTCCTACTCCTCCGGGCATGAGTTCTATTGATGGGTGCGATAGCATCTCTCCTCTTTTCTTCGCCTTTTTGGTGTTCCGATGCCAAAGGGGGAGAAGAGAGTAGAGTCTAGGACCACGGGGTTCTTTGATTGTCACAAGCCATGGGTGTTGCTTTATTTGGATTTTATATGGCTTGTGCTTATTTGCTTTGATTTCTCAAGAACCATTTGCTACTTTGAATAATTCGTGTATGGATGTGTATGGACGACTATTATGTGTGCTACTCTATGTTAGGATGATTATGTGTGCTATGCTTATATATCTTGATATGCACATCTCCATACCATGCTTGTTTCCTAAAGATATTGGGGGAGCTTCTCATGTTCCACAAATGGTGCACTTTGCATTCAAACGCAAATTCTCCAAGTGCACACATTATGGGGGAGCTGTCGTAATATCTTATATGGAATCAAGGTTTAGAGCTTATCATAATATCTATATGTGACTCTAGCTCGGTTTGTCATCGTATACCAAAAAGGGGGAGATTGTAAGGGTATTTTACCCTTATCCATTATTTTGGTAACAATGACACCGTGCTAGAGTACTTGGCCTAATATGTTTATAAGGATAATCTCAGGTATTAGGCAAAGAGGCATAAATGGTGTATCAAAGGAACAAGAAGGCTAAAGGAGACCCCCCACTTCAACAACAATCAAAAAGGGGTCTACAGCAGAACTGTCTGCGGTCCAACCGCCCAGCAACCGGCCATCGGCGTGGCCGGTCAACGGTCACAACGGGCGAGTCCGCGACGGCCGCCGACCGGTCACCAACCGGGCTCCAAACGAGGACCTAACAGATCCGGTTGCCGACCGGTCAGCCGGCCTACCGACTGGCGAGTCCGGCGTGCGGCCCGGTCGACCGGTCGCCAACCGGGCGCCAACCGGAGGAGCTCCAGGACGACGCAAAGGGACTCCGGTCGTTGGTCCGGTCCGACCGGCCTCACCACCGGGCAATCCGGTCTGTGGTCCGGTCAACCGGGTTTGTCGAGAGAAAAGCTGAGGTGGCAAGTGACCAACGGCCATATTTCGAAGAACACTATAAATAGGCCTTCTCCTACCTCTGAACAGTTAGGCACTACACTACAAGCTGTTCTTGAGCTCTCTCTCTACTCCATTGATAGAAACACCAAAAGCCTCAGATCTCCCTCCTCCTCCACCCAAACTCAAATCCCTCCGGGGAATCGTTAGAGGAGGACCCGATCTACCGTTCTACCAAGCCAAATCTCATTCCCCCTTGTATTCATCGAGAAGCTTGCTTCCTAGGGTTCCTTGGAAACCCTAGGTGGGCAAGAGGAGTCCGGAAGCATCCGGGCTGTGGATTTGCTCCGGGCAAGATTGTGAAGGTTTGGAGGCTACCTCAAAGTCTACCACAAGTGAGTGAGCTATTCCTTCGTGGGATAGGCTCCGGAGAATAGGGTGAGCCTTCATGGCGTGGGGAATCCTTCGTGGGACCTCCACCCCTCCAAACGTGACGTACCTTGTTGCAAAGCAAGAGAACACGGGAATACATCCTCGTCTCCGCGTGCTATCGGTTATCTCTAACCGAACTCCTTACTTGTGATTTAACTGCCTGTGAGAGCCTTCGTGCTCGAGTTAGTTGTATCCTCATATAGGTTGCTTCACCTAGTTTGCATTAGGCTCATCTTTATATTCCACAAAGCCTAATATTGCAAAGAAAGAATTAAAATCTGTAGAAACCTATTCACCCCCCCCTCTAGGTTTACCATCTCTATACTTTCAAATAGGTTTGGTGGTAGTGTAGTGGATGGATCATTGAGACTCCCCGGCGAGTATATATAGCCGGGTAAAAGGGACCTACTTGAAGTAGAAGACAAGAAAGAAATTCTATCTCTACTTAAGTCTTTGCATAACCAAATAAATGCTCTAACAGTGTATGTTGGATAGGGCTTAATCTACAATAAGTATTGTGCAAGTGCAACCCTTTTGTTTGCCGATGACATCTCCTTCTCGGTGTTAACGACGATATTGAAAGATCACATTTTTGTAGGCAGTGGTGGACCCAAGAATTTTTCAAAGCCTGGGCGCGCCGTGAGGTAACAAAAAAAATTCCGGGAAAATATAAGCATTAACATGGATATCACCGGATACGAGGATAATGAGCCTGGCCACGGTGTCGCCCGGAGACATACACTTAGGGTGCGGTGTGTACGATGTGTAGTGGTGAGCTTCACATACAACCACATGTGGCCATGGTAACGCCAGTGTGGCCCTAGGCCGAGCTGGCACCACCATCAATGGCAGATCCCGCGGTAGCACCCATCGATTGAATTAGTATGCGGTCAGCTCCAAAAAATGGGGAAATGTGGCGGCGGACAACTATTTATAGGGGACTACATGGGCGGGGAAGGACATAATTGACCACGGTTGACAGCGGTGGCGAGGGTGGACAACTGAAAGCTCTCTCATGTGAAGCTCTCTTGAATTTTGTGCGTCCGTAAAATGGGCTTGGATTGAAAATTTAGGCAACAACGGCCCAAATTTGCGTATGCACTCCTTTTTCGACGATCAAGACATTTTAGCATGTCTGATCCGGCTAGTTAGGCCCAAAAAAGCAAAGTAGCAAGTAATTTTTCTTCAATTAACCCACTTCACCGTAGGTCTTCTTGTGTGGAGCGTTCAGTAGGACTAGGAGCATCCAATTTTAAATCGATCGATCGTATGCTGAGTTTCTTCCATAATAGGATGTTAAGGTGTTTGCCGTTCCTTATGGGCTAATGGGCTCCTTCTTCACTAAGTCGTTGAATGGGCTAATTCTCATATAGAAGAAGAAAAAACAAGGCAGCAAGCAAGTTGCGCGCTATCGTCGCTACCGAACAGGCACTTCCGCGTGAGGCACGCACGGCCGAAGCGTGAGCACGTGCCCGGGCAATAAGAACGCTGCGTCCGCCTATGTTTGTAGGTAAAGTCTTTCAGGTCTTACCTGGCCATATCGATTTCAGAATGCCGGCCTTTCATGGTTGTCACGGGGAGCATGGTCCTCGCAAAACTTTCATTGGATGGTAGGTGTTCGATAATGATCACCGGAGACAACTCTTGAATCTCTACCGTGTAATATTGTGGTACTGAACTACTGATTGCAAAAGAGAAACTAGTGTGGAACTATGGGCCTCTTTCAGGAACACTTTTGAGAGAAAACAAACCACCTGGTGAGAAGAGGAGGCCCGCCAATAAAGGCCACATCAGGTTCTGGGCTAGCTCATGCCAGGCAGCTGAGCCCAACCCGTTAGCTTGGTAGCTGCGCTGACAGCACAAGACTGTGCAACGACGGTGAGCAACGATCAAAGGAAGGCGAAACCGCCGTCACTCTCAGCCTGGTGGTCCGTCGGCCGCGCCGACTTCTGGTTCTGGCTCCTCAAGGCCGGCCGCCAGATTCCTCCGGTGTATCATCGGTACGTTGCTATGCCGGTTGCCGGACGCGCCGCACAGTCACCACTCCTCGACAAGCGGCTTTCTCGCGTCGGCGTCGCTCGCTGGCCGATCAACACCGAGGTACCGTGACCATCTAGCGGGCAACGTACGCACGTTGTGCTTCTCCGATGCCGTGCTCACGTCTGCTGTCAGCATGCTTCTTGACCCCTTGTGACTTGTGAGCCTCCCGTTGGAGTTGAGCGGTACACTTTGGCCTGGCCTCCAGCCCACCCTTCCATTCATCGGATCGTGCTCCGCTTCACTAGCCGCCGTCGTTTCCTTCTTACACGAGTACGTATCTCCGTCCGCTAGCTATCGCTAGCTAGCTAGTCTGCTAACCTTGTGCGCCGTGCAAATAATCTGAACCGCAAACCAGCCAACAGCCGAGGCACGAGGGGATCCGAAGGCCAAAGCGAGGCCGAGTTTCAGACAATTTGAAGACCTTGGGTCATGTGCTCAGGAGTTAAGCTCCTGCGGCAGGATGTAAGTGGCGGCGGCAACCAACGGATCCGCATATGTCACCAGCGAAAAAATATGTATGTGGCTATTGCGGCGAGCCGCTAAGATTAAGTGGCTAAAGTGGACATAGATCGAGCTCGAGGCGAGCGAACTGTTATATCAATTGTCAAGAGCGAACGTCCGATGCGTCTGTCAAGTTTAAGTCAGCCCGTGCAGATTAGGGATCGGTTTGACCGGGACATCTGCCCGGCTTCGATGCGCACATATGTAGAGGCTCAAACCTCTCTTCCTCTTGTTGAATTTTCTCTGGATCAGCGACGGGTTTTACTAGTCGATCCGGCCATGATCCCCGAGCGATCTATGGTCCTGGAGCTTCGTGCAAGGTCTGCGCGCTGGAAGCGTCCAAATTAAGTTGGCGGAAGACAAGGAGGGCCTGAGGCCGCCGCTCGAGACGATGCATACGAGAAGCTGGCGGTAGTGTCACCTGTGTCACGACACCCAAGGCACTTGGAAAATAGTTAGGACCAGTTAACAACACCAAAAGAATTTTGAAAAACTCTAATAGCAAAGACAAAGTATTAGAAAGAAGTCCACATTAGATTTAGGATGCTAACCCCCCTAACTATAAACTGGGACACATAACCCCCTAACTATCACATACCGGTCAAATTACCCCCAGGCCAGGTGATGGCTGTTTTGATAGCTGTATTTGTGCATTTGGACAGTGGTATTAGGCTTGGTGGTAAATAGTCCGGTCGAACTCGTCTGGTCGCACCGAGCCGCCGGCGCGGCCCTCCGCCAAGTGCAAGCTCTCCGTTCCACTACATTCCTTTCCCCGTTGCTCCGCTCTCTCTGTCTCTCCCTCGACGAGGCCACCATCAGCCATCGCAGACCCGGACGTGGCGAGTATCAAGAACGACCTCGACGTGGAGACCGACGGGCTCCCGCCGTCATGATCGTCCTTCCACGGCCAAGACGTCTTCGTCGCCGACTTCCTTCCCCTACGCAGAATCGGTGGGCATCTCGCCGGTGGAGTGCGGAGGCCACGAGCAGCTGTCGGCCGAAGGCTGCTGCTTCTCCGAGGCGCCGTTCGTCTCGCCGGCCGCGATGACGTCGACCGAGTCGGGATACTTCTCCGTGGATGCGCACTTCCTTGCGTCGGGCACTCGCGACGCGGGGTCGTCCGAGCTGGCGGCGCGTCGCAGGGTCGACCCCCCTCGTCTTATCGTGATGCTGGGGGTGAATTGGGGAGGAGCTCCTGAGTCCCAATCGAGGACAAATTTCTTTATCTTCTCAGCTATGTCATCGGGAGGGCGAGGGGAGGATACCCAACACAGCAGAGTTGTTGAAGCCGGGGTGCGACGGAGGGCGTCACCACGCGGAGGAGGCCGGGACAGCGTTCGGTGCGCATGATCACCGCCGCTTCAACAAGATCCTCTCGCTGCTGGACCGCTCAGATCTGCGTGATGCATCAACATGAAATTTAAAGACAACCATAAGGCTCCTGCCGGTTGCCACAATACAATAATGATCATCTCATACATATTCATCATCACATCATGGCCATATCACATCACCAAACCCTGCAAAAACAAGTTAGACGCCTCTAATTTGGTTTGCATATTTTACGTGGTTTAGGGTTTTTGAGTAAGATCCAATCTACCTACGAACATGAACCACAACGGTGATACTAGTGTTGTCAATAGAAAGAGTAAATTGAATCTTCACTATGGTGGGAGAGATAGACACCCGCAAAGCCACTTATGCAATACAAGTTGCATGTCGAGCGTGGAGCAAATCTCATGAACGCGGTCATGTAAAGTTAGCCCGAGCCGCTTCATCCCACCATCCCGCAAGATGCAAAGTACACGAACTAAAGACAACAAAGCATCAACGCCCACAAAACAATTGTGTTCTACTCGTGCAACCAATCTATGCATAGACACGGCTCTGATACCACTGATGGGATTCGTAGCATAGAAAACAAAAAAATTCCTACCGCAAGAACGAAAACCAAGCCAAGATGCAATCTAGAAGATGGGAGCAACGAGAAGATCATGAGACTAACCCTCGAAAATTTCCAAAGCCTACGAGATTAGATCTCATTGTTGCAGAAGATGATCACTTGCCGCTTTCAAAAGCGCGTAGAAGATCTTGACGGTGCCACAGTCGGGTAGCACCTCCGTACTCGGTCACACGTTTGGTGTTGATGAAGACGTCCTTCTCCCCGTTCCAGCGGGCAACGAAAGTAGTAGATCCTCCTCAGAATCCCGACAAGACGACGGCGTGGTGGCGGTGGTGGGGAGATCTCCCAGCAGGCTTCGCCTAAGCGGGGAGAGGTGTGAGGCGGCTAGGGTTTGGGGAGAGGGGGGCGCCGGCCTCTATGGGGTGCGGCCAAGGTGGTTTTGGTGTGGCCGGCCCCCTCCCCTTGTCCCTCATTATATAGGTGGAAGCCCCAAGGGTTTGCCCAAAGTCTTCGAATAAGACCCCAATTCAAAACTGCCATATGGACGAATCCTACTTGGGGTGGGACTCTCCCCTTTTGTGGGGTGGCCGGCTACCTTTGGTGGAGTCCACCTGAGACTCCTCCTCCCTATGGCTGGCCGGCCAAGCTAGGTGGAGTCCCGACTCCACCTTCCATGGTGATTTCTTCCGGACTTTTCTAGAACCTTCTAGAACCTTCCATAAATACACCGGATCATTTTCAAACTTAGAAAATGACTTCCTATATATGAATCTTATTCTCCGGACCATTCCTCGTGATGTCCTGGATCCCATCCGAGACTCCGCACAAAACTTCGAACTCCATTCCATATTCCATATCTACTTAAAACAACATCAAACCTTAAGTGTGTCACCCTACGGTTCGCGAACTATGCAGACATGGTTGAAACTCTTCTCCGACCAATAACCAATAGCGGGATCTGGATATCCATAATGGCTCCCACATATTCAACGATAACTTAGTGATCGATTGAAACATTTACATACGATACCGATTCCCTTTGTCTCGCGATATTTTACTTGTCCGAGGTTTGATCATCGGTATCTCCATACCTTGTTCAACCTCGTCTCCGACAAGTACTCTTTACTCGTACCATGGTATGTCATCTCTTATGAACCATTCATATGCTTGCAAGCTAATCAGACGACATTCCACCGAGAGGGCCCAGAGTATATCTATCCGTCATCGGGATGGACAATATCCCACTCTTGATCCATATGCCTCAACTCATACTTTCCGAATACCTAATCCCACCTTTATAACCACCATTTATGCAGTGGTGTTTGATGTAATCAAAGTACCCTTCCGGTATAAGTGATTTACATGATCTCATGGTCGAAGGACTAGGTAACTATGTATCGAAAGCTTATAGCAAATTGAACTTAAATGACGTGATCTTATGCTACGTTTAATTGGGTGTGTCCATTACATCATTCATCTAATGATATAACCTTGTTATTAATAACATCCAATGTTCATGATCATGAAACTATGATCATCTATTAATCAACAAGCTAGTTATATAAGAGGCTTACTAGGGACTCCTTGTTGTTTACATAACACACATGTATCAATGTTTCGGTTAATACAATTATAGCATGGTATGCAAACATTTATCATAAACATAAAGATATATAATAACCACTTTATTGTTGCCTCTTGGGCATATCTCCAACAGTCAGTCAGGATTGTTTTATGAGCAAATTGGTCACTCTCTTCATGACACCGTTAGCCAAGATGACGTGGCACGTTGACTAGGAAGTTGACCGGAGACGATGTGCTATTTTTTTGCAAAAACAACCCCGCCAAATCAAAAAAATCATATTTTCTCTATTTCTCTCTCTTTCCCTTTCTAGCGAATGGGCTTTACCTATCAGAGTTTTATTATTTGCATAAAACAATTTTGAAAAGAATAAAAACATGGATGATGTCAGCAAGCAGCTCTCTGATGACCCACAAGTATAGGGGATCGCAGCAGTCTTCGCGGGTAGTAAAACCCAATTTATTGATTCGACACAAGGGGAGACAAAGAATACTTGAAAGCCTTAACAGCGGAGTTGTCAATTCAGCTGCACCTGGAAACAGACTTGCTCGCAAGAGTTTATCGAGTAACGCTTTATACCAAGTAGGAATAACAAATAGCAGAGTAACGAGACAGCAGTAGTGATTATAGTAAACATCAGGATTAAAATATTGTAGGCACGGGGACGGATAACGGGCGTTGCATGGATGAGTGAAACTCATGTAACAATCAAGGGGCATTTGCAGATAATAATAAAACGGTGTCTAAGTACAAGGCAATCAATAGGCATGTGTTCCAATTATAGTCGTACGTGCTCGCAATGAGAAACTTTCACAACATCTTTTGTCCTACCAGCCGGTGGCAGCCGGGCCTCAAGGGAATCTACTGGATATTAAGGTACTCCTTTTAATAGAGTACCGGAGCAAAGCATTAATACTCCGTGAACACATGTGATCCTCACATCACTACCATCCCCTCCGGTTGTCCCGATTTCTGTCTTCGGGGCCATTGGTTCCGGACAACGACATGTGTATACAACTTGCAGGTAAGACCATAAACAATGAATATCATGATGAAATAATAACATGTTCAGATCTGAGATCATGGCACTCGGGCCCTAGTGACAAGCATTAAGCATAACAAGTTGCAACAATATCATCAAAGTACCAATTACGGACACTAGGCACTATGCCCTAACAATCTTATACTATTACATGACCAATCTCATCCAATCCCTACCATCCCCTTCAGCCTACAGCGGGGAATTACTCACACATGGATGGGGAAACATGGCTGGTCGATGGAGAGGCGTCGGTGGTGATGGTGGCGATGATCTCCTCCAATTCCCCGTCCCGGCGGAGTGCCGAACGAGACTTCTGGCTCCCGAGACGGAGTTTCGCGATGTGGCGGCGTTCTGGAGGGTTTGGCGACTTCGACTTCCTCCCGTACGTTTTTAGGTTGAAGGCAATAAGTAGTCCGAAGAGGGCGTCGGGGGCCGCCGAGGCCGCCACACACTAGGGCCGCGCGGGCCCTCCCCGGGCCGCGCGGCCTAGTGTGTGGGGCCCTCGGGCCCCCACTGGCTTGCCCTTCTGGCTCCGTCAGTATTCTGGGAAAATAGGACCTTTCGCATAAATTCCGAGGATTTTCCCCAAAGTTGGATTTCTGCACAAAAACGAGACACCAGCTTCTGAAAACAGCGTTAGTCCGTGTTAGTTGCATCCAAAATACACAAATTAGAGGCAAAACAATAGCAAAAGTGTTCGGGAAAGTAGATACGTTTTGGACGTATCACTCTCCTGCTGAGCATGGATTCGGCGGAGGAGAGCGCGCAGGGCTGCGTGACCTAACGCGTCCAAAGGAGGGACGACTGGCAACCTAGTTGTTAGGGTTAGGGTTAGGGTTAGGCACACGACCTGACGTCACTACATGAAGCAAGTCCGATTGAGGGAGGGTAGTAGACAACCTGGAACTCACCAGAGCGCGTTGCTAGCGCTAGGGACGATGGAGGAGCCAGAATCGACAGCGTCGATGGTCGCCGATGTCGAAGATGACACATGCTCAATTCAGGTGATTGGGGGCTTCTGGGATGGCCCAGCTTGGTGAGAGGATGCATAAGTAGTAGAGAGGCTTTGAAGCGTCTTGTTGGAGCTCGGGAGGCGTGTAGCGGTAGGGCTAAGCAGCGGGGCCAAGTGGCGGCTAGAGCTAGGGTTTGGGGTATCTCGCGGCCGGAGCTAGGGTTTGGGGACCTCGCAGCTTGTAGCAGGAACCATCTATCGAAGACGAGGAAGACATGCAAGCCTCATGGCGAGGGTCGCGGTCATCGTCGAGGGCACTGCGTCGGAGGGCGCGGCCAGAACGCTCCAAGGTGCTAGGGCGGGGAAGAAGATGCGCCTGACCAGTGGGACCCACTAGCCAGCGAGAGGGACAAGAGAGACATGAGATTAAGAGGACTATCTTGATTGTTTAGTGTTTTTTTGCGAAAAAGGACATCCTAACTGTAATATCCCAGGTATTGGGGTTACAAAAATAGAGGAAACAGATGTGTGCATTGCATTCATGCATAGAAAATCTGGGGAATTTTCGCGCTTTAAAGTAAAACAGTCACAGTAACTGAAGTTTCACTTGACCTTGGTGGAATTGAAGTAGCTCATCAAGTCAAGCGTTATAAACCTCAATGTGACTTTGCTAAAACCTTGTTTTGGGTAGAGATGATTTGATCTAAGGGGTTAGATCAAATAGAATTAAAACCAACACAAGAACATATGAATCAAGGATCAACTACTTGATCTTATTAAATATCACAACATGGTACTCCTTGCCATAACATAAGAACATCTGTTCAATTACAAACCAAGTAACAATAAAATGGAGAAACCATTCTTGACCTATCTTTTCCATGTCTTAAGCTAATTCTTGAACCTACCATGAACCTCATGGTATTCATTATATTTCAATATTGGAAACAAGACAAGGAGATCAACTCTAGAAATATATATCCTTCTCTATTCCATATTATTATACATCAAACCAAGAGAGATGAGAGTTCTACAATAATTATTAGAGAAGCAACAAACCTTGAGCTAAACCTTGGATATACATCCAAGTATTTAAATCATCATCTTTAAGAGGAACCCTAGGAACTTATTCAAGATATTTCCTAGAGAGAGGATCCACCTATGTTAACCATAGATAGTGGTGACCACATCATTCTCTATGGAGCCTAACCATAGGTTAGTATTAAAGACCTTTCCAAATGAGAGAGACCAATCATACAAATCATAGCTTTACCTATTTAAGAATAAGTGACAACCATTGAACTAAAGCATTAGGAGTTAAACCATATCATTTGGGAGTGGTGAGATAGCCAATGCCAAATGGAGTAAGATCATATCTATGAAATGATGAAGTAAAGTAGCAACTAATCCAACTAAGCATCTAGGTGGAGACTTAACCCTTTATTATCTAATGAGATCTTGTGAACATACCATAAACCCTAGAATAATCCATTCCTATATAAGAGAGCTCAATATCTGGTGTTACACTCAAGTTAGTTGAGAAAACACTTGGATTCAAGGGAGAGACTGTAGGATAACGTTGCATAGAAAACAAAAAATTTCCTACCGCGAACACGCAATCCAAGCCAAGATGCAATCTAGAAGACGGTAGCAACGAGGGGGTATCGAGTCTCACCCTTGAAGAGATTCCAAAGCCTACAAGATGAGGCTCTTGTTGCTGCGGTAGACGTTCACTTGCCGCTTGCAAAAGCGCGTAGAAGATCTTGATCACGATCGGTTCCGGCGCCACGAACGGGCAGCACCTCCGTACTCGGTCACACGTTCGGTTGTTGATGAAGACGACGTCCACCTCCCGTTCCAGCGGGCAGCGGAAGTAGTAGCTCCTCTTGAATCCGACAGCACGACGGCGTGGTATCGGTGGCGGTGGAGAACTCCGGCGGAGCTTCGCTAAAGCACGCGGGAGCTATGGAGGAGAGGGGGCGGCTAGGGTTTGGGAGGGGGTGGCCGGCCACTCAAGGGGGGCGGCCAGGTTGTGGCTTTGGTGTGGCCGGCCCCCTCCCCTATGCCCCTCATTATATAGGTGGATCCCCAAGAGTTGGTCTCCAAGTCTTCGAATAAGACCCGAACCAAAAACCTTCCATAGGGAGGGGAAACCTAGCCAAGCTAGGACTCCCACCAAGGTGGGAGTTCCACCTCCCATATGGGGGGGTGGCCGGCCCCCTAAGGGGGAGTCCACTTGGGACTCCTCCCCCACTAGGGTTGGCCGGCCATGGAGGTGGAGTCCCATGTGGACTCCACCTTCCTTGGTGGTTTCTTCCGGACTTTTCTAGAACCTTCTAGAACCTTCCATAGAACCTTCCGCGACATTTTATTCACATAAAATGACATCCTATATATGAATCTTATTCTCCGGACCATTCCGGAACTCCTCGTGATGTCCGGGATCTCATCCGGGACTCCGAACAAATATTCCAACTCCATTCCATATTCAAGTACTACCATTTCAACATCCAACTTTAAGTGTGTCACCCTACGGTTCGTGAACTATGCGGACATGGTTGAGTACTCACTCCGACCAATAACCAATAGCGGGATCTGGAGATCCATAATGGCTCCCACATATTCAACGATGACTTAGTGATCGAATGAACCATTCACATACGATACCAATTCCTTTTGTCACGCGATATTTTACTTGTCCGAGGTTTGATCTTCGGTATCACTCCATACCTTGTTCAACCTCGTCTCCTGACAAGTACTCTTTACTCGTACCGTGGTATGTGGTCTCTTATGAACTTATTCATATGCTTGCAAGACATTAGACGACATTCCACCGAGAAGGCCCAAAGTATATCTATCCGTCATCGGGATGGACAAATCCCACTGTTTATCCATATGCCTCAACTCATACTTTCCGTATACTTAATCCCACCTTTATAACCACCCATTTACGCAGTGGTGTTTGATGTAATCAAAGTACCTTTCCGGTATAAGTGATTTACATGATCTCATGGTCATAAGTACTAGGTAACTATGTATCGAAAGCTTATAGCAAATAACTTAATGACGAGATCTTATGCTACGCTTAATTGGGTGTGTCCATTACATCATTCATATAATGATATAACCTTGTTATTAATAACATCCAATGTTCATGATTATGAAACTAATCATCCATTAATCAACAAGCTAGTTTAAGAGGCATACTAGGGACTTCTTGTTGTCTACATATCACACATGTACTAATGTTTCGGTTAATACAATTATAGCATGACATATAAACATTTATCATAAACATAGAGATATAAATAATAACTACTTTATTATTGCCTCTAGGGCATATCTCCTTCAGTCTCCCACTTGCACTAGAGTCAATAATCTAGATTACATTGTAATATACCTAACACCCATGGCATTCTGGTGTTGGTCATGCTTTGCCCTAGGGAGAGCTTTAGTCAACGGATCTGCTACATTCAGATCAGTGTGTACTTTGCAAATCTTTACTTCTCCATCTTCGATGTACTCGCGAATCGAGTGGTAACGCAGCTTGATATGCTTCAGCCTCTTGTGTGACCTTGGCTCTTGTGCATTGGCGATGGCACCCATGTTATCACAGTAAATGATTAATGGGTCCAATGCACTAGGAACCACACCGAGATCTACACTGAACCTCTTCATCCATACCGCTTCTGATGAAGCCTCTGAAGCCGCTATGTACTCTGATTCTGTTGAAGACTTCGCCACCGTGCACTGCTTCGAGCTTGCCCAGCTTACTGCAGCACCATTCAATATAAACACGTACCCAGACTGTGACTTAGAGTCATCAGGATCAGTGTTCCAACTTGCATCGGTGTAACCATTTACAACGAGCTCTTGGTCACCTCCATAACAAAGAAACATATCCTTAGTTCTTTTCAAGTACTTCAGGATATTCTTGACCGCTGTCCAGTGTTCCATTCCTGGATCACTTTGATATCTGCTAGTCAAACTAACAACATGTGCTATATCCGGTCTAGTACATAGCATGGCATACATGATAGATCCTACTGCCGAGGCATAGGGGATATTACTCATCCTTTCTCTTTCTTCTGCCGTAGCCGGTCCTTGAGTCTTACTCAAGACCTTGCCTGGTAACATAGGTAAGAACCCTTTCTTACTTTCGTCCATTCTAAACTTCTTTAGAATCTTGTCCAGATATGTACTCTGTGATAGCCCTATTAGGCGTCTTGATCTATCTCTATAAATCTTGATGCCTAATATATACGATGCTTCACCAAGGTCTTTCATTGAAAAACTATTATTCAAATAACCTTTAACACTGCTTAATAGTTCTATATCATTCCCGATCAATAATATGTCATCTACATATAATATCAGGAATGCTACAGAGCTCCCACTCACTTTCTTGTAAATACAGGCCTCTCCATGACACTGTATAAACCCGAAGTCTTTGATCACCTTATCAAAGTGTCGGTTCCAACTTCTCGATGCTTGCTTCAGTCCATAGATTGAACGCTGAAGTTTGCATACTTTGTCAGCATTTTTAGGATCGACAAAACCTTTGGGTTGTACCATATACAACTCTTCCTCAATATCTCCATTAAGGAACGCCGTTTTGACATCCATCTGCCAAATCTCATAATCGAAAAATGCAGCTATTGCTAACAAAATCCTCACAGATTTTAGCTTCGCTACAGGTGAGAAAGTCTCATCGTAGTCAACTCCTTGAATTTGTCGGAAACCCTTTGCGACAAGTCGAGCTTTATAGACAGTAATATTACCATCAGCATCTGTTTTTCTCTTGAAGATCCATTTATTCTCAACAGCCTTTCGGCTATCAGGTAAGTCTACCAAAGTCCATACTTTGTTATCTGATACGTCTCCAACGTATCGATAATTTCTTGTGTTCCATGCCACATTATTAATGTTATCTACATGTTTTATGCACACTTTATGTCATATTCGTGCATTTTCTGGAACTAACCTATTAACAAGATGCCGAAGTGCCAGTTGCTGTTTTCTGCTGTTTTTGGTTTCAGAAATCCTAGTAAAGAAATATTCTCGGAATTGGACGAAATCAAAGCCCAGGCCTATTTTTCCACGAAGCTTCCAGAAGACCGAAGACGAGACGAAGTGGGGCCACAGGGGTGGCCAAACCCTAGGCGGCGCGGCCCCCTTGGCCGCGCCGATGTGTGGGGCCCGTGCCTCCCCGACTTGCCCTTCCGCCTACTTAAAGCCTCCGTGACGAAACCCCCCACCGAGAGCCACGATACGGAAAACCTTATCGAGACGCCGCCGATCCCATCTCGGGGGATCCCGGAGATCGCCTCCGGCCCGAGAGGGGAATCATCTCCCGGAGGACTCTACACCGCCATGGTCGCCTCCGGAGTGATGAGTGAGTAGTCTACCCCTGGAATATGGGTCCATAGCAGTAGCTAGATGGTTGTCTTCTCCCCATTGTGCTATCATTGTCTTATGAGCTGCCTATCATGATCAAGATCATCTATCTGTAATTCTATATGTTGCGTTTGTTGGGATCCGATGAATAGAGAATACTTGTTATGTTGATTATCAAAGTTATGCTTATGTGTTGTTTATGATCTTGCATGCTCTCCGTTATTAGTAGATGCTCTGGCCAAGTAGATGCTTTTAACTCCAAGAGGGAGTACTTATGCTCGATAGTGGGTTCATGCCTGCATTGACACCTGGGACAGTGACAGAAAGTTCTAAGGTTGTGTTGTGTGTTGCCACTAGGGATAAAACATTGATGCTATGTCTAAGGATGTAGTTGTTGATTACATTACGCACCATACTTAATGCAATTGTCTGCTTTGCAACTTAATACCGGAGGGGGTTCGGATGATAACTGAAGGTGGACTTTTTAGGCATAGATGCAGTTGGATGGCGGTCTATGTACTTTGTCGTAATGCCCAATTAAATCTCACTATACTCATCATAATATGTATGTGCATTGTCATGCTCTCTTTATTTGTCAATTGCCCAACTGTAATTTGTTCACCCAACATGCTGTTCGTCTTATGGGAGAGACACCTCTAGTGAACTGTGGACCCCGGTCCAATTCTCTTTACTGAAATACAATCTACTGCAATACTTGTTCTTACTGTTTTCTCTGCAAACAATCATCTTCCACACAATACGGTTAATCCTTTGTTACAGCAAGCCGGTGAGATTGACAACCTCACTGTTTCGTTGGGGCAAAGTACTTTGGTTGTGTTGTGCAGGTTCCACGTTGGCGCCGGAATCTCTGGTGTTGCGCCGCACTACATCCCGCCGCCATCAACCTTCAACGTGCTTCTTGGCTCCTCCTGGTTCGATAAACCTTGGTTTCTTTCTGAGGGAAAACTTGCTGCTGTGCGCATCATACCTTCCTCTTGGGGTTGCCCAACGAACATGTGAAATACACGCCATGAAGCTCTTTTTCTGGCGCCGTTGCCGGGGAGATCAAGACACGCTGCAAGGGGAGTCTCCACTTCTCAATCTCTTTACTTTGTTTTTGTCTTGCTTTATTTTATTTACTACTTTGTTTGCTGCACTAAATCAAAATACAAAAAAATTAGTTGCTAGTTTTACTTTATTTACTGTCTTGCACTCTATATCAAAAACACAAAAAAATTAGTTACTTGTTTTACTTTACTTAATATCATGCATGTTTTTATTTCACTAGTTAAGCATAATGGAAAACAACAAAAATATGAGAGATCTTTATGAACTTTATCTTGAATTAGGACATGATGTGTTTGAAGAGAGAATTAAAAAACCCATGGAACTTTATATGCATGCTAATGGGAATGTTATTACTATGGATGCTTTGAACACCATTGTTGCTAATGTTATGGAAAATTCTAAGCTTGGGGAAGCTGGCTCTGATGAGCAGGATCTTTTTAGTACCCCAAGCATTGAGGAGAAAATTTTCTTTTATGATTACAATATGCCTCCTATATATGATGATAGCCACTTTGTTGAATTTGCTCCCACTACAACTAATAAAATTGATTATGCTTACGTGGAGAGTAATAATTTTATGCATGAGACTCATGATAAGAATGCTTTATGTGATAGTTATATTGTTGAGTTTGCTCATGTTGCTACTGAAAGTTATTATGAGAGAGGAAAATATGGTTGTAGAAATTTTCATGTTACTAAAATGCCTCTCTATGTGCTGAAATTTTTGAAGCTACACTTGTTTTATCTTCCTATGCTTGTTACTTTGCTCTTCATGAACTTGTTTATTTACAAGATTCCTATGCATAGGAAGCATGTTAGACTTAAATGTGTTTTGAATTTGCCTCTTGATGCTCTCTTTTGCTTCAAATACTATTTCTTGCGAGTGCATCATTAAAACTGCTGAGCCCATCTTAATGGCTAAAAAGAAAGAACTTCTTGGGAGATAACCCATGTGTTATTTTGCTACAGTACTTTGTTTTATATTTGTGTCTTGGAAGTTGTTTACTACTGTAGAAACCTCTCCTTATCTTAGTTTTGAGTTTTGTTGTGCCAAGTTAAGCCGTTGATAGAAAAGTAAGTACTAGATTTGGATTACTGCGCAGTTCCAGATTTCTTTGCTGTCACGAATCTGGGTCCACCTCCCTGTAGGTAGCTCAGAAAATTACGCCAATTTACGAGCATGATCCTCAGATATGTACGCAACTTTCATTCAATTTGAGCATTTTCGTTTGAGCAAGTCTGGTGCCATTTTAAAATTCGTCAATACGAACTGTTCTGTTTTGACAGATTCTGCCTTTTATTTCGCATTGCCTCTTTCGCTATGTTGGATGAATTTCTTTGATCCACTAATGTCCAGTAGCATTATGCAATGTCCAGAAGTGTTAAGAATGATTGTGTCACCTCTGAATATGTCAATTTATATTGTGCACTAACCCTCTAATGAGTTGTTTCGAGTTTGGTGTGGAGGAAGTTTTCAAGGGTCAAGAGAGGAGTATGATGCAACATGATCAAGGAGAGTGAAAGCTCTAAGCTTGGGGATGCACCCGTGGTTCACCCCTGCATATATCAAGAAAACTCAAGCGTCTAAGCTTGGGGATGCCCAAGGCATCCCCTTCTTCATCAACAAATTATCAGGTTCCTCCCCTGAAACTACATTTTTATTCGGCCACATCTTATGTGCTTTTTCTTGGAGCGTCGGTTTGTTTTTATTTTTGTTTTGTTTGAATAAAATGGATCCTAGCATTCACTTTATGGGAGAGATACACACTCCGCTGTAGCATATGGACAAATATGTCCTTGGTTTCTACTCATAGTATTCATGGCGAAGTTTCTCCTTCGTTAAATTGTTATATGGTTGGAATTGGAAAATGATACATGTAGTAATTGCTAAAAATGTCTTGGGTAATGTGATACTTGGCAATTGTTGTGCTCATGTTTAAGCTCTTGCATCATATGCTTTGCACCCATTAATGAAGAAATACATAGAGCATGCTAAAATTTGGTTTGCATATTTGGTTTCTCTAAAGTCTAGATAATTTCTAGTATTGAGTTTGAACAACAAGGAAGACGGTGTAGAGTCTTATAATGTTTTCAATATGTCTTTTATGTGAGTTTTGCTGCACCGGTTCATCCTTGTGTTTGTTTCAAATAACCTTGCTAGCCTAAACCTTGTATCGAGAGGGAATACTTCTCATGCATCCAAAATACTTGAGCCAACCACCATGCCATTTGTGTCCACCATACCTACCTATACTACATGGTATTTTCCCGCCATTCCAAAGTAAATTGCTTGAGTGCTACCTTTAAAAATTCCATCATTCACCTTTGCAATATATAGCTCATGGGACAAATAGCTTAAAAACTATTGTGGTATTGAATATGTAATTATGCACTTTATCTCTTATTAAGTTGCTTGTTGTGCGATAACCATGTTTACTGGGGAACGCCATCAACTCATTGTTGAATTTCATGTGAGTTGCTATGCATGTTCGTCTTGTCTGAAGTAAGGGCGATCTACACTGAGTTGAATGGTTTGAGCATGCATATTGTGAGAGAAGAACATTGGGCCGCTAACTAAATCCATGATCCATGGTGGAAGTTTCAGTTTTGGACAAACATCCTCAAATCTCTAATGAGAAAAGAATTAATTGTTGTCAAATGCTTAAAGCATTAAAAGAGGAGTCCATTATCTGTTGTCTATGTTGTCCCGGTATGGATGTCTAAGTTGAGAATAATCAAAAGCGAGAAATCCAAATGCGAGCTTTCTCCTTAGACCTTTGTACAGGCGGCATAGAGGTACCCCTTTGTGAAACTTGGTTAAAGCATATGTATTGCGGTGATAATCCAGGTAGTCCAAGCTAATTAGGACAAGGTGCGAGCACTATTAGTACACTATGCATGAGGCTTGCAACTTATAAGATATAATTTACATGATGCATATGCTTTATTACTACCGTTGACAAAATTGTTTCATGTTTTCAAAATCAAAGCTCTAGCACAAATATAGCAATCGATGCTTTTCCTCTATGAGGACCATTCTTTTACTTTCAATGTTGAGTCAGTTCACCTATTTCTATCCACCTCAAGAAGCAAACACTTGTGTGAACTGTGCATTGATTCCTACATACTTGCTTATTGCACTTATTATATTACTCTATGTTGACAATATCCATGAGATATACATGTTACAAGTTGAAAGCAACCGCTGAAACTTAATCTTCTTTTGTGTTGCTTCAACACCTTTACTTTGAATTATTGCTTTATGAGTTAACTCTTATGCAAGACTTATTGATGCTTGTCTTGAAGTGCTATTCATGAAAAGTCTTTGCTTTATGATTCACTTGTTTACTCATGTCATACACATTGTTTTGATCGCTGCATTCTTTACATATGCTTTACAAATAGTATGATCAAGATTATGATGGCATGTCACTCCAGAAATTATCTTTGTTATCGCTGCTCGGGACGAGCAGAACTAAGCTTGGGGATGCTGATACGTCTCCAACGTATCGATAATTTCTTGTGTTCCATGCCACATTATTGATGTTATCTACACTTTATGTCATATTCGTGCATTTTCTGGAACTAACCTATTAACAAGATGCCGAAGTGCAGTTGCTGTTTTGCTGTTTTTGGTTTCAGAAATCCTAGTAAAGAAATATTCTCGGAATTGGACGAAATCAAAGCCCAGGGGCCTATTTTTCCACGAAGCTTCCAAGACCGAAGACGGCGGGGCCACGGGGTAAACCCTAGGCGGCGCGGCCCCTTGGCCGCGCCGACTGTGGTGTGGGGCCCCGTGCCCCCTCCCGACTTGCCCTTCCGCCTACTTAAAGCCTCCGTGACGAAACCCCAACGAGAGCCACGATACGAAAACCCATCGAGACGCGCCGCCCGATCCCATCTCGGGGATATGGAGATCGTCCCGCACTCGCCGGAGAGGGGAATCATCTCCGAGGACTCTACACCGCCATGGTCGCCTCCGGAGTGATGAGTGAGTAGTCTACCCCTGGACTATGGGTCCATAGTAGCTAGATGGTTGTCTTCTCCCCATTGTGCTATCATTGTCGGATCTTGTGAGCTGCCTATCATGATCAAGATCATCTATGTAATTCTATATGTTGCGTTTGTTGGGATCCGATGAATAGAGAATACTTGTTATGTTGATTATCAAAGTTATGCTTATGTGTTGTTTATGATCTTGCATGCTCTCCGTTATTAGTAGATGCTCTGGCCAAGTAGATGCTTTTAACTCCAAGAGGGAGTACTTATGCTCGATAGTGGGTTCATGCCTGCATTGACACCTGGGACAGTGACAGAAAGTTCTAAGGTTGTGTTGTGTTGTTGCCACTAGGGATAAAACATTGATGCTATGTCTAAGGATGTAGTTGTTGATTACATTACGCACCATACTTAATGCAATTGTCTGTTGCTTTGCAACTTAATACTGGAGGGGGTTCGGATGATAACCTGAAGGTGGACTTTTTAGGCATAGATGCAGTTGGATGGCGGTCTATGTACTTTGTCGTAATGCCCAATTAAATCTCACTATACTCATCATAATATGTATGTGCATTGTCATGCTCTCTTTATTTGTCAATTGCCCAATCGTAATTTGTTCACCCAACATGTTGTTCGTCTTATGGGAGAGACACCTGAATGTGGACCCCGGTCCAATTCTCTTACTGAAATACAATCTACCAATACTTGTTCTTACCGTTTTCTCTGCAAACAATCATCTTCCACACAATACGGTTAATCCTTTGTTACAGAAGCCGGTGAGATTGACAACCTCACTGTTCGCAAAGTACTTGGTTGTGTTGTGCAGTTCCACGTTGGCGGAATCTCTCGGTGTTGCGCCGCACTACATCCCGCCGCCATCAACCTTCAACGTGCTTCTTGGCTCCTCCTGGTTCGATAAACCTTGGTTTCTTTCTGAGGGAAAACTTGCTGCTGTGCGCATCATACCTTCCTCTTGGGGTTGCCCAACGAACGTGTGAAATACACGCCATCATTATCATACATGGATCCCATTTCGGATTTCATGGCTTCTTGCCATTTGTTGGAATCTGGGCTCATCATCACTTCTTCATACGTCGCAGGGTCCTCATCATTGTTATCCACAATCATGACATTTAGACAAGGATCAAACCAATCAGGAGTGGTACGTTCCCTTGTCGATCTGCGAGGTTCAGTAGTTTCCTCGTTCGAAGTTTCATGATCATTATCATTAGCTTCCTCTGTTGCCGGTGTAGGCGGTACAGGTACAACTTCCGGTACTGCGCTACTCTGATCAACGAGTATAGATTCATCAATCTCATCGAGTTCTACTTTTCTTCCAGTCACTTCTTTAGTGAGAAATTCTTTCTCAAGAAAGGTTCCATTCTTAGCAACAAATATTTTGCCTTCGGATTTGTGATAGAAAGTATACCCTATAGTTTCCTTAGGGTATCCTATGAAGACGCATTTCTCCGCTTTGGGTTCTAGCTTGTCCGGTTGTAACTTCTTTACATAGGCTTCGCAACCCCAAACTTTCAGGAACGACAGCTTAGGTTTCTTATTAAACCATAATTCATACGGTGTCGTTTCTACGGATTTTGATGGTGCTCTATTTAAAGTGAATGCGGCTGTCTCTAATGCATAACTCCAAAATGATAACGGCAAATCAGTAAGAGACATCATAGAACGAACCATATCTAAGAGAGTTCGATTACGACGTTCGGACACACCATTACGTTGAGGTGTTCCCGGCGGTGTCAATTGTGAAAGTATTCCGCATTTCTTTAAATGCATGCCAAACTCATAACTCAGATATTCACCTCCACGATCAGATCGTAGAAATTTGATCTTCTTGTTACGTTGATTTTCTACTTCACTTTGGAATTCCTTAAACTTCTCGAAAGTTTCGGATTTATGTTTCATGAAATAGATATACCCATATCTACTCAGATCATCTGTGAAGGTTAGAACATAACGATAACCACCGCGCGATGCTACGCTCATTGGTCCGCACACATCGGTATGTATGATTTCCAATAAGTCAGTAGCTCGCTCCATCATACCAGAAAATGGAGTCTTAGTCATTTTTCCCATCAGACATGCTTCGCATCTATCAAGTGACTCAAAATCAAGTGATTCAAGTAATCCATCGGTATGGAGTTTCTTCATGCGTTTCACTCCAATATGACCAAGACGACAGTGCCACATATAAGTAGAATTATCATTCAATTTAATTCGCTTAGCATCAATGTTATGTATATGCGTATCACTACTATCGAGATCTAACAGAAATAAGCCATTCTTTTGTGGTGCTCGACCATAAAAGATATTATTCATAAAAATAGAACAACCATTATTCTCAGACTTGAATGAATAACCGTCTTGCATTAAACAAGATCCAGATATAATGTTCATGCTCAACGCGGGTACAAAATAACAATTATTTAGGCTTAAAACTAATCCCGAAGGTAGATGTAGAGGAAGTGTGCCGACAGCGATCACATCGACTTTGGATCCATTTCCAACGCGCATCGTCACTTCATCTTTCAGTAGTCTTCGTTTATTCTTTAGTTCCTGTTTCGAGTTACAGATATGAGCAACCGAACCAGTATCAAATACCCAGGTACTAGAACGAGAACCAGTGAGATAAACATCTATAACATGTATATCAGATATACCTTCTTTCTTCTTCTTGACAAGGCCGTTCTTCAGATCAGCCAGATACTTGGAGCAATTACGCTTCCAGTGTCCCTTCTCCTTGCAGTAATAGCACTCAGCATCAGGCTTAGGGCCGTTCTTAGGTTTCATAGGAGGCGTGGCAGCTTTCTTGCCACCCTTCTTGAATTTTCCCTTAGACTTGCCCTGTTTCTTGAAACTGGTGGTCTTGTTGACCATCAACACTTGGTGCTCTTTCTTGATCTCAATCTCAGCAGCTTTTAGCATGCCAAAGAGTTCAGGTAACTCCTTGTTCATGTTCTGCATATTGTAGTTCATCACAAAGTTCTTGTAACTTGGTGGCAGTGATTGAAGGACACGATTAATCCCCAGTCTGTTAGGAATCACTATTCCCAAGTCACTGAGTTTCTTCGCATGCCCGGTCATGGCGAGCATGTGCTCACTAACGGAGCTACCTTCTTCCATCATGCAGCTGAAAAATTGTTTCGATGCTTCATAGCATTCCACGGCCGCATGAGTCTCAAAAATAGTCTTCAACTCTTTCATCAACTCATGAGGATCGTGGTGCTCAAAATGTTTTTGAAGATCGGATTCCAGACTGCATAAGATGGCACACTGAACTTGAGAGTACCGAGTTTTCCGAGTCGCGTAAACAGCTTTTACTTCATCGGTTTCAGTTTCTGCAGGAGGGTCACCTAGCGGTGCATCAAGCACATATTGCAGATTTCCGCCAGAGAGGAAGATCCTCACATGACGGAACCAGTCGGTGAAGTTGCTACCGTTGCTCTTAAGCTTTTCTTTCTCTAGGAACTGGTTAAAATTGATTGGGGACGCCATCTCTACAACATATATTTGCAATAGTTTAGACTAAGTTTATGACAAATTGAGTTCAAATTTTAATTCAACATAATTAAAAATCTAGGTGAACTCCCACTCAAAACAATATCCCTCGCATTGTCTTAGTGATCACACGAACCAAATCCACCACACCATAGTCCGATCATCACGAGACAAGGTGTGATTTCAATGGCGAACACTCAAAGTGTTCATCATATCAACCATATGATTCATGCTCTACCTTTCGGTATCACGTGTTCCGAGACCATGTCTGTACATGCTAGGCTCGTCAAGGCCACCTTAGTATCCGCATGTGCAAAACTGTCTTGCACCCGTTGTATGCACTTGTTGATTCTATCACACCCGATCATCACGAGATGCTTCGAAACGACAAGTCTTGGCAATGGTGCTACTAAGGATGAACACTTTATTATCTTGAGATTTTAGTGAGGGATCATCTTATAATGCTACCGTCGCGATCTAAGCAAAATAAGATGCATAAAAGGATTAACATCACATGCAGTTCATATGTGATATGATATGGCCCTTTTGTCTTGCGCCTTTGATCTTCATCTCCAAAGCACGGACATGATCTCCATCATCTTCGGGCATGATCTCCATCATCGTCGGCGTAGCGTCAAGGTCAATGGCGCCGTCTTCATGATTGTCCTCCATGTAGCAACTATTACAACTACTTTGAAATACTACTCAACATGAAATTTAAAGACAACCATAAGGCTCCTGCCGGTTGCCACAATACAATAATGATCATCTCATACATATTCATCATCACATTATGGCCATATCACATCACCAAACCCTGCAAAAACAAGTTAGACGTCTCTAATTTGGTTTGCATATTTTACGTGGTTTAGGGTTTTCGAGAGAGATCTAATCTACCTACGAACATGAACCACAACGTTGATACTAATGTTGTCAATAGAAGAGTAAATTGAATCTTTACTATAGTAGGAGAGACAGACACCCGCAAAGCCTCTTATGCAATACAAGTTGCATGTCGAACGAGGAACAAGTCTCATGAACGCGGTCATGTAAAGTTAGTCCGAGCCGCTTCATCCCACTATGCCATAAAGATGCAAAGTACTCAACTAAAGATAACAAGAGCATCAACGCCCACAAAACCATTGTGTTCTACTCGTGCAACCATCTATGCATAGACACGGCTCTGATACCACTGTAGGATAACGTTGCATAGAAAACAAAAATTTTCCTACCGCGAACACGCAATCCAAGCCAAGATGCAATCTAGAAGACGGTAGCAACGGGGGTATCGAGTCTCACCCTTGAAGAGATTCCAAAGCCTACAAGATGAGGCTCTTGTTGCTGCGGTAGACGTTCACTTGCCGCTTGCAAAAGCGCGTAGAAGATCTTGATCACGATCGGTTCCGGCGCCACGAACGGGCAGCACCTCCGTACTCGGTCACACGTTCGGTTGTTGATGAAGACGACGTCCACCTCCCGTTCCAGCGGGCAGCGGAAGTAGTAGCTCCTCTTGAATCCGACAGCACGACGGCGTGGTATCGGTGGCGGTGGAGAACTCCGGCGGAGCTTCGCTAAAGCACGCGGGAGCTATGGAGGAGAGGGGGCGGCTAGGGTTTGGGAGGAGGTGGCCGGCCACTCAAGGGGGGCGGCCAGGTTGTGGCTTTGGTGTGGCCGGCCCCCTCCCCTATGCCCCTCATTATATAGGTGGATCCCCAAGAGTTGGTCTCCAAGTCTTCGAATAAGACCCGAACCAAAAACCTTCCATAGGGAGGGGAAACCTAGCCAAGCTAGGACTCCCACCAAGGTGGGAGTTCCACCTCCCATATGGGGGGGTGGCCGGCTAAGGGGGAGTCCACTTGGGACTCCTCCCCCACTAGGGTTGGCCGGCCATGGAGGTGGAGTCCCATGTGGACTCCACCTTCCTTGGTGGTTTCTTCCGGACTTTTCTAGAACCTTCTAGAACCTTCCATAGAACCTTCCGCGACATTTTATTCACATAAAATGACATCCTATATATGAATCTTATTCTCCGGACCATTCCGGAACTCCTCGTGATGTCCGGGATCTCATCCGGGACTCCGAACAAATATTCCAACTCCATTCCATATTCAAGTACTACCATTTCAACATCCAACTTTAAGTGTGTCACCCTACGGTTCGTGAACTATGCGGACATGGTTGAGTACTCACTCCGACCAATAACCAATAGCGGGATCTGGAGATCCATAATGGCTCCCACATATTCAACGATGACTTAGTGATCGAATGAACCATTCACATACGATACCAATTCCTTTTGTCACGCGATATTTTACTTGTCCGAGGTTTGATCTTCGGTATCACTCCATACTGATGACCCACAAGTATAGGGGGTGTATCGTAGTATCTTCGATAAGTAAGAATGTCGATCCCAACGAGGAGCAGAAGGTGTTGACAGGCAGTTTTGATGAAGGATTCACTGTAAATGCTCACAGACAAGTATTCAGGGGGTTTTGATGTAACAGATGAATAAAGTACAAGTAAGTAAAATGCGAGAGAAATAATTGCAGCGAGTGGCCCAATCCTTTTTAGCACAAAGGACAAGCCGGTTTGTTTACTTATAATGACCAAACGTTCTCGAGGACACACGGGATTTTAGTCTAGTGCTTTCGCTACATACAGTTGATTAATCTTCATTGTTTTGATAAGTGTTGTGTGGGTGAACCTGTGCTAATGTACCGCCCTTCCTAGGACTAATACATACTTGTGATTATACCCCTTGCAAGCATCCGCAACTACAAGAAAGTAATTAAGATAAATCTAACCACAGCCTTAAACTCTGAGATCCTGCTATCCCTCCCGCATCGATATACCAACGGGGGTTTAGGTTTCTGTCACTCCGGCAACCCCGCAATTGGCAAACGAGTACAAGATGCATTCCCCTAGGCCCATAAATGGTGAAGTGTCGTGTAGTCGACGTTCACACGACACCACTAGAAGAATAACACCACAACTTAAATATCATAACATTGAATATTACTCAACCATAGTTCACTACTAACAATTAGACTTCACCCATGTCCTCAAGAACTAAACGAACTACTCACGAGACATCATATGGAACATGATCAGAGGTGATATGATGATGAATAACAATCTGAACATAGACCTTGGTTCAATGGTTTCACTCAATAGCATCAACAACAAGTAGAAATCAGTACCGGGAGAGTTTCCCCTATCAAACAATCAAGATCAAACCCAAATTGCTACAGCGGTGACGATGTCCAGCGGTGGAGATGGTGGTGATGATGGTGGAGATGATGATGATGGTGATGGAGATGATGTCCAGCTCGATGGCGGTGACGATGGCGTGATTTCCCTCCGGAGGGAATTTCCCGGATTCCTTCCCGCCGAGAGCTCTTTTCTCTCCGGTGTTCTCCGCCCCGCAGAGGCTGTAACCCTTCGTGAGGATTCCTCTGTGGCTTAGGTCTTCGGGACGAAGGGTTTCGCGAAGAAAAGGAGGCGAAAGAGGCCGAGGGGGCTCCACACCACATGGTGGCGCGGCCAGGCCATGGGCCGCGCCACCCTATGGTGTGGGCCCACCCTGGGTCCAGCTGGCTCCCCCTTCTGGCTTCCTCCGTCATCTGGAAAAATAGGATTTTCTGTAAAACTTCCTTCCACAGTTGATCTTCCGAAATATCGCATCCTGACGGTGCTTTTTCCAGCAGAATCCTGGCTCCGGTGCTCAATCTCCAAATAATCATGAAACATGCAAAATAGATGAAATAACATAAGTATTGTGTCCCAATATGAAATATATCAATGAATAACAGCAAATTATGATATAAAATAGTGATGCAAATTGGACGTATCAACTCCCCCAAGCTTAGACTTCGCTTGTCCCCAAGCGAAACTGAACTCGGTAAACAAGACCACATGTTTATGGAGTGAAGAGTCGATAAATAAAATACGGACAAGAAGCATCATATTCATTCACACAAGACATTATAGTAAACAACTTCCTCATATAACTCAACTTGAAACAAGTATAAGGTAATCACAAATAAAGGTGCATAAGGAATCATAATTGGTGATGGCAAACTTTGTTCTTGGTCAGAGAACATTTAACAGATTATATTCATCTATTGAGCAGCGCTCTCATATTAAGGCTTATGGTAAATTTGCATACTCAATCATATTAATCATTGATGACTTTCAAAGCTATATTCATTCAAGGTAAAACTTGTACTAAACAAGAAAGAGTAAAGACATGATGAAGCAAATCACAATATAATAGTTTAATCACAACAACTCAAATGCTTGCTTGAGATGGAGGGAAATAGGTTTACCGACTCAACATAAAGTAAAAGACAGGCCCTTCGCAGAGGGAAGCAGGGATTAAATCATGTGCTAGAGCTTTTTCAGTTTTGAAATCATATAAAGAGAATAAAAGTAAAGTTTTGAGAGGTGTTTGTTGTTGTCAACGACTGGTAGCGGGTACTCTAACCCCTTGCCAAACAGACCTCCAAAGAGCGGCTCCCATGAAGGACGTTATCTCTACCAGCAAGGTAGATCATCCCTCTTCTCTTTTGTTTACACATGTACTTTAGTTTATTTTAAGGATGACACTCCCCCAACCTTTGCTTACACAAGCCATGGCTAACCGAATCCTCGGGTGCCTTCCAACAATCTCATACCATGGAGGAGTATCTATTGCAAAATTAAGTTGCTTACTGATGAATCAGAGCAAAACATGTGAAGAGAATTATTAATGAAGGTTGATTAATTGGGGCTGGGAACCCCGTTGCCAGCTCTTATTGCAAAATTATAGGATAAGTGGATGAAGCCACTAGTCCTTTAGTGGAGGCTGCCTAACAAGACTGAAAGATAAAACACCACATACTTCCTCATGAGCTATAAAACATTGACACAAATAAGAAGTAATAAGTTTTGAATTGTTTAAAGGTAGCACATATATTTACTTGGAATGGCAGAAAATACCATGTAGTAGGTAGGTATGGTGGACACAAATGGCATAGGTTTGGGTTCAGGTTTGGATGCACGAGAAGTATTCCCTCTCAGTACAGGTCTTTGGCTAGCAAGGTTAATTAGCAAGCATAAGAGTTGAGGGAAACAAACAAATATACATGTGATAGAAACAATCATGCATCTTACTTGTAAGCACAAACAGTTTTAACTTTAGAATACTAAGCTAAGAACTGATAAGAAAGATAATAATATCTTCTACATTTGTTTCCTCTATTCTTCTAAAACTCAAAGTGTTGTTGCTATTGACCATTGCTAAGTTTGCCAAAACCAAATAGATTTACTCAATGCTCCCAAAGTGGTACCAATACTAAAATCAAGATCAATCATATAGTAGAAATTGCAAACTAAAATAAGGTGTGCAATATGTAAATGATAAGACTTCTCATTAATATTCCATAACGATAACTCACACCAAGGGATACATAGACAAACTAAAGGAGAGATACTTCCACACTGCAACCCATCTCATACGATAACTTCCCTACTCATGATATGACACTACTTGATAGTAAAAAGTAAAAGGTAATGATAATGTGATACCGCGGCACTCCCCCAAGCTTGGAACAAACCAAGGGGATGCCAATACCGATGATGGATTACTCCTTTGGTGATGGTGGTGATGAATTCCTGACGCTTCTCAATAAGCTCCTGAAGCTCATCAATCCTGTATATGAGGTTGCGAATCATCTCCGAATTGTGCTCGACGCGGTTAAGAAGTCTGTCCGACGACGAGTCCCAACTCTTGGAGTTATTTCCCCAACCTTCAGCTTCGGGCTCCGTCTTTCCTGCATTGTTAGAACGATCTATATCCCAATTGCTAGGCAATGCTGCCTTGGGAGTCCTTTCAATTTGATTATTGTAGATTAGATTGTGGAAAGGATGGTGAATGCCTGAAGAAGATGTCCTTGGAGCTAGGTAATGGCGGGGAAGTACTCCTCCGGTCCTAATCCATGCGCTCTGATACGTCTCCGACGTATCGATAATTTCTTATGTTCCATGCCACATTATTGATGTTATCTACATGTTATATGCACACTTTATGTCATATTCGTGCATTTTCTGGAACTAACCTATTAACAAGATGCCGAAGTGCCAGTTCCTGTTTTGTTTTTGGTTTCAGAAATCCTAGTAACGAAATATTCTCGGAATCGGACGAAATCAACGCCAGGTTCCTATTTTACCCGGAAGCATCCAGAACACACGAGAACCGCCAGAGAAGGGGGGCAGGGCCACCACACCACACCCCGCCCAAGGGGCGCCCTAGGGTGTGGGCCCCCCAGACCCTCCGACTCCGATTCTTCGCCTATTTAAACCGTCGTGACCTAAAACTTTGATAACAATTGACGAAAACCACAGAAACCTTCCAGAGCTGCCGCCATCGCGAAGCCAAGATCTGGGGGACAGGAGTCTCTATTCCGGCACCTGCCGGAGCGGGGAAGTGCCCCCGGAAGGCTTCTCCATCGACACCGCTGCCATCACCACCGCCATCTTCATCACCGCTGCTGCTCCCATGAGGAGGGAGTAGTTCTCCATCGAGGCTCGGGGCTGTACCGGTAGCTATGTGGTTCATCTCTCTTCCATGTACTTCAATACAATGATCTCATTGAGATTCATATGAGTTTGTATCACAATTTATCTATGTGCTACTCTAGTGATGTGTTATTAAAGTAGTTTTATTCCTCCTGCATGTGTGCAAAGGTGACAGTGTGTGCACCGTGTTAGTACTTGGTTTATGCTATGATTATGATCTCTTGTAGATTATGAAGTTAACTATTGCTATGATAATATTGATGTGATCTATTCCTCCTACATATGCATGAAGGTGACAGTGTGCATGCTATGCTAGTACTTGGTTTAGTCTGTTGATCTATCTTACACTAAAGGTTACTAAAACATGAGCATTATTGTGGAGCTTGTTAACTCCGGCATTGAGGGTTCGTGTAATCCTACGCAATGTGTTCATCATCCAACAAAAGTGTAGAGTATGCATTTATCTATTCTATTATGTGATCAATGTTGAGAGTGTCCACTAGTGAAAGTCTAATCCCTAGGCCTTGTTCCTAAATATTGCTATCGCTGCTTGTTTACCGTTTTACCGTGTTACTACTGCCGCATTACTACGCTTTTATCGTTCGGGCAAAGCACTTTTCGGTGTCGTTGCCGTTGCCACGCTTATTCATACCACCTGTATTTCACTATCTCTTTGCCGAACTAGTGCACCTATTAGGTGTGTTGGGGACACAAGAGACTTCTTGCTTTGTGGTTGCAGGGTTGCATGAGAGGGATATCTTTGACCTCTTCCTCCCCGAGTTCGATAAACCTTGGGTATCCACTTAAGGGAAACTTGCTGCTGTTCTACAAACCCTGCTCTTGGAGGCCCAACACTGTCTACAAGAATAGAAGCTCCGTAGACATCAAGCACTTTTCTGGCGCCGTTGCCGGGGAGGAAAGGTAAAAGGCACTCATACTTCGGTCCCAGGTAAAGTATTTTTCTGGCGCCGTTGTGCGTGTGCTCGAAGCTATTTCCTTTAGATCCTGCAATTGCATCTTTTTGTTTCTTGTTTACACTAGTTAGGCATAATGGAAAACAACAAAAAATTTAGTGAGCTTTTTAATCTTTTTCCTGATTTAGAATTGTTTGATGCGAAAATTAAAAAACCTATGGAACCTTATTTGCATGCTAGTAGCGATGTTATTAGTATGAATGCAATTACTGCTAATGCTATAAAGAAGTCTAAGCTTGGGGAAGCTAGTTTTTGTGGTCTTTTTAGCTTCCCATCTTTAGGGGAGAAAATTTGTTCTGATAATGCTTTATCTCCCATATGCGATAACTCTAATAATGCTTCTGATATTTTAAATCCACCTGCTGAAAGTATTCCGTATAAAATACCCATGAAAATTATTGAACGTGTTATGGACAACCACTATAAAGGGGATGGAACTGTCCATCCTAGAGATCATTTACTGTTTTTGCACGAATTATGTGGGTTATTCAAGTGTGCAGGTATCTCTATGGATGAAGTGAGGAAGAAGCTATTCTCTGTTTCGCTGTCTGGTAAAGCAGCGCATTGGTATAAATTGTTGGAGAATAGGCATTCTCTTGGTTGGGAGGAAATTGCATCTCTCTTTTATTCTAAATTTTATCCTCCGCATGAAGTGCATATTGATAGGAATTATATTTATAACTTTTATCCTCGTGATGGAGAGAGTATTTCTCAAGCGTGGGGGAGATTGAAATCACTAATGCTCAAATGTCCCATTCATGAGCTCCCCCGTAATGTTATTGTTAACAATTTTTATGCGAGGCTTTCAGGACAACACAAGGACTATCTGGACGCGTGTTCGGAGGGATCTTTCACAAGCAAGGAGGTTGAAGCTAGGTGGGATCTTCTTGATCGGATTGAGGACAACGCTGAAGGATGGGAGAACGACAAAGGTAAAGAGTCAGGTATAAATTATGATTATGAATGCATTGAAGCTTTTATGGATACCGATGAATTTCGAAATATGAGTGCTACTTATGGTCTTGACTCTCAAGTTGCTGCAAATCTTTATAAAGCCTTTGCTTCTCATTTCGAATTGCCTAAAAATAATTTTGATAAGTATCATGAACCTTTTAAAGAGGCTTGCATGAAGAATGAAATTGTTGTTAATTATTGCAATAAGCATGCTCAAACTCCTAAGAATGCTATTTCCTATAAGCATGTTAATTTTTGTGGAATACATAGACCTTGTGGAATTAATCAAATCAAAGATGAATATTGCATCCATCATGCTAATGAAAAAACTAGAAAGTGGTTTAGGGCTCTAGATGATCTTGGTAAAAAAGTTTGTGCCCTCTATCCTTTTATTTGTGAAGTTTGCCATGAAGTGGGTCATTTTAATTTTCAATGTTCCTCCAGTGATATTTTGAACCCAATGAGTGCTGCAAATTTGTATTGTGATGATGAAATTACTCCTAATCAGCATGATGAACTTACTTTATTTTTGGGGTGTGAAGAACTGTCGAGAAAAATCTCTTTGTTACATATGAGTGATCTTGATGTTGATGATGTCCTGCATGGGTGTTTTTCTTATTGCATTGATAATAGCCATACAAATACTTACATACAAAATATTTTAGAAGATGACACCTTGCCAAAATATGATAGGACCGCTGTGTGTTTTCAACTAATTAATGAAAAGGAGGGATCCTCCCAAGTTTCTTCTATTGTTTCTGAAAGTAAATCAGGTTATGCGGACAAGCCACCCTTCAAGCCTCTTCCTCCTAAAGAAGGGAACGAGGAGAAGGAAGAGAAGAAGAAGAAGAAGGGAACGAAGAAGAAGAAGAAGAATAAGGGGAATAAAAAGAAAGAGGTAACAACATATCCCCGCGTATATGAGATAACGATAGGTAACCGTAAGTATGTTGCTCCTGATGATTATTGTGATAATGAATCTAAATACGATGATCTTCCTATGCCCTTTACATACATTAGCAATCATGATTTGAATGAGCACACTACTTTTGATATTGCAAATCTCTGGGAAATTAATTCTGAAAATGATGATGATAATGATTGCCATAGTGTCAGTGTTATCCATGCTTCCTCCCATAATGATATAGAAAGCTCTAAGCTTGGGGAAGAGGTGTTTGCAAATCCTTTAGCTACTGGTCATTATGTTCTTGATACATCTCCTTCTAATAACAATAATGGTGTGGACACAGATAAACCGATTGTGAAAGATAACTATTCTATTTCTTATGATGACACTGTGCCTCCGATCTCTGATGTTTATTACAAAGAATGCTATGATATAGGTTCTAACTATCCTTATGAAACTTGTCATAGTCATGATTGGGTTACCAAAAACAATTCCCTTAATATGCAACTTGTCTACCATGTTCAAATTCTTGATAATAATCCTGCTCCAATTACTATTAATGAAAAGAACTCTCCTTATGCCAAAATTAATGATACTTCTATGCATATGAACCATGATAAGAATGTTTTAAGTGATGGGTATATTGTGGATTTCATCAATGATGCTACTGAAAGTTATTATGAGAGAGGGAAATATGGTTATATGCATCTTAATAATATTAAGTTTCCCCTCTTTATGTTGAGAATCTTGAAGTTACTCGTGTTTTATCCTCTTATGCTTGTCACTTTGTTCTTCATGAATTCATTTGTGTACAAGATTCCTCTTCATAGGAAGCATGTTAGGCTTAAATGTGTTTTTAATTTGCCTCTTGATGCTCTCTTTTGCTTCACATACTATCTCTTGCGAGTGCATCATTAAAACTGCTGAGCCCATCTTAATGGCTATAAAGAAAAGAACTTCTTGGGAGATAACCCATGTGTTATTTTGCTACAGTACTTTGTTTTATATTTGTGTCTTGGAAGTTGTTTACTACTGTAGCAACCTCTCCTTATCTTAGTTTTGTGTTTTGTTGTGCCAAGTAAAGTCTTTGATAGTAAAGTAAGTACTAGATTTGGATTACTGCGCAGAAACAGATTTCTTTGCTGTCACGAATCTGGGTCTAATTCTCTGTAGGTAACTCAGAAAATTATGCAAATTTACGTGAGTGATCCTCAGATATGTACGCAACTTTCATTCAATTTGAGCATTTTCGTTTGAGCAAGTATGGTGGCCTAATAAAATCCATCTTTACGGACTGTTCTGTTTTGACAGATTCTGCCTTTTATTTCGCATTGCCTCTTTTGCTATGTTGGATGAATTTTTTTGATCCATTAATGTCCAGTAGCTTTATGCAATGTCCAGAAGTGTTAAGAATGATTGTGTCACCTCTGAACATGTTAATTTTTATTGTCCACTAACCCTCTAATGAGTTGTTTCGAGTTTGGTGTGGAGGAAGTTTTCAAGGGTCAAGAGAGGAGGATGATATACTACGATCAAGAAGAGTGAAAAGTCTAAGCTTGGGGATGCCCCGGTGGTTCATCCCTGCATATATCAAGAAGACTCAAGCGTCTAAGCTTGGGGATGCCCAAGGCATCCCCTTCTTCATCGATAAATTATCAGGTTCCTTCTCTTGAAACTATATTTTTATTCGGTCACATCTTATGTGCTTTACTTGGAGCGTCTGTGTGCTTTTGTTTTTGTTTTTGTTTGAATAAATTGGATTACATCATGCTTGTGTGGGAGAGAGACACGCTCCGCTGGTTCATATGAACACATGTGTTCTTAGCTCATAATATTCATGGCGAAGTTTCTTCTTCGTTAAATTGTTATATGGTTGGAATTGGAAAATGATACATGTAGTAATTGCTATAAATGTCTTGGGTAATGTGATACTTGGCAATTGTTGTGCTCATGTTTAAGCTCTTGCATCATATACCTTACACTTATTAGTGAAGAAATACATAGAGCTTGTTAAAATTTGGTTTGCATGAGTGGTTTCTCTAGAGTCTAGATATTTTCTAGTAAGATGTTTGAACAACAAGGAAGACGATGTATAGTTTTATAATGCTTGTAATATGTCTTTTATGTGAGTTTTGCTGTACTAGTTCGTGCTTGTGTTTGCTTCAAACAACCTTGCTAGCCTAAACCTTGTATCGAGAGGGAATACTTCTCATGCATCCAAATCCTGAGCCAAACAACACTATGCCATTTGTGTCCACCATACCTACCTACTACATGGTATTTTCTGCCATTCCAAAGTAAATTGCTTGAGTGCTACCTTTAAAATTCCATCATTCACCTTTGCAATATATAGCTCATGGGACAAATAGCTTAAAAACTATTGTGGTATTGAATATGTACTTATGCACTTTATCTCTTATTAAGTTGCTTGTTGTGCGATAACCATGTTCACTGGGGACGCCATCAACTACTCTTTGTTGAATTTCATGTGAGTTGCTATGCATGTTCGTCTTGTCTGAAGTAAGAGCGATCTACCACCTTATGGTTAAGCATGCATATTGTTAGAGAAGAACATTGGGCCGCTAACTAAAGCCATGATCCATGGTGGAAGTTTCAGTTTTGGACATATATCCTCAATCTCAAATGAGAAAATTATTAATTGTTGTTACATGCTTATGCATAAAAGAGGAGTCCATTATCTGTTGTCTATGTTGTCCCGGTATGGATGTCTAAGTTGAGAATAATCAATAGCGAGAAATCCAATGCGAGCTTTCTCCTTAGACCTTTGTACAGGCGGCATAGAGGTACCCCTTTGTGACACTTGGTTAAAACATGTGCATTGTGATGATCCGGTAGTCCAAGCTAATTAGGACAAGGTGCGGGCACTATTAGTACACTATGCATGAGGCTTGCAACTTGTAAGATATAATTTACATGATACATATGCTTTATTACTACCGTTGACAAAATTGTTTCATGTTTTCAAAATCAAAGCTCTAGCACAAATATAGCAATCGATGCTTTTCCTCTATGGAGGACCATTCTTTTACTTTCATTGTTGAGTCAGTTCACCTATTTCTCTCCATCTCAAGAAGCAAACACTTGTGTGAACTGTGCATTGATTCTTACATATTTGCATATTGCATTTGTTATATTGCTTTGCATTGACAATATCCATGAGATATACATGTTACAAGTTGAAAGCAACCGCTGAAACTTAATCTTCTTTTGTGTTGCTTCAATACCTTTACTTTGAATTATTGCTTTATGAGTTAACTCTTATGCAAGACTTATTGATGCTTGTCTTGAAGTGCTATTCATGAAAAGTCTTTGCTTTATGATTCACTTGTTTACTCATGTCATACACATTGTTTTGATCGCTGCATTCACTACATATGCTTTACAAATAGTATGATCAAGATTATGATGGCATGTCACTCCAGAAATTATCTGTGTTATCGTTTTACCTGCTCGGGACGAGCAGAACTAAGCTTGGGGATGCTGATACGTCTCCGACGTATCGATAATTTCTTATGTTCCATGCCACATTATTGATGTTATCTACATGTTATATGCACACTTTATGTCATATTCGTGCATTTTCTGGAACTAACCTATTAACAAGATGCCGAAGTGCCAGTTCCTGTTTTCTGCTGTTTTTGGTTTCAGAAATCCTAGTAACGAAATATTCTCGGAATCGGACGAAATCAACGCCCAGGTTCCTATTTTACCCGGAAGCATCCAGAACACACGAGAACCGCCAGAGAAGGGGGCAGGGCCACCACACCACACCCCGGCGCGACCAAGGGGGGGGGCGCCCCCCTAGGGTGTGGGCCCCCCAGAGACCCTCCGACTCCGATTCTTCGCCTATTTAAGCCGTCGTGACCTAAAACTTCGATAACAATTGACGAAAACCACAGAAACCTTCCAGAGCCGCCGCCATCGCGAAGCCAAGATCTGGGGGACAGGAGTCTCTGTTCCGGCACCGCCGGAGGGGAAGTGCCCCGGAAGGCTTCTCCATCGACACCGCTGCCATCTCCACCGCCATCTTCATCACCGCCTGCTCCCATGAGGAGGGAGTAGTTCTCCATCGAGGCTCGGGGCTGTACCGGTAGCTATGTGGTTCATCTCTCTTCCATGTACTTCAATACAATGATCTCATTGAGATTCATATGAGTTTGTATCACAATTTATCTATGTGCTACTCTAGTGATGTGTTATTAAAGTAGTTTTATTCCTCCTGCATGTGTGCAAAGGTGACAGTGCGTGCACCGTGTTAGTACTTGGTTTATGCTATGATTATGATCTCTTGTAGATTATGAAGTTAACTATTGCTATGATAATATTGATGTGATCTATTCCTCCTACATATGCATGAAGGTGACAGTGTGCATGCTATGCTAGTACTTGGTTTAGTCTGTTGATCTATCTTACACTAAAGGTTACTAAAACATGAGCATTATTGTGGAGCTTGTTAACTCCGGCATTGAGGGTTCGTGTAATCCTACGCAATGTGTTCATCATCCAACAAAAGTGTAGAGTATGCATTTATCTATTCTGTTATGTGATCAATGTTGAGAGTGTCCACTAGTGAAAGTCTAATCCCTAGGCCTTGTTCCTAAATACTGCTATCGCTGCTTGTTTACCGTTTTACCGTGTTACTACTGCCGCATTACGACGCTTGTTTATGTTCGGCAAAGCACTTTTCTGGTGTCGCCGTTGCACGCTTATTCATACCACCCGTATTTCACTATCTCTTCGCCGAACTAGTGCACCTATTAGGTGTGTTGGGGACACAAGAGACTTCTTGCTTTGTGGTTGTTGCATGAGAGGGATATCTTTGACCTCTTCCTCCCCGAGTTCGATAAACCTTGGGTATCCACTTAAGGGAAACTTGCTGCTGTTCTACAAACCTCTGCTCTTGGAGGCCCAACACTGTCTACAAGAATAGAAGCTCCCGTAGACATCACGCTCTTCTTGGCGTTGAGCGAGTTTGTCACCACTTCGATGCTTGCAATGGTGGTGCGTGGGTGCTCTTGCGGAACTCCTTCGACTTCTTCTCCATCCTCCTTTGCTTCTTCCTTGACGCTCTTGTCCTCTTCTCTCCACTCACGATCTTGATTATCTTCATCCGGAAGCCCCTTGCCCTTGTTCTTAGAGACCATGGTGCTTCTAAACTGAAAACAGATCCTGGCAGAAACAGCTCGAAACAAAACACGTCGAGAAAACGATATACGGACCTCCAGGGGTCCGGGGGATTTTATAATAAAAATTTTCAGAACAAACGGAAAGTACCAGATCGAACAGAGTCGGAAAGGGGAGACGAGGCGGCTGCATAGGTCGGCGCGGGCCCAGTCAGGCCGCGCCGCCTATGGTGGCACGCCCTCGTGCGTCCTTTCCACTCCGTTTCGAACTCGTAATTTTTCATATTTTCCAAAAACAGCAAAAATAATGTTCGGAAAGTAAATCGCGAACTTTTCATTACCAGTACTGTTACCTATTCAAAGTCGAGTTCTGGCGGACTGTCAATTTGTCCCTTGATGAAAGCCTCCGGTGTTTCCACTCGAATAATATCAACATCAACATTATAAGAATCACCCGAGATATAATGCTTGAGTCTTTGTCCATTCACCACTTGCGTAGCATTGCCTTGGAGAGAGCTAATTTTAATTGCTCCTGAACGATACACCTCCTCAACAACATATGGTCCTTCCCATTTCGAGAGTAATTTCCCTGCAAAGAATCTGAGACGAGACCGATACAATAGGACTTTATCCCCAATATTAAACTCTCTTTTGATGATCCTTCTATCATGCCATTTTTTAACTTTTTCTTTAAAGAGTTTAGCATTTTCATAAGCTTCACTTCTCCATTCATCTAGAGAACTTAATTGTAGCAACCTCTTATCACCGGCAAGTTTAGGATCTTTATTTAATTCTCTAACAGCCCGATAAGCTTTGTGTTCTAGTTCTAAAGGTAAATGACAAGCTTTTCCGTAAACCATTTTATAAGGTGACATTCCCATGGGGTTTTTATAAGCAGTTCTATAAGCCCATAGTGCGTCTTTCAATTTACTAGCCCAATTCTTTCTAGATTTATTAACGGTTTTCTGCAAGATAGATTTAATTTCTCTATTTGATAATTCTACTTGACCACTACTTTGAGGGTGATAAGCGGAAGCAATTCTATGATTAATACCATACTTAGCAAGAGTTTTTCTAAAACCTCCATGAATAAAATGAGAACCTCCATCAGTCATAATATATCTAGGTACTCCAAATCTAGGAAAAATAACATCTAAAAGCATTTTTAAAGAGGTCTCACCATCAGCACTTTTTGTAGGTATGGCTTCCACCCATTTAGTAACATAATCAACAGCAACAAGTATATGAGTGTTACCTTTTGAAGAGGGAAAAGGTCCCATGAAGTCAAATCCCCAACAATCAAACGGTTCAATAACGAGAGTATAATTCATAGGCATTTCATTGCGTCTGGAGATATTACCAACCCTTTGACATTCATCACAAGATAAAATAAACTTCCTTGCATCTTTGAAGAGAGTTGGCCAATAAAAACCTGATTGTAGAACCTTTTGCGCGGTTCTATCTCCGGCGTGATGTCCTCCATAAGCACTGCCATGACATTTACTCAATATCTCTTGTTGTTCATATTCGGGAACACACCTTCGCATAATACCATCCACTCCTTCTTTATATAAGTGTGGGTCATCCCAGAAATAATGCCTCAAGTCATAAAAGAATTTCCTCCTCTGCTGAGCTGAAAAGGTTGGAGGCAAGTACTTGGAAACAATAAAGTTAGCATAATCAGCATACCAAGGACTGTCTCGCGAGCTCACCTTTATTACAGCCAATTGTTCATTTGGAAAACTATCATTAACAGGAACAGGATCATAAGCAATATTTTCCAATCTAGACAAATTATCAGCAACAGGATTATCAGCACCTTTCCTATCTACAATATGTAAATCAAATTCTTGCAAAAGAAGTACCCATCTAATAAGCCTCGGCTTAGCATCTTTCTTTGTCATAAGGTATCTAATTGCAGCATGATCAGTATGAATTGTAACTTTTGAATCAACAATATAAGATCTAAATTTATCACAAGCAAAGACTACAGCTAACAATTCTTTTTTAGTAGTAGCATAATTTCTTTGAGCAGCATCAAGAGTTTTACTAGCATAATGAATAACATTTAATTTTTTATCTACTCGCTGTCCAAGAACAGCGCCTACAGCAAAATCACTAGCATCACACATAATTTCAAAAGGTAAGTTCCAATCAGGAGGTTCAACTATAGGAGCAGTTGTTAAGGCTTTCTTTAGAGTTTCAAAAGCTTCCTTACAATCATCATCAAAAACAAAAGGTACATCTTTTTGAAGGAGATTAGTAAGAGGCTTTGAAATCTTGGAGAAATCTTTAATAAATCTCCTATAAAACCCAGCATGACCAAGAACACTACGAATACCTTTAACATCCCTTGGATAGGGCATCTTCTCAATAGCTTCAACTTTAGCTCTATCAACTTCAATACCTCTCTCGGAAATTTTATGTCCCAATACAATTCCTTCATTAACCATAAAGTGGCATTTCTCCCAATTAAGAACAAGGTTAGTTTCTTCACATCTCTGCAAAACTTTATCAAGGTTTCGCAAGCAACTATCAAAAGAATTCCCGTAGACAGAAAAATCATCCATGAATACTTCCACAATACTCTCACAAAAACCATGAAAAATAGCAGACATGCATCTTTGAAAAGTAGCAGGAGCATTACATAAACCAAAAGGCATACGCCTATAAGCATAAGTTCCATAGGGACAAGTAAAAGTGGTTTTCTCTTGATCTTTAGCTTTAACATCAATTTGTGAAAACCCAGAATAACCATCAAGAAAGCAAAAATGAGTATTTTTAGACAATCTTTCTAACATTTGATCAATAAATGGTAAAGGATAATGATCTTTCTTAGTAACCTTATTAACTTTTCGAAAATCAATGCACATTCTATAACCTACAACTACTCTTTGAGGTATAAGCTCATCATTATCATTAGGCACAACAGTTATTCCTCCTTTCTTAGGAACGCAATGCACAGGACTAACCCATCTACTATCAGCAATAGGATATATAATACCAGCTTCAAGAAGTCGTAATACCTCATTTCTTACCACATCCTTCATCTTAGGAATTAGACGACGCTGAGGTTCAACAACAGGCTTCGCATCATCTTCCATATTAATGGCATGTTGGCAAATAGAGGGAGAAATCCCCTTCAAGTCATCAAGAGTATAGCCAATAGCACCTCGGTGTTTCTTCAATATTTGCAATAATCTTTCTTCTTCAAACTCTGTAAGCTTAGAACTAATAATAACAGGATATATTTTCTTATCATCAATATGAGCATATTTAAGATTATCAGGCAAAGGCTTTAAATCAAAAACAGGATCTTCCTTTGGTGGCGGTGTTGTACCCAAGTCTTCCACCGGTAAATCATGCTTGAGAATAGGTTGGCGAAGAAAAATCTCCTCAAGCTCATCTCTTTCTTTCCTAAAAACTTCACTCTCGCTATCCTCCAAATGTTGCTGCAAAGGATTATTAGGAACAAGAACAATAGATGCACACTGCTCCATTTTAAAATCATTACTAGGCAAATCAGCTTTATAAGGAGTTTTAGTAAATTTAGAGAAGTTAAACTCATAAGATTCACCAGCAAATTTAGTCAAAATTTTCTCTTTCTTGCAATCTATAATAGCTCCACAAGTATTTAGAAAAGGTCTACCAAAAATGATAGGACAATAATCACTAGCAGCAGAACCAAGTACCAAAAAGTCAGCAGGATATTTAATCTTACCACATAGAACTTCCACATCTCGAACAATACCAATTGGAAATAGTTTCTCTATTAGCCAGCTGAATAACCACATCAATATCTTCAAGTTCACAAGAATCAATTTCGTGCATAATCTCCGTGTAAAGCTCATAAGGTATAGCACTAACACTTGCACCAATATCACATAAACCATAATAGCAATGATCACCAATTCTAACAGATAGCATAGGAACACTAGCTTGTTTGGGTTTATTAGGATGTGAAACAATATTAGAAGCATCTTCACAGAAAATAATATGACCATCCTCCACATTTTCAGTCACAAGATCTTTAACAATTGCAACAGCAGGTTCAACTTTTATTTGTTCTTCAGGTTCTCTAGGTTTCTTTTCACTTTTATGAACCGCACTATTTATAACAGAGTACTCTTTCATTTTAGCAGGAAAAGGAGTTTTTTCAATATAAGCTTCAGGAATAACGATCAGCAGTTTCAATTACAACACACTTATTAATAGATGGATCAATTTTATCTTTATACGGTTCATGATACTTATCAAAATTCTTCTTAGGCAATTCATAATGAGAGGCAAAAGCTTTATAAAGATTTGCAGCAACTTGAGAATCAAGACCATATGTAGCACTCATATTACGAAATGTATCAGTATCCATAAAAGCTTCAATGCATTTATAATCATAAATTATACCTGATTCTCTATCTTTGTCGTTCTCCCAACCTTCAGTATTTTCTTGGATCCGATCAAGAAGGTCCCTTTTAAACTCTTCTTTATTGCGTGTAAATGATCCAGAACAAGAAGTATCCAGCAAGGTCTTGTCTTGAAAAGAAAGTCTTGCATAGAAATTATCAATAATAACATTACCAGGAAGCTCATGAATGGGGCATTTGAGCATTAAAGACTTCAATCTCCCCCAAGCTTGGGCAATACTCTCTCCATCATGAGGCCAGAAATTATATATGCGGTTCCGATCTTTGTGAATTTCACTTGGAGGATAAAATTTGGAATAGAATAAAGGCACAATGTCCTCCCAATCAAGAGAATCACCATTCTTCAGCAATTTATACCAATGCGCCGCTTTACCAGACAGCGATATAGAGAATAGTTTCTTCCTAACTTCATTCATAGCAATACCTGCACATTTGAATAACCCGCATAATTCATGCAAAAACAGTAAATGATCACCAGGATGGACAGTTCCATCCCCTTCATAGCGGTTATCCATAACATGTTCAATAATTTTCGTAGGTATTTTATATGGTATTACTTCCTCACCTGGCGCCTCATCCACTACCGTTGCAGTAGTAGTAGATTTCCCAAATAGAAATTGAAGAGAAGATCTCTCCATAATGACTTATAGCAGCAGGCAGAAATAAAATCAGCACAAACAGTAAAGGTTTTCCTTACCAATTCCGCTTACCAATAGCGCTTCACTCCCCGGCAACGGCGCCAGAAAATAGTCTTGATGACCCACAAGTATAGGGGTGTATCGTAGTATCTTCGATAAGTAAGAATGTCGATCCCAACGAGGAGCAGAAGGTGTTGACAGCAGTTTTGATGAAGGATTCACTGTAAATGCTCACAGACAAGTATTCAGGGGGTTTTGATGTAACAGATGAATAAAGTACAAGTAAGTAAAATGCGAGAGAAATAATTGCAGCGAGTGGCCCAATCCTTTTTAGCACAAAGGACAAGCCGGTTTGTTTACTTATAATGACCAAACGTTCTCGAGGACACACGGGATTTTAGTCTAGTGCTTTCGCTACATACAGCTGATTAATCTTCATTGTTTTGATAAGTGTTGTGTGGGTGAACCTGTGCTAATGTACCGCCCTTCCTAGGACTAATACATACTTGTGATTATACCCCTTGCAAGCATCCGAAACTACAAGAAAGTAATTAAGATAAATCTAACCACAGCCTTAAACTCTGAGATCCTGCTATCCCTCCTGCATCGATATACCAACGGGGGTTTAGGTTTCTGTCACTCCGGCAACCCCGCAATTGGCAAACGAGTACAAGATGCATTCCCCTAGGCCCATAAATGGTGAAGTGTCGTGTAGTCGACGTTCACACGACACCACTAGAAGAATAACACCACAACTTAAATATCATAACATTGAATATTACTCAACCATAGTTCACTACTAACAATTAGACTTCACCCATGTCCTCAAGAACTAAACGAACTACTCACGAGACATCATATGGAACATGATCAGAGGTGATATGATGATGAATAACAATCTGAACATAGACCTTGGTTCAATGGTTTCACTCAATAGCATCAACAACAAGTAGAAATCAGTATCGGGAGAGTTTCCCCTATCAAACAATCAAGATCAAACCCAAATTGCTACAGCGGTGACGATGTCCAGCGGTGGAGATGGTGGTGATGATGGTGGAGATGATGATGATGGTGATGGAGATGATGTCCAGCTCGATGGCGGTGACGATGGCGTCGATTTCCCCCTCCGGGAGGCCCCGGCGGATTCCTTCCCGCCGGAGAGCTCTTTTCTCTCTGGTGTTCTCCGCCCCGCAGAGGCGGCTGTAACCCTTCGTGAGGATTCCTCTGTGGCTTAGGTCTTCGGGACGAAGGGTTTCGCGAAGAAAAGGAGGCGAAAGAGGCCGAGGGGGCTCCACACCACATGGTGGCGCGGCCAGGCCATGGGCCGCGCCACCCTATGGTGTGGGCCCACCCTGGGTCCAGCTGGCTCCCCCTTCTGGCTTCCTCCGTCATCTGGAAAAATATGATTTTCTGTAAAACTTCCTTCCACAGTTGATCTTCCGAAATATCGCATCGACGGTGCTTTTTCCAGCAGAATCCTGGCTCCGGTGCTCAATCTCCAAATAATCATGAAACATGCAAAATAGATGAAATAACATAAGTATTGTGTCCCAATATGAAATATATCAATGAATAACAGCAAATTATGATATAAAATAGTGATGCAAATTGGACGTATCACATACCTTGTTCAACCTCGTCTCCTGACAAGTACTCTTTACTCGTACTGTGGTATGTGGTGTTGATGTCTACGGGAGCTTCTATTCTTGTAGACAGTGTTGGGCCTCCAAGAGCAGAGGTTTGTAGAACAGCAGCAAGTTTCCCTTAAGTGGATTACCCAAGGTTTATCGAACTCAGGGAGGAAGAGGTCAAAGATATCCCTCTCATGCAACCCCGCAACCACAAAGCAAGAAGTCTCTTGTGTCCCCAACACACCTAATAGGTGCACTAGTTCGGCGAAGAGATAGTGAAATACAGGTGGTATGAATAAGTAGTAGCAACGGCACCAGAAAAGTGCTTTGCCCAAGACAGTAAACAAGCAGTAGTAACGCAGCAGTAGTAACGCAGTAAAACAGTAAACAAGCAGCGATAGCAGTATTTAGGAACAAGGCCTAGGGATTAGACTTTCACTAGTGGACACTCTCAACATTGATCACATAACAGAATAGATAAATGCATACTCTACACTCTTGTTGGATGATGAACACATTGCGTAGGATTACACGAACCCTCAATGCCGGAGTTAACAAGCTCCAAAATAATGCTCATATTTTAGTAACCTTTAGTGTAAGATAGATCAAAAGACTAAACCAAGTACTAGCATAGCATGCACACTGTCACCTTCATGCATATGTAGGAGGAATAGATCACATCAATATTATCATAGCAATAGTTAACTTCGCAATCTACAAGAGATCATGATCATAGCATAAACCAAGTACTAACACGGTGCACACACTGTCACCTTTACACACGTGCAGGAGGAATAAAACTACTTTAATAACATTGCTAGAGTAGCACATAGATAAATTGTGATACAAACACATTGCAATCATAAAGAGATATAAATAAGCACCTCACTATGCCATTCAACAGTGAATAAGTATTCTGTGAAATATAGCCTAAGAGACCCACACGGTGCACACACTGTCACCTTTACACACGTGGGACAAGGAGTCTCCTGAGATCACATAAGTAAAACTCACTTGACTAGCATAATGACATCTAGATTACAAGCATCATCATATGAATCTCAATCATGTAAGGCAGCTCATGAGATTATTGTATTGAAGTACATAGGAGAGAGATGAACCACATAGCTACCGGTACAGCCCCGAGCCTCGATGGAGAACTACTCCCTCCTCATGGGAGCAGCAGCGGTGATGAAGATGGCGGTGGAGATGGCAGCGGTGTCGATGGAGAAGCCTTCCGGGGGCACTTCCCCGTCCGACAGGGTGCCGGAACAGAGACTCCTGTCCCCCGCATCTTGGCTTCGCGATGGCGGCGGCTCGGAAGGTTTTCCATATCGTGGTTCTTCGCATCGGGTTTTCGCGACGGAGGCTTTATATAGGCGAAGAGGCGGCGGAGGGTCGAAGGGTGGCCACACCATAGGGCGGCACGACCAGGGCCTGGCCGCGCCGGCCTATGGTCTGGTGGCTGTGGCCCCTCTTGGTCCTTCTCGGGTGTTCTGGATGCTTCCGGTGAAAATAGGAACCTGGGTCTTGATTTCGTCCGATTCCGAGAATATTTCGTTACTAGGATTTCTGAAACCAAAAACAGCAGAAAACAACAACTGGCACTTCGGCATCTTGTTAATAGGTTAGTTCCAGAAAATGCACGAATATGACATAAAGTGTGCATAAAACATGTAGGTATCATCAATAATGTGGCATGGAACACAAGAAATTATCGATACGTCGGAGACGTATCAGCATCCCCAAGCTTAGTTCTGCTCGTCCCGAGCAGGTAAAACGATAACAAAGATAATTTCTTGAGTGACATGCCATCATAAACTTGATCATATTGTAAACATATGTAATGAATGCAGCGATCAAAACAATGGTAATGACATGAGTAAACAAGTGAATCATAAAGCAAAGACTTTTCATGAATAGTACTTTCAAGACAAGCATCAATAAGTCTTGCATAAGAGTTAACTCATAAAGCAATAATTCAAAGTAGAGGCATTGAAGCAACACAAAGGAAGATGAAGTTTCAGCGGTTGCTTTCAACTTATAACATATATATCTCATGGATAATTGTCAATGCAAAGCAATATAACAAATGCAATAAGCAAGTATGTAGGAATCAATGCATAGTTCACACAAATGTTTGCTTCTTGAGGTGGAGAGAGATAGGTGAACTGACTCAACATAAAAGTAAAAAGAATGGTCCTTCAAAGAGGAAAGCATCGATTGCTATATTTGTGCTAGAGCTTTGATTTTGAAAACATAAAGAGAGCATAAAAATAAAGTTTTGAGAGGTGTATGTTGTTGTCAACGAATGGTAGCGGGTACTCTAACCCCCTTGCCAGACAAACCTTCAAAGAGCGGCTCCCATTTTATTTTATTTTTGGATGGAACTCCTTCCAACCTTTCTTTCACAAACCATGGCTAACCGAATCCTCGGGTGCCTGCCAACAATCTCATACCATGAAGGAGTGCCTTTTATTTTAGTTTTATTATGATGACACTCCTCCCAACCTTTGCTTACACAAGCCATGGCTAACCGAATCCTTCGGGTGCCGTCCAACAATCACATACCATGGAGGAGTGTCTATTTTTGTTAATTAATTTGGGACTGGGAATCCCATTGCCATCTCTTTTTGCAAAATTATTGGATAAGCGGATGAAGCCACTAGTCCATTGGTGAAAGTTGCCCAACAAGATTGAAAGATAAACACCACATACTTCCTCATGAGCTATAAAACATTGACACAAATCAGAGGTGATAAATTTTGAATTGTTTAAAGGTAGCACTCAAGCAATTTACTTTGGAATGGCAGGAAATACCATGTAGTAGGTAGGTATGGTGGACACAAATGGCATAGTGGTTGGCTCAAGTATTTTGGATGCATGAGAAGTATTCCCTCTCGATACAAGGTTTAGGCTAGCAAGGTTATTTGAAACAAACACAAGGATGAACGGTACAGCAAAACTCACATAAAAGACATATTGTAAACATTATAAGACTCCATACCGTCTTCCTTGTTGTTCAAAACTCAATACTAGATGTTATCTAGACTCTAGAGAAACCAAATATGCAAACCAAATTAGCAAGCTCTAAGTATTTCTTCATTAATGGGTGCAAAGTATATGATGCAAGAGCTTAAACATGAGCACAACAATTGCCAAGTATCAAATTATCCAAGACATTTTAGAGTTACTACATGTAGTATTTTCCAATTCCAACCATATAACAATTTAACGAAGTTCAACCTTCGCCATGAACATTAAAAGCTAAGAACACATGTGTTCATATGAACCAGCGGAGCGTGTCTCTCTCCCACACAAGCATTTATTCAAACAAAAACAAAAACAAAAGCACACAGACGCTCCAAGTAAAGTACATAAGATGTGAAGGAATAAAAATATAGTTTCAGGGGAGGAACCTGATAATGTTGTCGATGAAGAAGGGGATGCCTTGGGCATCCCCAAGCTTAGACGCTTGAGTCTTCTTGAAATATGCAGGGGTGAACCACCGGGCATCCCCAAGCTTAGAGCTTTCACTCTCCTTGATCATAGTATATCATCCTCCTCTCTTGACCCTTGAAAACTTCTTCCACACCAAACTTTAAGCAAACTCATTAGAGGGTTAGTGCATAATCAAAAACTCACATGTTCAGAGGTGACACAATCATTCTTAACACTTATGGACATTTCTCAAAGCTACTGGAAGGTAATGGAACAAAGAAATCCACCCAACACAGCGAAAGAAGCAATGCGAAATAAAAGGCAGAATCTGTCAAAAACAGAAAAGTCCGTAAAGACGAATTTTAAAATGGCACCAGACTTGCTCAAATGGAAAAACTCAAAACTAATGAAAGTTGCGTACATATCTGAGGATCACTCACGTAAATTGGCATAATTTTCTGAGTTACCTACAGAGAATTAGACCCAGATTCGTGACAGACAGCAATGCTGTTTCTGCGCAGCAATCCAAATCTAGAATCAACTTTACCATAGAGACTTTACTTGGCACAAAAACATGATAAGGAGAGGTTGCTACAGTAGTAAACAACTTCCAAGACAAAAATATAAAACAAAGTACTGTAGTAAAATAACACATGGGTTATCTCCCAAGAAGTTCTTTCTTTATAGCCATTAAGATGGGCTCAGTTTTAATGATGCACTCGCAAGAAATAGTATTTGAAGCAAAAGAGAGCATCAAGAGGCAAATTCAAAACAAATTTAAGTCTAACATGCTTCCTATGCATAGGAATCTTGTAAATAAACAAGTTCATGAAGAGCAAAGTAACAAGCATAGGAAGATAAAACAAGTGTAGCTTCAAAAATTTCAGCACATAGAGAGGTGTTTTAGTAACATGAAAATTTCTACAACCATATTTTCCTCTCTCATAATAACTTTCAGTAGCATCATGAGCAAACTCAACAATATAACTATCACATAAAGTATTCTTATCATGAGTCTCATGCATAAAATTATTATTCTCCACATAAGCATAATCAATTTTATTAGTTGTAGTGGGAGCAAATTCAACAAAGTAGCTATCATTATTATTCTCCATAGTAGGTTGTACCAAAAGACCACTATCATTATAATCATCATAAATAGGAGGCAAAGTATCATCAAAGAAAATTTTCTCCTCAATGCTTGGGGGACTAAAAAGATCATGAAAACCAGCTTCCCCAAGCTTAGAACTTTCTATATCATTATCAACAATGGTGTTCAAAGCGTTCATACTAATATTACTACCAGCATGCAAATAAGATTTCATAGGTTTTTTAATTTTCGCATCAAACAATCCATGTTTTAAATCAGGAAATAGAATAAGAAGCTCATTGTTGTCCATTATGCCAAACTAGTGTAAACAAGAAACAAAAAGATGCAATTGCAGGATCTAAAGGAAATAGCTTCGAGCACAAACACAATGGCGAAAAGTACTGTTACCTGGAACCGGAGTATGAGTGCCTTTTACCTTTCCTCCCCGGCAACGGCGCCAGAAAAGTGCTTGGCGCGTAGTTGACGAGGGAGGAAAAGTGCTTAGTTGCCGGGCTTGCCAATGTGTGAGTGCCGTTTACCTTCCCTCCGGCAACGGCGCAGAAAAGTGCTTGATGTCTACGGGAGCTTCTATTCTTGTAGACAGTGTTGGGCCTCCAAGAGCAGAGGTTTGTAGAACAGCAGCAAGTTTCCCTTAAGTGGATTACCCAAGGTTTATCGAACTCAGGGAGGAAGAGGTCAAAGATATCCCTCTCATGCAACCCCGCAACCACAAAGCAAGAAGTCTCTTGTGTCCCCAACACACCTAATAGGTGCACTAGTTCGGCGAAGAGATAGTGAAATACAGTGGTATGAATAAGTAGTAGCAACGGCACCAGAAAAGTGCTTTGCCCGGACAAGAAACAAAGTAGTAACGCAGCAGTAGTAACGTAGTAAAACAGTAAACAAGCCGATAGCAGTATCTAGGAACAAGGCCTAGGGATTAGACTTTCACTAGTGGACACTCTCAACATTGATCACATAACAGAATAGATAAATGCATACTCTACACTCTTGTTGGATGATGAACACATTGCGTAGGATTACACGAACCCTCAATGCCGGAGTTAACAAGCTCCACAATAATGCTCATATTTTAGTAACCTTTAGTGTGAGATAGATCAAAAGACTAAACCAAGTACTAGCATAGCATGCACACTGTCACCTTCATGCATATGTAGGAGGAATAGATCACATCAATATTATCATAGCAATAGTTAACTTCGCAATCTACAAGAGATCATGATCATAGCATAAACCAAGTACTAACACGGTGCACACACTGTCACCTTTGCACACGTGCAGGAGGAATAAAACTACTTTAATAACATTGCTAGAGTAGCACATAGATAAATTGTGATACAAACACATTGCAATCATAAAGAGATATAAATAAGCACCTCACTATGCCATTCAACAGTGAATAAGTATTCTGTGAAATATAGCCTAAGAGACCCACACGGTGCACACACTGTCACCTTTACACACGTGGGACAAGGAGTCTCCGGAGATCACATAAGTAAAACTCACTTGACTAGCATAATGACATCTAGATTACAAGCATCATCATATGAATCTCAATCATGTAAGGCAGCTCATGAGATTATTGTATTGAAGTACATAGGAGAGAGATGAACCACATAGCTACCGGTACAACCCCGAGCCTCGATGGAGAACTACTCCTCCTCATGGGAGAAGTGATGAAGATGGCGGTGGAGATGGCAGCGGTGTCGATGGAGAAGCCTTCCGGGGCACTTCCCGTCCCCAAGGTGCCGAACAGAGACTCCTGTCCCCGGATCTTGGCTTCGCGATGGCGGCGCTCGGAAGGTTTTCCGTATCGTGGTTCTTCGCATCGTGTTTTCGCGACAGAGGCTTTATATAGGCGAAGAGGCGGCGCAGGAGGGTCGAAGGGGTGGCCACACCATAGGCGGCGCGGCCAGGCCTGGGCCGCGCCGGCCTATGGTCCTGGTGGCCTGTGGCCCCCTCTGGTCCTTCTCGGTGTTCGGATGCTTCCGGTGAAAATAGGAACCTGGGTCTTGATTTCGTCCGATTCCGAGAATATTTCGTTACTAGGATTTCCAAAAACAGCAGAAAACAAGAATGGCACTTCGGCATCTTGTTTATAGTTTAGTTCCAGAAAATGCACGAATATGACATAAAGTGTGCATAAAACATGTAGGTATCATCAATAATGTGGCATGGAACACAAGAAATTATCGATACGTCGGAGACGTATCAGGTCTCTTATGAACTTGTTCATATGCTTGCAAGACATTAGACGACATTCCACCGAGAGGGCCCAGAGTATATCTATCCGTCATCGGGATGGACAAATCCCACTGTTGATCCATATGCCTCAACTCATACTTTCCGGATACTTAATCCCACCTTTATAACCACCCATTTACGCAGTGGTGTTTGATGTAATCAAAGTACCTTCCCGGTATAAGTGATTTACATGATCTCATGGTCATAAGGACTAGGTAACTATGTATCGAAAGCTTATAGCAAATAACTTAATGATGAGATCTTATGCTACGCTTAATTGGGTGTGTCCATTACATCATTCATATAATGATATAACCTTGTTATTAATAACATCCAATGTTCATGATTATGAAACTAATCATCCATTAATCAACAAGCTAGTTTAAGAGGCATACTAGGGACTTCTTGTTGTCTACATATCACACATGTACTAATGTTTCGGTTAATACAATTATAGCATGACATATAAAAATTTATCATAAACATAGAGATATAAATAATAACTACTTTATTATTGCCTCTAGGGCATATCTCCTTCAGAGACCTATCCATATACCCGAATGGTTAAACCATCATTCCTTGAGAGAACTCTAAGTGGATATCTCTGGCATTCTCCTGGGATATAAACTATAGAAGCAACCATAGCAGACCCATCCTAGAAAGTAAAATAGAAGTGCTCAAGACAATGCTTGATCATGGAAGTGAGAAACCCATTTAATGAGAGATATCTTAGGAAGCCAAACCGTGGGCATTATAAATTGGGTAATGATCATAAACCCTAAGAACTTGAGGTAGAGATATTAAGAACAAGTTGATCATGCCTAATCCATGACCATGTTCTTGAGGTATGAGAGGATAAGTTAAATCCTAATGGGATAAGTAGATAATAATCACCACATGAAATCATAGGGAGGTAACTAATAAGCAACCCCAGGCTTATATCTTATCTTTTACTTGTGAACCATTTGGTGATCATAAGTAGAATCCTACCATACCTATATTTCATAAAACAAAGAACCTAAGAAAACCTTAGAATAAAACTCCATATTTAATATGGTGAGAAACCATTCATCCATAAGACCAAAGTTAACTATAAAAAGAATTATAATCAATGTAGTTACTAAAATGATAAATTGAGGATAATAATAGAAGTTAATTGGTAGAAGATAAAACCAATTCTCAAATCCTTAGTAACTAGAGAAGCACATGAAATATTAAGCAAGTAACCATTTTATCATGCATTGGGAAGAGTAAATCTAGCCAATGCAATATGGTGGCATTTCATCCCCACAACCAGAATTGCACCCTCAATACTATCTTATGCTTCAATTCATGAACATAAGAAACCCTTGTGATATATTTTCTAATTAAAACCCATAAGTGGTGATCAACCACTTATCTTCATTACAAGACCCTAACAAATAAGTGTTCACATAAAATAATGCAGGTGACAACATTCTCAAATAGGAGATTAAGACCCTAGAGATATTTTAGCACATGAAATTATGCTATCCCAATCACTCTCTTATTTGAAATTCATAAATAAACATTACTTTGGAATTGTTTCTTGCAAGATAAAACCAAATAAAACTCTATATATCATTAAGTAAGATCAACAATCATTGGGAAAGTAATTTGGATATTTCCAAGGGCAATATTCAAACCAATGCATATATGGTTATTCACTTCAAATCCTAATAGTAATTAATAAATCTATGCTCTAGTATTCCTATTGAATTTTATAACACACCACAATAATCTTTAAAGTATCTGCAGTGCCTTGTACTAATATTTGTATGGCTCAAATAAGCAAGACCTGCAAAATAGAAAGGAAATCAAATTAGAATTCAAAACAGAATTATAAAACAGAAAAAGAAAACAAATAAAAGAAAAAGAGAGGAGAAGAGGCTTACCTGGCCGCAGTAGCCCATCTGCCGAGCCCAACACCCAGCCCAGCACCAGCACATCAACGCCGGCCCAATGCCATCCCGTACCCCTTCGTTTAGAAAAAACAGAGGACGAGCTCGTCCTCATCCTCTTCGTGTGCTGGAGGCCAGCACGAAGACGTGCTCGTCTGCCCTCTCGCGCTGGCGGCCTCCCATCGCCCGAATTCGTGACGAGGTGCATCACACCGCCGTATTTAAGCCCCACGATGAGCCCTGGCCTCGATTTCTTCTTCCTCCGCTCGAATTCATCCCAGACGGAAAACCTAGCTCGCCCGGCCACCATTACCGCCGATGATTGGAGCCTTCCCAAGCATCGTCGTGGTGATCACCGTCGTCCTCACCGTGCTCGACTTGCCCACCAGACAAGAGGAATCGAGCTGTAGCCTCCCGGAGCGCCGTCAACGACCTCATCCTCTCCGACGGTCGGAGCTAGCTATTTCGGCGATGCCGACCTCCTCTCGCCTCACCACCAAGCTCATCGTGATCCTGGTGAGCCACTGAACCTCCAGAGCATCCTAGCCCTCTCGATTACGCCCTTAATCGTGCTCGTGTCGGTAGCCTGCGAGCGCCGCCTCTCGGCCTCGCCGTCGCGGTTGCTCCGGCGACCATTAGGGGGTGGCGCCGCCACCACTAGCATCGTCTCGGTGTGTTGATTCCAGCGAGTACCCGCGCAGCCCCGCGGGAACGCTCTAGCTCCGGCGACCATCGCCACTGGCCGTCGGTGAGGGCCTTGGTTGCCACCTCACCGCCACGGGGGCAGCCAACGTGGTGACTGGCCCACTGGTCACTGTCTTCGTGGGTAAGAAGCCCGGGTAGATTTAGTTATTTCGTTTAAATTCAAATTCCAGAAAATACCTGCAACTTTGAAATAATTTAGAAAATTCATTATAACTCAGAAAAATATTTTCTCAAAAAAAAAAAAAGAAAAATATAATTAAGATATAAAAATTCTTAGAAAAGAAAACTCTATCCAATAAAAATATAAAAGGAATAAAAATTTCATTATTTAATACTTATTAATAAGCCTTTTCTTTAATTCTAAATTGAATTAAAATTCAATAAATTGGAAAACCTTCTAAAATAAATAGAAACCAGTAAGAAAAATAAAGAAAACATTAAAGCTATTTTTCTTTATTTGTAATTTTGTTAAATCTTTATTAGTGGAAATTTAAACCCTAATTAATAATTACCTTAATTATTAATTAAAAATAATAAAATGCCCAATTCAATATTATTTTTATCTCCAAGTTACTCACACCTTCAACTTTAAAATGAAGTTATTAATCATAGAACTATATGGTAAATAGCAAACCCTAATTCCATATGGAATGATAGTACAACCCTATCATCTCATGTGAAAACCCAAAACCCTAAATTCAATTAGGAAACCCAGATCCATTATTACATGTGAACCTTAATTTAATTCTAACCTAAACCCTTGGTTAGAACATGTGATCATGTTACTCCATTACCATAGTATTCCAAGTATGCATACCATTAAACCAAGGTGATCAACTAAGATCAACCAAGGGTAAACCCTAGATCCTATTACCAAAACCATCATCCTTATTTATCCCTATTTAGCATCACACCATTGTGATGAACCATAATAGCAACCATGCCCATTAATTGTCCATCACACACTATAACCACTAAACCCTACTAGTGTTAAATAATTAACAAACATCCTATTTAGGAACCAACCAATCTTTACTTAGGAAATTCAATAGCAAACCTCAACAACCTCAACCTAATTATTATACTTCTTATTATTTAAGAAGTATGTTCTTCAAAAGTTATTCTTTTGAAGAAAATAGAAGGTAACCTCAACCCTAATTGATATATTTCTTATTACTTAAGAAGTATGTTCTTCAAAAGTTATTCTTTTGAAGAAAATAAGGAATTCTCATCAACCCTGCTTATAAGGACCTACTATAAACCCTAGCTAGCAATCACCAGAAGATGAATCCACCATGGTAGCAACCATGTATAAATAATTGCTTAAGTTGCTCATGCTTAAGTAAAACCAATCAAGACTAATTGCTGATGAATCCAACCATGTTGTGATCCATCTACTACTTACTCCAGAAGCAGTGGAAACCAAAGTAAACCATAGAACCCCACAACCCTAATTATCATACTTGTTTTTTTTTTATCAAAGTACATGTTCTTCAAAAGTTATTCTTTTGAAGTATATGATAATTAATCATTAACCATACCATATAGTACTAAAACTGACAACTGTTCTTTACTTGTTAACATTATGCCAATTAACATTCTTCATGTGCTCAATTAATTATTATGCTTTATTATCTACCTGTTTATAATACAAAATAATCACACCTGAATAAGAACCTTGTATGTGAATCACTCTAAAAGTGCAACACACCCTGAACCAATCATTACAACTCACTGATCCTAAATCATCGGGGTTAGGTCACGCTTAGAGCGATTGCATCTCATACTTATGCATTATTGCATCCTTGCCAATCTTTTAAACATCGTCCTTACCGGACGATGATGCTATTTCAGAATTTGGAGTTATTGCGTATCGAAGACCTTGACTGCATAATCTTGCAGTCAAGAAAGGCAAGTTCATCGCTTGCTCATGTCATTTGAGTATCTTTATCAAATTACTTGCAAAGTACTATAATTATCACTATTGCATAAAAACCAAAACCACTACTTTCATAACTATGAATATGACTATGTGGTGGGCAATGGAACCATGGATTGTGTTGATATGGTGGAGGTTCCATTGCACGGGTTTATATCCATCTAGGATTAAACAACAAATGTCGCCAGTGATTCTTGTGCCGTAATACCCGTGTTAACCATAAGATCCGGAGTGGGACGGAGTAGTCAAAAGTGTTTCCACCTCTCGTTCATCAACGGATGCGCTTTACCGTAGACACTTGTATCCGGGGCAAGCGGTAGGCTGGGGAAGCCTTAAGTCCCCACGGCATAGTCCGTAGACACTTGTCGCTCGAAGAACAAGCGGTAGGCTGGGGAAGCCTTAAGTCCCCACGGATTGCGGTCTATGATGGGTTGCAGCTACCGGCGAAGGAGTTTGGTTCGATCCCAACGTCGTCGTGGTCGGGGTCCACCCTGAAAACTATGGGAATAATGGGACCGGCGAGGACCCAGGGTCGGGGCATGCAACAACGGGTGGGTGTTCGAGGTAGCGGAGGAACATGATTGGCTAGACCTTATACCGGGCCTCACACCAAAGGAAGTGTGGACGGGCTCGGTTGGCACCAAGGTTAAGATCTCTTATGGGTAAAGCAACACACCTCTGCAGAGTGTAATGAACCGTGACCTGTCACTCCCTATTCCGGAATATGGAACTGCGAACGCTGCCGGAAAGGAGCTCCAATGAAGTTCTAGTAAACCGGTGAAGGCTGACGGACATAGTTCTTCTGAATAAAAGCAACCTTTTGAAGAAATGGTTATGAAAACTTGCATTGGTATTAGACTTTCTGGTCTAATGCTGTAGCTAGTGCATTAAACACCTCTTTCCTATAATGAACTTGTTGAGTACGCTCGTACTCATCCCACTCTTAAATCCCCTGCTTAGATATGGAGACATCGAAGGAGGATCTACAGTGCAACTCGAAGACCGAGAAGTCAACAACTACTTCAAGAGACAGGACCCTGTCAGAGGTGTCAAATACCACATCCAGCAAGGAGAAAATCTAGTTTAGCCATAGAAGGGAACTAGTTTCCTAAACCTAGCTCCTACTTAGCTAGAACCTATTCTTAGCCTCTTTAGCTAGTTAAATACTCTACAAATAGAGTTCGTGTTAGGATTAGACTACGAGTCGTTCTTCTGGAATTTATTTGCAGTTTTACCTCATTGTAAAGTAGAAGGCTGTGTGGATCCTTTGTAAAGAGTCTGTGTTGTAATTCTATAGACATGCCTTGGACCCGCATATGTTTCTGTTGTACCACTCTGAGCGATATAATATGAGTGAAACGGTGTTTCATTGGTGTTATATCAGACTTGCATACTACACCATGCAGTGGTATGTCGGGTCACCACACTAACATGGTCAACGGGCGGTCAACGTGCTACTTAACAGAAAGTGACCAGTTTGCTCATAAAACAGTCCCGAGTGACCAGCGGACTCCTCTTCTGAAGTTTTGTGACTAAAGTGCTCATCTCTCGTAAGTTTTGTGATCAACCATGCCATTATCTCTTTTATATGTTCCATTTATGTTTTTCTCATTTTCTCCCTATGCAAATTAAAATTTCAATCAATATAAATTTTCCAAAAAAAAAACATTGTGTCGAGGGCAGCCCGACCCAAACATAGAAGCCCTTAGATTTGCACGATTTTATGTCCGCGGCTCGATCGAAACGGTCTAAAATGGACAATTTTCGTGTTTGAAATGGGTGGAGCAGTAGAGATGCCCCTAGGAGGATACTGGAAATTGGCTTGATCTGCATATTTTTTTCTAGTTTTGGCCGAAGAACATACCTTAGCGGCCACTGCATTGTGGCCCGGCCCATAAAACATTTACGATGAACCCTAAGTCAACCCTTACTCCGGCGGTGAAATGTGGCAAACCACATCCAGATTTCACCCCCTCACACATCCCCCCCCCCCCTCAATTTCAGGTGAATACTGTAAATCACCATCTGATCCAAGGCGGCGGAGCCCCAATCTACTGGCCACATTGGTGGCCATTCAACTCTTCCTGTAGCGGCGATTCTGCCTTGCCTCGCCAGGGAGCGTGCCATGCCACGTCGTTCTCCCTCGAGCGCTAAGCTCGCGCGCCCGTCGATGATGACTTGGACTGAAGTAGTCGCGCGCCGCCGCGTAGACAAGCCCCAAAAAGGTATCTTGGGCTAGTTATTAGGGTTAGAAACTACCTATACAACACGTTTTGCATCGATCTACTATGTTGCATTGATCTGTCGGAGTATTGTGAAATCTGATACTAATCTCATTTTTTGTTAATAAAATGCAGTTGACGTTTTGTGAAACTGGCCCAAAACAAGTGTAATACCGGCTAGATAGCATGTACCTTGGTGGGTAACACCGGCTTGATGTGCCTAGATAAATTAAGAGCAGGCCATACATTCCAACCTTGGCGAGATCTTGCTACCGCAAGAGCAGGATAAATCCAGGCGCCGGTGCAACTCCACATTAACATATCCTGTTTTCGCCCGCTCGCGCGCTACAGTCAGGGGCGTAAAATGAGGAGCGATGAGGGGACACGGATAGTTTACTAGGACCGACGAAGATCTCTGGATTGCACGAGGCGCTAGCTCCACACAACAATTGTTGCTTGTCTCAAACACTCGATCGTCTCATCAGATTAACTCAGCTAGCGTCCATAACCCTGCGACGTGTCTGCGTCCAGGGATCCAAAGTGCTAGAACACAGAGCTCCGTGGGAACGTTAGGTGTCGTCGGGGCGCTAAATAAAAACGAAACGCCACACTTGCTAATTTTATTATGAGGCTGCTATATATAAGTAGTGGGCCAGCACTTAAAACTAATTGAGAACTGGGCCGCGGGAGCCTGGCGCGCGTGCGAGCCGATGCGGCGGCGGTGGGCTCCCGCCGTCGTCGCGCGCGCCATCCTGGCTGTCGAACACAAACGCGGTACGCTCTACGCACGCATCATCATCCTTCTTCCTCGCCGGCCGATCGAGCCAGATTAGCGGTCGTGTTCGGGGACAAAACTTCGCAGTGTTTCCGGACCAAATCATGGGCACCACATCATGGCTCCACCACCGCATGTATGTATCTTCCCGCTATTTCTGTAGATTTATTCTCCTCCGTCCTCCACCATATCATCTTCATCAAGGTGACGACGGCGACCAAGCTTGGTTAAGTACGACATGCAGGCTGTTGCCCTGCACGCAAGAAGCATGATTCGGCAGTTCACCAACACATGTACTGCTACCATCTGACGACGATCATGCAGGTTCCTACCACATGTACGAGCACCATCTGTGTAAGCTGCCAACTATAGGCAGTGTTTACGCGAACGCTTGCCGCTCACGTACGTTTGGTTTATGCCCTTTAATTAGGTGCCGCATCATCAGAGCTGCTAACTAATATGATGGCGCCCCGTAGCTAGGGTGTTAGACGTGCTGCACGTCTTTTGGGGATTCCCTAATAACAAAAAAAAGGATGCTCCGAGATGATGATAGGCCTGAGCATGAGCGAGGTGAAAGCTTTCTAATTAAACTACACCTTTTTTTTCAAGAATACACCCTCGCTAGAACTCAAGACACACGACTACGAAGGTTTTCATCTTGTACTGTCATCAAGCGAGGGGGCAGGGGCGGGGCACGGAGCCCCAAAACCGCGTCACGTCTGAAGATGGAGACATCGGTAGAACGACACAAGGAACGCCCATACTGCACACTCAAAAGCGCCTAGAGGAAATGAGAAAGTGGACGGAAGAACCCGACTAGTCTAGAGGAATTCATCGACCAAGAAGCAACCAGAGTTTACATTGCGTACCGGAGGCAAATGCTTCGAGCAGCTGCCAACGCCGACACCATCTGTGGTTACAAGTACTCCACGAACAACCAAGCGGGGGACGTCTTCAAGAGCGGAGCAACACTATGTGCGCCGTCTCCTGATCCGACCAGCCAGACCTAGGGTTTTCTCCGGTGCTCAAGGTGAGAAAGAACAATCGAGCCATGACGACGCCTACAGGGAGGGAGACGGCACCCGCGGGCTCCGCTGTCGTCCGTGAAAATCAGTAATTTCTCCCTGCCTGACCGTCGAGCCCAATATCCATCTGAATAGCGCAGATGGGCACAGCATATGGCCGCACGACCGTAGAGAAGCAAGCCAGAGACGTCGTCGATGCAGGGGAAGGCACTGGTTGTTGCCCACCAAGGCCACCCTCGGACGAGACTGTATGGTGGGATCCAACTCGCCGCCGCTTGCCAGCTGCCAGCACCGCCATAGTGCCCAGCAGCCTGCACCGATAGCCACAACCGCGCCTCCCTGCTGCCACCACCCCGCGAGGGAGAGGGCTCCAACATCGTCGCCGTCGGCCCGACGCTTTGCCCAGAGAGGACCCTGAAGGTGGCAGGGAGAGGAGGGAGCAAGACATGGAGGTGCACGCACAATTGTCAAGTCGCGGCCCGAGTCGCCTAGGTCAGGCGACACGGGTGGTGAGAGCTCATTTCTATCTTGAGATGTGGCTCTCACCTAAACTACACCCATTTAACACTAATAAATACCAGAACATGAACAAAGAGATGTTATCGTGCTTTGTCGGGATGCGGAAGGGAGATGATGATGAATCTTCAAGGAATTATGTGTGTTGGTAAGAAAAGGGCCGTTGCATTCTCCCCCCAACCGCTCTAAGCCCGCTACAGTTCCTGCCCCTCCTCTCCTCCTCGCCGGGCCTCTCCCTCCTCCTCTCCGCCGGAATAGCCGGCCGGAGATGGAGAGGAGATGGCGCCGGGATGTATATTATTAGTATTAGCTCTAGTCTTGGTCCCGTAGTGGCGTTTGGCGTTGATGCCGGGAGTGAGGTGGTGGATCTGAGCAGCCAGATCTGGCACCGCTATGTCTTCTTCCTCGACCTCATGGCGCTCCGGCGGTCGGAGCCGTAGGTGTGGCGGCGGAGGGAGATGAGGATCTCCATAAATAAGGCTGGCTTTGGCGGATCTGGTGGCTGCAGATGCAGCAGCAAGATGCTTCTTCTTCTTCGTCGTGGTGGCGGGAGGAAGGAGTTCTTTCTTCCTGCCTCTGCCTGGCCGTCGGATTCGCAGCAGGGAAGCTTGTCGGCTTCATCTCGGAGGCTCTCCACGGCGCCACTGTCGCCGTACTCTATGGCTGAAAGGCAGCCCCTCCACTGGAGGACTTCCACGGCGCCTCTGCCGCCGGATTTCCTGGCCGAAGGGCGGCCCCTCCATTCTCGTGCGGCGGCGACAGGCCGCCCTCAAGGCAGCAACAACCTCCGCAAGGCGCTCTGCCAGCTCGGAGGCTTTCCTAATCTTGGCGGAGTTAGCTCCCACCTCTGCGTTCCAAGTGGTTTCGTCCCCGGCAGCGCAGAGGTTGACTCCGGCGAGATTCGACGCGGTGATGGAGGAGCTGGACCTGATCGCTTTTGCTTTTTATTTCAAGGTCCTCTATGCAATTTGTATGGGCCAGTTTCTAATTTCGTGGTTCTTTCAGGCCTTATCTGTAATTTGTACCTCACCGCTGATAATTTGAAGCCCTAGGTCCTTCGGGACCTTTCCTTGTTCAAAAAAAAAAGGAATTATGTTATTTCTTTTGTTTGTAAAAATGTTTTTGTATGGGCTGGTTTCAAATAATATATTGTGTCTTTTCGCAAAAGAATAACACTAGACAGGGAATAGCAACAGCGGCCAGGCCCCGCCCGTATCTACAGCATAGTGTACAGTAGTACAATACAGAGCGTGCGCCCTACCCCACCCACTTACATATATACAAACCGAATCCGCCGTAGTATCACACGCACTCTTCAGTATTCTTCACTTTGCCGCTGGCTAGTGGGCGTCACTTCCCGAACAGGGGAGCGACCCATACGGGGTGCATGCCAAAGGTAAATCGGCATTCCCCTGATTCCCGACATCGCCTGTACTTCTATCACCGCTAATAATATCACCAAAAACTTTAGGAATTCAAAGCTGCCTGTACTGCCTCGGTTGTCTTCTGTTCCCACTGTCTTGTGGGCTGCTGCTACAATCAGGCCCACATATAAGGCAGTGTTATTATTCAATAATAGCTCTTATAGGTACGTGTACGACCCATCTGTACCAGAATTCCTATTCTCAAAACAAAACAAAAAAACTGTATAGCAGAATTCCTTTGCCCCCGATCTAATCTTGAAGGGGATTTCACCACCAACGAATTTTAGATGGAAAATGATCCTGTTCCTCCGGGGGCTGCGCTGGCTCGCAACCTCCGGGTGCCGTAGCCCTCCCATGCCCAGAATCACGTGATTGTCGTTCTCCTTGGCCCCACCAACCACAGCCCAGAAAAAACCTCCAACCTTATCTTACTCTGCGATTGCCTTGATTTGCCTCGATGAAGCTCCACGCCGGAGTATACCTGCCGCCTGGAGCTCGCCCGCCTCGCCGTTGGGAGCTCGCCCGCCTCGCAGCGGGGAGCTCGGCCGCCTCGCCGCGGGGATCTCGGGCCTCTCGCCGCCTAGAGCTAGCCCACCTCGCCGCCTTGGAGGTCGTCGCGCTTCGCCGTTTCGATGCAATCAAGGGATTGCCATGCTCGCCGCGGAGCTCCGGCTGGCCCCGACTCCCTCCGACGACGGTGAGCTCCGCCCTTGGCCGCTATCTTCGCTGACATCCTTCCCGGCAACCATCGGTGAGCAGAGGTTGCCCCAACGGAGCGTCTACGGGTGCTACAAGCACCTCCATGTGTTGGCCACTCGCGTCTCGGGGGCTTGCTGCTGGCCATACAGGGCACGGCTACCTTAGGCACCTCGCGTTGCTGCTGGTCGAGGCCGACGTTGCTACCTTGCTCATATGGAGTTGCTGCCTCGGGCGGGCGGCATTGCTGCAAACGGCGGTGGCGGTTGATACAAATTTTCTGGCGAAGTCTCCGTCAATTTCTTCGTTCTGTAGATTTTGCTACATGTGAACATTTTTTTGCTACCACCGTTCTATGATTTTGCTATGTTAGTGTATATATTTTGTTACTAAGTATTCCGGTGATGTATTCGGTGAAGTCTGTTTTCATACAATAGCAATAACATTGTAAAAAATGTTGTGATTCTATATTATTTTTGCTATATTTGTTTTGTTGTTTTGCTATTTTAGTATAGAAATTTTGCTATGAGGTCTCCGGCGGTGTCTCTGGTGAGGTTCTCCGGCGAGGCCGTCATCAATGTCCCCGATGATATTGGTTTTTGCTACATTAGCAGTTTTTTTTACTACGCGGTCTCAGGCGCGTCTCCGGTCAGCCTAGTTTTTTTTATTTTCTTTTCTAGACGAACCGTTTTTTGCTGCATGAAGTTGCTGCCGGGGTTGATTTTTTGCTGTCGCGGGTGGTTTTTTGCTACATGTAGATCTGACCGTCCAGATGGTTGATCCGACGGCTGGAGACCCGGGGCTGGGGAATCAGATCCCCCGGAGGACGCCCAACACTTACCATTTTAGATAACATTTTCACTGAATTAGTCCGTTTGGGGTGGCTTGTGGAGTTGTGGATAGGAAAATGGAAAATGCTTCTAAACGTCCGGGGGAACAGACGCGTTTCATCCTCCGCCTTGTCCAGCTGACGCGTGTCCTTGCGGACCCCACCACGCCTTCTCTCCTTATCCCCAGCTCCCACACGGACGCGTCCACCTTTTTCTCAATCGACGATGACGAGTTCTGTGTTGTGCGGCAGCTCGCCCTACTCCGTGGCTCCCTGCGCCCACCTCTACCTTGCTGGCGGAAGGGCACCGTGCATGCAGCTCCGGCGTCGCCGCCGGTCCCCTACATCTCCGGGTCGCCTCCCAATTTCAATCCCCTCCCCACCTTCTTCCCACTGTCGGGTACTGCGCATCATGCCCGACCTTCTACCTCGCCGATGGTTGGGCACCGCGCACGCAGCTCCTGCGTCGCCGCCGGCTCCCTACGATCTCCGTGTTGTCTCCCAATTTCTTCTTCCACCGGCGCCGCCATGGATCCCAGCACCGCCGCAAGCCAGATTCTTCCCCTCACCTGCTTCCCCCCGCTCCCTAGCCTGATGCTGCTCCGCTTCTCTCCCACCGAGGCGACCATCGGGCTGCCTCGATGCTTCAATCAGGGTGGCCTGTCTCCCTACCTCAATCGGCAGCCAGACATGCTACCGTCGGCAGCCGACGGTGCTGCCAGCGACAGCTGCTGCTGCAACAATCGGCGTCGCCGGCGACTGCTCCAATCGGCGCCGCGGATGCTACAGTAGGCGTCGGTGTCTGCTACAGAGGTCGTTGGCGTCTGCTACTTTGGGCGGCAGTAGCTGCTACACAGGCGGTGTTTTGCTACAAGCGCCGACGAATATTGGTACAAGCGGGCAGCGCCAGTGGCGGTTGCTACCGAGCGCCGTGCTGCAAGGAGGCCGCCGTTGTGTCGAGACCAACGGCGGTGCTACCACAAGGCGGCGATGAAGCTACAAGTCCAGGAGGCGCTGTTGGCGCGGGCAGCGGCGCTGTCGGAGCGAGCAGCGTTCGGGCGACGGCTGCAAGACCGACTAGACATCGACGGCGTGCTGCATGGTCGTGCGTTGCTGCCGGCAGAGGCTGGCGTTGCTACTTTTAAGGGCCAGGCGTCGACGTGCTACAGCCATGTTCCGGTCGAGGGCGTCGATGCTACAAGCGGTCGCCGCCGATGCTACCAGTGCCGCCTCCATCTCACGCTCCTCTGCTTCGTTAGGAGTTTTGCTGCCTTAGGCCCGCAGAGGTCGTTTTTGCTATTTTAAGGTGTCCGGCATTTGCTACCGGCGGAGTGTGGATTTTTGCTATCATAGGCATAGGGCGTTGCTACTAGAAGCTTGTGGCGTTGTTGTCCTGGACTGACGGAGTTGCTGCAACCTCGGACGGCGTTGCTGCCGGCTGCAGATGATGTCTCCGTTGATGTCTTAGAGAATTTGCAACATATGAATAAAAATATTTGCTACAATTTATTTGCGGTTTTGCTACATCTGCGTAATATCTGCGTAATATGTTTGCTATGTGGTCTCCGGCGAGGTCTCCAGCGAGCCCAGCCTTTTTATTTTCTTTTCTAAAACGAACCGTTTTTTGCTTCAGTCATTTGCTGCCGGGGGTGATTTTTTGCTGCCGGAGATGTTTTTTTGCTACATGCAAATCTAACCGTCAAAATGGTTGATCCGACGGCTGGGGACCCGGGGGCTGGGAATCAGATCCCCCGGGGGACGCCCAGCAGTTTCCATAGAACTCCGTCCATATGTGGTTGGTAGCTTCTCCAACTGCATCAAATCGCAAAAAAAAAGTAGCCAGCAAAACAAATTTAACTTAATTTACATACTTTTGAACACCAAAAGTCCATTTAACTGGAAAATAAAGATCCTCATAGCTTCTAGTCCTCTTTTTTCGAGAGTACGCCAAAGACGTACCATATCTTTATAGAAAGCAGATTGAATACAAGAAAACTACAACTCGCGGCAAACAACGAGCGTAGTACGAACTCACTCCACTCCATACCGGCTAGTCCGAAGACAACCACCACCAAAATTACAACTGCGACACAAAAAGCCTATCCAAAATAGAACATCAAAGCCATGTCTCCAACCACTCCGGTAACCTCCAAAGATCAACATCTCCAACTGAACTCTCCTTGTCAACACACCACCAAAGTAGAAGATGGCGGGACTTGGTCGGTCCTGAGAAAAGCATCGTCTTGGATTCTCCGGTGATGTCGTACATAGTGCCCCGGACGATCAAGCTTGGACATCAACAAACACCGAAGGGGCGCAACAAGAAACAGCGGTCCATGTCTCCAAAACGCAATGCTCCCAACAGAGGGACGACATCGCGATGCCGCCAATGCGCCGATTCACTCCGAACCTAAGCTTTCACCCGGAGACACCAACCGATCAGAGCGGAAACAGGGAAGTGCCGGCATACTCGACGACGCCTCCATGGAGAGGAACGACGCCCAAAGGCACCATCACCTTCGGCACTGACAGAAGTCGGGATAGACTTTCGTCCGTGTTGCTGCACACCGCCCACGCATCCCGCCTGATTGGGCCAGCCTAACTTGTCGTCGACACCGCCGTCGTCGCAGTTTTGGTCCTCGCCGCCATAGCCTGGTGGACCACCGGCTTCCAGCACAGCGAAGAAGCGCACAACTCCACCTCCAACCTCCATCTCGACGACGAACCGTAGCAGCCCACCACCAGCATGTCGGGCCACTCGCGCATGGCTGTCAGGGTAGTCTTGGTTGACTGCCATACCGGCCCTGGAAATCTAGATCTGGCCCAAGAAGGCCCAGATCGGGCCCCCGGGTCTCCGCTCCACCTTCGTCGCTGGCGCCACTTGGTGGGCTCCACCGCTCGTCTTCAACCCTCAGGCGGCTGGCCGCAGGCCTCTGGCCGCGCTCCACTCCGCCACCGCCTGCAGGGCCTTAGACCCGCGTCCCGTACCCGACCCCATCCCGCGCCGGCCGCCGCACTTCGCCTCCACTACAACAACCTCCGTCGCCCCCCTCCTCTCCTCCGCGCTTCCTCGCCGATGGCCGGCGAGCCACTCCTCTCCTCCGCGCGCCACTGCAAGCGAGCCTCCGCGCCGCGCTGGAGACGTCCCCTCCGTGCGAAGGGAGCTCGTCGGGGCACGCCGACCTTCACCCGCCGCCTTCGACGGCCGGGTAGGGCCGCCACCGCTAGCGGCGGCAGCGGCCGAGAAGATGGGATTTTGGGGGGTCGGTAGGCTAGGGTTTTGTGGGTCTCCGGAGCCGCCCGCGCGAGCGGCCCGGGAGCGTTTTTTTATAGCTTCTAGTCCTCAGCAACGAGGTGGATGAAGACGTGCAGCGGAGGCCACACATTGGCCACCACCACGGCCTGCTGCGAGAGCTTGATGGCCTCCTCAAGGACAATCCACTTGGCGCACTCCTCCTGCTCGGAGATTGCAAAGATCCACGAGACAACCTCGTCCTCCATGAGCTCCACCTACTCCATCGGCTCATAGTCGAGGTCCTCGTCCTCTGATGGGTCCTCATGATAGGCCTCTAGGGTGACTTCGAAACACATGGGAGCGGCACCATGTACACCGTGTTGGCGCTGCGATGTTGCCCCGAGTCAGGGTGGCCGGGCCGCGACGTGGGGTACACATACCCAAGCAACTCCTTCTCTTCCGGTGCGGTGTCCTCCACTCCTCCTCCTTCACCGACCATCTGGTGCGCCATTTATGGCGACATCTAGGGAGGCATCTAGAGCGGCTGCGCCAGCTGCACATATGGTTCCTGCTCCTCGTAGTCGACGTCATCGTCGAGGCCCTCAAGGCGCACCTCAATGTTGTGTCGAGCTCGGCCTCGAACAAGTGTCCCACAACTGGAAATCCGCCGCGTATGGCGGCATCCGGGTCCCGCCGCATATCCGGGTTCAGGAAGGCCTAGTGCCGCAAGATCGTTCGACGGCACGCAGGGCCGCATTTGGGGATGGCATGGACGGGCACCCTCGAGGGGTTCAAATGCCACCAGTGAGGGAGGTGTACATCTGGCCATGTGAGCGGCGCGCTAGCCTCGGCAAACTAGTGTGTCGTTTCCACCTGCACTTAGACTAGCTGCTCCGAGCGTGGCACGAGAGGTGGCCACATCGCCCTTAGCGCAGGCGCGCGAGAAAAACGGCGATCGCCATTTCCCCGCGAACTAGAGGCCTCATGATCATTGCGGCCTGACTTAAACCGCTTGCATCCCTTTGCCATGGTAGTGATTTCGTGGTCTAGCTAGGGTTTGGAAGTGGAAGCTTCCGGTGAAGTGTGGACTGGGGTTTGGGGAACATATGGGCCTGAGAAGACGATGGGTCTCCATTTAAGAAGACCGCGTGTGCGGACGGACCACGTGGGCACGTGTCTCCTCGACTCCCCAGGGAGGAGGCACGCAGACGTGTGTGTTGTCAACGGCAATCTCAAAGCGAGCCATAATTTGGGGTGGTGATGCGGGCCAAACGGATAAAATCAACCGCATGGTTCGTTTGCGGTTTGACGTTGGGCCTTTTGATTAGGCCATGTGGACACCGATGGACACAAGCGATCCATATGCGGTGGCCTTATTGGGGATAGCCTAATATTTTCTAAATACTATTAAAACCCGACATTTTGTGGAGGTATATTTTTCTATCGACACCTCTACCACCTTAGATGACTTGAACTATGAATATGAACTTATGTCGATTTGATTATTATCTACAACAAGCACATCGTGAGGGGATATGCTCGACAACAAAACACTAATGATTTAACATCTGACTCTGTGAAATAAAATGAAGTAATAGAAAACAATCTAACCATATAAATTATTTTTCTAAACGATATGTGTATACAGCTCGACTTCAAGATGTGAGTATACACCAACGAAAGAAAGCTCCATCTCGGTAGCTAAATTATCTTGTGCTCATTAGCGTAGGTGTGAAGTCGTGCATCTCAAGCCGTGCATCTCTATATTACTTTCATACACATGGAAAACTATTAGGGATTTCTATTTTCGTGCCCTCCGGTCCTTAGTTGTATTCAGTTTTCCCCAGCTACTTAGTTTTTCCTCAGTTTTTCCCAAGCCCTTGTTTGAAACCCGCAGAAGCAGCTCAGACGGCAGGATTCCCGTTTAGTTGACCGTTCTGTCACGTGTGGGGCCGCGTCTTGTGGGGCCGCGTCGTGTGGGCCCACGTCGCGTGGGGCTGGTAGAAAGGGACCGCGTGGGACAGGACGAGAAGCGTTTGGTTGCACGTGAACAGGAGCTGGGTTCTGTCTCTCTCGGCCCCAAATTAGCATTATTAAGTGCACCTTTTCCCCTCTTTCTCTCTGTCCTTTTCACCAAATTAGTATAAAATCTAGAGAAGCTTGCATGTCTGATTTTCTTCAATTATTTGTGCCTTTAGGCCCTCGTTGTTTGCCCAATATGGCACCAAATCTAGTACTCCCTCTGGTCCATATGTATGTAGTTAAATCTAGAAGCAAATCTCCAGGATAATGTACGATAAATTCACAGTCATAGTAAATCAAGAAAACTAAGTAGGACCAACAAAATATAGTAGACTAGGGATAGATAATCCCTAGATAATATGGATAGATAATAGGCTGCATACACAGCAGCCAACATAGTAACAGGTTCTTCACAGCACCATCATACTAACATAACAACAAGGGATCCCTAGCTAACAACAAAGGGATCCCAACAACAAACTAGGAGGCAGCAGCAGCAGCAGCAGCACACGTCCAGGACTCCGCCTACCCCATCTGGCTCTGCCTCCACTTGTTGCTCTTGCTCCCTTGGGAGCCTTGGGCTTGAGCGGAGGCATGCGCCCGGCGGAGACCTCCACCCGCTGCAAGCTGCGGAGGTGCATGCCGAGCGCCCTGTGCTTGCGCGGAAGGAGTGGACGTTCACCGTCGTGCCGACCTTGGGGGTGTTGCTCGATGTTCTCGCATGCGTGACGAGGCGTTGAAGTCCGTGGCGCCGAGTCTCCCGGTGCGAAGGGCACCCATACACCTCCTTGGCGAAGTAGGAGATGTACCGGCCGACCTGCAGCCTCCGCAGACTGGCGAGTCTTGACGTCCTCCTCCTCTTCGTCGCTGCCGACGTCGCTGCCAGACATCTGATCCATATCAAACAGAAACTAGTGAATGAGTTGCAACGATGACTAACGTTCATGATAACAAAGTTAAGAAAAACAGAGTCAGCCTCAGTTAGAGTGGACATGATTATATATCTACAGGGAAGGTGTTAGCGAACTAAAGCTCATGCACAACAGATTTGTACACAGCAATGGTTCGCTGAACCCTCCCTGTAAAAATTTGTGCCCAACCATTCATCATAAGCAAAGAAACAGATTCTAGATCTGAACTAGATCTGAACTTGAACACATTCGAGATTATTTGCAAAATTAAACGGTTGATATCTTTTGATTAGTGCATAAAATAACTGATTGAGATCCCATGATTACTTGCATAAATTAACCGATTGAGATCCAATATTACTTGCATAAATTAACCGAACAGCCGAACCCCAAATCTTAAACGAAATCAAGAAGTGATCAAAACAAAATGGAATAAAATCGGCGCAAATATTAGCCCAATACTCATCCATCTAAAGATCCATCTACACCAGCAAAAATAGGGTTCAAAAAGGAATGGGGAACAAAAAGGAAGCAAACCGTAGTTACCTCGTTCCATGGGTCCTCCAGGGAGGTGTCGTAGGGGTTCGGGGGCGGGACGTACGGCACGGGGTCGTAGGGGTCCCATCCCACCGGGATCTGACTGCCACCGGCGGTAGCAGCCTCCGATGCACCGGCGACGGCAGCGGCGGCGTCGTCCGTCGAGGGGACGGCGCCGAAGATGGAGGCGTCGCGCTTCGAGCCAACCTCGACGATTGGATTGGCATTCTCCTTGTCCATCTCTCCGGCGGAGGAAGAGGAAGAGGGAGAGGGAGAGGGTTTTTGCTTTGGAGAAGATGATGGGACGTGAGAGAGTTGGCGATGCGTGAGCGAGTGAGAGTGACAGAAAGAGTGCGAGGAGGCGTCTATAAAGGCGAGGGGTGGTTAATGCGACCCGCGTCCTACGCGTGCAGTGCACGTCTGCACGTCTTGGACTTTTGCAACGCGACACGCGTCCACGATTGCACGTCTCGACTTCTCCACCGCGACCGCGTCTACGCGTCAACAATTGCACGTGTCCTCGAGTCTAACCCTGGAAATTTAGATATACTCAGGTATACCCTCGAGTCTTGTACTATCATTTTTTGTGTGCTCAATTTTCCCCTCGAGTGCTAATACTGGCTAGTGGAATATACTCAGTTTTACCCTCAAGTGGCTGGTCAACAGAGAGTCAACAAATGGGATTAACTAGTTAAATGAGTCATTTAATGTGCAAAAATTCCTAAAAAGAGTGGCACTTACTCATGGAGTCTTTACCACAAATTGCCACTTCTCAAATCATAGATAAATCAAGTTTTACCACAAATTGCCACTTCTCAAATCACCTAGTAGCTATGAAGGTGCATGGTTTTCCACAATAAGCCCTTCCCAAAACAGCTTCCCCCAAATATACTTTGTCTAAATGAGGCCACAATTGTCACACTGATGTATATTGGTATTGCAAATAGTTTGAGGTAGGCCAAGATGGGTTTCATTGTACAAAACATGCATTTCCATTTTTTAAATCTCATATTTGAATCCCTTAGTCTATTTACTACTCAGGTGCCCTTGGTTTCTTGATAGTACTCAGTTTTGCCCTCTCTCTTCACAAATTCTCGCAGACGTGCATCATCGCCCTGATTGGTCTAGCCCATGTCACGCGGATCGTGCCCGCCGACCGTTGATCGTATGATATAGGAACGGATAACCTCTCTCTCTCTCTCTCTGTTGGCGGTTAATTAGCTTCCACCCTCTAAGTATGCTGAAGGGCGGTTTTCTGTATTATTTTTCACGCGCTAAAAATTATAAACTCTTTTAGGCATTATTTTTCACGCAAAAATGATAAACCATCACCGATTTGTTGTTACCATTACTTTTCACGCAAAAAAAATGATAAACCATCACCGATTTGTTGTTGCCATTACTTTTCACGCAAAAAAATGATAAACCATCAACAATTTGTTGTAGCCATTACTTTTCACGCAAAAAATGATAAACCATCAACAATTTGTTGTAGCCATTACTTTTCACGCAAAAAATGATAAACCATCACCGATTTGTTGTTGCCATTACTTTTCACGCAAAAAATGATAAACCATCAACAATTTGTTGTAGCCATTACTTTTCACGCAAAAAATGATAAACCATCAACAATTTGTTGTTGCCATTACTTTTCACGCAAAAATATGATAAACCATCACCGATTTGTTGTTGCCATTACTTTTCACGCAAAAAATGATAAACCATCAACAATTTGTTGTAGCCATTACTTTTCACGCAGAAAAAACCTAATTTGTTACAAAAGCTGGTTTCAGTGAGATCTAACCAAGTTTGGCATACATGATGGCATACCTATAACAACAAGGAATATCTAAAAGGGAAAGTTTCAGAAAATTTGAAATTTAGGGTGAAAATGATGCCATACATGATGCTGTTTTTCGAGGTTTTGACCTGAAAATCAATTGGGTATTGTAAAGGGAAATAAAAAGTTCGAAAAATGTAAAAACGAAACAATCTATATATCTATGTATAGAAGATCAGCTGTATGAAATTTGAGGTTATTTAGAGAAGGTAGAAAAAATCACCTTGTTAGAAAAGCTGGTTTCAGCGAGACGAAACGGAATGCGCTTAAGCAAAGTGATTTTTTCGAACATCTCCAAATGACCCCAAATTTTCCATACATGATGCCATACGTGTAATAACAAGGAACCCTATCTAAAAAGTGTCAAAAAAGTTTGCCCAACCGTATAGCTCTATCAAAAAGAACCTCACCATGGCGCTAGTATAATTTTGGGATAGTTACAAACTTTCGTTACCTAACCTTCAACATGAAACTTGTTTCAAATTCATTTTGGCCTACAAGAAACAAATCCCAACTTGATTCGAGCACCACAACCTCCAAACGATGCCGATGCCGATATCGGCATGGTCAGAACGGCTATGCTCGCCGCCACTGCTAGGTCAACGTCGGGATGCACCCTCAATCCCGTCCCCTCATTCGATCAACGACACACCAGAGATACCGCCGAGGCCAATGCCGAACGTACATGCCGATGCCAATGCCGAACATGCATGCACGCCGCTGTGGGCACGGCCACGCCGACCCGCTATGCTGGACGCCACAGACCGCCGCGAGGTCTTTCCCTTCGCCACCACACTCTCCTAGCACCCACCTATACACAGAAAGGAGAGACACTAGTTTTCTCTACATTGCTCGCGTTCGTGTCCGACACGGTCAGTCAAAGTTTTGAGGTGGTCGTCGATGTCGTCGACCATTTCTTCTCTTCTTTGCATGGTTAAACGCGTCTAGTTCATATCTATCTAATGCGTCTGGTCTCGCCTCATGCAGTTCTTTGTGGACGTCGATCTCATCTCGGCACCCCGCATGCCACCTCCTCCGTGCCATCGCTGTAGAGCTCCGTTTAAAAATCTAATCCTACCCGTGTATTGCCCCTTGTATCAGCGTCATGGCCCCACTTGTCATTTGATATACCGAAGCCCCACTCGTTCGCGTTTTGGTCAGGGATACAGCGATGCTTACGGTCAAACAAAGATGGATGGTCTGGGCGTGTCTTTGCAGGCTCTACGTGGCCCCACTAGTCAGAAAATAACGGTCAACCGTCGGGCAACCGGCCGTTACATCACGTGTGATGGTTTCAGACAAACGCTTGGGTAAAACTGAGGAAAAACTAAGGAGCTGGGGAAAACTGAGCACAACTAAGGACCCGAGGGCACGAAAATAGAAATCCCAAACTATTATGACCGTGCATGTCCTCCTCCTAACAAAAAGGTAAGCATGCATAAAGATTTTTGTACAATTTTATCCATCATTCATTACTATATTTTAAACAATAAATATCGAAACCTCTTTCAAGCTTGCTCAGATGATCATATTGATTCCTTATGACTCCTTACTCATATCTTCAATGTGTTACCCCTCACACAGTTTGTATACAAAACCTCAGATGACAAGAGGAAATTTCCACTTGCTCCATTTTTATTAGACGGGTTCAGCTGTTAACATATATGTTGCATTAGTTTAGCACTAAAGCTTCATGGTGATGGCTAACATGTTTAAATCACATGTATGCACCGATCTGTAGTCCAACTATTAATTAATATGTAATAACTTGTTTGAATCACATACTTTTCTATGACCCAATCAATAATTAACATTTCCTACAAACGTACATCGTCTAATTTTTTTCATAGTAAAACTATGATGATCTATCAATTGGGATTGTTGTAGTTATGAAAATATAACAGTTATGCTATGTATATATATATATATTAACTTATGAGAGAATTCTAGATATGATCTATTTAGGTATATATGTTAATGAATATATCGCAAATGAGATATATTTTATAAACTTCTTTCTAGGTCTGACTAATGTTATTTCCTTCAATATAGTTATTAAAATCTAACATGTTATAATTTGTTCATATATAATTGCGAGGATCTAGATATGATATCTGTTTAGGTATGGTTATGAATATCTATCATGTGGCATTATGTTTTGGTACATTTGTATATATCTAACAAGCCCGCGTGATGTGTCTACGTATGAATACTTTTACAAAATAGTTTCAATCTACTACTACACCCTCTGTTCGACATAGAAAATGTTTTGGTAAGCTAAAACATGCTGAAACATCTTGTTTTGTGGAACAAAGGGAGTACAAAGACCACCTCAAAACTTGACGATGACATACTTTTCACTCTCATGGGATTTTCTAGAACATGCCTCTAATTTTCTGCCATACATTTGTAGTATGTACTAAATAGAATAATACACGCATCATTATTTATCTCATAAGAATAAATCGATGGGGCTCCTACACGCTTACAATCTAGCATACCCATAAGGGATATCGACTGTTCTCTTTCTCTTGATTATGTGATGACTTCAAGACCTAGGATTGGTGAAACATTCTCTTTCTTGAAAGAGATATAGTGCACCAAATTCCACTTAAATACAGGGAGCGACTATGCCTCATTCGAATGAGAATTAACATAATTTTCACTCAAATGACGTTACTTAATCCCAATTACAAGTCATGTGTAATATGCGTGCAATTAGGAAAAGTTGAGTTGCAACTCGCATACAACTCATGAGTAACTGGAAAAAATTGGTATGCAACTGACATGTAACTCATGTTTAATAGGAAAGATCTGAGGTTGCAACGCACGTGCAATACATGTGCGGTTGCAACTCCTGTGCTACCATGTACAACTTGAAAAAATCCAAGTCGCAACTCCCATACAATCCAAATGTAAATAAAAATTCTCATTTAGAACCCGTGTGCAACTCACAAACCACACGAACCACTATATAAATATGATAGTTCTAGAGTTGAATGAGCTCTCTAACTTAATTCTCACTCTAATGAGACTTTGCAAAACCATAAAATGTAATTATGGCGTAAAATTTACTAATTTACTGTACCAGTGTTTGAACGGAAAAAATACTACATAGAAATCAACAATGGTTCGAGATTTTAGGAAAATATTTTGGAGAAAAGTTTAACAATTTTGAAACTCGGGTCATTTAGAAGAACCAAATGTTGTATACTGAAGCGCCAACAAGAAGGCACCTATCAAGGTTATGAGAGGTTCATACGAGTGGTCTCACTAGGTTTATCCCTACCCCTAAGTCAACAAAATGAAAATTGAAAACAATGTATCATGATCTGTATTAGTAATCACTAACCTAGTGCAGGATATGCTACTTTGTAGTATATGTTATGAGAGTTCAGTCAAGAAGATGAGATTGAAGACGAAATTTATAATGATCTGCGTTAGTAATTATTCACCTCGTGCAGGATATGCTACTACTAGCCAGTTATGAGTGTTCAGAAAATATAATCCTGTACCTATTTGATGGTTTTGGGGATCGACCGATAACTAAAAAAAACCATCTTCGTTAAACTTGTACGGAGTATTAGGAGTATATATAAGGATGTCCATTGATGGAAGCCACTGCAAAGCAAAAGAGAACATCTGAGGGCATCTCCAACCGCGCGACCCAAACGGACGCGTTGGACCGTCCGTTTTGGGCCGTTTGGGTGGCCGCGCGGACACACGGACAGCGCCCCGCGTCCGCGTGTCCGTTTGGGTCGCACGCGGCGCCCAACGCGGCGACCCAAATAGACGCCACGTGGTTCGTCTTCCTTGCGGCGCTGCGCCATGGCAGGCCTCGACGGGACAGCCATGGGCGGTGGAACGCGCGGAAAGTTCCCGCGCGCACGTCATTGCGCGCGCGGCGCCCAAGTTTCCGCCGGCCGCCGGCTATAAAAGACGGCGGCGGTCACACAGATCGCAACACCATCCTCCCTCCACCTTCTCCGGCGCCATGCCGCGCACCCTGCAGGCCACATGGGCCTCGCCGCCCGGGCCAGGTTCCCGCGGACGGAGGAGGAGGAGCGCGCGGACTCACGGTGGGTCGCCGACGACGAGGCGCTCCGCGTCGCTGCCGAGGCGGCGGCAAAGAACGCGGAGATGGTGGAGGCGGCCGCGGACGGCTGGCACGAGACCGCGGACGGATGGTACGAGGCCGCGGAGGAGGGGGCGGCCGCCGCGGAGGAGCCCGTCGACAAGGAGGACCTCGCGTTGGCGAACATCAACGCCGCCATCGAGGAGCGTCTCGCCGACCTCACGCGCGTGACGAAGGAGCACGAGGTGACCTGGCGGGCCGGCCGCCGCCGCTTAGGCGACCTCCTCGGCCAGAAGAACGAGCTGCTCGCTATGCGGCAGCCCGTCACCTCATCCAGATGCCGCCTCGAGCGGCGCGCCGGGAGATGCTGGTCGGCGGAGCGCCCGGCAAGAGCGCATGCGCCCGGCGGCAGGAGAACCACGAGGCCCGGCCCCCGCCCGCGTCCGCGGAGGCGCACGCCGTGGAACGCGCCGCCCGCAGGAGGTGGAGCTATGCGGAAGCGGATGATCCCGCCGCAGAGGCGGAGCGCGCGCGCCTGTGCGCGGACGGAAGGAGGAGGATGATGGCCTCGCCCAAGCCGCCGCGCCGCGCCGCCGAGACGCCACCCGCCCGTGCTGGAGTGGAGTCCTCACGCGTACAGCCGCCCGCGTCGAGTGAAATCCACGGCCGACCGAGCGAGTCGCCGGCCCCGTACGTATTTATGATAGAAGTAGTAGCTAAAAAAAATATAATGAGTTCTTTTTAATGAAAAATATTGTTTATTCCTATGACACGCGGGCCAGGGGCGTTCATGCGTCGCCCATAAACCGGCCAAGATTGGGCGGTTTAATCGGACGCCGGGCATCCGTTTTAGGAATAGGTCCGCGCGCTGGGCCGGGTTTTTGTTCGGCTGGACCCATCCGAATGCGTGGATGCGGGATGGGTCGCCCGGTTGGAGATGCCGTGAAGTCCCCAGCCTAAAATCCCAGGAACATGTTTCATTTTGCACAGAGAAAAACAAAAAGAGAAGGAGAAAAAAAACAGAGAAGATATAGAAACTGAAGATTTGAGAGAGGGAGAAAAAACGGAAAAAGATATAGAAACTAAAGATTTGCGCACGCATATATCCCACGCGAGCAGTCCGCCTGAACTCCAGCGCCACTCCACCGTCCCCATCCATGGCACGCTCCATGGCCGCCACTCCTACCTTTCTCCTCCCCGTCCTCCTCCTCCTCGCCACCGCAGCTCACTCCACAGCCTCCGATTCCTCCACCTCCACCGCCTCCCTGGAAGCAGCCGCCCTCCTCAACCTCTCCGCGGTGCTCGCCGATCCCTCGGGCTACCTTTCCGCGCACTGGACGCCAGTCACGCCGCTCTGCTCGTGGCCGCGCCTCTCCTGCGACGCCGCCGGCTCGCGCGTCATCTCCCTCGACCTCTCCGCTCTCAACCTCACCGGCCCCATCCCCGCCGCGCCGCTCTCCTCCCTGACGCACCTCCAGTCCCTCAACCTCTCCAATAACCTCTTCAACTCCAGCTTTCCGGAGGAGCTCATCTCCAGCCTCACCAACATCCGCGTTCTCGACCTCTACAACAACAACTTCACCGGCCCGCTCCCGGCCGCGCTCCCCAACCTCACCAACCTCATACACCTCCACCTCGGCGGCAATTTCTTCTCCGGCAGCATCCCCGCGTCGTACGGCCAATGGCGCCGAATCCGGTACCTGGCCCTCTCCGGCAATGAGCTCACCGGGGAGGTACCGCCGGAGCTCGGCAACCTGACGACGCTCAGGGAGCTCTACCTCGGCTACTTCAACAGCTTCACCGGCGGCATACCGCGGGAGCTGGGCAGGCTGCGGCAGCTCGTGCGGCTCGACATGGCCAGCTGCGGGATCTCCGGGAAGGTCCCTCCGGAGGTGGCGAACCTCACGTCGCTCGACACTCTGTTTCTTCAGATCAACGCCCTGTCCGGGCGGCTGCCGACAGAGATTGGCGCCATGGCGGCGCTCAAGTCGCTCGACCTGTCCAACAACCTGTTCGTCGGGGAAATCCCCGCGACCTTCGCGTCGCTCAAGAACATGACGCTGCTGAACCTCTTCCGGAACCGCCTCGCCGGCGAGATCCCGGAGTTCGTCGGCGAGCTGCCCAACCTCGAGGTGCTGCAGCTGTGGGAGAACAACTTCACCGGCGGAGTGCCGCCGCAGCTTGGCGTGGCGGCAACCAAGCTGAGGATCGTCGACGTGAGCACGAATAAGCTCACCGGCGTTCTGCCAACCCAGCTCTGCGCCGGCGAGCGTCTCGAGACGTTCATCGCGCTGGGGAATTCGCTGTTTGGCGGCATTCCCGACGGGCTCGCCGGGTGCCGGTCGCTGACGAGGATACGGCTGGGAGACAATTACCTCAATGGGACGATTCCGGCCAAGCTGTTCACGTTGCAGAACCTGACGCAGATTGAGCTCCATGACAATCTGCTGTCCGGCGGGCTCCAGCTGGACGCCGGCGAGGTGTCGCCATCGATAGGGGAGCTGAGCCTGTACAACAACCGATTGTTCGGCCCGGTGCCGGCGGGGATCGGTGGGCTCGTGGGGCTGCAGAAGCTTCTGGTGGCCGGCAACAAGCTGTCCGGCGAGCTCCCACCAGCCATTGGGAAGCTGCAGCAGCTTTCGAAGATGGACATGTCAGGGAACCTGATATCTGGGGAGGTACCTCCAGCGATCGCCGGATGCAGGCTGCTCAGCTTCCTTGACCTGTCCGGCAACAAGCTCTCCGGCAGCATCCCGACGGCGCTCGCCAGCCTACGAATCCTCAACTACCTCAATCTATCCAGCAACGCGCTGGAGGGGGCGATCCCGCCGTCGATCGCCGGAATGCAGAGCTTGACGGCCGTCGATTTCTCCTACAACAACCTCACCGGTGAGGTCCCGGCCACCGGCCAGTTCGCCTACTTCAACTCCACCTCCTTCGCCGGCAACCCTGGCCTCTGCGGGGCCTTCCTGTCCCCATGCGGCACCACCCACGGCGTCGCCACGTCGGGCATTGGGTCGCTCTCCTCCACCTCGAAGCTCCTCCTCGTGCTCGGCCTCCTCGCTCTGTCCATCATCTTCGCCGGCGCGGCCGTGTTCAAGGCGCGTTCTCTGAAGCGGTCGGCGGAGGCGCGCGCGTGGCGGATCACGGCGTTCCAGCGGCTGGACTTCGCGGTGGACGACGTGCTGGACTGCCTCAAGGACGAGAACGTGATCGGCAAGGGCGGGTCCGGGATCGTGTACAAGGGCGCGATGCCGGGCGGCGCGGTGGTGGCCGTGAAGCGCCTCTCCGCCATCGGGCGGTCGGGGTCGGCGCACGACGACTACGGCTTCTCCGCCGAGATACAGACGCTGGGCCGCATCCGGCACCGGCACATCGTGCGGCTGCTCGGGTTCGCGGCGAACCGGGAGACGAACCTGCTGGTGTACGAGTACATGCCCAACGGCAGCCTCGGCGAGGTGCTCCACGGCAAGAAGGGCGGCCACCTGCAGTGGGCGACGCGGTTCAAGATCGCCGTGGAGGCGGCCAAGGGCCTCTGCTACCTGCACCACGACTGCTCGCCGCCGATCCTGCACCGCGACGTCAAGTCCAACAACATCCTCCTCGACTCCGACTTCGAGGCGCACGTCGCCGACTTCGGCCTCGCCAAGTTCCTCCACGGCAGTAACGCCGGCGGCTCCGAGTGCATGTCCGCCATCGCCGGCTCCTACGGATACATCGCTCCCGGTATGCATTACTCCTACCTCTGCCCTACTCTGTTTTCATATTGCACAAATACTCGTGGCAAGTGCAAAACCTCAATGCCCTTTTTTTTCAAAAAGTGCAAAACCTCAAATATAGAACCTTAATTCGTACTACTTGCATGTAGATTCATTCCATTCCATGTAGAAATTCCACCGCATGGTTAGTTTTTTGATGCTCCGGTTGTTCTTACTGTATCGCGCCAACTGTGCTGTACATGCCCTTAACTGGACCGAAGCCTGTCTCTCATCACTTTGTCGTGATCATCTTTGGGAATTGTTGGCATGTGATCTTATGCGGCTGCATTCTTTGTTTGGTGCAAAACCCCTCTACAGAGTACGCCTACACGCTGAAGGTGGACGAGAAGAGCGACGTGTACAGCTTCGGCGTCGTGCTCCTCGAGCTCGTCACAGGCCGCAAGCCTGTCGGCGAGTTTGGCGACGGCGTAGACATCGTGCAATGGGTGAGGGCGGTCACCGGGTCGACCAAGGAAGGCGTGACGAAGATCGCCGACCCACGCCTCTCGACGGTCCCCATTCAAGAGCTGACGCACGTCTTCTACGTCGCCATGCTCTGCGTCGCCGAGCAGAGTGTCGAGCGGCCGACGATGAGGGAGGTCGTGCAGATCCTAGCCGACATGCCCGGGACGGCGTCGGTCACCCTCGGCACGCGGTCGGTTGTCGTTGAAGGAGAAGAGGAGCAGCAGCAGCAGCATGATCAGGACGGGCCACAAGGCTCCTCGCCGCAGCAGGATCTACTCAGCATCTAGTGGTAGTAGAACCTTGTAGCATCCCCTGTACTACCTTGTGGTGTACTCCTCGGAATGTGGTAGTGTCCGTATGCGTGTGCGAGTGGAGGCAAGCATGTGTTGTGCTAGTCTGGTAGATTAGGGGTATTATGAGTATGATAATGTGTGGATTAGATCCGTGTAATATGTGTGCTCCTTGTACAAAGCAGCTAGTTGGTCTCTCCAATTGAAGCGACTTCTAAATTCACACATGTGTTCAAGAAACATTTTCACACAAAGAGAGTTCTTGTCCTTGCACTTTCTTTCCCAGACTCCAAACCACTTATATTAGAAAAAGGTCTTTGGCACATAAGCACCAGTGTTCTTGGTTTGTGAAAAACATGTTTTCTGCGATTTCAAAAAATCTGAAATTAAATATGAACATACATATAAACATTCTGAAGGTACGGTGTATTGGGTGAAAATATGTTGTATTTTGGACTATACGAAAAAGATATGATTTTTAAATATTATGAAAATCAGGAGCGACGGTGCTCGGGTGCATCAAATCTGCACTCACTTATATCTTCTTACAAAACTTTTAAAAAATGACTTCTTGTAGAACATCAAAATTTTGATGGATGCTTGTAGTCATGCCATGTTAGTGGCTAGTTTGAGCGAAATTGTATGGGTGAACCTGGGAGCAAGCACACCCTATATGGAAAAAAAATATAATAATTCAGAAAAAGGTTAAAAAAATTCAAATGTTTTTGGGAATCAAAGATGATCATGTATTGTACTCGTATACGAAAGATTCACCATGGAATAACTTCTCTTGTTTCCTGGGTGAAAAAAACAGACTTGAAGGTCCTATATTAAAGTACTATTCACGCTATATTTGTCATAGATTTGTTTTTTTTTTGCCTGAAGTCAATGTGAAACATTTTTTGGCCAAACAAATTTATACGAGTACAATACTTGATTATCTTTGATTCCCAAAAGGATTTGATTTTTTTTTACTTTATTTGAAATTACTACATTTTTTAGAGTATATAGGGTGCGCCTGCACCCGAGAGCCAAAAGTCCGGGTCACTAGTTTGAGTCACTAGATGTAGCCATGTAAAACCTAAGATCAGTAAAAACATCTAAGCCATGCCTATTTGTTTCATTTAGGTCCCGACATCAAATATGGCTGGACCCAACGATATCAGACCCTCTGAAAAAATTCTCAAACCCTCTAAATGGAGAAAAAGCTAGATCACACCATTCTGAACTAAATGACGTGTCATGTACATCAGTATGTCATCTAATATGACGTGAACAAGAGCAATGCTAGAGGTTCTATGGGAAAACCCCACCCCTAATGTTAAGAGAAAAAAAAACCACCCCTCGTGTTGCCCTCCCCCCCCCCCGGCGGTGCCAGGGTGACCAAATCTGCGCCGCCGGGTGGTCGCCCCCTGTTTATCGTGGTTGAAGGCCGTCCCCGGGATGGGGGCATGCTGGAGTGGCGCGTAAGAGCTTGCGGCGGCCCATGGCAACACATCCGGTGGTGATGTGGGTGGCCGGTGCTGAGGGAGGTTGGTATGCAGAGGGTGGCTCTATGCCACTAACGCATCAGTGGTCCTACTGGGATTTTTGGCATGTGTGGTGCTCGTTCCACGTGACCGAGGTATGGTCACGGGCCCAGAACCGTGGTGGTTCTTGGCCTCAGGAAGTGCTCACGTCTTCCTTGCCGAGATGGTGCTCGGAATGGAAGGATGGCTCGTGCTACGTCCGATGGTTTTACATCCAGTCGGCCATTGTGAGAATGGTCTTTGTGAGGTGCGGTTGACTACGATGGATGTTGGTGTTTCTTCGTCGATATGCACGTTCGATGGTGGTGGTGGTGGTTGGTGGGCTTGTCGGTGTCGATGTAGGCTATTGTGTGGCTGAGGGTGTGCCGAGAACTTGGGTGAAGGACCTAGTTACGTACTTGCGATGGTGGCGGTTGCGGCTGTCGTTCACCTTCTCGGAGGCATTGCTTCATTGTTGTCGCACCCCTCCCGCACAGATCTGGATGACGGTGCAGTTCTGGGGGAAATCCTTGACCTTCTTCGATCAAAGGATGGTGGCGCCTTTGTGTCATATTCCCTCTTGGGGGCTTCTTCTTTGGAGTTGGACATCGGCAAGCGGGACCAATGGAAGGGCAAGGTATTAGCGTTCAAGCTTCCGTGGGAACGATAGCGGGGACGACTGAAGTCGGAAACATGGCTTTTGATGAGGTAGTCGGCTCTTCTCTGGCGTGTTCGAGGGTTTCCCTAACCTAATTTGTTGTTGCGAAGTCGAAGTGTCGTTGCCTAATCGACGGTACCTCGGAGGAGGGATCCTCACGAGGGGGAGAAGAAGTAGGGGCCATAGGGCGGAGTGCACACGGGACGGTGGTACGCGAGTTACCCACTTGAACACTGCACGATGACAGGGCCTACTGCTGCTTGTCTGGAATTATCTGGGCGCTTTCGCGTTGTTACAATGAGTTGTGGTTGTGCCTCTAGGGCTCTCCGAGGAAGAATCCTTACGGGGCCGTTCCCGTGACATCGGAGATCGGATCGGGGATGGCTGGGGGTCGGATTGGGTGCCTGCGTCTTCTGATCCGTTCTCTCCCAGCGCTGCTACAGTTGCAAGTACCTGCTTTGGCTGGATGGAATCGACTTCAGACTCTTCACCGTATCCGAGCTCCTTCACCTTGCGATCGAACTCTTCAGTGTTCATGGATTGAGTGTCTCCTGATATTGGGCTTAGATTTCCCAAAATCGACTCTTCGCCGGAATTTTGCTTTCTCCGACAGCCTCCTGCTGATCCGGAGCAGCGTTGTTTCCGGGGTTCGACCTGCTCGGGACCAGCTCCGACTTCATGAGGGGCGGTTCCGGCGGTATGGGCCAAGAAGTGTACGAAGTGACACCTTTGCTTCTCTAACACTGGGAGACCCAGGCGGATCGCATTGGTCTTCCACCGTTACTTCCTGCTCAGGGGCGGATTGGGTGGGTTTTGATTTTTCAGATCTAAGGCGGAATCTTCGCTAGGAAGTTCCTGCGTCTCGATCGGATCTTCGCGATGCGTCCAGCTCGGCGGCGGTCGCGTCGTTACTTACCGGTGGGTTTCCGTCGGAATCGACGGTTTCCCGATGAAGATGTGTATGCCGGGGACGATGGAGAGCTTGACGGGGTCGGTTTTAGCCGGAATCCAACACTCATCCGGCGGGACGATTGAGCCGGCGTAAAGGACACGCCCCACAGCCGATGGTGTCGTCGTAGCTTCCCATGGCGGAACCCTCCCGGTTCCGGCCTCCAGACGCCGCAGGCCCCACGGTGGGCGCCAACCGTCGTTGCCTAATCGACGGTACCTCGGAGGAGGGATCCTCACGAGGGGAGAAGAAGTAGGGGCCATAGGGCGGAGTGCACACGGGACGGTGGTACGCGAGTTACCCAGCTTCGGAACACCCGCACGATGACGGGCCTACCGCTGCTTGTCGGAATTATCGGCGCTTTCGCGTTGTTACAATGAGTTGTGGTTGTGCCTCTAGGGCTCCCGGGATCCGGCTTATAAAGGCGCACGGATCTAGGGTTTACATGGAGAGTCCTAGCCGGATTACAGATAGCCTAACTACGATACAATGTCTTGCCGTGCACGTCACGGATCCGCCTTCCATATACGTCGTACTGGATCCGGGTCCCTCCTGGGCCTCCATGGATCCGGGTTACTCCTATGTCGGTACGGATCCGGCCTGATCCTGGGCTGGACTTCTTCCTTCATGATCAACAGCAACTGGGCCGCCCGATGGGCCACATGCCTCATCACCATCTGTGGGCCACCGGGCTTGCCGGATCTAGGCACTGTCGATGGTACACCCATGAAGTATACCCACAACAGTAGCCCCCAGAGTTCTCCGAGTTTCGCCTGCAGTTTCCGCCTTGCTAGTTCATTATAATCTCCGGCAAACGGTGGTAACGCGGAGAAACTTGAAGAGCTCCAACTTTGCATTTTCTTCCTTTTTCCCAACTTACAGTCGGAAAATGCTCCCATCCCGCGGGACTTCATCCATCGACATTCCAAAGAACATTTCCGGGTTACTCCCTGCTCGAATGAGAGACAACTTATCTTCACGCAGTTACCCGGAATCTTAAAAAGACTCAATCGGTTCCGCCAATTCTGGCGCCATTTTTGCGCGATTCGCGCGGTAACTTATCCCTAGCCATTTTTACTGCTAGGGTTTGGGACACGTGTCACACATCCAACGGCGCGACGCTTGCGTTCCGACCACAGGATGCGGAACACGAATCTTATTCCCTCAGCCTATAAATACCAGCCGTCGACCCCTTCACCTCTCATTCACCCCCTCCTCTCTTCTCTGCCGAGCGCCGCCCGAGAGTTTCTCCGCCGCCGTGCCGGAACCCGCCGGAGAACCACCGGAGCATCACCGGAGCGCACCCGCCACCGCAGTGTTCTTCGTGTTCATAACTCCGACGAGCTACCGCAACTCCGGCCACCGCACGCCATTACGGTAAACCTCGAACTCAACTTTCACACCGCAGTTGGTAGGGATGAACTTGGGGAAGACGAAGTGGGATCCGACTAAGGAAAGTTTCCGCCAACCTTTTTCTTCAGATGTCTTCAACGACTCCGCCTCCGAACTCGGAACCGATCATGGCGACGCCAATCTCCTCCGCCCCTCCTCCCTTTGTTCCCATCAGGCTGGATCCTTCAAAGGATTCCGGCAAGGAAACTGAGGGAACCTCCACTCACCCGGAGAAAACCTCCGGGGCAGGCCAGTCGGAGCAGCAAACAGAAGAAGCTGCCAAGAAATCAAAGGCTCGGAAGCGCGACTCCGAAGCTAAGGGGAAGTGGTGGCCTTGTACCACCACCGAGATGGAATTGAAGAATCTCGAGTCGGAGGGCTTCCTGCAACCCGGAAGCTGGAGGTCAGTTCCAGATGAACCAACTCCGGCTCCAAGGGACGACGAGATGGTGCTGACGAAGGCACTGGTGGAGCGTGGATTTTCATTCCCGCCTTCGGATTTCTTCCGAGAGATTTTGAAGACGTACGGACTCCAACCTCATAACATATCTCCGAATAGCGTGCTCGCCATCAGCAACCACGTCGCTCTCTGCGAAGGCCACCTCCGGGTAACTCCAGAGCTTCCCTTGTTCCAATATTTCTTTACTGTCAAGAAAGAGAAGATCCGCCAAACTTCCGAATTGCCAACTTGCGGATCCATCACTTTCCTCCTTCGCCCGGGTCGCGTCTACCCCCACACCGACCGCCATGAATCCGCGAGGTACTGGTCCGGAGGTTTCTTCTACCTGAAGGACGTCTCCGACCCGGCGAGCGACAAAAAACTTCCAACATTCAAGAACAGCCCCGCCAATGAAACTACGGCATGGACACAGTGCCCCCACCTCTCCGACTCACCTCAGCTAAACCGCGCAGTTAGGCGGATCTGCAAGCTCACGGAGGAGGGGCTCACGGGGAAGGACTTAACCCTCTCCTGGTTTACCAAGCGGATCCAGCCGCTCCAGCACAGGGACCACCTGATGTTTGAATACACAGGGCGCGATGATCCGATGCGCGCCACAAAAGATAATCTGTCCGCCGACGCTATCGACAAGAGGATCCGGCTCCTCCTCAAAATCCCACGTGAACTCCGTGTTCACGTATGCAACAAAGACATCCACACGGGGGGATCCGGAACCGCGGTACGTCGTCTGGACTTAGTTTATCGTTTTTCTTCAAACTTTGTCTAAGTGTTTATCTTTGCATTAGCTCGAGGCGCTTGGGGAGAATGAACTCGGAAATCTCCTCCGAGTCCCATCCACCGGCAACCCGGATCCAGAAGCCGCGTCGGAGGCGGAAGCTCCTGAAGCCAGCCGCCCTGCGAAGAGGAAAAGGCCAGCCCCTTCCAGCCCCCAAGCGAAACGCCCCCGCGAAGCGCTAAGCATCGCGGCTACTCGGAAAGCGGAGGCGGAAAAGAAGCGCCTCTCACTGATTAACACCAGCAACAAAGGGCAACCCGCCATCCAGCATTTCTTCAAGCCTTCCGGGTAAGCGTTTACTTCCGAGATCCAAGTTCTGGTTTTTTCGCTCAAACTCGTACTTATGCTTTTTATGTTTATCCTGAAGTTCCGGAAGCCAGCCTCCCAAGGCCCCAAGGGTCATCAAGAATAAAGCCAAACCATCTCCGGCTTCCTTCCCTATTACTCCTGAGGTGGAAGTTCCGCCCAAGGCTTCATCTGCCAGCAAGCCGGATCCGAAGGATATCATTGACCTTGATGATCTTCCTGAAGACCCTGCCCACCATGGCGACTCCGCCCCGGGGACCTCCACACCCATTCCTCCACCAGATCAACCAAGTTCCGCTTTTGCGGAACCTACTAATGAAGAACAAGAGCAAAAGGTCAAGCTTCTCCAAGTTACCAATGCGACCCGAGTCAGCCTCGAGCCAACTCCATCCATCCAAAAACTTACCCTTGCACAGCGTCACGCGGAAGTTTCCGAGATGCTGAACAAGGTGTGGGGGAAGCCGGACGAGGAGACGCGAGATCTCGCGGAACTGGAGGACGACTTGAAGGATTTTTTCGCCAAGCACAGGGAAGTGCGGCAGGTAATACTAGCCCCCAAGCATTGGGTGATATAGTTCCGTGCAACATGTATTATCCGATGCTTTCCCAGAATGTACTCTAGACGGAAAATTTAAAATTTTTTTATATCTCAAACTGAATTCCTCGCTAGCCCCCAAGATTTTAAATATCCGGCTAACTCCCTGCTGCTGACAGACCACACGGAAATTGCACGAAGATTTGCGCATCCATGTGCTTGAGCAGATCGCGGAAATCGAGGGGCTGCGCCGGAACGCGGAAAATGGCCAAAAGGCTATCCAGCTGCTGGAGACCCGCCTGAAAGGTACAAGATCCGGGTCTTTCTCTTTTTGTGTTGTCATAGTTCATGATGCATAATATGTGCACTTGTCTGCCTTCATAAGAATCTGCTAAGCGCTCCACACTTGATGAGCTTTCCGCCAAGGTCAAGGTGCTTGAGGCGGAGAACGAGTCCCTCCAAAACTTCATGAAAGAATCCTCAAGCAAAGAAACTGAAGCGAGGAGGGAGCTCTCCGAGAAGCATACCCGCGAGAAGGCGGAGCTGATTGACAAGCTGGAGAAGAGCCAAGGCCGCGTGATCTCCATAATTGCTAAGAATAAAGCTCTGGAAGCGGAGGCGGAAACCATTGACAAGCTTATCTTCCGTAAGCATCTTTCCGCGTCATTGCTCAAACCACCTTTTATGTTTTCTGTGACGGAACTGAACCTCTTTCTTCCACAGCAAGCCTTGGCTTTGAGTGGACTAAAGATTCAAACCTGACGAGGGCGGAAGCATACGAGGAAGTGCGGAACTCAATTGATGCGCTGTTTGGAGCTTGTCGCGGAATCGCCATGGCTCTGTCGCTAAAGAAGGCCAAAACCTCAGTCATCGATACGATGACCAATCTTATGCGACAGGTGCCGGAGTTCATCAAGGACTGGCAGAAATCTTCAGCGCGCGGAGCCGCCTCCTTGGTCCTGGCCACCTGCAAGGCCTTCTTCCCCTCACTCAACCTGGCGCAAGTTGCACGCGGAGCCCCCGAGAGTTCCGACATGAGCACCCTCCTCGCGGAAACTGAAGGCTATGAAGAGATGTTTGTCAGGCGAGTGGATCACTCGTTCTGGTACAACAAGCACGACCTGCCCGAAGGTTTTTCCGATGCTGAGGAGGAAGCAGGCGAGCCAGAGTTTTATGGGGAAGGATCCGGGTCCAGCAGCGAGCACTCTGGAAACGACTCTGAAGCCGGATCTGGTGACAGCGACGGCGGCTCCAGCTACCATCAATCTGAAGAGGAAGACTCCGAGTAGAGTTCCTGTTTGAAACAATGAAACAAGTTGCATCATTTTGGCCCCAGCGAGGGTTTGTAATAGGACTTAAATTCTTAAGTAGCTAGGAACGAAACGATTATGCATGGGGCGGAAACACTTATCCTGCTATCCGTTAAATATTATGTGCATGTTTCGTTTTATGTCGGAAAGCAAGTGCTGACTTCATTATTTTCCGGCTTGCCCGCTTGACCTTCCGCGAGCCGGAAAACCTTAGCCGGAAATGCTCGCGCGCGCAAGCCCAATGGCAGTCCGTCCATAACGCGGCAACAAGCCCCGGCATAGGTGCGGAAATCGCTACTAGGAATCCACGAGTTCGCAAAGATAACAACTCAGAAAACTTAAGCTTACGTCCTCAGGGACGGTTTTAGAAATCACAACTTTTATACACGCCTAGGCGGAAAACATCCAGCTCTGCGGTTTTAGTCGGAAAAAACATACACGATCTAAAATGAACAAGTAAAGGAGGTAAAAGACTCAGAGAGTGAACCATAAGCTTTATTTCATTGATCATGTATAACTATTACAGAGTTTTTGTAACTCGGAAAAATATGCTATGTGTAGAAAGGACGTAGCTGTGCGATCTGTTTCGTCGTATATGTCATCCGGATCCTCACGCTTGCGTTTCCGGCGCCAGTTAGCAGGTCTATCCCTCAGCTCGCGGAAATCGACAAGGTAGTACGATCCGTTATGAAGCACTTTGCTGATGACGAAGGGTCCTTCCCATGGAGATTGCAGCTTATGGTCTTTCACTGTCGAAGGCGGAGGACCAGGTCTCCGGCCATGAAGGAGCGTTTCCGAACTCGACGACTGTGATAGCGTCGGAGCTTCGCTGGTAGATGGCGGAGCGCTGGTCGCTAGGTTCCGAACTTCTTCGATCAGGTCCACAGATAGCTGTCTGGCCTCGTCAGCTGTTTCTTCGTTATAGGCGGAAACTCGCGGTGAATCATGGATGATGTCGGAGGGAATCACGGGATCCGTATACCAGGAAGAAAGGGGTAAACCCCGTTGACCTGTTAGGGGTTCGCAAACTCCACAAGACAGCGTCTAGTTCGTCGGCCCAAGCTCCAGCTGCTGTCGCGGTTCTTCAAGGCGTGGCTTGATTCCTGATAATATTAGACCGTTAGCTCTTTCGACTTGACCATTGGATTGTGGGTGAGCCACAGATGCAAGGTCCAATTGAATCCCCATTGTCTCACAATAATCCTTCAATTCTCCCTGAGCGAAGTTTGTGCCATTATCTGTGATTATGCTGTGTGGGATGCCGAATCTCATTACGAGGCTGATGACAAATTTTAGTGCCGTAGCACCGTCGGCTTTTCTCACTGGCTTGGCCTCGATCCACTTGCTGAATTTATCAACAGCGACCAGGAGGTATTCACAACCACCAGGAGAGGATCGTTTTAACTTACCAACCATATCGAGCCCCCAGACCGCAAAAGGCCAGGTGATAGGTATGGTCTTCAGCTCTTGGGCTGGAGCGTTTGGTTGAGTAGCGTAGTACTGACAACCTCGGCAGGTCTTGACTATCTTGTCAGCATCTTCTTTAGCTGTTAGCCAATAAAAACCTAGCCGAAAAGCTTTTGCAACGAGTGACCTGGGAGCGGCATGGTGCCCGCAGTCCCCTGCGTGGATCTCTCTGAGGATTTCAATGCCATCTTGATTGGAGATGCATTTGAGAAACACCCCGCGCTTCGTTTGTAGAGCTGTCCATCAACAATTGTGTAGGATCGTGCTCGTCGATGATCTGGCGTGCGAGGACCTCGTCCTCCGGCAACTTTCGATCGATGAGGTAGTCCAGGAAAGGTTGTGTCCAAGCCGGAATGGTAGCTAATACCTCTCTGGCCGGAGACACTGCCACTTCTGGGTTTTCCGGGTTAGCGCCCTTCACCGAGGGTATCCGGAGGTGCTCTAAGAAGATTCCAGGCGGAATTGGCTTTCTGCCGGATCCGAGCTTGGATAGCATATCTGCCGCTGTATTGTCGTCTCTTCTGACGTACTTGACTTCGTATCCGAGGAAGCTCTTGGCGATCTCGTCAACTTCGTCTCTTAGGCCGCCATGACGGAATTTCGGCGTTCCAGGTTCCGGCTACTTGCTGTGCCACCAGGTCGGAATCTCCGCAGCAAATGATGTGCTTGATCCCTATTTCCTTAGCGATGCGCAGTCCGTGTAGTAGAGCCTCGTATTCCGCCATGTTATTTGTAGCTTCGAAGTGGATCTGCAGAACATACTGCAGTTCTTCTCCGGTTGGGGACTTCAGGGTGACTCCGGCTCCTGAGCCTTGATGCTGCTTGGATCCATCGAAGTGCATAACCCATGTTTCTGGTTCCGGCTCCAGACTTGCATCCGGAGCTTCTGTCCAATCTGCAACGAAATCCGCCAAGACTTGGGATTTTACCGCGGTCCTTGGCTTGTAGGCGATGTCGAAGGCGGATAATTCAATGCCCCATTTAGCCGTCCGTCCTGTTGCGTCAGCGTTGTTGAGAATTGTTGACAGCGGAGCCACAACTGTTACCGGGTGCTCTTGGAAGTAGTGTCTCGCTTCGGCTGCCTAGGAAAACTCCATAAGCCGCCTCGAAAGTGAGGGTATCTTTGCTTTGATTCCGTCAGCACCTCGCTTATGTAGTAGACTGGTCTTTGGACGTCATATTCATGACCTTCTTCCTTTCGCTCCACTACGATGACGAGGCTGATAACTTTGTTGGTAGCTGCCAGGTAAAGGAGCATTGGCTCTGACTCTGCTGGGGCTGCCAAGATAGGTGGGGAGGTGAGTGTTTCCTTCAACCCTCGAAGAGCTGCGTCAGCTGCGTCGTCCCAGACAAACTTGTCTGTTTTCTTCAACAACTTGTACAGAGGTAGCGCCTTCTCGCCAAGACGGCTAACAAACCTACTGATTGCTGCGACACAACCAGTTAGTCGTTGCACATCTTTGAGGCAAGTTGGCCGTTTGATACACAGGATTGCCTTGATCTTTTCCGGGTTCACCTCAATGCCTCTGTGAGAGACTATGAAGCCAAGGAGTTTTCCGGCTGGCACGCCAAAGACGCACTTCAGCGGATTCAACATCATCTTGTACTGCGGAGGTTGTCGAAGGTTTCTGTGAGGTCGCTGATCAAGTCGGATCCTTTCCGGGTCATGACCGCGATGTCGTCGACGTATGCGTGCACGTTCCGGCCAATTTGGTCCTTCAGGCACCGCTGCATCGTACGTTGGTAAGTGGCACCTGCATTTTTTAAGCCAAAGGGCATAGTAACATAGCAGTAAGTACCAAACGGGGTTATGAATGAAGTCGCCTTTTGGTCGGATTCCTTCATCCGGATCTGATGGTACCCGGAATACGCATCAAGAAAACACAGAAGTTCCGCCCCCGAATCAATGACTTGGTCAATGCGCGGCAAGGGGAACGGATCCTTCGGGCAATGTTTGTTCAAGCCAAAGTAATCGATGCACATTCTTAGTATTTCAGTGTTCTTTTTGGGTACAAGGACGGGATTCGCGACCCAATCGGTGTGGATAACTTCTATTACAAAACCTGCTTCTAGTAACTTTGCTAGTTCCATCCCTATGGCGCGGCGCTTCTTATCTCCAAAGCGTCGCATAGCTTGCTTCACCGGTTTAGCCCCGGATTTATGTTGAGGTAGTGCTCGGCGAGTTCCCTAGGTACTCCGGACATGTCGAAGGTTGCCATGCGAAGATATCCATGTTAGCGCGGAGGAACTCGACGAGCGCTTTCCTATTTGGGGTCCATGTTGGCTCCGACTGAAACCTGCTTGGAAGAGTCACCCGGAATGAGGTCATGCTTCTTGGTTTCTATCGCGGGCTTGAAGGAGGTTTTCTGCTCGGAGATCTGCTTCTTGGTGGTCTGCATCTCAGTCGGATCCACCACGGCCCTGTAGCCTTTCAGCTCTTCTCCGGATATGACAGACTCTGCGAAGGCGGCTTCGCCCAACTCGCACTCGTGAGCCTTTTTGTAGTCTCCGGTTATGGTGATCATGCCATTGGGACCCGGCATCTTGAGCTTGTTGTAGATATAGCACGCTCTTGCGTGGAACTTGTGGTAGGTGGGTGCCGAAGATGACATGGTAGGAGCTCTTGAAGGGCACAACTTCGAACGTGATCTTCGCGGAAATTGTGAACATCGCCGAAAGCCACGGGAAGTGTGATGCCGCAGGGAGTTCGCCTTCTTACCGGAACCACACCGTGAAACCTGTGCTGTGTTTGAGCTGTTCCTTGGTGAGGTTCATCCGCTCAGAGTCTCCAGGTACATGATGTTCAAGCTGGCTCCGCCATCCATGAGGCACTTGGAGAAGTCATACCCGTCTATGCGGGGACTTACAACCAAGGCGTAGTATTCTTTTGGCACAATGGCGGGATGATCCTCCCTGTCAAATGTGCACGGAACTTCCGACCACCTGACATACTGCGGCACGCCGGAACTGTGGCGTTCAGGATCCGGGTAGCTGATTTTGTAGCGCGGACTGTGGGGGTTCCGAGGAAAGTGTGGTAAGCCCCCACGCTCTTTTTCTCGAAGGGGTTGGATTTACCTGCGGATCCGGCCTTGGGATCCGGCGAGTTATCGTCCTCGTCCATCGCCTCGGAACTGTCCTCCTCCTTGTCCTTGTTCTTGCCCTTGCCTCCTTTGCCGCGTGGGCGGTGCTTCCGGGCTCGCTTGTATCCTGCTTCCGGGTCGTTCTTTAGGTCGTTGACCCACTTGCGTTGCGGTTGGTGTGTGTGGACTTCCCGTAGCCGGATCCAAGTGGGCCAGGCAGGGCATGTCTCTGTACTCCTCGTAGGTTTGCGGGGCACGGGATCCGCCGCGGTGACATCGGGCCATGCTGCTGACCCCTGCCTGCCCGCCTCCGCGGCGCGTCCTCTTCCGCCTCCTGAACCTCCGCGTTGGAACGCCATGGCGACCATGTCGGATCCGCCACTCTTCTGGTCATCAGGGTTCTTGCGTTTGTGGCCGCTGTTATTACCGTTATCGCGGTTCTTCTTTTGTTGGTGTAGGGGGATTGCTGGCTGCGAGATCACCGCTGCGTCGTCATCGGCGCGTGTGGTCAGCGATGGAGATCATCTCGTCCAAAGTCGTTTGTTGGCGTTGGCCAAACAAGTAAGCTTATGCCTCAGCAATCCTCTCTGATCCACCAATGAAGGCGTACATGGCGTGGTGTGGTCAACGTTCTCGCACTCGTTTCTGCATGCCAACCATCGTGTAAGGAAGTTTCTTGATGATTCTCCCTTCTTGGATACAAGCTTGTAAGTCGCTGTGTGGGTCTTTTGTAGGTGCCCCTGAAGTGTTTCTCGAAGCGGTCTTCAAGTCAAACCAGCAAAAGATGGAGTTTTCTCGAGGTCACTGAGCCAGATCCGGGCTGGGCCTACAAGGTACAATTGGAGCATGCGGCGATATTGGGGTTCCTCCGGCGAAGGTTACTGCATTGTAGTAATCCTCAATCCAGGTATCCGGCCTTTCGGTGCCATCGTAATGCTTCAGGTTTCCGGGTAGCTTGAGGAGCTCCTTGGTTTTGGTTCCTCTCGAATCATCCTGCCAAAGCACGGTCCGATGTAGTCGGTTCGTATTCGTTGAGGCGTTCCGCGCGTCGCGCGAACCGTGACGGGGACGTGAGCGAGGCGATCTCCGGCCGCCGCCTCCGCCTCTCCGCCGCCACCGCTAGGTGGTGGTGAGGGAGACTGCGAGGGGGCCGATCCGACCTCTTGCTTCCGCCTCCAGATTCTCCCTGCGCTCCGCTCCTGTGGCTGCCCTCGCCGTGCGCTGGCTGCCCTGGTCGTTCCGGCTCCGGCGAGGTTCGGGTCGCGCTCCTCATTCCGGCTCCTCCTGGGCTCGGGCTCACGATCGTTGTTCTGGTTCCGGCGGTTCCGGCGTGCGCTCCCTGTTCCGGTTTCCGGAGGGCAGCACGTTGTCGCGGATAACAATTCCACCATGCCCTTGAGGCCTGGTGTTTCCGGCTGGACTACGGCGGCGAGGGGGACGCGGGTAACCATTAGGCGGAGGGGAGGGGTTGCGGTACTTGTCTCGTCCAGAGTACATTGGGTCCTTTCCCTTTCTCGGATCTGACGGTGGCGTCTTTGATGGTACGGGGATCGGATTTGGATGTTCCCTGGTTTTCCTTCTGCGTTCCGAGGATCCGGTTCGTGATTCGTCATCTCGATGGCGGTTCTCGCGGGCGTCCTTCTGCGCAGTGGAGACGCAATGCTCCGGGTTAGATTCCAACCTGCGCGAAGTGTCTGCCTTACTTTGCTGTTGAACCGCTGAAGCGACGAGCGTGCGTAAGTAGTTGATGTCGATCTCCTCGTCATTCTTCTTCAGGAGCTCTGCAGCTTTTGTCATATTGTCTTTTGGGGTTGCAAGCGGCTGTTGCTCTGTTGGAGTTGCGAAAGTGATCTTGCGGGGAGCTATCATCTCACGCCGGATCTTTTCGACCTCCCTGTTAGCTTCAACGACCTTGTCTTCCCAATGCTTTCGGAGTTCTTTGACTTGTGCCAGTCCTGCGTCCACCTCCTGCTCACGCTGGATGAAGTCTTCCACAAAAACTGCGGCGTGCTTCCTTTCCTCCAGCATGGCGGCTGCGGTGTCCTTAAACTTTTTGGCTGTGGCCAGCAGTTCCACTCTTTTAGCTTCTAAAGCTTCGACGTCTTCGGGAGTGATGGGTTTGTTAAGAATTTCCGAGCGATAAACCGCATCCATGCCCGCTTGCGCGACCATCTCTTCAGGCGACAGGAGGCTCTCCGAGGAAGAATCCTTACGGGGCCGTTCCCGTGACATCGGAGATCGGATCGGGGATGGCTGGGGGTTGGATTGGGTGCCTGCGTCTTCTGATCCGTTCTCTCCCAGCGCTGCTACAGTTGCAAGTACCTGCTTTGGCTGGATGGAATCGACTTCAGACTCTTCACCGTATCTGAGCTCCTTCACCTTGCGATTGAACTCTTCAGTGTTCATGGATTGAGTGTCTCCTGATATTGGGCTTAGATTTCCCAAAATCGACTCTTCGCCGGAATTTTGCTTTCTCCGACAGCCTCTGCTGATCCGGAGCAGCGTTGTTTTCCGGGGCTCCGACCTGCTCGGGACCAGCTCCGACTTCATGAGGGGCGGTTCCGGCGGTATGGGCCAAGAAGTGTACGAAGTGACACCTTTGCTTCTCTAACACCTGGGAGACCCAGGCGGATCTGCATTGGTCTTCCACCGTTACTTCCTGCTCAGGGGCGGATTGGGTGGGTTTTGATTTTTCAGATCTAAGGCGGAATCTTCGCTAGGAAGTTCCCGCGTCTCAGATCGGATCTTCGCGCTGCGTCCGGCTCGGCGGCGGTCGCGTCGGCGTTACCGGTGGGTTTCCGTCGGAATCGACGGTTTCCCCGATGAAGATGCCGCCGATCGGGACGATGGAGAGCTTGACGGGTCGGTTTAGCCGGAATCCAACACTCATCCGGCGGGACGATTGGCAGACTTCCGGCGTAAAGGACACGCCCCACGGCGATGGTGTCGTCGTAGCTTCCCATGGCGGAACCCTCCCGGTTCCGGCCTCCACGCCGCAGGCCCCACGGTGGCGCCAGCGTGCGTTGCCTAATCGACGGTACCTCGGAGGAGGGATCCTCACGAGGGGAGAAGAAGTAGGGGCCATAGGGCGGAGTGCACACGGGACGGTGGTACGCGAGTTACCCAGCTTCGGAACACCCGCACGATGGGGCCTACTGCTGCTTGTCTGGAATTATCGGGCGCTTTCGCGTTGTTACAATGAGTTGTGGTTGTGCCTCTAGGGCTCCGGGATCCGGCTTATAAAGGCGCACGGATCTAGGGTTTACATGGAGAGTCCTAGCCGGATTACAGATAGCCTAACTACGATACAATGTCTTGCCGTGCACGTCACGGATCCGCCTTCCATATACGTCGTACTGGATCCGGGTCCCTCCTGGGCCTCCATGGATCCGGGTTACTCCTATGTCGGTACGGATCCGGCTTACTGATCCTGGGCTGGACTTCTTCCTTCATGATCAACAGCAATGGGCGCCCGATGGGCCACATGCCTCATCACCATCTGTGGGCCACCCGGGCTTGCCGGATCTAGGCACTGTCGATGGTACACCCATGAAGTATACCCACAACACGAAGCAGCGGCGGCGAGGTCCTAGGGGCGAACGATGACTAGCGAAAGGTGGTTTCTTCGGTGATCTTTCATGGCGCGAGCCTAAAGCCTGATTCTCCTTCGTAGTTCTTCGTCAGAGTAGGAGTTGCGCTGCTTGTCGCAGGTGGCTGAGTTTTTGGCATAGATCTCTATGTTGATCCACACGGCCTCTATAGTGTGGGTTGGTTCGGCCATCATCTATGGTGAAGTAAGAGTAGTTTGCTCAGTTGGGTTGGCGATGCAGCCTACTAGGGGAGGAGTGATCACGATGATGCCCGAGTGCTGTCTCGGCGAGACCCTCCTAGGAGGAGTGTGGGGGGGGGGTATCTAGCATGTGTGCCGCTCAGCTGTTATGGTGATGGATTTGTCCCTGCTTTTCATTAATTAACTGGACTCTCTTCTTAATCAATGAATGCAATAAATCTGTTTCAAAAAATAGGTTTTTACGGTTTAGAGTTTAGAAAAGAGATAAATACATGGTTAGTACATGAACTTGTCGGCTCGTATCAGATTAGTCATCGTACATTGGAAATACGCCCAACGGTAAGTAAATATATCTGAAATGTTTTCTACGGTCACTCCGCTCGGTACACCGCGCGTACGGGCTGACATTGCTGAGGAGGGCCCACATGCGAGGAGCACGAGGTCCATGAACTTGCGGCATGGATCAGTTTGGTCACCCTCCTCCCAGGAGACCTGCGGGGTCTGTTTGCCAGTAAAGATGTGTCTTGCCTAGGACATTTCGCGACGTTTTTGCACAAATGTCCATCCACTTTCTAATTCACATGCAAATCAACCCCTCTAGCGTGTCCATTATGTCTTTCATCTAAGCTAGTTAGGTCGTTGATCACGCCCTCCATGTTCATCGATTGGGAGTGGTAGAGCGGCGAAGTCGTTCGCGGAGTGGTGGCGGTCATCATTGACATCACAACGCTGCGCAGGCGTCGATGCGGTGTTGCTAAGGCATTGTAGAAGGACGGTGATAGCGCCTCGTCTGTGGCCGGAAGGTGCTCCACCGCCCGTTTATGGTAAGGCTCTCCCCAATCCATGATTCGAATTTTGGCTTGAGAAATTATTTAGGGCTTCGGATTTTGGTAGATGGTGTTATTCTCGTTCTGTACATAAAGGTTGAACATAGCAGAGCTCTGTTGTGTGTCTTTGGCTGGGGTTTTAGGCTAGGTTTTAGAGAGATCCAATTGTGCAAGCTACTGTGGGACTAGGCAAATGAACTAAGAACAACTCCTTTTTCCTGTCATTTGATGCAAACTGTAGATTTCAGAGATATACATGTGCTTGGAAGCTAGCAAAAAGGGCTTTCTTCAAGTATGGAGGCTTGTCTTATTTGTGGATGTGTGTTTCATCAAGACAAGATATAGGGGACAACTGCTAACTGCTGTTGGAATGGATCCTAATGACTACATTTTCCCAATAGCAGTAGCTGCAGTTGAAGTTGAGGACACAACAAATTGTACATGGTTACTGGAAACCTGAAGCATGATCTGGGCATAGTAAACACAACTCCATGGAATATCATGTCTGACAAACAAAAAGGCCTCATCAATGCTGTTAAAGCAGTGTTCCCTGAATCGGAACATATGATCATCTAGCTATAACTGAATTCTGCTAATTCATACTGTCTTTTGTTTTGAAGGATATATTATTGAAGCTAGGGAGCTACCTCTTCTTTCAATGTTTGAAAGGATCAACTCACAGATAATGACAAGGAACTACAACAAACAGAAGGAAGAAATGAAATGGACATGTCCAATTTTCCCAATGATTAAGAAGAGAGTGGATAAAAATATATAATTCACAAACAATTGCTTTGTAGATGGAGCAAGAGATGGTTTATTTGCTGTTTCTCAAATGTACAGTGCTACACCAAATGACTACATTGTGGAGCTCAAGACAAAAACACGCAGTTGCAATAGATAGGAAAAATCCGGAATCCCATGTCCTCATCTACTGTCTGCTGTTAGGAATGAAAGAATTAATCCCCTTTCACTTGTTGACAAGTGCTATTCAGTGGTGATGCACAATAGAGCTTATGGTAACATAGTGTACTCATGCAAGGACAAATCTGAGTGGGAGAAGAATGGTCCTAAAATTCGTCCAACATTGTACTAAAAAACATGCTGGCAGACCAACCAAAAATAGAAGAAATGCATCAGGTGAAGTAGATTGCAGAGGTGGAGATAAAATGATGAGTATGAGAGGTGTTATTATGCATTGAAGCTATTGTGGGAAGCCTGACCACAACAGAAATGGTTGTTATTGGTTTAAAAATGGACTAACTTCCCCTGATCCATTTGTTACTACACCTACTTCAGAACCATCATCATCACAACAAGTAACCCCTCCAATTACTGCAGACAATCCTACTAGTAGTCAGATGCCTATATACCAAGAAACTGTAGTAGAAACAATGTCCCAAAAGGTAATTTGTACAAGCCCTCCAATTACTTGCATTGGCTACCAACATGCATTTTTCTAATTATAACATGTACCATTATTTTGCAGAGGCCAGTAGTAAGAAACATGGAGCTAATTCCCACTCCAGAGTCCACAATCATCTCTTCAGCAAGAGAGGAGCTAGGCCAACCTCCTACACCTACCAACAGTGTCCGAAAAGATGAGCTAGCTCAGAGGTCGATAGCCATGCAACAACAACACAAGAAAGCCATGGAAGAAAAGAAGTTGGAAATTCTAGAAGCTAAGCTTGCAAACAAGCTAAAGAAAGCAGAGGATGCAACAACAAAGAGAATTAAGCAACAGAAGAAGAAGGCAGAGGAAGCAGCAGCAAGATCAGTTGAACAAGCTACTAAGAGGGACCAGAGAAGAATTGATGCAGAGATTCAGAAAAAGGCAAAAGCTGAGACCAGGAAGATAGTAGAGGAGGTGAGAAGAGATGTTGCTACCAAAAATAAGCAAGAAGCAATGGAGAAGAAGCTAGCTAAGAAGGAGAGAAAGCAATTAGAGAGAGCTCAACAAAAGGCTACAAAGTGAGCAGAAATGCATCAATAAGCAAGAGACATGGCTCAACTCATGGCTACACTCAAGGCTGCTCAATCCAACAATGATGAAGTGGATGGTGATGCAGATGCATTTGTCACCCAAAAAATGGAAAAAGTAAACATGTTCAATGAGTTCAGACCTCCTAGGAGGAAGTAGATGTGCTAGTTTGGTTGTAATAATAATTTAATTTTGTGCTCCACATTTGGCACTTGGAACTGGATGACAATGTGGCTACCATTTTGTTACATTATGGCTACTTTGATATCTATCTTAAATTGCTATATCAGTTTGCTATATAGAAATGTGCATTGCAGTCTTACTTTGTATTTTTATATCAGTTCAGACCCAACAATTTGTCATCCATAACATAGAAACATATCCATGCACCAAATATAGCTTAAAACATCCATAACAGAGTCATTACATAGATAGATTGGCACTTCAGTCCTTGTTCAGTACTACATTGGTTTTTAATTGACACATTAGACTACCAGACAACTTGTTCAAAGCTTACTATAGATAATTTCTTCACAGCTCAACAAACTAGGATAACTTGTTCACTTCACTGCCAAGTACTACATAGGTTGCATTCATTATGCAACATGCATATGGCACTAACACATAGCGCACCTAGCAAACTAGCTGCCGTAGTTGTTCTTGATGTTCTTCATCAGCGTCAGTGCAAGCATCAGGCATAGGATGCAAACAATGAGCATCGGTATCATTTGCATCTTATTTACTACATCAACAAATGTCTCAATGATCTTCATGATGTGTTGTACCTTCTGCTCAGCCAGCTTCTGGCCCCTAGATTGAGCTCCTTCTCTAAGAGCTTCTTTCTCTACATTCCTCAACTCAAGTCATTCCCTTCTTTCTTCAGCCCAACCAATGGCATCCACTGCACTATCTCCTTGCACCAAATCGTTCGTGACAACGTAACCTACATACTCAAGCTCCCATTGCCAAAAGTTGAAGCCTTCCCGTCGAACAAAATCGAGGGGTAAATTTCTCTGAAAGCTACCCTAAACCTCAAATCAAACAAAAAGTTCAAATTCAAGCCACACATTTTGACTCACGCCATGCTTCTTGCACTTGTAGTAGATCCACCCATCGTGTTGCGCCGTGCTGGAGACGCTGCGGACCACCAGCCAGCCGCAGTCAGGGCACGGGATCGTTGGAATGAATGGGTCGCGTCGGCAAAATGCGTTGCTACTAGAGCTCGCGCTAGGCATGGCGGAAGACGCGGGCGCGACGAGTCGGCCGGAGTTGGGGCAAAACCTAGGCATGCAAGCGGCAGCGTGACCTAGGGCTCTGAGATGCGGCATCGAGGAGTGGGGAATGTTGGGCACGGGTGGCTAGCCAATCTCAACTTTTGCGAATAACCCCCTCCTACGATTCTTTCAGACAAATTGCAATGAATAGTCAGGGTGACCAAACTAATCAATGCGGCAAGTTCATGGACCTCGCGCTCCTGGCATGTGGGCCCTTCTCAGCCACGTTAGCCTGTACGCGCGGTGTACCGAGCGGAGTGACCGTAGAAAATATTTCAGACGTATTCAGTTACGGCCCCAATGTATTTTCAATGTACGATGACTAATCTGGTCCAAGCAGACAAATTCATGTACAGTACTAACCATGTATTTATCTCTTTAGAAAAAGAGGGAAACAAGATCACAAAGAGAAGAAGGGCGACCCGTGCAAGTATTTTGTTCGAACCTTGCTGCTCCTGTGGACTGTGGTCCGGTGACATGCACAACACAGGCGCCACGTCAAGGTTGTGGTAGGAGAGGACGCGCACGCTTGCTGGATCCTGCCGTCGCTGTAGCGCTGCCGGGTTTCCAGTTTCCAGCATGCGAAGTGAAAAATGGTGCGTGCACGTGAACCGTCGTCTACTCACTCGTCTCCACGGTGCCTCGTTTCACTTGCAGGTGTCAGATTGGCCATGCTCGCACGCCACGGCACACTTGTGTGTGGTTGTCTCGGAGATTTGCCCTTTTTGCACAAGGCAGCGCACTCGATTCATATGGCTACCGCACTGCAGAATCACGCACAGTACATTTTGGTACGTACAGCTCCTATGCTATGCGAGACCACACCAAGGCTGCAACGCTGTAAAAACTGTTGGGTGTTGCAGGAAGGCAAAGCCTGAATCGGCCGTGATCGAGCCACCGTGCGTGCATCGTTTTGCTAGCGCCGCGGTGGTACGGCCGGCGTGGCTGGCTTTTGAGGGCGCCGGCCGCGAGTGATGGACTGAAGACGTAGTCGGTCGGGGGCTCTGCAGCGCATGCAGAGGCCGGCGAGTGCGCTCCTACTGTGTGGTATTGCGTGTGTGGTCATTTCTCACAGCTCACACCTGACCTGAGCTGTACCGGCGACGAGGCCGCCGGGAGAATCTTCTCATTTTGTCGTGGAAATCTGAGCGGTCCTCTCCTCCCCGCCCCTCGGATCCGCTGTTTTTCGGGACGGACGACGCAACCTTCTTTGCTTGGTTTCCGAGCTCCTCAAATGAACTGGGAGGGCCTATTGCCAGTCATAAAAGTAGTGTGCTCCGTATCAAAAGCGCCGCTTTCTTTTCCCGGGTCTAGCGTACCGAAGATTTGAACGTCAGCCATAAAAATCAGGCCACTAAACGTAGGAAAAAAACTAGGGTTTATTTAACTCCCAATCGACCGAGATGTTCACATGTCTCAGTTATAGTTTGGAAAAATCTTTTCTAAACAAATTAGTTATTTGAACAACATTGCATGAGTTTGGGCCAAACAAAGTATACTCACCGATTTCACATCTTAGAAATGTTCTGGGTGCTATAATAGATTCACACGCCACTTCTCTGCCTCACCATGCACTCCGTATTCGCTGCTCCAGCACAAACCCTATCCCAACCGTAGCCCGTATACATTTGAGATGGCGCCGCCGCGGACGGCTTAGGCCGCCACACCCTACACGCGGGAGAGACCGGTGGCTCTTTGCACAAGAAGCCAAAGCACGATAAGCTGCCGCCGAGGTGCATTGCTACCCATCTCCGGTTCTAAGGCGGCGGAAGACCCCGAGGAGTTCCCGGGACAACGGGCAGCGATTCTCACCTCGTTCGGCGAGGTGCTTGCGGCAACGAATGAGTTCGCCGAGGTGTGGTCGCGCATGGAGGCGAAGAAGGAGGCGACCGGATCGTGCTTGACAAGGAGGCTCCTCCACACGTCACGGTCACCCCGGCTAGGGCTGCAGCACCCCGTCGCCGCCCAAGGACAACGGAAGACCCCCGAGGAGTTCTCGGGACAGCGGGCGGCGATGCTCGCCTCGTTCAACGAGGTGCTTCCGGCAACGGATGAGTTCGCTGAGACGTGGTCGCGCTCGGAGGTGAAGAAAGAGGCGGCAGGAGCGAGCTCGACAAGGAGGCACCTCCCCACATCACGGAGGTCCCGGCCAAAGCTGCAGCAACCCGCCACCACCCAAGGACGGTGGTGACTAAAACTCCTTCTACCGTCGCTTGGGCATTTAATTTTCTATTTTGTTAGTTGGTTTAATTTATATTTTTTCTTTAAATTTGTACAAACTGCGTCGTGTTTGATCGAATCCCGTCATGTTTGGTTAATTTCACGCCGTTTCTAAATATTTGAATGTAATCCGTAATTTGTATAGGGGTGGCGCTGAAAACCAAAACCTCCCGTAAAAAAATCATAGCCGGAGCTTTCTATAGAACCGGCAAATCAACTCTGCCGGACATTGTGGGAAACGAGTGAAGATGCTCTAAATTAGTAAGATGTTCCAGCTTTAGTCTGTGCGCGAGATGGATCAAGCCGCCGGAGCAGCGATACTAGGATACTAGATCAGCAGATGCAACAACTAAAGGAGGCCACTCCGACGTGCTGAATTGGAGGGCACTCACACCGTCCCCCATCTCCAGCCAAAGCGTCCGGACTTTCCTTTTGTCTTGTCTCGCTGCTGTGGAATCCACCGATTCTGGAAGGAATAAAGCACCCGCAACAGGGCGATTCGAAGGCCAACGAAAGATAAAAAATAAAAGCACCCGCAAAATCATCTCACTGTACGATAACGTGCATACTGAGAAATATCACCGCCTAGCATGCAAGGCCTACCAGCTCAGAGACGATCAGGATTTCTTCGTACCTCTTTGTAACCGGGGCCGAAATAATTAAAAGTAAATAAAAAAACGTAAGTATAAGCCCTGAAATAGCTCGTACGGTCCGTTTATGTCTATATTGTTCAGTAATCATACGCGCAAACAAGGTGTACGCTGACAACCGAAACGTCCATGGGTAAAATATTTTGTTGACCACATCAGCTGGTAGAAACATTGAGTACATCTAGTATATCTATACGAGGGTATATAGGGTTTGACATAGGTTTTTGCGGGCTAAAAAAAGCACCGGGGAAAAGGGAGGAGGACACCAAAGCAAGCCTCTATATATAGGTGTAGCTCTACGTGGTGGACGTGGTAGTTTTGCTTCATAGGTCTAAATATATCTACTATAAAAAGTGTATTTTGAAATGTCTACAAATTCTGATTTTCCTTTCTAGATTTACAAAAAAAATTGCGAAACACAGACGCTCACATATGTGCACATACACTCACCCCTATGAACGCACGTACACCTTACCCCTATGAGCTGCTCCTTCGAGACACTGTGTCAAAGAACCTTCATCCAGTGGTTCTTGAGATTGAAAAAGTCACCATAGATGCCTTTCTCTGTCGATGGGAACATCGCCTCCCACTGAAGAATATTACGTCTTTATGAGACACCAAAGTGTTAAACCAGTGATTTGAACTCTGTTGGGCTGGAGATGTCATTGCACTCCTAACCACCCAACCACAGGTTGGTTCTCTTCTAGATTTACATTTGGACATGCTATATCTGTACACAAAATTTTGTAACAAAAAGATATTTCTTACAGGCTATGTAAAAAAAAGACAAAAACGAATCTCGTGTTAAGCCGTTTCGGAGCACAGAAAATTCTCTTTTTTATGCAAGTCACAAACCGCGAGACTTTATGTGTGAATATAGAATGTCCGGATATATGCTTAGAATATTTACTCATATTTTCTGATAATCTAAAAAAATTAAGCAGTGAGTGCATGTGCAACCATGAGCTAAGGCTTTTCACAATGAGAGGTTCTTAGGCAAAATGGTTATGTGGCATACTAGGTAAAATAGTTATGTGGCATACTGTATTGATGTTAGAGCATATCTAGCTGCGTCCCCCAAAGTGAGCCCCAAATGGCGCCGGATCGAGTGTTTAGGGGATGTGTTTTCTTCGTACCGCGTTTGGCGAATGTCGTCCCCAGCCGTGTCCCCCAAACACGGCCCTAAAAATTTTATAGTGTTTTCAAAAATAAAACTGTTTATTAAATATAGCATACAAAAAATATGGCTACCAATTTTTTTTCAAATTAAAATACAACAAACAATAAAACAACTAAACAAATATAATAAGTGGGGCTAGATCAAGGCTTCGCGACATTTGCTGATAATCCTTTGACCCTCCACATATGCTCAACAAGATTATTTTGAAGTTGCTCGTGAACATTGATGTCCCGGATCTTTGCGTGCATGGCGAGGAAATCAGTAAAATCTGCAGGCACCTCATGATCAACCTCCGCAAGAGGGCCCTGACACTCAAAGGGACCAACATGTCTCCTGACCTGATTCTTGCGGTCATCCTCGATGATCATGTCGATCACATAAGCCTGCATCACCTCCCACATTTGGTTGCGAGACCAGATTAGAGCAGGGTATCGGACAATTACAAATTGAGCTTGAAGCACACCAAATGCCCGCTCGTCATCCTTGATGTCTACGGGAGCTTATATTCTTGTAGACAGTGTTGGGCCTCCAAGAGCAGAGGTTTGTAGAACAGCAGCAAGTTTCCCTTAAGTGGGTCACCCAAGGTTTATCGAACTCAGGGAGGAAGAGGTCAAAGATATCCCTCTCATGCAACCCTGCAACCACAGAGCAAGAAGTCTCTTGTGTCCCCAACACACCTAATAGGTGCACTAGTTCGGCGAAGAGATAGTGAAATACAAGTGGTATGAATGAATATGAGCAGTAACGCAAGAAAACTAAACAAGCGATGATAAGTATTTAGGAACAAGGCCCAGGGATTAGACTTTCACTAGTGGACACTCTCAACATTGATCACAAAAGAATAAATAGATAGATGCTAGACTCTACACCCTCTTGTTGGATGATGAACACCACTAACTGTGTAGGATTACACGAACCCTCAATGCCGGAGTTAACAAGCTCCACAATATTCAATGTTCATATTTAAATAACCTTAGAGTGCATGACAGATCAACACAACTAAACCAAGTACTAACATAGCATGCACACTGTCACCTTCACACTATGTAGGAGGAATAGATCACATCAATACCATCATAGCAATAGTTAACTTCATAATCTACAAGAGATCATAATCATAATCTACGACAAGAACTACACGGTGCACACACTGTCACCATTACACCGTGAAGGAGGAATAGAGTACTTTAATAACATCACTAGAGTAGCACATATATGATATTCAACTAGATCACATAAAGAGAGATGAACCACATAGCTACGGCGGAGCCCTCAGCCCCGGGGTACTCCCTCCTCATCATGGAGACGCGATGGCGGTGAAGATGGCGGTGGAGACGGTGGTGGAGATGACTCCGGGCAATTCCCCGTCCTGGCAGGGTGCCGGAATAGAGACTTCTATCCCCCGAATTGGAGTTTCGCGATGTGGCGGCGCCCCTGGAGTCTTTCTGGAGTTTCGTCAAGAGGTACTGCGTTTTTAGGTCGAAAGGGATTAAATAGGCGAAGAGACGGAGGGGCCACGGGGCCTCCTCCCCATAGGCCAGCGCGGCGGTGGGCCCGCGGCCCTGTCGTGTGGGGCCCCCTAGCTCGCCTCCGACTCTCCTTCGGTGTTCGGCCTTCGGGAAAAATAGGATGTTTGGTCTTCGTTTCGTCGAATTCCGAGAATATTGCCCGAACAGCCTTTTTGGAACCAAAAACAACAGAAGAGCACTGTGGCATCTTGTTAATAGGTTAGTTCCGGAAAACGCATAAAAACGATATAAAGTGTGAACAAAACATGTAGGTATTGTCATAAAACAAGCATGGAACATCGAAATTATAGATACGTTGGAGACGTATCGCATCCCAAGCTTAGTTCCTACTCGTCCTAAGTCGGTAAACGATAAAAGATAATTTATGAAGTGACATGCTACCAACATAATCTTAATCATACTATTGTAAAGCATAAGAGATGAATGCAGCGATTCAAAGCAATGTTAATGCAATGAGTAAACAATTGAACCATATAGCAAAGACTTTTCATGAATAGTACTTTCAAGACAAGCATCAATAAGACTTGCATAAGAGTTACTCATAAAGCAATAAATTCAAAGTAAAAGCATTGAAGCAACACGAAGGAGATAAAAGTTTCAGCGGTTGCTTTCAACTTTAACATGTATATCTCATGGATAATTGTCAACACAAAGCAATATAACAAGTGCAATATGCAAGTATGTAGGAATCGATGCACAGTTCACACAAGTGTTTCCTTCTTGAGGTGGAGAGAAATAGGTGAACTGACTCAACATAAAAGGTAAAAGAATGGCCCTTCGCAGAGGGAAGCATTGATTGCTATATTTGTGCTAGAGCTTTGGTTTTGAAAACATAAAGAGAGCATAAAAGTAAAATTTTGAGAGGTGTTTGTTGTTGTCAACGAATGGTAGTGGGCACTCTAACTACCTCATCAACCAGACTTTCAAGAGCGGCTCCCATGAAGGACGTTATCTCTACCAGCAAGGTAGATCATCCCTCTTCTCTTTTGTTTACACATGTACTTTAGTTTAGTTTTTCTTTATTTATGGATGACACTCCTCCCAACCTTTTGCTTACACAAGCCATGGCTAACCGAATCCTCGGGTGCCTTCCAACATTCACATACCATGGAGGAGTGTCTATTTGCAAAATTAAGTTGCTTACTGATAGATCAGAGCAAAACATGTGAAGAGAATTATTAATGCAAGTTAATTAATTGGGGCTGGGCACCCCATTGCGGCTCTTTTTGCAAAATTATTGGATAAGCGGATGAGCCACTAGTCCATTGGTGAAAGTCTGTCCGAAGTAAATGACAAGATCGAAAGATAAAACACCACATACTTCCTCATGGGCTATAAAACATTGACACAAATCAGAGGTGATAATTTTTGAATTGTTTAAAGGTAGCACTCAAGCAATTTACTTTGGCATGGCGGAGAAATACCATGTAGTAGGTAGGTATGGTGGACACAAATGGCATAGTGGTTGGCTCAAGGATTTTGAATGCATGAGAAGTATTCCCTCTCGATACAAGGTTTAGGCTAGCAAGGTTATTTGAAACAAACACAAGGATGAACGTGCAGCAAAACTCACATAAAAGACATATTGTAAACATTATAAGACTCTACACCGTCTTCCTTGTTGTTCAAAACTCAATACTAGAAATTATCTAGACTTTAGAGAGACCAAATATGCAAACCAAATTTTAGCAAGCTCTATGTATTTCTTCATTAATAGGTGCAAAGTATATGATGCAAGAGCTTAAACATGAGCACAACAATTGCCAAGTATCACATTATCCAAGACATTTTACCAATTACTACATGTAGCATTTTCCGTTTCCAACCATATAGCAATTAACGAAGCAGTTTCAACCTTCGCCATGAACATTAAAAGCTAAGAACACATGTGTTCATATGAACCAGCGGAGCGTGTCTCTCTCCCACACAAGCATGTATTTATTCAGAGAATGAAAATAACAAACGAAAATAAAAGCACACAGACGCTCCAAGTAAAGTACATAAGATGTGAGTGAATAAAAATATAGTTTCAGAGAAGAAACTGATAAGTTGTCGATGAAGGGGATGCCTTGGGCATCCCCAAGCTTAGATGCTTGAGTCTTCTTGAAATATGCAGGGATGAACCACGGGGCATCCCTAAGCTTAGACTCTCACTCTTCTTGATCATAGTATATCATCCTCCTCTCTTGACCCTTGAAAACTTCCTCCACACCAAACTCGAAACTCATTAGAGGGTTAGTGCATAATCAAAAATTCACATGTTCAGAGGTGACACAATCATTCTTAACACTTCTGGACATTGCACAAAGCTACTGGAAGGTAATGGAACAAAGAAATCCATCCAACACGCAAAAGAGGCAATGCGAAATAAAAGGCAGAATCTGTCAAAAACAGAACAGTCCGTAAAGACGAATTTTAAAATGGCACCAGATTGCTCAGATGAAAATGCCCAAATTGAATGAAAGTTGCGTACATATCTGAGGATCACTCACGTAAATTGTCATAATTTTCTGAGTTACCTACAGAGAATTAGGCCCAGATTCGTGACAGCAAGAAATCTGTTTCTGCGCAGTAATCCAAATCTAGTAGTATGAACCTTACTATCAAAGACTTTACTTGGCACAACAATGCAATAAAATAAGATAAGGAGAGGTTGCTACAGTAGTAACAACTTCCAAGACTCAAATACAAAATAAAAGTACTGTGGCAAAATAAACACATGGGTTATCTCCCAAGAAGTTCTTTCTTTATAGCCATTAAGATGGGCAGTTTTAATGATGCACTTAAGAAATAGTATTTGAAGCAAAAGAGAGCATCAAGAAGCAAATTCAAAACACATTTAAGTCTAACCCACTTCCTATGCAAAGGAATCTTGTACACAAATGAATTCATGAAGAACAAAGTGACAAGCATAAGAGGATAAAACACGAGTAACTTCAAGATTCTCAACATAAAGAGGGGAAACTTAATATTATTAAGATGCATATAACCATGTTTCCCTCTCTCATAATAACTTTCAGTAGCATCATTAATGAAATCCACAATATACCCATTACTTAAAACATTCTTATCATGGCTCATATGTATAGAAGTATTATTAATTTTGGCATAAGAAGAGTTCTTCTCATTAATAGTAATTGGAGCAAGATTATTATCAAGAATTTGAACATGGTAAACAAGTTGCATATTAAGGGAATTGTTTTTGGCAATCCAATCATGACTATGACAAGTTTCATAAGAATAATTATAACCTATATCATAGCATTCTTTATAATAATCATTAAAGGTCGGAGGCACAGTGTCATCATAAGAAATAGAATAGTTATCTTTCACAGTTGGTTTATCTGTGACCATACCATCATTGTTATTAGAAGGAGATGTATCAAACACATAATGATCAGTAGCAAAAGGATTTTCAAACACCTCTTCCCCCTTAGAGCTTTCTATATCATTATGGGAGGAAGCATGGATAGCACTGATACTATGGCAATTATTATCATCATCATTTTCAGAATTAGTTTCCCAGAGATTTGCAATATCAAAAGTAGTGTGCTCATTCAAATCATGATCACTAATGTATGTAAAGGGCATAGGAAGATCATTGTATTCAGATTCATTATCATAATAATCATTAGGAGCAACATACTTACGGTTACCTATCGTTATCTCATACACGCGGGGATATCCGTTACCTCTTTCTTTTTATTCCCCTTCTTCTTCTTCTTCTTCTTCTTCTTCTTCTTCTTCTTCTCCTTTTCCTCGTTCCCTTCTTTAGGAGGGAGAGGCTTGATGGGAGGCTTCTCCACATAACCTGATTTATTTCCAGAAACAATAGAAGAAACTTGGGAGGATTCCTCCTTTTCATTAATAAGTTCAAAACACACAACGGTCCTATCATATTTTGGCAAGGTGTCATCTTCTAAAATATTTTGTATGTAAGTATTTGTATGGCAATTATCAATGCAATAAGAAAAACACCCATGCAGGACATCATCAACATCAAGATCATTAATATCTAACAAAGAAATTTTTCTTGATAACTCTTCACACCACAAAAATAAAGTGAGTTCATCATGTTGATTAGGAGTAATTTCATCATCACAATACAAATTTGCAGTGCTCATGGGGTTCAAATTATCATTGGAGGAGCATTGAAAATTAAAATGACCCACTCTATGGCAAAGTTCACAAATAAAAGGATAGAGGACACAAACTTTTTTACCAAGATCATCTAGCGCCCTAGACCACTTTCTAGTTTTTTCATTAGTATGATGGATACAATATTCATCTTCGATTTGATTAATTCCACAAGGTCTATGCATTCCAAAAATTAACATGCTTATAGGAAATAGCATTCTTAGGAGTTTGAGCATGTCTATTGCAATCATTAACAACAATTTCATCTTTCATACAAGCCTCTTTAAAAGGTTCATGATACTTATCAAAATTCTTCCTAGGCAATTCAAAATGAGAGGCAAAGGCTTTATAAAGATTTGCAGCAACTTGAGAGTCAAGACCATAGGTAGCACTCATATTTCGAAATTTCCCAGTATCCATAAAAGTTTCAATGCATTCATAATCATAGTTTATACCTGATTCTTTACCTTTGTCGTTCTCCCAATCTTCAGCGTTCTCCTGAATCCGATTAAGAAGGTCCCATTTAAACTCTTCTTTATTGCGCGTGAATGATCCAACAAGAAGTATCCAGCAAGGTCTTGTCTTGAAAAGAAAGTCTTGCATAGAAATTATCAATAATAACATTACCGGGAAGCTCATGAATGGGGCATTTGAGCATTAAAGACTTCAATCTCCCAAGCTTGGGCAATACTCTCTCCATCATGAGGCCAGAAATTATATATTCAGTTTCGGTCTTTGTGAATTTCACTTGGAGGATAGAATTTAGAATAAAATAGAGGCACAATATCCTTCCAATCAAGAGGATGCTCATCCTTCAGCAGTTTATACCAATGCGCCGCTTCACCAGACAACGACATAGAGAATAATTTCTTCTTCACTTCATCCATAGAGATACTGCACATGAATAACCCGCATAATTCATGCAAAAACATAAATGATCTCCAGGATGGACGGTTCCATCCCCTTCATAGCGGTTATCCATAACACGTTCAATAATTTTCATAGGTATTTTATATGGAATACTTTCAGTAGGTGCATTTAAAATATCACAAGCATCATTAGAGTTATCGCATATGGGAGATAAAGTATTATCAGAGCAAATCTTCTCCCCTAAAGATGGGAAGCTAAAAAGATCACAAAAACTAGCTTCCCCAAGACTTCTCCATAGCATTAGCAGTAATTGCATTCATAGTAATAACATCGCTACTAGCATGCAAATAAGGTTCCATAGGTTTTTTAATTTCGCATCAAACAATTCTAAATCGGAAAAAGATTAAAAAGCTCACCAAATTTTTTGTTGTTTTCCATTATGCCTAACTAGTGAAAATAAAAACAAGAAACAAAAAGATGCAATTGCAGAATCTAAAGGAGATAGCTTCGAGCACTCACACACCGGCAACGGTGCTAGGAAATAGCTTAGTAGTCGGAGGATGTGAATACCTTTTACCTTACCTCCCGGCAAGGCGCCAAAAAATAGCTTGATGTCTACGGGAGCTTCTATTCTTGTAGACGTGTTGGGCCTCCAAGAGCAGAGGTTTGTAGAACAGCATCAAGTTTCCCTTAAGTGGATCACCCAAGGTTTATCGAACTCAGGGAGGAAGAGGTCAAAGATATCCCTCTCATGCAACCCTGCAACCACAAAGCAAGAAGTCTCTTGTGTCCCCAACACACCTAATAGGTGCACTAGTTCGGTGAAGAGATAGTGAAATACAAGTGGTATGAATGAATATGAGCGGTAGTAGAAAACGGAACAAGCAGCGATAGCAATATTTAGGAACAAGGCCTAGGGATTAGACTTTCACTAGTGGACACTCTCAACATTGATCACATAACGAGAATAAATAGATAGATGCTAGACTCTACACCCTCTTGTTGGATGATGAACACCACTTGTGTAGGATTACACGAACCCTCAATGCCGAGTTAACAAGCTCCACAATATTCAATGTTCATATTTAAATAACCTTAGAGTGCATGACAGATCAACACAACTAAACCAAGTACTAACATAGCATGCACACTGTCACCTTCACACTATGTAGGAGGAATAGATCACATCAATACCATCATAGCAATAGTTAACTTCATAATCTACAAGAGATCATAATCATAATCTACGACAAGAACTACACGGTGCACACACTGTCACCATTACACCATGAAGGAGGAATAGAGTACTTTAATAACATCACTAGAGTAGCACATAGATGATATTCAACTAGATCACATAAAGAGAGATGAACCACATAGCTACGCGGAGCCCTCAGCCCGGGGGTGAATTACTCCCTCCTCATCATGGAGACAGCGATGGCGGTGAAGATGGCGGTGGAGACGGTGGTGGAGATGACTCGGGGGCAATTCCCCGTCCGACCAGTCAGGGCAGACTCTGTCCCCGAATTGGAGTTTCGCGATGTGGCGGCGCCCCTGGAGTCTTTCTAGAGTTTCGTCAAGAGGTTTGCGTTTTTAGGTCGAAAGGGCTTAAATAGGCGAAGAGACGGAGTCGGAGGGGCCACGGGCCTCCTCCCCATAGGCGGCGCGGCCGGGGTGGGAGCCCGCGCGGCCTGTCGTGTGGGGCCCCCTAGCTCGCCTCAGACTCTCCTTCGGTGTGGCCTTCCGGAAAAATAGGATGTTTGGTCTTCGTTTCGTCGAATTAGAATATTGCCCGAACAGCCTTTCTAGAACCAAAAACAGCGAAAACGCGGCTTTGTGGCATCTTGTTAATAGGTTAGTGAGGAAAACGCATATAAAGTGTGAACAAAACATGTAGGTATTGTCATAAAACAAGCATGGAACATCAGAAATTATAGATACGTTGGAGACGTATCAATCCTTCATGCAAGCCTCTTGTCTCGAAGTAAAGTGGCAATTCTTCTAACCTGATAGAGCCGGGTGATAACCCACAAGTATAGGGGATCGCAACAGTCTTCGAGGGAAGTAAAACCCAAATTTATTGATTCGACACAAGGGGAGGTAAAGAATACTTATAAGCCTTAACAATTGAGTTGTCAATTCAGCTGCACTGGAAAAGCACTAGTAACGGGGTGATGTGAAAGTAGAAGTGATATGAGAGCAATAGTGGTAACACAGCAGTAGCAGTAATATGAAAGCAATGGCACCAGAAAATAGTTGATACTACTTCCAATGTCATGTAGAACAGTATATGATGATGAGAGATGGACCGGGTTCCAAGCTATCTACACTAGTGGTAACTCTCCAATAACAAGTGTTGGGTGAACAAATTACAGTTGGGCAATTGATAGGATTGAAATAGCATTAAGACGGAACATCAAGATTATTAATCATGTAGGCATGTTTTCCATATATAGTCATACGTGCTCGCAATGAGAAACTTGTACAACATCTTTTGTCCTACCAGCCGGTGGCAGCCTCTAGGGAATCTACTGGAAATTAAGGTACTCCTTTTAATAGAGCAACGGAGCAAATTAACACTCCGTGAAAACATGTGATCCTCATACCTAAGCCTTCCCCTCCAGTTATCCCAGTTGCTGTCACTCTGGGGCCTCGGGTTCCAGACATAGACATGTGCAAACAACTTGTAGATACAATCTAAGAAATAAGTGTAGAGCTTAAATCTAAGATCATGCCACTTGGGCCCTAGTGACAAGCATTAAACACAACAAGATTGCAACAACAATAACTTCATAAACTTTATAGATAGACTAATCATAATGTAACAATCCATCGGATCCCAACAAACACAACCGATTACATGAGATGAATCTCAATCATGTAAGGCAGCTCATGATCATTGTATTGAAGTACATGGGGGAGAGAATACCAACTAGCTACGGCTAGAACCCGTAGTCCATGGGGAACTACTCACGGAGCATGATGGAGGCGGTGGCGTCGATGGAGATGGCTTCTGGGGCACTTCCCCGTCCCGGGGGTGCGGAGCAGAGACCTGTCCCAATTGGTTTCGCGATGGTGGCGCCCCCTGGTCTTTCGGAGTTTCGTCAATTGGTATCGCGTTTTTGGAGTCGAAAGGGGTCTTATGGGTGAGGCGGCGCGGGAGGCGCACCGGGCGCCCTCCCCATAGGCGCGCGGCAGGAGCTGCCGCGCGGCCCTATGGTGTGGGGCCCCGGGCCTCCTCTGGGTCTCCTTCGGTGTTCTGGTCCGTCTCGGTGAATTGTGATGTTTGGTCTTCGTTTCGTCGAATTCCGGAATATTTCCCGAACAGCCTTCTGGAACCAAAAACAGCAGAAAACGAACGGCACTTCGGCATCTTGTTAATAGGTTAGTTCCGGAAAACGCATAAAAACATTATAAAGTGTGAGCAAAACATGTAGGTATTGTCATAAAACAAGTATGGAACATCAGAAATTATAGATACGTTGGAGACGTATCACCGGGATTGTTTTGACAAAAGTGGCCCATTTTGGATATATACCATCAGCTAGATAATAGCCTTTGGTATATTCGTGGCATTGATCTCATAGTTGCATGGTGGATTATGACCTTCCACTCGTTTGCTGAACACCGGAGACCGCTGCAACACGTTGATGTCATTGTGTGATCCCGCCATACCAAAGAAAGAATGCCAAATCCACATGTCATAATCTGCCACAGCTTCAAGCACCACACTGCAATATCCATGATGCCCTTTGTATATACCTTGCCAAGCAAACGGGCAGTTCTTCCGTGACCAGTGCATGCAATCGATGCTTCCAAGCATCCCAGGGAATCCTCTCGCAGCATTTTGTGTCATGATCCTTGCAGTCTCTTCTTCAGTTGGCCCTCTCAAGTAGTATTTGCCAAACTTTCGCACCACAGCTAGGCAAAACTTGTACATGCACTCAATGGCAGTAGACTCACTCATGCGAAGGTAGTCGTCCTGTGTATCGGCATGTGATCCGTATGCAAGCATCCTCATGGCGGTGGTGCACTTCTGAATCGACGAGAACCCGACAATGCCTACATCGTCGTGCTTCAGCTTGAAGTAGGGGTCGAACTCTCGAACGTCGTGGAGGATATTCATGAACAAACCCTTGCTCATCCTATACCGGCGTCGAAAATGTTTGGCCCGTGTTGCGTCATCTGTGAAGTAGTCGCTGTGTAGCATGGTATGCCCCTCCATACTCTGTCGGGGCTTCGACTTCTTTCTGCCTGGTGTTCAACCTCCGCGGCGTGGCCTCTTCCACTTCTCCGCCTCGGCGTCAAGCATGTTCTGGAGGGACACGATGATCAGCAAATGCTCCCGAATGTCGTCGTCGAAGGCTTGCTCGTCCTTGCTGGCGTGTAGTTGACGTGGGAGTTAGAAATCTTTGTGGTGTAAATTTTCTTCAGATCCCCGGCAATGGCGCCAGAAAAAGAGCTTGAATGTGCGAATTAACACGTCCGTTGGGAACCCCAAGAGGAAGGTATGATGCGCACAGTAGCAAGTTTTCCCTCAGAAAGAAACCAAGGTTTATCGAACAGGAGGAGCCAAGAAGAACGTTGAAGGTTGATGGCAGCGGGATGTAGTGCGGCACAACACCAGGGATTCCGGCGCCAACGTGGATCTGCACAACACAACCAAAGTACTTTGCCCCAACGTGACAGTGAGGTTGTCAATCTCACCGGCTTGCTGTAACAAAGGATTAGATGTATAGTGTTGATGATGATTGTTTGCAGAAAACAGTAGAACAAGTATTGCAGTAGATTGTATTCGATGTAAAAGAATGGACCGGGGTCCACGAGTTCACTAGAGGTGTCTCTCCCATAAGATAAATAGCATGTTGGGTGAACAAATTACGTCGGGCAATTGACAAATAGAGGGCATGACCATGCACATACATGATATGATAAGTATAGTGAGATTTAATTGGGCATTACGACAAAGTACATAGACCGCTATCCAGCATGCATCTATGCCTAAAAAGTCCACCTTCAGGTTATCATCCGAACCCCTTCCGGTATTAAGTTGCAAACAACAGACAATTGCATTAAGTATGGTGCGTAATGTAATCAATAACTACATCCTCGGACATAGCATCAATGTTTTATCCTAGTGGCAACAACACATCCACAACCTTAGAACTTTCTGTCACTGTCCCAGATTTAATGGAGGCATGAACCCACTATCGAGCATAAATACTCCCTCTTGGAGTTAAGAGTAAAAACTTGCCAGAGCCTCTACTAATAACGGAGAGCATGCAAGATCATAAACAACACATAGGTAATAGATTGATAATCAACATAACATAGTATTCTCTATCCATCGGATCCCAACATACAACATACGGATAGATGATCTTGATCATGTTAGGCAGCTCACAAGATCCGACAATGAAGCACATGAGGAGAAGACGACCATCTAGCTACTGCTATGGACCCATAGTCCAGGGGTGAACTACTCACTCATCACTCCGGAAGCGACCATGGCGGTGAAGAGTCCTCCGGGAGATGATTCCCCTCTCCGAGGGTGCGGAGCGATCTCTGAATCCCGAGATGGGATTGGCGGCGGCGGCGTCTGGAAGGTTTTCCGTATCGTGGCTCTCGTGCGGGGGGTTTCGCGACAAAGACTATATGTAGGCGGAAGGGCTGCCTCGGAGGGGTTACGGGGCCCCACACAGCGAGGACGCGGGCCCGGGCCGCGCAGCCGTGTGTGTCGCGGCGCCCGTGGCCCACTTCGTCTTCTCTTCGGTCTTCGAGGCTTCGTGGCAAAATAGGCCCCTGGGCGTTGATTTCGTCCAATTCCGAGAATATTTCCTTACTAGGATTTAAAACCAAAAGCAGAAAACAACAAGTGGCTCTTCGACATCTCGTTAATAGGTTAGTGCGGAAAATGCATAAATATGTCATAAAGTATGCATAAAACATGTAGATATCATCAATAATGTGGCATGGAACATAAGAAATTATCGATACGTCGAGACGTATCGGCATCCCCAAGCTTAGTTCCTACTCGTTCCGAGTAGGTAAACGATAACAAAGATAATTTCTGGAGTGACATGCCATCATAACCTTGATCATACTATTGTAAGCATATGTAGTGAATGCAGCGATCAAAACAATGGTAATGACATGAGTAAACAAATGAATCATAAAGCAAAGACTTTTCATGAATAGTACTTTCAAGACAAGCATCAATAAGTCTTGCATAAGAGTTAACTCATAAAGCAATAAATCAAAGTAAAGGTATTGAAGCAACACAAAGGAAGATTAAGTTTCAGCGGTTGCTTTCAACTTATAACATGTGTATCTCATGGATATTGTCAATGTAAAGTAATATAACAAGTGCAATATGCAAGTATGTAGGAATCAATGCACAGTTCACACAAGTGTTTGCGTCTTGAGGTGGAGAGAGATAGGTGAACTGACTCAACATAAAAGTAAAAGAAAGGAGCCCTTCACAGAGGGAAGCATTGATTGTTATATTTGTGCTAGAGCTTTGGTTTTGAAAACAAGAAACAATTTTGTCAACGGTAGTAATAAAGCATATGTATCATGTAAATTATATCTTACAAGTTGCAAGCCTCATGCATAGTATACTAATAGTGCCCGCACCTTGTCCTAATTAGCTCGGATTACCGGGATTATCATCGCAATACACATGTTTTAACCAAGTGTCACAAAGGGGTACCTCTATGCCGTCTGTACAAAGGTCTAAGGAGAAAGTTCGCGTTGGATTTCTCGCTTTTGATTATTCTCAACTTAGACATCCATACCGGGACAACATAGAACAGATAATGGACTCCTCTTTAATGCATAAGCATGTAGCAACAATTAATGTTCTCATATGAGAATGAGGATATATGTCCAAAGCTGAAACTTCCACCATGATTCATGGCTTTAGTTAGCGGCCCAATGTTCTTCTCTAACAATATGCATGCTCTAACCATTAAATGAGTGGTAAATCTCCCTTACTTGAGACAAGACGGACATGCATAGCAACTCACATGATATTCAACAAAGAGTAGTTGGTGGCGTCCCCAGGAACATGGTTATCGCACAACAGAAACTTAATAAGAGATAAAGTGCATAAGTACATATTCAATACCACAATAGTTTTTAAGCTATTTGTCCCATGAGCTATATATTGCAAAGGTAAAGAATGGAAATTTTAAAGGTAGTGTTATCACCAGAATTTGACCGGATCAGAGGTGGGCCGCGATTAAGATGGGCTTGAAGAATATACCTGGAAGAAATACATGAATCGGCCTGGTATACAAAGTTTGGGCTAGTTTGCCCGTGTATCTGTAAATATAGTAGGATACGTGTCGGTTAGATAGAATTTGGCTCGTGCACAGTTGGGATTATTCCCATGTTAGAAAGTCTACGGACTATAAATATGTATCTAGGGTTATTGAGAAAGACAACAATCACGTTCATCACAAACCAATCTAGGCGCATCGCCAACCCCTTGTTTCGAGGGTTTCTTAGGGTAAGCATCATGCTTCTAGATCGCATCTTGCGATCTAGGCGTCTACGTTTATTCGTTGTTCATGCATTGCTCATGCTGAAGCCTTGTTGATGGCGAGCAACGTAGTTATCATAGATGTGTTAGGGTTAGCATTGTTTCATCGTGTCATATGCTTTCGTCCATGCAACCCTTAGACGTCTAGCCGCCCTTACAACTATCTTAGGTGTAAGGGCGGCACCCCGCTTGATCATTATTTAGTAGATCCGATCCGTTATGATTGCTCCTTGTTCTTCAAGGATTAGTTTAATATCTACATAGTTAGGCCTTGCAAACGGGTTGAAGGATCCAGTAGCACGTAGGGTGTAGTTTGCTAGCCCTAGATGAGATGTTCCGGGATCAACTTCATGTTGGTTTTTAGGCCTTGTCTAGGGTCGGTTTATTATTACCGTGCGTAGCTGCCAGGCTCAATCACGTGTAGGATGTTCCGATTATGTGGTGAAAACCCTAAATCGTCGTAGGTCGTTTTAGCTTTATATTGATCAAGCAGGACCACCATGTGATCGTATACCTCATCGGATCATGGGTGGATCGGCTCCTTGAGCCGATTCACGGGACAACCTGAGAGCCGATCGAGGCTCGTATTTAATGTTTACGTGTATGCATGCAGGAAACTAGCGAAGCAAATCCATCACCTTCCTGACCAGGTATAGGTGTGGCACGCCCTTGCACCGGCATCGGACGTGCGTGCAGGAGGCTTTGCGGGACGTCGCTCGAGGGACCAGGGGCTAGCCGCGATCTGGAGCCTCCGGCTCTCTTGTGTTGCCCGTCGCGCTCGCCGGTGGGTTTCGACCCAACACGTGCAGCACGCCGGTGGGACGAGTCTTCGACATCAAGCATCGCCATCTACATCGAGATGGCGGAAGGTACTCAGTCACGTACGAAGATCGGCGAGGAGCTCAAGAAGAAGTATGACGAGGTCAAGCTATCCTCGAAGCGACCTCATCGGCTCTTTCCGAGAGAACCCGCTAACACGGCATCAGGTGGAAATGGTTCTCACCTGAAGGCACGCTCGATGGAGTGGACCTTTCCGCCCCTTCAGAAGAACGCACCAGGTCTCTGCGTCAGGAGATTAATTTCATGGTAGCTCATTCGCTGCACCGCCATTCGAGAGCCCGGTGAACACTTTGGAGCGTGTCGCCTTCGGGTTCCAGGAAATCATGAGGCATCAGCACTCTCCGTCAGGACCAGCTTTAGGGACTCACCAAGGAGAGATACCACTCCAGTCCCGACCGTGCTGTTCGCGTTGGCAGCACCGAAGTGCCGGTTCCCGGCATCGTCGTCTACAAGATCGGTGGTGACCCTAGTGATTACCAGTTCTTGTATGAGGCGCCTAAGGAGATCCCTCACGGATACACGTGCACATACATGCGGACGCGGCGGGGCACTCACGAACGGACGCAACAACGGGGACTTACGGAACGGCGGAGGAACCGGAACAGCTCTTGAGAAGCGAGACGTGGCTAGCTAATTATGCCACCGACGAACCTCGAGAGCTCAACTCCTGAGTTGGCTCAGAGCTTGAGAAGCAGCGTGGCTGGCTAAGTATGCCACTCCGGCGAATCTTGAGTTCGACTCCTGCAGCCAGCACCGCGGATCAGATCGTACAATCTTGAGAGACCAGTTCGGCATGGTGCCGAAGAACAATCGGCTATTCCAAGCCATACCCCAACGAGTACGATTTGATCCTACTACCACCCAAATATCGGCTCCCTGAATTCTCCAAGTTCGGTGGGTCAGATGGCTCGATTCAATCGAACACGTGAGCGATTTGGCGCTGGGCACGATCTCAGCATCAGATGAACTCGTGTGAGGTTCTTGCACAGTCCCTCACGGATCGGCTTTCGGGTGGTACGCATCGCTGCCACCGGACTCAATCCGGACTTGGAAGCGATTGGAAGAAAGTTCCACATGCGGTATCACTCAGAGGCCGGCTGGCATTGCCAATCTAGCACAAGTACGACAGAAGCGCGGAGAAACGGTGTCGAGAATACATCCGGCGCTTCAGGACCGTTAGGAACGATGCTATTCGGCTCGTGTGACGAAAAAGAAGCAGTCGAGTTGGCGGTGGTGGGTCTCGCATCACCGATCAAGGATGTGGCCTCCCAAGCAGACTACCCTTCAGGCGCATATGGTGCGAAGCGTCATATGAACGGCGCCACCAGTGTACCGGGATAAATTCAAGCGTGCGGTGGTCCTGGTTGAGGCAGATGAAGATGAAGGCTCTGCGGGAGATCAAGAGGTAGCAGTGGCTGAATGGACTCGGGGGGCAAGCCCCGTGTCTTGCAAATGGGTTAAGCCGCAAGGTCCTCCAAGAGGGTTTGACTTCGACGTGACCAAAGCTGAGCAAATTTTCGACCTCTTACTTAAGGAGAAGCAGCTAAAGGTACCCGAAGGCCACAAAATCCCCACGGCGCAGGAGCTGAACGGAAAGCCATACAACAAGTGGCATAACACGTTCACCCATACCACCAACGACTGCAGGGTGGCGTGCAGATCCAAATGGCGATAGAACAAGGGCGTCTAATTTTTAGCCATACGCCATAAAAGTCACACATCCCTTCCGCCGTTAACATGGTGGAGTGCACTTGGGAGGTGCAGGCCGGGTTTCTCGTTCCATCAACATGGTAGGACACAGGCACCACTCGGTATGGACGAGACGAGGGCAGCTGCTCTCATAACAAGGACAAAGAGGAAGCCGTTCCACGCGACGGCTCCGACACGATGGCAAGCGCTACATCACGGAGGGAGAAGTGAAGAATGTGAGATATCAGTGACCTCTCTCTGATCACCTCCTCAGCAAATACGTGAGTCGATACGACCAACGCCGATGATACGACAACGGTGACGAAAGAGATCGTCTGGCTAGCAGGGACGCTAGGAGACATCGTCGGCATGATCGCGATGAGGAGAGATATGAGCGCCACGCCAAGGAAAAGTCAAGAGAGTAAGACGAGCGTGGATAGGGCTTGGGACTGTCCCTTCTTGGACAACTGGCTGGGATTCGGGAATGAGCCGATTGCCTTTGATCGCAACTGAGAATGTAGAGAGAAGAAGAAGGGTGCAGGTGACGTGTCCGTGTTCAACGTCTAGGGCCTCTCCCGCCTCGGAACAAGCACGCTGAGTCCTCTCGGGTGGAAGATCTCGAGGAGTTAGAAGACGATGATGAAGAAGAAGAGATAAGTACCACCGGCCAAGGTGGTGCCTGATGGACTCAGCCGTTCCCAAAGCGTAGGGTTCAGCGACTACGTGGTTTGGAGGAAGCCGAAAGGTTATACGCACACGTTAAGGAAGGCGCGGCCTGATCGGCCGCGAAAATTCAGCGAACCCTGGAAGAAGGCCACAAAGGAAAGAGTGGCGCCCAGAGACAAGGAAAGCCGATGATGAGACATCGGCTGGCACAACATGGTGTTCATCCTTAGGCGGAGTTTAGTGCTCCGAGGATTAGGCGAAGCACATGGCACAACTTGCACTGCGGCCCACGGCTAGTTATCTTTGAGAAGCCACGAGAAAGAAGCTACGGACACACAGAAGGCCTGTACTTGCGAAGTTATATCAATGGGCAGCCTGTCAACAAGATGCTGGTGGACACCGAAGCGGCAGTCAACATCATGTCATACTCCATGCTACGTCGGTTGGGACGCTCTAGCTCGGATCTGATCAAGACCAACATTACACTGAGCGATTTCAACGGCCAAGCATCTGAAGCACAAGGTGTTCTGAACGTGGATCTGACCATAGGAAGAAAAACCATCCCTACGATGTTCTTTATTGTCGATAGCAAGAGCACCTATGCTGTCCTGCTAGGGAGAGATTGGATCCACGCCAACTGTTGCATTCCATCCATGATGCACCAATGTTTAATACAGTGGGATGGAGATGAAGTAAGTCGTCCACGCAGATGACTCAGCCGAGATTTCAACGGGTGGCATGAACGTTGGGAGACGAGGCCAAGAGCCCTCTCAGGCATCACTTTGGGCATTGCGAGCGCATCGATGTGACGAAGGACGGGGTGAGGCTAGTCTTATCCACCGGCCTGACCGTGTAACAAGAGCAAAATCTATGGACGTACGTGGCAAGGCCGATCCTTGTGATCGGCCCCAAAAAATAAAAGGGATAATCTTGTCTCAAGCATGTCACGTGGTTATAGTAAAGCAAGACCAAGATGTAAACCTTCATTGAGCGATTCAATCAACATGGAGGCCGATTCCAGCAATCGGCCAAAATTATCCTCACCATACGTTCTGCCCGTGTTCAACGTCGATCTAACGGGCGGCGGAAAGCTGGGATACAGGTTCACGTCGGCTGATGAGCTGGAAGAAGTAAACATTGGTCCTAACGGGGCCGACGTTCAAATATAGTGCCTTAGCTAACTACAGAGCCGATATCGGTTACACGTGATTCGGCTCGGGGCACCTAATCGGACGAACATGTGCGATACATGTGCAGTGAAATATTGGGGGCCGATAGAAAAATCGGCCACAGTAAAAAAAAAATTCATAATGTACAGCCGATGCACAGACATGGACTTTAGAACTAAGAACCAAAGCCGATGCACAGCCATCGACTCTAGTACAAATTACACAGGATCTACCAGCTGCGTGTTCAAGGCGCGGGTTTCGGCCAAGTCGGTCTTCAGTTCAGCTTCGAGGCCTTCTGCTTCCTCGAGGGAGTGAACGATGAGAGCTTCCTCAGCTTCAATGAGTTGTTTTTGTTGCCCGAACCTTCTCTTCGAGGACCTCCAACCCTTTGCGCAGGGTCGCCAGTTCAGCAGTGCTGTCAGATGTGTCAGTTTTGGCGTCCAAGGCAGCCTGTTGCTCATTAAGCCGTTGGCATTGGTCTGCAATATCGGCTTTCAACGGAAGAAGAGATGATCGGCTCTGGTGTTCTGCTGTCGGTTTGGCCAAGTTGGCCACCTTCTCAACTACACTCGTAGAAGTTGCTAGGGCCAGAGTGGCGGATGGCATGGGTACCTCCTCGACTTCCCCATTGGAGGTGTCATCAGTCTGCAAATGGAGAGGCTTGCGGTTCCTTGCGGGCTCTCTTTATGCATCGGCTCTCTGTGCGTAGGCTGCCCTGCCCCGCTCTAATGGGAGTTTGGGAAACGGCAGGTTCAGTGGATGACCTTTTCTTGGAAGCCGACGGTGGCAAGTCTGGCTGACTCTGCGTGGTGGTTTTCTCAGAATTGCTCGAGCTCGAGTCTCTTCGATTGAACTGTGTGTCCTCACTAGAGTTTTCTTCAGTAGAGGTTTGTAGAAGAACTACGAGTATGCTGCAGAAGCCTAGAAGGATGAATGAAATCAGCCAAAGCATGGGCGGAACTTACGTGCAAGCCTTCTTTAGCTGGAGTAGGGCTTTGGCGCCTCAGAGTCTTCCTGGCAGCTACTTTCCTCACCGCTGTTCTCGCCTTGACTGAGGCTCGGGGGGCAGCTGACCTAGTAGACACTCTGCTTTTTGAAGCCGATTTAGGTGTCATCGGCTGGCTCTGCATCACAACCTTCTTCAAAGGTGGTGAGATTTTGCAAAAGAGGACCACCGGAGCTGTTGGGAGGAATCTGAAAGGGGAGCCGTCATCACCTACAGGGTCTGGACCGTCCTGTTGCTGCAAGGAGATGAAGGGACATCATCGGCAAAACTATCTAACCTGAAGGAGACTGGATTTTCAAAACAGCCGATGAACAGCCATCGGCTTTAGGGTTGCAAAGTATTATGGTCAGATATTAAATTACAGTCTGAATTTGAGGAGTGCTTGGATGACTGTCTAAATTGGTATTTGAGTCTGGCTTCATGGGCGTTTGAGGCGAAAAGCGATACGTTGCTATCGGTTCTTGGTGCGGCAAATGAAAGACTTGAAATTGGATAAATGGAGAGTCAAATTGGAAGAACAGTTCTTATTGATTCAAAGGAACGGCTTTACAAGAAAGAGCCGATGGATCTCAAAAGGATCATCCGATGCCTAATGCACTACTACTACTAGTCCTATGCTACTAGTCCTAGTCTAAGGGCCGTTGTTGCCCTCGTCGGTGTTGTCGTGGCTGCCGTCGGCGCTGCTGCCGGCGGGCTCCTCGTAGCTGCTGCCGTAACCTTCGGCAGGGGCCCCGTACTCCTCCTCGTCATCATCGTCGTCGTCATCATCATCCGACCCGGCGCGGAAGCGCTTCATCGGAGGGTACTAGTCGGAGGAGGTGTCCTCCTCCACTTCTTCATCCTCCTTATCGGAAGAGATGTCTTCGCCCCAGGGAGCATCATCGTCGTCCTCCTCCTCCGAATCCCCATCAATGAGGAAATGAAGGTTGTCCTCCCCATCGGCCAGGGATTCATCATCCTCTGACCAGACGGAGAAGTCCCAGTCCGCCTCGTCCCATCGCTCCGGGGCGTGTATGTCCTCCGGCGTCGACTCGCGGGAGGAGGAAGACCGGTAGGAAAGACCGGAGGAGGAAGAGGGAAGGAGTCCATGGTGGAAGAAGGGTTTTTCGAGTACTACAGAGGAACAGAGGATGAGGAGGGGATGAAGAAGCAAACTGCTCGATGCGGTTAAATAAAAGGGGTATAGTGGAGATTTAATGCCACTACGGTTTCCGAGGAAGTGATGTTAAAGCTATCAAATCTTGCGAGAGAAGTTGATAAGGCAAGGCATCATGATGAAGGAGACTGTGACGGTTCTGCTCCACGACATGACCCGACGAAGAAAAAGCGAGTGATTTTGGGTCATTTCCAAAACCAGGGGGGCATGTGTTATCACCAGAATTTTTGGATCAGAGGTGGGCCGCGATTAAGATGGGCTTGAAGAATATACCGGAAGAAATACATGAATCGGCCTGGTATACAAAGTTTGGGCTAGTTTGTATATAAATATAGTAGGATACGTGTCGGTTAGATAGAATTTGGCTCGTGCACGGTTGGGATTACTCCCGTTAGAAAGTCTACGGACTATAAATATGTATCTAGGGTTATTGAGAAAGACAACAATCACGTTCATGAGAAACCAATCTAGGCGCATCGCCAACCCCTTGTTTCGAGGGTTTCTTCGGGTAAGCATCATGTTGCCTAGATCGCATCTTGCGATCTAGGCGTACCTATTCGTTGTTCATGCGTTGCTCGTGTTGAAGCCTTGTTGATGGCGAGCAACGTAGTTATCATAGATGTGTTAGGGTTAGCATTGTTTCATCGTATCATATGCTTTCGTCCATGCAACCCTTAGACGTCTAGCCGCCCTTACACCTATCTTAGGTGTAAGGGCGGCACCCCGCTTGATCATTATTTAGTAGATCCGATCCGTTATGATTGCTCCTTGTTCTTCAAAGATTAGTTTAATATCTGCATAGTTAGGCCTTGCAAACGGGTTGAAGGATCCAGTGGCACGTAGGGTGTAGTTTGCTAGCCCTAGATAAGATGTTCCGGGGATCAACTTCATGTTGGTTTTTAGGCCTTGTCTAGGGTCGGTTTATTATCACCGTGCGTGGCTGCCAGGCTCAATCACGCGTAGGATGTTCCGATTATGTGGTGAAAACCCTAAATCGTCGTAGGTCGTTTTAGCTTTATATTGATCAAGAAGGACCACCATGTGATCGTATACCTCATACGGATCATTGGTGGATCGGCTCCTTGAGCCGATTCACAGGACAACCTGAGAGCCGATCGAGGCTCGTATTTAATGTTTACGTGTATGCCATGCAGGAAACTAAGCGAAGCAAATCCATCACCTACGACCGGTATAGGTCAGGTGGCACGCCTAGCACCGGCATCGGACGTGCGTGCCGAGGCTGCGGGCCGTCGCTCGAGGACCAGGCCAACCGCAGTCCTGGGAGCCTCCCGCTCTGTGTTGCCCGTCGCTCGCCGGTGGGTTTACGGCCATGGGTAGCACTCAAGCAATTTACTTTGGAATGGCGGAGAAATACCATGTAGTAGGTAGGTATGGTGGACACAAATGGCATAGTGGTTGGCTCAAGGATTTTGGATGCATGAGAAGTATTCCCTCTCGATACAAGGTTTAGGCTAGCAAGGTTATTTGAAACAAACACAAGGATGAACCGGTGCAGCAAAACTCACATAAAAGACATATTGTAAACATTATAAGACTCTACACCGTCTTCCTTGTTCAAAACTCAATACTAGAAATTATCTAGACTTTAGAGAGACCAAATATGCAAACCAAATTTTAGCAAGCTCTTCGTGTTTCTTCATTAATAGGTGCAGATATGATGCAAGAGCTTAAACATGAGCACAACAATTGCCAAGTATCAAATTATTCAAGACATTTTAGAATTACTACATGTAGCATTTCCCGATTCCAACCATATAACAATTTACGAAGAAGATTCAACCTTCGCCATGAATACTATGAGTAATGCCTAAGGACATATTTGTCCATATGCAACAGCGGAGCGTGTCTCTCTCCCACACAATGAATGTTAGGATCCATTTTATTCAAACAAAAACAAAAACAAAAACAAAAACAAACCGACGCTCCAAGCAAAGCACATAAGATGTGATGGAATAAAAATATAGTTTCAGGGGAGGAACCGATAATGTTGTCGATGAAGAAGGGGATGCCTTGGGCATCCCAAGCTTAAACGCTTGAGTCTTCATAAAATATGCAGGGGTGAACCACCGGGGCATCCCCAAGCTTAGAGCTTTCACTCTCCTTGATCATATTGTATCATCCTCCTCTCTTGATCCTTGAAAACTTCTCCACACCAAACTTGAAACAACTCATTAGAGGGTTAGTGCATAATAAAAATTCACATGTTCAGAGGTGACATAATCATTCTTAACACTTCTGGACATTGCACAAAGCTACTGGACATTAATGGAACAAAGAAATTCATCCATCGTAGCAAAAGAGGCAATGCGAAATAAAAGGCAGAATCTGTCAAAACAGAACAGTCCGTAAAGACGGATTTTATTGAGGCGCCAGACTTGCTCAAATGAAAATGCCAAAATTGAATGAAAGTTGCGTACATATCTGAGGATCACACACGTAAATTGGCATATTTTTCTGAGCTACCTACAGAGAGGCAGGTCGAAATTCGTGACAGCAAAGAAATCTGTTTCTGCGCAGTAATCCAAATCTAGTATGAACCTTACTATCAAAGACTTTACTTGGCACAACAATGCATAAAACTAAGATAAGGAGAGGTTGCTACAGTAGTAAACAACTTCCAATACTCAAATATAAAATAAAAGTACTGTAGTAAAAACATGGGTTGTCTCCCATAAGCGCTTTCTTTAACGCCTTTCAGCTAGGCGCAGAAAGTGTGTATCAAGTATTATCAAGAGATGGAGCATCAACATTACCTTGGGCTTTACCCTTACCTTTCTTGTTCTTTTTCTTACTCTTTGATTTAGGGAATATATGTCTACCCCCGGTGTAGAGGTGAATTTTAGGGTGCCTTCTCCCATATCCATGACTGCTCCCAATAGTTTCAGTGGGATCTTCCGAGTGTGATTTGTCCTGTTCCTGCACATTCAATAACAAGATAATCAATGGATATTGTTCTCCCAAGAACGGTTATATGCACACCCGCAGCTATTCCTTTAGGAATTATAACAAAGTTATCAATAAGAGTTATTCCTTCTCCCCCTTGAACGAGTCCCCAAAGTTTCAAAGATTCATGAATACTCTTAGGCATTAGGCAAAATTCAGACATAATATCACAATTGGCATGAAGAGTTTGGTCACCGATAACAATTTTAATAGTAGGATCCCATAATGAAGGTTCAGAGTTCACTAAAACTTGATCAAGACGGTTACAAACATATCTATAATTTTCATTCAAGCGAGATGCACTTGTCTCAAGAGTGTTTAATCTATTATAAATGCTAATGAGGGCTGAATCAAAGTTATTAGCTGAATCATGCGATGCAACCAACTTCTTTATGGCATTAAAAGCTTGATCCCCATTGCAATGAAGGAAATCTCCCTCCACTATAGCATCCAAGGCATATCTATAGGGAATCATAAGACCAAAATAAAAATTACTAAGGAGCAAACTTAGAGTCATTTGAGGTTCAGCTTTACGATAAGAAGTAAAAATTCTGGACCAAGCATCTTTAAAACTCTCCTCGTCCCCTTGTTTAAAAGTGAAGACTAATTCCCCAGGTGAAGAAGTAACAGGTGCAGAACTAGACATGGTAACGAAAGTAAAATGCAAGTAACTAATTTTTTTGTGTTTTTGATATAGAGTGCAAGACGGTAGATAAAGTAAAGCTAGTGATACGTCTCCGACGTATCGATAATTTCTTATGTTCCATGCCACATTATTGATGATACTTACATGTTTTATACACTTTACATCGTTTTGATGCGTTTTCTGGAACTAACCTATTGACGAGATGCGGAAGGGCGAGTTCTTTTTTCTGCTGTTTTTGGTTTCAGAAATCCTAGTAAGGAAATATTTTCGGAATCGGACGAAATCAACAGAAGATCTTAAAATTCCGGAAGCTTCCGGAGCAGGAGAAAGGCCGAGGGGAGCCGGGGCCCACCACGGGACGGCGCGGCCCAGGGGCGCCCTAGTGTGTGGGCACCCCGTGGCCTCCGACTCCACCTCTTCACCTATTTAGTCGTCCCGACCTAAAACCTCGACCAGTTCGACGAAACCAGAGAAAACCATCCAGCCACCGCCATCGCGAAACTCCAATTCGGGGGACAGAAGTCTCCTTGCGGGACGGGGTGCCCCGGAGCCATCTCCACCGCCGTCTCCGCCATCTTCACCGCCATCGCTGTCTCCATGATGAGGAGGGAGTAATTCACCCCCGGGGATGAGGGCTCCGCTGTAGCTATGTGGTTCATCTCTCTCTTTATGTGATCTAGTTTAATATAATCTATGTGCTACTCTAGTGATGTTATTAAAGTACTCTATTCCAACTCCACGGTGTAATGGTGACAGTGTGTGCATCGTGTAGTACTTTGCGTCGTCTATGATCATAATCTCTTGTAGGTTATGGAGTTAATTATTACTACGATAGTATTGATGTGATCTATGCCTCCTTCATAGTGTGATGGTGACAGTGTGCATGCTATGTTAGTTCTCTGTGTAATTGTGTTGATCTATCTTGCACTCTAAGGTTATTTAAACATGAATATCGAATAGTGTGGAGCTTGTTAACTCCGGCATTGAGGGTTCGTGTAATCCTACACAGTTAGTGGTGTTCATCATCCAACAAGAGGGTGTAGAGTGGTTCTATTATGTGATCATTGTGAGAGTGTCCACTAGTGAAAGCAGGATCCCCAGGCCTTGCTTCCAAGCATCGAATCTCCGTTTGTTTTTTTGTTGCATGTTTACTCGCTGCCATATTTTATTCAGATTGTTATTACCACTCATACGCATCCATATTACTTGCATCTCACTATCTCTTCGCCGAACTAGTGCACCTATACATCGACAAGTGTATTAGGTGTGTTGGGGACACAAGAGACTTCTTGCATTGTGATCGCAGGGTTGCTTGAGAGGGATATCTTTGACCTCTTCCTCTTTGAGTTCGATAAACCTTGGGTGATCCACTTAAGGGAAACTTGCTGCTGTTCTACAAACCTCTGCTCTTGGAGGCCCAACACTGTCTACAAGAATAGAAGCACCCGTAGACATTAGCTAGCAACTAATTTTTTTGTGTTTTGATATAATGCAGCAAACAAAGTAGTAAATAAAATAAAGCAAGACAAAAACAAAGTAAAGAGATTGGATTGTGGAGACTCCCCTTGCAGCGTGTCTTGATCTCCCCGGCAACGGCGCCAGAAAAAGATTTGCTGGCGTGTAGTTGACGTGGGATTTAGAAATCTTTGTGGTGTAACTTTTCTTCAGATCCCCGGCAACGGCGCCAGAAAAAGAGCTTGATTGCGCGTAATTAACACGTCGGTTGGGAACCCCAAGAGGAAGGTATGATGCGCACAGTAGCAAGTTTTCCCTCAGAAAGAAACCAAGGTTTATCGAACCAGGAGGAGCCAGAAGCACGTTGAAGGTTGATGGCGGCGGGATGTAGTGCGGCGCAACACCGGGATTCGGCGCCAACGTGGAACACACACAACACAACCAAAGTACTTTGCCCCAACGTGACAGTGAGGTTGTCAATCTCTGCGGCTTTGTAACAAAGGATTAGATGTATAGTGTGGATGATGATTGTTTGCGAGAACAGTAGAACAAGTATTGCAGTAGATTGTATTCGATGTAAAAGAATGGACCGGGGTCCACGTTCACTAGAGGTGTCTCTCCCATAAGATAAATAGCATGTTGGGTGAACAAATTACAGTCGGGCAATTGACAAATAGAGAGGGCATGACCATGCACATACATGATATGATAAGTATAGTGAGATTTAATTGGGCATTACGACAAAGTACATAGACGCTATCCAGCATGCATCTATGCCTAAAAAGTCCACCTTCAGGTTATCATCCGAACCCCTTCCGGTATTAAGTTGCAAACAACAGACAATTGCATTAAGTATGGTGCGTAATGTAATCAATAACTACATCCTCGGACATAGCAACAATGTTTTATCCCTAGTGGCAACATCACATCCACAACCTTAGAACTTTTTCACTGTCCCAGATTTAATGGAGGCATGAACCCACTATCGAGCATAAATACTCCCTCTTGGAGTTAAGAGTAAAAACTTGGCCAGAGCCTCTACTAATAACGGAGAGCATGCAAGATCATAAACAACACATAGGTAGTAGATTGATAATCAACATAACATAGTATTCTCTATCCATCGGATCCCGACAAACACAACATATAGCATTACAGATAGATGATCTTGATCATGTTAGGCAGCTCACAAGATTCGACAATGAAGCACATGAGGAGAAGACGACCATCTAGCTACTGCTATGGACCCATAGTCCAGGGGTGAACTATTCACTCATCACTCCGGAGGCGACCATGGCGGTGAAGAGTCCTCGGGAGATGATTCCCCTCTCCGGCGGTGCCGGAGGCGATCTCCTGAATCCCCGAGATGGGATTGGCGGCGGCGGCGTCTCTGGAAGGTTTTCCGTATCGTGGCTCTCGATACTGGTGGTTTCGTGACGAAGACTATATGTAGGCGGAAGGGAAGCCTCGGAGGGGTTACGGGGGCCCCACACAGCAGGGCCGCGCGGGCCCCCCTGGGCCGCGCCGCCCTAGTGTGGCGGCGCCCGTGGCCCCACTTCGTCTTCTCTTCGGTCTTCTGGAAGATTCGTGGCAAAATAGGCCCCTGGGCATTGATTTCGTCCAATTCCGAGAATATTTCCTTACTAGGATTTCTGAAACCAAAAACAGCAGAAAACAACAACTGGCTCTTCGGCATCTCGTTAATAGGTTAGTGCGGAAAATGCATAAATATGTCATAAAGTATGCATAAAACATGTAGATATCATCAATAATGTGGCTTGGAACATAAGAAATTATCGATACGTCGGAGACGTATCAGTCCTCCAGCAGTCGAACAAGCATCTTGTCGTCTCTATCCATGTCTGAAGCAAAATTAAAGGTTAAAATTCAGCCGCGACAGACGAGGCAACGAACAACGACCTATCGCGCCTACCTGACACGGCGTTGAACACCTTCTGTGCGTGGATGTGGGGCGGATTTGACGACGCGTTCTGGGACACGTTGGCAAAGCGGTGGCGGAGAAAAGGCCAGCGAGAGAGCCAGCCGCCACGATGGTGTCCGACTCAGAAGAGATATGCCGTCGAACAGCCAACAAATCGAGCAATGGCGGAGTGGTGGGAAGTGCGGGAGGGAAGGCACGACGAGAAATAAAAGGCACGAACCAACTGTTGTGGAAGTGGTCGCCGATAGGTGGGAGCCCGTCTCGCTTTTCGTTGTGTCCGGTGTGCTCGGAGTGTCCTCTGTGGACCTGGGACGGGCTCGGACCGCCGGACACCGTATTGGATCGTGCCAGACGAAAGGAGCCTTTGGGGCTTTGGGACGCGCGGCTGGTAACGAAAATTTGTCCGACGCGCCTCAAATATATTTGGGGGTCGCTTTGAAAGACGCGGCTGGAGATGCTTTTATAGTGCCATATAACCATTTTCTCTATGATATCATGCATGCAACCTTTACACGGAGTCATAGGAAAATACATATCACTAAACTCATTATCTCTACTACTTAAAAAGACTAAAGTGGTTCCTTATTCTGCCATCACAATACGTTGGTAGTTTTGGTCGCCCGACTCCCTTCGCTTCGTCGCGCACATGGGCCAAAGCCCAACGAACCCACTTCTCCTTTCACTTGTTCAATCTTATCTTCCTCTCGATCCCTATCTCCACCGCCGCCATGGATCCCAACACCACCACATCGCAGGAGCGCGTACAGAGGACGGCGGCGCGGAGAGTGGCGCCGGCGCCGACCCATGCCACTGCTGGCCTCCTCCTCGAGCCGGCCTGGACGGAGTGCTGTGGGAAGCTTCTTCGGGAGATAGATGCTCAGGTGAGCCGTGGTGTGCTTCTCCCTCCTCCCTATGTCTCTTCCTCTCTATCTATCTCTTCCCTCACTCTCGTTGCTGCAGGGAATGGAGGGGGAGGGATGAGATTTGTGCAGATTTTGCTTCTCCCTCCTCTCTCTGTCTTTTCCTCTCGATCTATCTCCTCCATGCCTCGGAGAAGCGGATCAAGTTGCAGCGGCAGTGGCAGCACGGGGCTGAGGTTCGTTCAGTTTCGCTTCTTCCTCCTCTCTATGTCTCTTCCTCTATCTATCTGGATCAGCTCTCACTCCCATTGCTCCCATCTTTCTCGTTGACGAGGGCGCCGATTGCAGGGAACACAGTAGGAGGGGGTGTCAGCCAAGGAGGGTGTCCGCTGCAGCTATAACCGCTCTGATGTCCATACCATCCAGATCGATGCCACCCCAATAGCAGAATCTGAAGAACAAGGTGTTTTATCTCTTTCATTCTCTTGGCAACATAATCGATATTGTGCCTGCCTTAAACTTTAAGAACACGATGCTTTGTGAAGAAGTCCTGTGAAGAATTGTGTTTTGTAGTTGTTCAGACTGTAGTAGTATCAATGGAGTTCCTATACATATGGCATATTGCTCCTCCTTTTGGTGATGTGAGACGGTGAATGAACATGTGACTTTCTTGCTTAAATTTAATGGCTGATTGAACATCTTGGAGGAAAGGCATCAAATACATATGTCATTAATGCGATGGTAAAAATGGTAGTATCAAAAGTGTGTGTTTCAATAAACAGTTGCTTATGCAACTTTAACATTGTGTTTGGTTTCAAGTGACCCAGCTTGGTTACTTAGGAGCAGCCTATTTTGCAGGTGATCTGGTTGTTGGAGAGATAATATTGCTTCTTGTCACTGGAGGATTTTGTAGCTGGCTTATATGATGAGTGTTGATGGCGTGTATTTCACACGTTCGTTGGGCAACCCCAAGAGGAAGGTATGATGCGCACAACAGCAAGTTTTCCCTCAGAAAGAAACCAAGGTTTATCGAACCAGGAGGAGCCAAGAAGCACGTTGAAGGTTGATGGCGGCGAGATGTAGTGCGGCGCAACAGATTCCGGCGCCAACATGGAACCTGCACAACACAACCAAAGTACTTTGCCCAACGAAACAGTGAGGTTGTCAATCTCACCGGCTTGCTGTAACAAAGGATTAACCGTATTGTGTGGAAGATGATTGTTTGCGAGAAAACGGTAAAAACAAGTATTGCAGTAGATTGTATTTCATAAAGAGAATTGGACCGGGGTCCACGGTTCACTAGAGGTGTCTCTCCCATAAGACGAACAGCATGTTGGGTGAACAAATTACAGTTGGGCAATTGACAAATAAAGAGAGCATGACAATGCACATACATATCATGATGAGTATAGTGAGATTTAATTGGGCATTACGACAAAGTACATAGACCGCCATCCAAGTGCATCTATGCCTAAAAAGTCCACCTTCGAGGTTATCATCCGAACCCCCTCCGGTATTAAGTTGCAAGCAATAGACAATTGCATTAAGTATGGTGCGTAATGTAATCAACAACTACATCCTTAGACATAGCATCAATGTTTTATCCCTAGTGGCAACAACACAACACAACCTTAGAACTTTCTGTCACTGTCCCAGGTGTCAATGCAGGCATGAACCCACTATCGAGCATAAGTACTCCCTCTTGGAGTTAAAAGCATCTACTTGGCCAGAGCATCTACTAATAACGGAGAGCATGCAAGATCATAAACAACACATAAGCATAACTTTGATAATCAACATAACAAGTATTCTCTATTCATCGGATCCCAACAAACGCAACATATAGAATTACATATAGATGATCTTGATCATGATAGGCAGCTCACAAGATCCGACAATGATAGCACAATGGGAGAAGACAACCATCTAGCTACGCTATGGACCCATAGTCCAGGGTAGACTACTCACTCATCACTCCGGAGGCGACCATGGCGGCGTAGAGTCCTCGGAGATGATTCCCCTCTCGGCAGGGTGCCGGAGGCGATCTCCGGGATCCCCGAGATGGGATCGGCGGCGCGGCGTCTCAGTAAGGTTTTCCGTATCGTGGCTCTCCGTCGGGGTTTCGTCACGGAGGCTTTAAGTAGGCGGAAGGGTAGGTCAGAGGCGGCACGAGGGCCCCACACCACAGGGCCGCGCGGCCAAGGGGGCCGCGCCGCCTAGGGTGTGGCCCCTCGTGGCCCCTCTTCGTCTCGTCTTCGGTCTTCGGAAGCTTCGTGAGAAAATAGGCATCTGGGCTTTTATTTCGTCCAATTCGAGAATATTTCTTTACTAGGATTTATGAAACCAAAAACAGCGACAGCGGCACTTCGGCATCTTGTAAATAGGTTAGTTCCGGAAAATGCACGAATATGACATAAAGTGTGCATAAAACATGTAGATAACATCAATAATGTGGCATGGAACACAAGAAATTATCGATACGTTGGAGACGTATCAGCATCCCCAAGCTTAGTTCTGCTCGTCCGAGCAGGTAAAACGATAATAAAGATAATTTCTGGAGTGACATGCCATCATAATCTTGATCATACTATTTGTAAAGCATATGTAAAGAATGCAGCGATCAAAACAATGTGTATGACATGAGTAAACAAGTGAATCATAAAGCAAAGACTTTTCATGAATAGCACTTCAAGACAAGCATTAATAAGTCTTGATAAGAGTTAACTCATAAAGCAATAATTCAAAGTAAAGGTATTGAAGCAACACAAAAGAAGATTAAGTTTCAGCGGTTGCTTTCAACTTGTAACATGTATATCTCATGGATATTGTCAACATAGAGTAATATAATAAGTGCAATAAGCAAGTATGTAGGAATCAATGCACAGTTCACACAAGTGTTTGCTTCTTGAGGTGGAGAGAAATAGGTGAACTGACTCAACATTGAAAGTAAAAGAATGGTCCTCATAGAGGAAAAGCATCGATTGCTATATTTGTGCTAGAGCTTTGATTTTGAAAACATGAAACAATTTTGTCAACGGTAGTAATAAAGCATATGCATCATGTAAATTATATCTTATAAGTTGCAAGCCTCATGCATAGTGTACTAATAGTGCTCGCACCTTGTCCTAATTAGCTTGGACTACCTGGATTATCACCGCAATACATATGCTTTAACCAAGTTTCACAAAGGGGTACCTCTATGCCGCCTGTACAAAGGTCTAAGGAGAAAGCTCGCATTTGGATTTCTCGCTTTTGATTATTCTCAACTTAGACATCCATACGGGACAACATAGACAACAGATAATGGACTCCTCTTTTAATGCTTTAAGCATTTGACAACAATTAATTCTTTTCTCATTAGAGATTTGAGGATGTTTGTCCAAAACTGAAACTTCCACCATGGATCATGGCTTTAGTTAGCGGCCCAATGTTCTTCTCTCACAATATGCATGCTCAAACCATTCAACTCAGTGTAGATCGCCCTTACTTCAGACAAGACGAACATGCATAGCAACTCACATGAAATTCAACAATGAGTTGATGGCGTTCCCCAGTAAACATGGTTATCGCACAACAAGCAACTTAATAAGAGATAAAGTGCATAATTACATATTCAATACCACAATAGTTTTTAAGCTATTTGTCCCATGAGCTATATATTGCAAAGGTGAATGATGGAATTTTAAAGGTAGCACTCAAGCAATTTACTTTGGAATGGCGGGAAAATACCATGTAGTAGGTAGGTATGGTGGACACAAATGGCATAGTGGTTGGCTCAAGTATTTTGGATGCATGAGAAGTATTCCCTCTCGATACAAGGTTTAGGCTAGCAAGGTTATTTGAAACAAACACAAGGATGAACCGGTGCAGCAAAACTCACATAAAAGACATATTGTAAACATTATAAGACTCTACACCGTCTTCCTTGTTGTTCAAACTCAATACTAGAAATTATCTAGATCTTAGAGAAACCAAATATGCAAACCAAATTTTAGCATGCTCTATGTATTTCTTCATTAATGGGTGCAAAGCATATGATGCAAGAGCTTAAACATGAGCACAACAATTGCCAAGTATCACATTACCCAAGACATTTTAGCAATTACTACATGTATCATTTTCCAATTCCAACCATATAACAATTTAACGAAGGAGAAACTTCGCCATGAATACTATGAGTAGAAACCAAGGACATATTTGTCCATATGCTACAGCGGAGTGTGTATCTCTCCCATAAAGTGAATTCTAGGATCCATTTTATTCAAACAAAACAAAAACAAAAACAAGCGACGCTCCAAGAAAAAGCACATAAGATGTGGCCGAATAAAAATGTAGTTTCGGGGAGGAACTGATAATTTGTCGATGAAGAAGGGGATGCCTTGGGCATCCCCAAGCTTAAACGCTTGAGTCTTCTTGATATATGCAGGGGTGAACCACGGGTGCATCCCCAAGCTTAGACTTTCACTCTCCTTGATCATGTTGCATCATACTCCTCTCTTGACCCTTGAAAACTTCCTCCACACCAAACTCGAAACAACTCATTAGAGGGTTAGTGCACAATATAAATTGACATATTCAGAGGTGACACAATCATTCTTAACACTTCTGGACATTGCATAATGCTACTGGACATTAGTGGATCAAAGAAATTCATCCAACATAGCGAAAGAGGCAATGCGAAATAAAAGCAGAATCTGTCAAAACAGAACAGTTCGTATTGACGAATTTTAAAATGGCACCAGACTTGCTCAAACGAAAATGCTCAAATTGAATGAAAGTTGCGTACATATCTGAGGATCATGCTCGTAAATTGGCGTAATTTTCTGAGCTACCTACAGGGAGATAGACCCAGATTCGTGACAGCAAAGAAATCTGGAACTGCGCAGTAATCCAAATCTAGTACTTACTTTTCTATCAACGGCTTAACTTGGCACAACAAAACTCAAAACTAAGATAAGGAGAGGTTGCTACAGTAGTAAACAACTTCCAAGACACAAAATAAAAACAAAGTACTGTAGGTAAAAACATGGGTTGTCTCCCATAAGCGCTTTTTTAACGCCTTTCAGCTAGGCGCAGAAAGTGTGTATCAAGTATTATCAAGGGGTGGAGCATCAACATTACCTTGGGCTTTACCCTTACCTTTCTTATTGTTTTTCTTTCCCTTTGGTTTAGTAAATATATGAGTTTCTCCCGGTATAGAGGTGAATTTCAAAGTGCCTTCTCCAACATCAATGACTGCTCCCAATAGTTTCAGCAGGGATCTTCCGAGTGTGAGTTTTCCTGTTTCAACAACAAGATAATCAATAGATATTGTTCTTCCACAAATAGTTGTATGCACACCTGCAGCTATTCCTTTAGGTATTATAGTAGAGTTATCAATGAGAGTTATCTCTTCTCCTCCTTCCTCAACTCCCCAAAGTTTCAAAGATTTATAAATACTTTCAGGCATAAGGAAAAATTCATACATAATATCACAGTAGGCATGGAGGGTTCGATCACCGATAGCAATTTTAACAGCAGGATCCCACAATGAGAGTTTAGAGTTCACTAAAACTTGTTCAAGACGATTACGAACGTGGCAATAGTTATCATTCAAGCGAGATGTACTTATCTCCAGAGTATTTAATCTACTATATATGCTAGCGAGGACTGAATCAAAGTTATTAGCTGAATCATATGATGCAACCAACTTCTTTATGGCATTAAAAGCTTGATCCCCATTGCAATGAAGGAAATCTCCTCCCACTAAAGTATCCAAAGCATATCTATAGCGAACCATAAGACCAAAATAAAAATTACTAAGGAGCAAACTTAGAGTCATTTGAGGTTCAGTTTTACGATAAGAAGTAAAAATTCTAGACCAAGCATCCTTAAAACTCTCCTCATCTCCTTGTTTAAAAGTGAAAACTAATTCTTCCGGCGAAGAAGTAACAGGTTCAGAGCTAGACATGGTAACAAAAGTAACTAAATTTTTTTTGTATTTTTAATATAGAGTGCAAGACAATAAAGTAAACTAGATGAAGTAAATGCAAGTGAACTAATTTTTTGTGTTTTTGATATAGCAACCAAGATAGCAAATAAAGTAAAACTAGCAACTAATTTTTTTGTATTTTGATTTAGTGCAGCAAACAAAGTAGTAAATAAAACTAAGCAAGACAAAAACAAAGTAAAGAGATTGAGAAGTGGAGACTCCCCTTGCGGCGTGTCTTGATCTCCCGGCAACGGCGCCAAAAAGATGTGGCGTGTAGTTGACGTGGGAGTTAGAAATCTTTGTGGTGTAACTTTTCTTCAGTTCCCCGGCGCCAGAAAAAGAGCTTGATGGCGTGTATTTCACACGTTCGTTGGGCAACCCCAAGAGGAAGGTATGATGCGCACAGCGGCAAGTTTTCCTCAGAAAGAAACCAAGGTTTATCGAACCAGGAGGAGCCAAGAAGCACGTTGAAGGTTGATGGCGGCGAGATGTAGTGCGGCGCAACACCAGGGATTCCGGCGCCAACGTGGAACCTGCACAACACAACCAAAGTACTTTGCCCCAACGAAGCAGTGAGGTTGTCAATCTCACCGGCTTGCTGTAACAAAGGATTAACCGTATTGTGTGGAAGATGATTGTTTGCAGAGAAAACAGTAAAAACAAGTATTAGATTGTATTTCAGTAAAGAGAATTGGACCGGGGTCCACAGGTCACTAGAGGTGTCTCTCCCATAAGACGAACAGCATGTTGGGTGAACAAATTACAGTTGGGCAATTGACAAATAAAGAGAGCATGACAATGCACATACATATCATGATGAGTATAGTGAGATTTAATTGGGCATTACGACAAAGTACATAGACCGCCATCCAACTACATCTATGCCTAAAAAGTCCACCTTCAGGTTATCATCCGAACCCCCTCCGGTATTAAGTTGCAGACAACAGACAATTGCATTAAGTATGGTGCGTAATGTAATCAACAACTACATCCTTAGACATAGCATCAATGTTTTATCCCTAGTGGCAACAGCACAACACAACCTTAGAACTTTACTGTCACTGTCCCAGGTGTCAATGCGGCATGAACCCACTATCGAGCATAAGTACTCCCTCTTGGAGTTAAAAGCATCTACTTGGCCAGAGCATCTACTAATAACGGAGAGCATGCAAGATCATAAACAACACATAAGCATAACTTTGATAATCAACATAACAAGTATTCTCTATTCATCGGATCCCAACAAACGCAACATATAGAATTACATATAGATGATCTTGATCATGATAGGCAGCTCACAAGATCCGACAATGATAGCACAATGGGGAGAAGACAACCATCTAGCTACTGCTATGGACCCAGGGGTAGACTACTCACTCATCACTCCGGAGGCGACCATGGCGGCGTAGAGTCCTCGGGAGATGATTCCCCTCTCCGGCAGGGCGGAGGCGATCTCCAGGATCCCCGAGATGGGATCGGCGGCGGCGGCGTCTCGGAAGGTTTTCCGTATCGTGGCTCTCCGTCTGGGGTTTCGTCACGGAGGCTTTAAGTAGGCGGAAGGGTAGGTCAAGAGGCGGCACGAGGGCCCCACCCACGGGCCGCGCGGCCAAGGGGGCCGCGCCGCCTGGGGTGTGGCCCCCTCGTGGCCCCTCTTCGTCTCGTCTTCGGTCTTACAGCTTCGTGAGAAAATAGGCCTCTGGGCTTTTATTTCGTCCAATTCCGAGAATATTTCTTTACTAGGATTTCTGAAACCAAAAACAGAAAAACAAACGGCACTTCGGCATCTTGTTAATAGGTTAGTTCCAGAAAATGCACGAATATGACATAAAGTGTGCATAAAACATGTAGATAACATCAATAATGTGGCACGGAACACAAGAAATTATCGATACGTTGGAGACGTATCAAGTGTCTTCGTAAATATGGCTCTGTGAATGTCTCACTAGTAGAAAACCTCTCATCCATCTAAGCCTTTAGTACCGGTTCCCTTACGAACCGGTACGAAAGGCGTTATTAATACCGGTTCCAGGGGTGGGACATTTATACCGGTTCGTTATGGACCTTTAATACCGGTTCGTAACACGAACCGGTATTAAAGGGTTTCTGCCCAGTTTCCAGGCGGTGGTGGGGCCAAGGCTGCACCTTTAGTACCGGTTCGTGTAAGGAACCGGTACTAAAGGGTCCATGCCCTATATCAGCGCGCGGCAGCGCCCGAGCTCCCTGCATATCTCATTTCCTTCTCATCTCTCACATTTCCAAAAATTTTGCACCTCTCACACTCCAATAATTTTCATTTTTCTCCACCATTTTAACAAGATTAACGACATACATCTATCCAAGGGTTAGCAATATCATCCTTCCTTCCGGCTTTTCTAATTTAGCTCAGTTCTTTGGTAGTTTTAACTCGTACTATTTTTGTAGTGCAAGCAAGGTGTTCGATGAAATGCCTAAGTTAGTGATTTTATTTTTTTATATGCAATTTGAGCTGAAATTATGGTATGTTTTGTAGGTTTTAATTAGTATCATCCCCGTCCTTACCGCTGTCGATCGCCAGCGTCGTCCCCTAGCCGGCACGGTACCACCTCGGTGAGCCCCTCTTCTTTTTAATAAAAAACAATTAGTTTTATGTGATGATCTTGAATATTAATTAATTTGGTCACTCATATATCCATGATGTTGTGTATTTAATGATTTTTGATATACATATAAAATGCAGATGAGTCGACAATGGATGTACGGTGACCGGTGCCATCCCGAGTTCATTAATGGCATGCATTATTTTCTCAACGTGGCTGAGGCAAACAGGCGGTCGAATGGTTTCATATATTGTCCATGTAGTTCCTGTAAGAATATGAAGGATTACTCTACCTCGAAGACCCTTCACGTCCACCTGCTGGAGAACGGTTTCATGCCCAGCTATAATTGTTGGACCAAGCACGGAGAAAAAGGGGTTATATTGGAAGACAACGAAGAAGAAGAGGATAGTGACAACTATCCCTTATTCACTGAAGACGGTGGTAGTAGAATGGGGGAAGACGAAGCTGAAGAAGAGCACATTTTTGATGAGCCGATTTTTGATGACCCGGATGACGATTTGGGTCGGGCCATTCTTGATGCGAAGATGAACTGCGGAAATGAAAAGGAGAGGTTGAAGTTGGAGAAAATGTTAGAGGATCACAACAAACTGTTGTACCCAAATTGCGAAAATGGTCAGAAAAAGCTGGGTACCACGCTGGAATTGCTGCAGTGGAAGGCAGAGAATGGTACTTCTGACAAGGGATTTGAAAAGTTGCTGAAAATAATAAAGAAGATGCTTCCATGGGAGAACGTGTTGCCCTCTAGCACGTACGAAGCAAAGAAGGTTGTCTGCCCTCTAGGATTAGAGGTGCAGAAGATACATGCATGCATCAATGACTGCATCCTCTACCGCGGGGAGTACGAGAATTTGAATGCATGCCCGGTATGTAGTGCATTGAGGTATAAGATCAGGCGAGATGACCCTGGCGATGTTGAGGGCGAGTCCACCCCCAGGAAGAGGGTTCCTGCGAAGGTGATGTGGTATGCTCCTATAATACCACGGTTGAAACGTTTGTTCAGAACAAAGAGCATGCCAAGTTGTTGCGATGGCACAAAGAGGACCGTAAGAAAGATGTGATGTTGAGACACCCCGCTGACGGGTCGCAGTGGAGAAAAATCGACAGAGAGTTCAAGTCATTTTCAGATGATGCAAGGAACTTAAGATTTGGTCTAAGTACAGATGGCTTTAATCCTTTCGGGGAGCAGAGCTCCAGTCATAGCACCTGGCCAGTGACTCTATGTATCTATAACCTTCCTCTTTGGTTGTGCATGAAGCGGAAGTTCATTATGATGCCAGTGCTCATCCAGGGCCCGAAGCAACCCGGCAACGACATTGATGTGTACCTGAGGCCATTGGTTGAAGAACTTTTAGAGTTGTGGCGTGACGAAGGTGTACCTGTGTGGGATGAGCATGAACAAAAGGAATTTAACCTACGAGCGTTGTTATTTGTAACCATCAATGATTGGCCTGCTCTTGGTAACATTTCAGGGCAGTCAAACAAGGGATACAATGCATGCACACACTGTTTAGGTGAGACTGACAGTAATTATTTGGGAAACAAGAATGTGTACCAAAACAACATCACGTAAGAAAGAGAGGAAAGCATTTCGGAGGTGAGGCAGATAACCGAACGAAGCCTACCCGCCCTACTGGGAAGTTATATATGATATGGTCAAGGATTTAAAAGTGATCTTTGGAAAGGGTCCCGGCGGACAATCTGTTCCGCATGATGTTGACGGACACGTACCCATGTGGAAGAAGAAGTCGATATTTTGGGAGCTACCCTAAAATTCTTAGAGGTTCACTCTGCAATCGACGTGATGCACGTGACGAAAAATCTTTGCGTGAACCTGCTAAACTTCTTGGGCGTGTATGGGAAGACAAAAGATACACCGGATGCACGGCAGGACCAGCAAAGTATCCACGAAGGAAACAACCTGAATCCAGAGAAGTATCAAGGTCTGCCACGCTCTTACCAAAGAGGAGAAGGAGATCTTTTTTGAAGTCCTGAGTAGCATCAAGGTCCCGTCTGGCTTCTCGTCGAATATAAAGGGAATAATAAACATGTCGGAGAAAAAGTTTCAAAACCTAAAGTCTCATGACTGCCACGTGATTATGACACAATTACTTCCGGTTGCATTGAGGGGGCTTCTGCCGGAAAATGTTCGAGTACCCATTGTGAAGCTATGTGTGTTCCTCAATGCAATTTCTCAGAAGGTGATCAATCCACTTACTCTACAAAATTTACAGAAGGATGTGGTCCAATGTCTAGTCAGCTTCGAGTTGGCGTTCCCACCATCCTTCTTCAATATTATGACACATCTCCTAGTTCACCTGGTCGAAGAGATTGGCGTTCTCGGTCCTGTATTTCTACACAACATGTTCCCCTTTGAGAGATTCATGGGAGTCTTAAAGAAGTACGTTCATAACCGTGCTAGGCCAGAAGGAAGCATCTCCAAGGGCTATGGAACAGAGGAGGTCATTGAGTTTTGTGTTGACTTTATTCCTGACCTTAAGCCGATCGGTGTTCCTGAATCGCGCTATGAGGGGAGACTGCGTGGAAAAGGCACGCTAGGAAAGAAATCAACAACGTGTATGGACGGACATTCTTTCACTCAAGCACACTACACAGTTCTACATAATTCCATCTTGGTGGCTCCGTACAAAGAGGAACACAAGGATATCTTACGCTCTAAATACCCGGAGCAACGTGAAGATTGGATTGATGGAGAACACATGAAGACTTTCGGCGGTTGGTTGCAAACACGTCTCATGAATGTCACCGATGACGAGCAGCTGTACTTGTTGGCCAAGCAACCATCTTCTACTATATTGAGTTTTCAAGGGTACGAGATTAATGGGAACACATTTTACACTTTCGCCCAAGACAAAAAGAGCACCAACCAAAACAGTGGTATCCGCTTTGATGCAGAGGATTGCAATGGGAACAAGGTCACATATTATGGGTACATAGAGGAGATATGGGACCTTGACTATGGACCTAATTTCAAGGTCCCTTTGTTCCGGTGCAAATGGTTCAACCTGAAAGACGGGGTACAGGTAGACCCGCAGTACGGAATGACTACAGTGGATTTCAAGAATCTAGGGTACGACACCGAACCATTCGTCCTAGCCAGTGAAGTGGCTCAGGTTTTTTATGTGAAGGATATGTCTAGCAAACCGAAAAAAAGAAAAGAAAGGCAAGAGGACACATCATACGATGAGCCAAAGCGGCACATAGTTCTTTCAGGAAAAAGAAACATCGTGGGAGTAGAGGACAAGACAGACATGTCAGAAGATTATAATAAGTTTGATGATATTCCACCCTTCAAGGTAAAAATTGACCCAAGCATCATCTTAAACAATGAAGATTGTCCATGGTTGCGTCGCAGTAAGAAGAAAGGGAAACAGGCGAAGAAAACTCAGAAGACTAGCTAGCTACATATAGGGATCATAACTTGTGTATCTCAATATGGAAATCACTTTTGTGTAATGATGTTACTATATGTAAGATATTAATAATGGAGATGGTTGGCTTGTTTTACTAGTTAAGTAGCTTTCACGGGCTTGCAGGGAAATTTTTCCGAGGCGGAACTTCCGAAGATGCCATAGGGCGTGTGCACCAAGGGCATCTTCGACAAGTTCCGCCACGGGAGATTTCCCAACCCTTTCCTCCATCCATGGTGATGAAACTCTCCATCCATGTTGGCTTGTTGAGCTGCTTCCCATGGCGTATCGATGCTCCTTTTATAGGCACGGCGCCGCTTCTACTTTGTCTTCTTCTTCCGACAGGGCGTCGTGCGCTACATACTTTATCTCATCGAGCGGGCGTCCTTATCCTGCCGACAGCTTTAGTCAGGTTGCACCACCAACCGGTACTAAAGGTTAACCCACGCGTCCTTATCCCACCGACGGGCGTCGTGCGCTACACTTTAGCTCATCGAGCGGGCGTCATTATCCTGCCGACAGCTTTGGTACCGGTTGTACCCACAACCGGTACTAAAGGATTACGCGTCCTTATCCACCGACGGTTTGTTACATGACGAAAAAACACCTTTAGTACCGGTTGCACCCACCAGCCGGGTTTGCCTCCGTCTTCCCGCCTATTTTCTTCCCGCGCTTTCCACCGGTTCCCGCCTCTGTCTTCCCGCCATTTTTTCACTATATATATGTAGGCTTGGCCACCATTTACATATCACATCTAAACTCATATCAGGCGGAGGCGCTTTGCGCCTCGAACTACCCCTGCCCGCCGGGCTACCGCGTCCCGACCGGCTGGTTGCTAGCGTCGGAGGCATACCGTCCCTCCGGTCCCTCTAGGTGTGGCGCGCGAGATGGCCATCACGAACCACTACTACTTCGAGCTCACGCCGGAGCAGCGGAGGAATCCCGAGTGGCATCCCGACTACATCCCGACTTGGGAAAGCTTCTTCATCAATCGGCGTGAGAGGGCGCTTGAGGAGGAGGGCGGCCCGCCTCCTTCGAACTTCAACGAGGCCGTCCGTCGGCTGTGGTGGCGCGGCCGGACTCTCAGGGCGTCATGGCCTACCGTGGCCGCCTGCGCTACCCTCAATCCCAGCCCACGCGTGCTCCCGCCGGTTCGACTACCGCGACCCCGTTGCCAGCGACGATGATGACGGCGACTACGACGACTACAGTGGCGAGTACTATAGGGCTAGGCACGAGTATGACTGAATGACTCCAACAGTCAAATCTGGCCATGTATCTTAATTTTCAGTTGAGCTATGTAATTTTAATTCGAGTTCAATCGTAATAAAATTTTATTCCCGCCCTTTCTTTCTCGCCTTTTTTCTCCCACGCGCGGCGTCGTGGCGGGAAATTTTCCTGCGCGAACGATGTCGTGGAGGGAGTAAAGAAAACAAATATAAAAGAAATATAAAAGAAAAGGAAAGAAAAGAAATAGAAAAGTAAAAGAAAAGCAATAGAAAATAATAAAAAGAAAAGAAATAGAAAATAAAAGAAAAAGAAACAGAAAAGTAAAAAAAAAGAGAAAAGAAAAAGAAATAGAAAAGAAAAGGAAAGAAAAGAAAAGAAATAGAAAAGAAAAAGAAAAGAAAAGCAATAGAAAATAATAAAAATAAAAGAAATAGAAAATAAAAGAAAAAGAAGAAAAGTAAAAAGAAGCAGAAAAGTAAAAAAGAAACGAGAAAAAAAGAAATAGAAAAGAAAAGGAAAGAAAAGAAATAGAAAAGCAATAGAAAATAATAAAAAGAAAAGAAATAGAAAATAAAAGAAAAAGAAACAGAAAAGTAAAAAGAAACAGAAAAGTAAAAAAGAAACAGAAAAGAAAAAAAGAAATAGAAAAGAAACAACAAAAGAAAAGATAACATAAAAAGAAAAACAAAAACAAAAAAAACATTTGGTACCGGTTGGTGCCACCAACCGGTACGAAAGGTCCCTCCCCTCGTTTTCACTTAGGCGCGCGACGAAAACTTCCCCAATTTCACAGAATCCCCCGCTCGACGCTGCCGTGCCGCCGTTCGCACCCGCTGCCGTCCGCGCCCGCCGCGCCGCCATCCGAGCCACGCCGCGCCGCCGTCCGCAGCCACGCCGCGCCGCCATCCGAGCCACGCGCGCCGCCGTCCGCAGCCACGCCGTCGTCGTCGCCGCGCCCGCGGTAAGTCCGCCGCTCCCTCCCGGCCTTCTTCCCCCTCGCACGCCCGCGTGTTCGGCGTGCGCCGCCCGCCGCCACCGCTAGCACGCCCCTGCAGCACCTGCCCGCCCGTCATGCCTGGCCACGGCCGCCATACCCCGCTCGTTAGCCGCCGTGTCCGACCCGACCCGGGCCTTCGCGCCACCGACGAGGTGGACACGAACCCCTTCACCGCGCGCCTGCCGCTGCCCTGCCCCTGCCGCTGCCGTGCTGCTGCCCTGCCCCTGCCCGTGCGCCGTGCCGCTGCCCTGCCGTGCCGCTGCCCTGTCGCTGCCGTGCCGCTGCCGTGCCGCTGCCATGCTCTATACCATTTCAACACAAGACAACACCATTTGGGTATATGTGAGTGTATGGCCAATTTGCAAATTTGAGCAAAGGCCATACTTTCTTGGTTTGAATTATTAAAACACAACCCTATACCATTTCAACACAAGACAACACCATTTGGGTCAAAGAAAATCAAAGAAAAAGGGAAGAAAGTGAAAAAACCTAAGTGACATATGCTAATGGTCAAATCTGCCAAAAATAATATGATGCCTACTTTGAGCCCCTTTGGTTAACTATTTCTAAACTAAACTTGCTAATCTTTTTGCCCAGATCAATAGTACTCATAAAAGTGAACAACTTGGTCAAAGTCAACCTTGCTGATTCAAAGTCAAACTCTTAATATAAGCATGCAAAGTGGCAACTTTGAAACAAATTTTAGATTGCCCCAAATTTTGGAATATTCACAAACCAACTCCAAATTGCAAACCAAGACCACCAATTGATGCCAAACATTATTTAGATCACAGCCATAAAGTATTTTGGCCAAATTCAAAGTCAAATGATGACCTTGCCATGCTCACCATGATGAGCACATAGTTGAATAAAAAGTACAACCACTATTCCTCACTATTCACCTTTTCACTCCACCCACTTGTGATGATGACCTTGCCGCTGCCCTGCCGCTACCGTGCCGCTGCCGCTGCCCTGTCGAGCTTGCACGGTGGTGCCGAGTCCGTGGCGGTGCCGCCACGACATAGAGAGAAGAGCGAGAGGAGGAGCGCCGAGTGTTAGGGTTAGGGTCTGTAGCGGTGCCGAGTCCGTGGCGGTGCCGACATAGCGAGAAGAGGAGAGTGTTGGGTTAGGGTCGAAAAGAGAGAAGAGCCGGAGCCGTGTCCGTGGCCGTGGCGGTCCGTTAGGGTTTTTTTGCTTTCTTCATTTCAATTTGTTATTCATCTAGAAATCTGTTATATGATCATTACATGAGGAATGAAATACAATTGCTTTCTTAATTTTGCAGTGACATTGAGGTATGGAGGACGGCACCTTCGTCCGAGATGAGGAGGGGGAAGAAGCGGTGCAGAAATTGATCTATGAGAGTGCCCGTGGTCCGGAACCCGACGATGGAGATGACAACGAGTTCCAAGACTTTCTGAATGATTTCGGCGAGGGACTTGAGTCTGAAAAAATTAGAAGAGACAACGAAGTGTCCATCACAAACTCCGGCGAGGTGTATATCTATGTATCAATTAGTCTATATGTTCATCCCTAGATGCATTCATTTATTTGTATTGCACTTATTAACGAATAATTTTTTCTTTTAGCCTTCTGGATCATCGAGCAAGTCTGTTAGATCAAAACGAGGCCCGACGCGGGTGCTAAAGAGCGAGGGCAGGTTAGCCCTCACGGCATTCAAGGCTAATGGTGAACCAGAGCATCCCAAAGAGTTTTGCCGCAAATTTACAAGTCAAGCCGGAGTTCTTGTTAGGGATCATGTACCGATCAGCATTCAAGAGTGGCATAAGCCGAAGAACGCGGAGAGTGGTGCTAGTTATGTCAACGAGACGATGAAAACATTTCTTTGGGACACGCTACTGACAAAGTTCAGCCTACCGGAAGACATGACGGAAGGCCAGAAGAAAAAAGTCAAGGAATGGACATTGAAGAAGATGGCCATACAATTCCAGACCTGGAAGAAAAATCTATGGGACAAATATAAGAATGAAGATCCAGTATTCGATGATAATCTAGTGAAGATAAATCTCACTGGCCCGCATTTAAGGAGTATAAGCAATCGTCTACTTTTCTGTCCCGATCGAAGAAAAATACCGAAAATGCTTCAAAGAAGAAACTTCCGCATCATTTGGGGTCAGGTGGCTACAAGAGTGCCATTCCGAAGTGGACAGCGTTTGAGAATAAACTGATGAATGATGGAATCACTCCACAGACATGGGACTGGCCCGAACGGTCCAAGTTCTGGTTGTTCGCTCATGGGGCAGGGTTGGACCCAAAGACAGGGCTGATCGTTGCGAAGGGAAAATGGAAGGAAAAAATTGAGTCAATTGTACCGAAGCTTGTAGATGCAATTAATAAGGTCAGAAAGGGAGAGTACATTCCCGATCGAGAGAATGACGAGCTGACACTCGCTGGGAACCCTGAACACGTTGGACGGGTACGAGCTCGCCCAGGTCTCACCATGAAGGAAGCGTGGCCGGACAGCGCTGACACTTATAGAAGCCGTTCGCGAAAGAAGAAGAAGGACGCCGACATTGTAACGGAATTGTTAACTAGGGTGGAGGCTCTTGAGAGAAATCAGAGGGCACCTGATCAGCCGCTATTTCTACAGGATCCACATGGCGATGCTGCCCCATCTCAGCGAAGAAGCAGTGTCGGTTCCTCGCATCTTGACGGGTGTGGAGGAAGCTACCCCGTGGATTATGTCACGGAGAAGACAGATTGCGAGCTACATATGTTATTCAGGACCGCGTCCGTTAAGGTGGCGGTCGGCTATGTGTACCCAAGTGAAGATGGAGCAATGCACCATCATATGCCCATTCCACCTGGCTGTGTTCGTGTCGGGGTGGATGAAGTTGTTCCGGGTTTTGAAACAGTGGAGCTTGATATTCCTAGAGGTGAAGATGAGAGGACACTGGCCGATGTCAAGCACGGTTTCGCCCTATGGCCGAAGAAGTACGTCGTCCTTTTGCAAAGGCACCGACTCCTACACATGAGCAGCAAATGCCATCGACTCCTCCTGGTGGTAGTCCTGGTGAGCAGCCAAGTCCACACCTACCTGAGAGGGACCCCAGCGTGAGTCCACCATCTCGAGATCCTCCGCGTAAGACAGCGTCCGTTAAGCGGAACGGTACGCCGCCTAGGAAGAAAGCTAGAAAGGAGAAACAACTGCCGCCTACTGAGAAGTTACCTTGGGAAAAAACTCCAGAGGAAAACACGGAGGCCGTTCAGGCCGAGGTGAAGAAATTTTTTGCACCGAAAGTGCCAGAGATACCTTTCGAGAAGACACTAGATCCGGTGAAAGTTGTGCGTACCGTTGACAATCTATATGACCATGTACCATCGCCGCCATCTGACTATGCGCGTTCTATTGAAAGGTCGTATGACAAGATGATCGAGGCGACAAAACCCGTTAAATCGGGTATCAGGGAGATAAAAGGGATACACCAAGTCTACCAGCTCGGACAACAACCCGTTCAATCGGTCGCCCCTCTCAAGGTGTTTGACGGGAAGACCGTTCAAAGTTCTCGACAAGACGCAACTGATTACGCCTTCGCTGAACGAGCATATCAATTTGTTCACGGGAAAGATTTGGTCGAGAATCTCAGGAAGGAACCAACATGTATGCGTAACTTGCATTCGTGGTACCTTAATGCCTCAAAGGAAGGGATCGAGACTATCATGGTGCGAGTTAGGGAAGAGCACTACTTCCAGGAGTACTGTGTGAACGTTGACTTCGCCGAACTCTTTCAGTTATACAATCTCCGGGCCCTCGACAAATCAATCATCAGTTGCTATTGTCTGTAAGTGATTTATTTATTTAATTTGAGAAGTCTTTAGCTCAGCTCGTTCATTGTCTGCAGATTATAATCTTTTGTGCGCTATATTATGCAGATCGAAGATGCTCGAATGCAAAAGGGACGAAATCACGACATTGGGTTCATTGACCCGCACACAATGCATGTTAAAACCATAGAGAATCCCCTCTATAACAAGGATACACCGCAGACTTTGCTAAGGTTTTTGAAGCGACAATGTGACAAAAAGCTAATAATTTGGCCTTACAACTTCGAGTGAGTCTTACTGTCTTATAACACATTATATTTTGCTCACCGTATGTCAAAATTTTAACTAATGACTTATATATATGACACTACATATTGAAACGTGCGTAGGTTTCACTTTATTCTTCTCGTCATCAATATGGAAATTGGAGAAGTTGAAGTCTTTGACTCACTAAGCAAAAAATCGGAACTATACGTGTCTTGTTTTTTAATGCTCAGAAGGTAATTTTAATTCTTATCGGTTTGTTTCGTTAATTTCCTGCTTTGAACTAATTGATGACTCTTTTATGCATTTTCTTTTGTCGAGCAGCGTATGGCAAACTTTCATCAAGGAAGATACGTCCCGTGAATGGATGATGACCCACAAGTATAGGGGATCGCAACAGTCTTCGAGGGAAGTAAAACCCAATTTATTGATTCGACACAAGGGGAGACAAAGAATACTTGAAAGCCTTAACAGTGAAGTTGTCAATTCATGCACCGAAAGAGACTTGCTCGCAAGAGTTTATCGAAGTAATTTTATAGCGATGGCAGTAGTAAAATAACAGCAGAGTAACAAAGACAGCGGTAGTGATTTTAGTAAAGCAGGATTAAAATACGAGGCACGGGGACGGATGACGGGCGTTGCATGGATGAGAGAAACTCATGTAACAATCATAGCAGGGCATTTGCAGATAATAATAAAATGGTATCAAAGTACTAATCAATCAATAGGCATGTGTTCCAATTATAGTCGTACGTGCTCGCAATGAGAAACTTGCACAACATCTTTTGTCCTACCAGCCGGTGGCAGCCGGGCCTCAAGGGAAACTACTGGATATTAAGGTACTCCTTTTAATAGAGTACCGGAGCAAAGCATTAACACTCCGTGAACACATGTGATCCTCACATCACTACCATCCCCTCCGGTTGTCCCGATTGTTGTCACTTCGGGGCCATTGGTTCCGGACAGCGACATGTGTATACAACTTGCACGTAAGATCATAAACAACGAATATCTTCATGAATCAATAACATGTTCAGATCTGAGATCATGGCACTCGGGCCCTAGTGACAAGCATTAAGCATAACAAGTTGCAACAATATCATAAAAGTAACATCTACGGATACTAGGCACTATGCCCTAACAATCTTATGCTATTACATGACCAATCTCATCCAATCCCTACCATCCCCTTCGTCCTACAGCGGGGGAATTACTCACACATGGATGGGGGAAACATGGCTGGTCGATGGAGAGGCGTTGGCGGTGATGATGGCGATGATCTCCTCCAATTCCCCGTCCGGCGGAGTGCCGGAACGAGACTGGCTCCCGAGACGGAGTTTCGCGATGTGGCGGCGTTCGGAGGGTTTCGGCGACTTCGACTCTGCGCGTTTTTAGGTCGAAGGCAATTTGTAGTCCGAAGGGCGTCGGAGGCCGGCGAGGGGGCCACACCATAGGGCCGCGCGGGCCCCTGGGCCGCGCCGCCTTATGGTGTGGGGCCCTCGGGCCTCCATGATTTTTCCTTCTGGCTCCGTCGTATTCTTGGAAAATAGGGCCTTTTGTCAAAATCCCGAGGTTTTCCCGAAAGTTGGATTTCCACAAAAACGAGACAGAGAACAGTTCTGCTGAAAACAGCGTTAGTCCGTGTTAGTTGCATCCAAAATACACAAATTAGAGGCAAAACAACAGCAAAAGTGTTCGGGAAAGTAGATACGTTTTGGACGTATCAATGGACACCGAAGCTGCGATGGCGTGCGAAAGTAAGTAGTACTACCTAGGTCCACACACCTTTTAATTATCATACTTGACTATTGTTTGATTGAATTATATTCTTGTAAAGAAATGCCCGCAACAACCACAAGGGACCGATCTCTGTGGATTCTTCGTTTGCGAGTACATCCGCAGAATTGTCAGCGAGAGAACGAATAATGAAAGAAATAAAGAGGTACAAAAACAATCTTCACAAATTTGTTTTCTTATCATAAGTTGTGCTGAGTTTCAGTAATAGTTGATTCATGTATTCATTTGTATCTTATTTTTTTATAGTTGGCAAGAAAGCGGAACAAGCTCTCAATCGATGACCGCTTCATAGCAATAGGCGAGGAATTGGCGGGATTTTTCCTTCGGGACATCATACCACCATTCGCAGAGTACCACTATGAATGAAGATGTACATGTTACATATATAGTTGACTCGAAGAGTACCACTATGCTACATGTAATAGACATATATAGAGTACGCCTCGGAGAGTACCACTATGCATGAAGATCGATCTTCATGCATAGTGCTACTTAATTTGCGATCTTATGCAATTACATTTGTGTTATATTATATGCACCAACTTGCTATGCATCATCTTGATCTTCATGTACTACCTAAACCCAAACGCGTTTCTGGTGCATCGACGCGATATGAAACAAACCGATATCCCTAAACCCCTCCAAAAACCCTAAAATCCAATTCTCTGCCGCGAGAGATTTGGGCAAATTCCCTGCGGGTGGGAACCTTTGGTACCGGTTCGTATTACCAACCGGTACCAAAGCTCCTTGGCCCTGAGCTCTCCTGGTGGCTCACGTGGATGCCCCTTTTATACCGGTTCGTAAGCAACCGGTACGAAAGGGGGGGGGGCCTTTAGTGCCGGATAATTAATACCGGTTGCTCAACCGGTACTAATGCCCCTCTGGAACCGGTATAGATGAGCGTTTTTCTACCAGTGTCTGGAGATATTGCACAAAAATATTCGACTATTTAAGGTATTATTCTTATATCGCTTTTATTTTGCATGCAATATTCCTTTGAGGCTTTCATTGTTCTTCTTTGAGTTAAATTAAAATATACAAGAATTGGTGACACCATAACTTTTATTTTCAGTTTGTCTGCTCTTATTGAGAACTAATTCTTCAGTATCCATGGAGGTTTTCCCCTGCTATCACGACACTGGATCAGGCAAACAATGCAGCAGTGACAACTCAGAGGGCACCAATGCAGCAGTGGCTGGCACTCATGCATGCATAGTGTACAACATGAAACTTGTTGCTTTGAATTCCGGTGCATCTCCATAGTAAATAGTGAAGATAGGAGTTTAACAGATCATAATAGTAGCATACATTATGCTTTGAGCAGATCATAGGAGTTTTAATCTTTCTCCAGTATGTTCAGTCTTTTCAGTAATATAAATGTATCTCCGTCATTGGAAGGTTATCTGATTCTTCCACTAATTTTTCCATTGGTTCAAAAAATGGGAGTGACTCCTATACACTTTGAGCAACCAGTTCATAGAGATTATTGCGGGTGTCTCCATGATGTTAGCATTGCTACAATGGACAAATACAGAGTCGTTGTTATTGATGATGAAAGCTGTCAGAGTTTGTTTGATGCTCAGAAAATAATACATGGAAATCTTGCTCATGTTATTGAACCAGAGAAGTCAGGGTTCGCTGACAAATTATGTTTGGTTGGACAGTGGTATTTTTCTGATTCATCATTAACACGTAGCATATTGGCATGCAGGTTGTTAAAAGTGCATCCCCGGCTTACTTCTATGGAGAACATACTATGTTTATAATCGTATATAAATGTTTATGGTTTGAACATTGAACCATGGCAGAAGAATTTTGCACTCCACGCCACCTGGTCACTATGAAAGATCCGTCCTCTATACCAATTGCAGTTGCCATGGCTGGACTGACCTTGCCATTAGGTAACTTATTCGACCCCGTAAATATCATTATTTTGGATAGAAGATTTGAAACATTTGTGAATGTTCCTTTTGAATTAGTCAGATCCGCCACTTTGCTTTATTTTCTCAGGACTTGTTTTATTTTAATCGATCTGGCTACCTGATAGTGCATTTTTGCTGCTATGTTTGGAGTGGAGTATAAATTATTTTCGTGCTCAGTACTCTTTATGCAGTTACCATGGTTCTAATAAAAGTCGATGAACATATATTAACTGTTGTTATATATATATACAATGTTCAGTTGGTCTCCTTTATTGTTACTGAAGTTAGAATGTCCTAATCTGTTATGCAGAGTATCAGGATCATTGTTGTATTTATGTACTTTCAGTAGGGTATTGCACGAGTAGGAACATAAGAGACTCACTTGAATTTTTTAAGATTGAAAAATATATTTAGTTTTATTTTCTCTTCTGAATTGAGAGATGAATTACTTTCTTACAAATGTGTACGACGTAACTACCCTGTTATGAAGGTATATGTTTAGGTTTGCAGTGTAGCACATAACAAGGTGTGCGGTTGAAAAGGTCATAGTTTCAGTCTTATTTCTATGCATTTTTTCTTCTGAAAAACACACTTCCCTTTATATCGTTTTTGCTGATCTGTCTAATTACTAGCCCCATTCTTACTCTAAGTAAACATTGGTTTAAGGGTCTTGTGAACACAACATAAATTATAATGGTACTGCATATATTCACGAGAAAATACGTGGAAGCTAGAAGAGAGTATTACTGCATATTATTCAAATGAAGTAGACTACATATCTATACCGGTTGAATTGTAATGTTTATTAATCTCCATTTTTTTAGTGCAGTCCATTTGCTCTGGTACATGGTGAGAGTATTTATCAAGCTAGGAGAAGATTCAGATATTGCGGAGTTTTGTACTGCAGTGCACCCTGCACCCACCCCCCCGTGGATCGCCTTTTTTTGGTTTGTAAAATACAAAAGAAAATGATAGAAAATTCAAAAAAAATTGTTTTCAGATTCTTGTATGTTATGCAACCTACTATTCAGAGAAATTAAGAAATTCGAATTTTCACTTTTTTTGCAAAAAAAGTTAAAAAAATGGTAAAACCGCAATAACTTTTGCATACGACGTCGGAAAAAAACGTATAATATATCAAAAAAATCCTGGGAAAAAGTTACATCCGAATTCACCTGGATTTACCCGGTTAGCCAATTTTAGATTCTCAAAATTCCAAATGAAAATACGAAAGCAGGAAGATTTTAGTTTTTGCTATAAATTATGGATTTTATATTTTTAAAATTTTTCAAAAAAATAAAATTAATAATTGCATCCAGCATAAAGATTACTATTACTTTTACCCAATTTTTAGATTTTCAAATTTTTAGGTTTTGGCAAAAAAAAATTAAAATTTAATAAAAATAATAATAATTAAAAAGTTAATGTTTATTTATTTATTCACGATTATTATTACATCATTATTTTTGTTTATGAAAAATTATTTGAAATTCAAACAATAAAAAAATGTGACATCGACCAACATGTTAATAGGATTGATATGATACTAGTATCACATACATGTGCGCGTAGCACTTGGATGCGGGACGGAATGGAACTCGGAAGTTAAGCGTGCTAGAGGTGGAGTAGTGGGAGGATGGGTGACCGAGCGGAAAGTTTGACCACGAGTAAGTAATTTGACTAGAGTGTAGTTAGAGATAGAGACTAAACTATGCAAATAACTGAAATAATAGAAATTCTGAAAAAAAAAATAGAAAAAAAACGGAGTGAAAAAAATTAGAAACCCAAATAATTAAAAAAAATTAACGAAATAGACTTTAGTCCCGGTTGGGGACACAAACCGGGACTAAAGGTCCTTCGCCCAGGCGCACGCTAGCTGCCCACGTGGACGGATCTTTAGTCGCGGTTCGTAAGCAACCGCGATCAAGCTAGGAGAAGATTCAGATATTGTGGAGTTCTGTACTGCAGTGCACCTACTCTCGTCCATGGCGAGAATATATATGGAGCGAGGCCAATATTTAAATATTGATGTCGAGGTATTGTAGAGTTCTTAGCGCTAGAAGCATTCTTGTCCTAAATTTTTAGTTTTATTGGTCATGCCACTGTCTTTTACTGCCTTTGTGGCTGAAGGATTACTGAGACTGTTTGGACTGGATTCTGAATATGTAGCATTTCCTCCGCCTGAGAGAAACAATGTCTGGTTGAAGTTACTTCATGGTTTGTGGATAAATGACTTACAAAAAAAGAAAACTTGTTGAGTGAATTTGAATCTTTTGGTAAAGAACCGTTACAATTAAGATATCCATACCTTGTATGTTATGAACAGGTTCTAAAAGCACTCTGGGTGAAAAGTGTAGTTACATAAGTAGCTTTCCTCCATTTATAGTTTTTCTCCTTAACTTTGTCCTCGTAGTTGTTATAATCCATTCTCCACTCATGTTTTTCTAACTGAAGATATTCATTTGTAGTCTCTCGACTCTCGAGAGGGTGTATGACTGTAAGTTGTGCATTGGTCCTTGTACTACAAGGAGTACGTATGCAGTTACTCCAAGCTAGGATTGCTGCATGATGATAGTAAGTCCGATTTTGCAGTCATAACCCATGTTCTAATATTGGCAATTCGCCTATTACGAATTTTTACTAGAACCCCACTACAGTCACTAGACAATGAATGATACACTTTGAGCTCATTGGCGAGCAAGCTAAAATAAGTTCTGGTACTCTATCATATTTTTCTGAATCGGATTTTACTCAGATTTTTCTGCCTATCCTTATTTTGTGGACACTGTCGGACATATATTTGGTAGAGCCTTGTGTTTATGAATTGCTTTTTGGTAGAGCTCTTGGAGCGATATTTTTGCACCTCTTTGATCATGGTCATTGTGTATTTTTGTACTCGGAAAGATCTGCGCAAAGTTCTTCATGTTATTTAATTTTGTCTCTTGCATACAACAAGAAGTATGTATACCCAACTTTGAAACCCTCCTGAAGTATATGTATTTGGTGAACTGCAGATCAAGGAATCTACATAAGGAGAAGAAGAGGGGCTGGTTGAGTCGAGTGTTGCAGACTGCAGATCGAGGAATCTACATCAACAATTAGCTATTGAGCCAAATGCCCATATCTAGGTGCTTTTGTTCCTTGTATTGACTATTTTCTGCAAATTATTCCTTACTATCATGATGTAGTTCTCCGACTGTTTTTAAAGGGTAAAACAACCCCACTGCAATTTTTATTGATTAATATAAAGGAGTTTACAATGTACAAGAACTACAAAGAAAGAAAGCAGAAAAACAAGAACTAGAAATGATTTGTAGTTCTTCGACTGTTGCAAATAAATAATTTGTGGTGTGAATTTTATAGTTCAAAGAGCATTAATATATTATATTTAATAGATTACTTTTGAAATACAATGAATTCTTAACTTTTGTTGTCAACAAGGACTTTTTTGTCATTTCTCCCCACGGGCTTGTATGGACCGGTCCTGATGCCATAGGGCAAAGACATGATATCTGCATTTTAACCATTTTTTGTTTGTTTACATGTGTTATTGCCCCGTAGCAACGCACATGCATCTGTACTAGTAATGTGTAGACAACCCTTAAAAATCAATACATTAAAGAGGTTATCTCTTAACCATTTATTTCGCCTATAATAACGTGCTAAAAGATTCTCCATTGTGAAAGGCTTAAATGCATTTGCGCTGCATGATACTTTACGTACGTACTTGTATGCCCGGGCATCCATGAGACACGATGTGACTTGGATAATGTAGGCCTGCACCACAGCACGAGCTCCCGTGTGCATATATCATCACATGAGAGACCAAGTTACGGGTACAAACGCAAGGAAAATAGAGGCCGCCGACGAGGCGTTGGTTCGACGGACACATACGACACTCCACCGGACCCGACGGGAACCGCTGCCAGCGCCAGGACTCTGTCTCTAGCAGCCTAGCTGGCATTTGTACCTCTACTTTTCTCTCGTATCCTTGTCTCCGCTTTATACAGGATGGCTATGCGTAGGGCGTAGCGTACGTAGTTCTCCTCTCTCTTGGGGATTCTCGATACAGTTACATATAGACAAGAGGCCTTGTGCAGTACAGTTGTACTCGTAGTACCATGTCGCGGTGAAAGCGCGCTCTCAAACGGCATGAAAACCACAAAGTAGGGATGTACGATGATACGTATTCCTACCTAGCCATGTCTTCTCTACCAACCTGGGAGTTCAGAAAATATTCCTTCCCTCGTTGGACGGCCGTATGTCTGTTTAATTACCATGTCACGTACTGCCATCATCAAATTGGTAAAAGTGTCATTATTAGGGACAATTAGTCGGCAGGTGCTGTGCTCCAAAGTACGAAACCATCAATGATTCCCGCGTGCTTCAGATGGATAATACATGACACAAAATCTCAAAATCTAGTGCTAGTCTGCGGATGCATGAAATTACTTATAGTTAGAGTAATTAAGATTAGTCACAATGGAAAATATCATATACTAGTATTATGTACATGATACTAGTTTGTGATACCACCTCCACAATGCATATTATCATAATATGGTATCATACTTATATCATATTTAATATTTTGTAGAATCTCAATGCAAATGTGTGTACATGATGTATTTGTCATGAAGTTTTATAGGTTTATGTGCCATGATACGGTATCATATTAATTGATGTGACACATCAGATTTTTGCCAACATGGCATGCATGATACTACTTAGACTACTCATAGTGGGAGTAACTTGGGTAGTAACATAGAGCTACATGCAATGCGAACTAAGCATTTTGATGACATGGCACATCATTAATTGAGGAAAGAGAGCATTGTGGTAACTAGCTATGTTACCATAACATCACATTTTTCAAGACTAGATGAGTCTACAACCTAATTAATATGGTTTTGCATGACACTACACATATATTACTTCCCACTATGGAGGTAATAACATAGAGTAGTAACATATGCATGTTACTACTGCACGTTACTCCCCACTATGACTAGTCTTAGGTTGGTTACTAGTCTAGGTTACTACCTTCATATTGGGTAGTAACTTATACGTGGTATCTGCATTGTATCATTTATTATGTTGTAGATTTATCTTGCCTTGAGTTGTGTGATGTTATGGTAACATAACTAGACTAGTAACCAGCCTAAAGTAGTATCATAGCTAGTAACATCACACATCTCAAGGCATTTTGGTGACATGTCATGCTAACAAATGAAAAAAAAGAGTGAGGTGGTAACTAGCTATATTACCATAACATCACACACTCCAAGGCAAAATAAGTCTACAACATAATAAATGACACAATGCATGACACCACATATAAGACTAGTCACAATGCATAGTATCATATAGAAGTATCATGCGTATGATACTACTACATGTTACTATCTTCACAATGCATGGTATCATATACTAGTATCATAGTCTCCATATATTAATTATTTCGTAGAATCTCAATGCAAATATGTGTACAAGATTTACTTGACATTATTTTTTCTAGTAGGTGCTATGATACGGTATCTACCTATGATACTAGTACACACTCTCTCATCCTTAATTGCACTGCCACATCAGCATTTTGCATGCATGGAATGCATGATACTACCTATGATACTTCCATTGTGGGTAGTCTAAGTTACTACCACTATGAAGGTAGTAACCAGAACTAGTAACATGGCATATGTTACTAGTCTAAGTTACTCCCCACTATGAGCAGCCTTATGATACTCCCATTGGGGCTAGTCTAAGGTAGTAACATAGAGCTACATCCATTACCAACTAGGTAAATTGATGACATGGCATGATATTAAATGAAGAAAGTGATGGTTGTGGTAACTAACTATGTTACCATAACGTCACACTTTTCAAGATTGAATGAGTCTACAAGCTAATTAATACACTCGTGCATGATACTACATCTAAATTACTATGCATTATGAAGGTAGTAACATAGAGTAGTGTCATATGCATGACACTACTATATGTTACTCCCCACTATGACTAGTCTGATCGAGCTCCGCATGACCGGGCGACCCATCCGGCGATGCAAGGTGGGGTCAAGACTCCCGCCAAGACATGCACCGTCCGTAAACGATAATACCCGAAGAAAGGAGAGTAGAGAATGCCGACCCAGACCCTTCTCCAAGCTTAGGCAAAGGAGCTTAAGATGCAGAATACTTCTTACGCATATATAATTCTTTTCAAATGTCAAACAATGTAAAGTTTGATTAAATTGAGAAAACATCAAAATTTTGAATACAAAATCAGTACCATTAGATTCATCACGATCTATAATTTCATATCGTATATAGTTGGTATTGTAGATATATACATTTTTTTAGTAAATATGGTCAAATTTTACATCGTTTGACTTTAAAAAAACTTAGACACACTGCATTGTGGTAATGAACTTGATGTGTCTTGGCATGAGAGGCTATGTAGCACCTGCTGTCAACCGGTATGACTTGACGCCTCCACAAAATACGTCGGGTGTACCACCTGTCTATCCAGACGAAACAAAATTTGTAGGTGGATGGTGTGAAACGTCTAGGAGGAACGGCCGTATCCTTTCGGATAGCTAGATACGTGTTTATATACACGGGGAAAAGCCCCCGTGGTGGCGTGTACATGAGGGAACGTATTGGGGTAGAGTACTACTCTATACCCAATATGCATAGATAAAATATCTCTAATACCCCCTTAATCCAAACTTTTGAGAGGTTTAGATTACGCTTAAACTCAGCTAGTTTCTTGACACATACAGTTTTAGTAAAACCATCTGTAATCTAACCCTTGCTCGATATAAACCCGACATCAAGTTGCTTGCTAGAAACCCATTCTCAAACAAAACAAAAGTCTATCTCAATATGTTTTGTACGTGCATGAAAAACTGGATTTGCAGACAGGTAGGTGGCACCAAGATTATCACACCATAGACACAGTTTCTCCTGAAGTGAAACTCCAAGTTCGCGAACAAGTGCTTTAACTCAAATAAGCTCTGCAATGGCATTTGCAAGGGCTTTGTATTCAGCCTCTGTACTGGACCTGAACACAGTAGGTTGTTTTCTGGCACTTCAAGAAACAAGATTGAGACCAAAAAAAGATAGCAAATCCACCAATAGAATGTCCATCATCTAAATCACCTGCCCAGCCTGCATTGAAGTAGGCACTAAGAATTGTCGAATTGGACCTCTGGAAAGTAAGACCAATCTGTCTGGTGCCATGAATATATGTTAAACAACAGTTCAATATGCAGTAGTAGGAGCATGCAGATACTGGCAGACCTTATTAACTGAAAAAGAAAGATCGGGTCGAGTCAGTGTCAGATATTGAAGTGCCTAATATCCTTAGGCCCTAGAGGAGAGCCATCTGTCAAGCTCAATGTGTCTGTAGTGGAGAGAGGTGTAGGACATGACGTGCATGAACTCATACCAACCCGAGTGAGCAAATCTGAAGCATATTTTTCTTGACATAAGAGTAGCCCATTGGACTGTTTGTGAACCGCAGTGCCTAGAAAATAATTAAGATCTCCAAGGTCCTTGAGAGTAAAATCAGAACTCAAATGGTGAAGAATAGCTAAGATGGCCGAATCAGAGGAGCTTGTGACAATGATGTCATCCACATAGTGAGGCCTAACTTATCATAAAGAAACAAAGAAGTATCAGCCTGGATGAAAGAAAACAAAGAGTATGTAACTTTGAACTCAGCCGAGAGTACCAAGCTCGAGGAGCCTACTTTAGACCATATAAAGCTTTATCAAGTTTGCAAATGTAATTTGGAATAGCAGAAGACTGAAACCAGTGGTTGTTTAATGTAAACCTCCTCTTTCATAACACCATGTAAAAATGCGTTCTTAACATCTAGCTGCCTTAAATGTCAACCTCGAGAAACTGATATATCAAGAACAAGTCTGATAGTAGCTGCCTTAACAGCAGGACTAAAGGTATCTTCATAATCAATGTCATACCTTTGTTTGAATCCTTTTGCAACAAGACGTGCTTTATACCTTTCCATAGTGCCATCATCATTTTTCTTGATACGATAAACCCACTCGCAATCAATTATATTTTTGCTTGATCTGGGAGGCACTAAATGCCAGGTGTTGTTGCCAACAAGAGCATCATATTCATAGCATGCTTCCAATTTTCATCAGTGAGAGCCTCATACTAATTTTTTGGTTCTCCTGTAGTTGTAAAAAAAGAATAGCGAACAGTGCCATCGGTATATTTTTTGGATTTTTAATACCTTTTTGCAGTCTTGTTTGAACCTCAACTGCAGGAGGAGGCATAGGATTATGTTGCACATAAGATCCGAAGGAACAACCTCCACATGTGGCAGAATAGGAAAAGCTGGCGGTGACAGGTCGCTATCACCATCATTGGCATCATCATTGGCAGAATCTGAATGATTGGCGTCATCATGAGACATAGGAGAATCTGCAGCAGGTGTAGCTAGCGACGGGGACGCGGTCTTTGAGGCGAAGGCGATTGGACGCATTGTGGGCGGGAGCTGGGGCGGCTACACGAGCGCCGGTCTACCTGCACTGCTGCTGTTGTCTGTGCACATTGATCCCATAGAGGATGCGGAGCAGGGATCATCCTCGAGATGGTCGTGGTCCCCTATTGTCCTATTCTCCTACTGATTAGGGTCATTTGATGTGTTATTTGATGCATTTTCTTCAGAATTTGAGCCAGATTCTTGCGCTGATAGAGCTCGCGTGTCCTCGGCAACCACCAGTAGAGGAGAAACAGGAGGAACTGAAAGGACGAGATGTCGCCTAGAGGGGGTGAATAGGCGTTTAAAAACTCTTACAGATTTGGCTTGTAAGAATGTGGAATTAAACTATGTTTATTCTACAAGCACAAACCCTAAATATGCTAGGCTCACCTAAGTGCAACAACAACAATTAGAGCTAAGCAAGATAGGCACAAGATATATGTAGCACAAGTGATAGCAAGATATATGTACTTCAAGCACGATGGCTATCACAAGGAAATTAAGCTCGGGTATAGAAATAACCGAGGCACGCGGAGACGAGGATGTATTCCCGTGTTTCCTTCCTTTGCAAGAAGGTACGCCACGTTTGGAGGAGTGGAGTTCCCACGAAGGATTCCCCAACGCCACGAAAGCTCACCCTATTCTCCGAGTCAAACCCACGAAGGATAATGGCCCTTTCCTTATGTTTAGCTTTTAATCCACTCCGGAGATGGCAAGCTCCACAACCACTTCACAAGCTCCACGAAGGAGAAGCCTGGGCCTCTTCACAATCTTCCTTGAAGATATCTCCTTAGCACCAACCGCCAAGCCAACTAGGAGGTCTCCCTCCAAGAGTAACAAGCTCACGGTCTCTCACTCGAACTAATCGTGGTGGAGAGCTCAACACTATGCAATGATGCAAAGCAAGAACACTAGAGGTGTTCAAATCCTTCACACTCAAATCCCACCAAAGCAACAAATGCTAGGATGAGATTAGAGAGGAAGAACAAAGAGGAAATCAACAAATGACTCCAAGATCTAGATCCAAAGGGTTCCCCTCACTTAGAGGAGGAAAGGATTGGTGGGGATTGTAGATCTAGATCTCCTCTCTTAGATCCCTCAATAATGAGCAAGAATCATGGGGGGAATCAAGAGAGAGAGCAAGTTCTTCAAAGTCAACAATGGAGGAGAGAGAGTGGAAGAACTTAACTTGCCCAAGGTGGAAGAAGGCATATTTATAGTCTAGGGAGAAATATAACCGTTGGGTGAATTTCAGCTCAACACACTCGAGGAGGCCGGTCAACCGGGCCTGGGGCCAGGCCGTCCGGTCTAGGAGCCGATCAGATCGGGCCACATGCCGGACCCGGCCAGTCCAAACCGGGCCTGTGACCGGGCCATGACCGGGACACTTCTATGTCTTACAGTACATGGCCCGGTTGGCACCAGTTGTCAACACCCGGATTTGTAAGTCCAGATGCCTATTATGTCATTCATCGCAATCCCAGGAATATTGTTGTTGCGAGGCATAATAGTCGAATATCATAGTCATCATTCATTACAAACCATATTGTCTTACAAATTTAGATCACATGATCCATATTACACAAATAGCTGATCTATTGATCAACGAACACAAAGTTCATAGCGGAAGCGTAAATAAAATGGACTCTCTAGTCCACAGGCCAACGCTTGACGTTGGAAGACTCCTAGTTGTCGTAGGCATCCTACTGGTCGTCACCTTGGTAGTTCTGCTCCTGTTCATATTCTGGCCATTTGAATAGCCAGGGACACAGCCGTGAGTACTTTAAGTACTCGCAAACTAATACTAGTGTAAGTACTATCACTTCTAGTAAGGGGTGCTAAGCTCTAGTTTCTTTTGCATAAAGCCAATTTTAGTTCACAAGTATTTGATAAAGACTCTTTCATGTGCTAACTAACTCAAGTGGGAACATTAGTGTCATTCCCACAACTTAGTTGTGATTCAAAACCAGTCACCATTCAGTTCATCCAATATTTTCAAGAATCTGACACCGGAAACTGTATGGCCTTTCCAACCGTCCGTAACCGTGGACACGGCTATTCGAATAGGTTTACACTCTGCAGAGGTTGCACACTTGTGCCACAACATTTGATTTCATCCGTCGAGGATAACCCCGAATCATCGTAACACAGTACGCGGATCATCAACCATAACCTTTCACTTACAAACCCTAATATAGGCACCTCTCCCCATGAGCTTGGCCTCCCAGTGAAGACCAACTGTCAACCTGGAGCACAGGGCTTGGCCGTACAATTCACCTCATTTCACATCATTTCTCATACAACGGAGGCAGCCTCGGCATAACCCCTATGATGCTTGTTCCGAGGGAACCCATACTAAGATGTATAAACTTCCAGTTAAGCCCTACCCATAATCAGGTATTGTGGGGGTACTCAAAAATTGGAAAGGCATCGCATCCAAACCAATATAAGATTTAGTCAAAATTCACCATCTCCTTCAAGTCATATTCACCTTCAAAAATCATTCAATGGAATGACTCATCATTCCAAAGTTTTCAAAATCATTCAAGTCACAAGTTCCCATCTAGAGTAGTCATTTTTAGTTGTTAGCACTAGCACTAATCATGAGGTGTACTATCTTGCTTGGCCATCTTTGAGACTAACTTTGCTACTCTAGTAACATTCTAAACTTAGACCAAAGTTAACTATAAAAGTAACTTCTTAATAAACCAAGTAAAAACTGGTAAGGTAAAAACTTGGGATGGGATTATGGTAAGTAAAGTAAGATCAATGGTACCTTGCCCCAAAGGGCTTTTTACTTGCAAGAATATTAGCTTTCCTTGGTGAGGGTAGTGGTCACAATTCTCTTCATCCTCCTGTTGGTAGAAGCCTCCCTCCTCTTGGTATTCTCCGGTACTAGCGTCTAAAAACGAATACGAGATACAATCACCCAACAAGGTTCAAGAGCTATACTAGGCACACCATGGCTTCACACAAACTATTCTATTACACACATAACATATTAAGTGCATTTGGTTTTCTTTCTTGAAGAAAAATAATTTCCTCTCATTACATGTGTAAATGATAATTTCCATATAGTTCTTTGAGGAAATAATTTCCTCTCATTGAATCTTCTTAATATTTAATTTCCTCCAACAATCATGCATATCATGTTGACCTAAGTCCACCATTCATCATCATCATCTGGGAAAATGATTTAAATGAGGTAGAATACCTCATACCATTTGACAATCCCAATTATGATTTAATATCACCAAGTATTTCATGTGAGAGTATTTAGACCAGGGTCACAACTTCATATGAAAGCACTTTGGACAAGATTTAAATGAATTAAAACACTTCATATGATTTGCCTAATAGTTTTGGACAATATCACTTGACTAAACTAGCCATATAGTCCTTTATTTAAACTAGGCCATGATCACTCAAAGTAACCATGACATGTTTTTGCAGAAACAATTAGTGTAAGTGAAATTTGAGCTATGAGAGTTGAAATCAACTCAATATCATTTTTGGTTGATTTTTAAGAATTGTTTGAATATGCAAAAGTCCCTGACTTGTTCTTTTTGTCACATTATTTCTACAAAGAACCTCACAGTGAGACCAGCGTAGTTGTGTAGATCTTTTCATTAGCTTTCCAACAATATAAAGTTTGCTAAATTTGGCCAAGCCAAAATGAATCTATCGAATTTCAAACATAGGGCCAGTATTGAATTTCAACTAATTCTGGAAAAATCAAATTTGAATAAGTGGGCCTGGCGGGAAAGACTAACAGGCCAAATTTCAAAATAAACAGCCTGCCCAGCCCACCACGGTCCACAGACGCGTGGGCTGCTTGACAGGGTGGGGCCTGCCTGTCAGCGGCTCATCAAACCCGAATCGGTACGGGGCGACGTGGAGCGTTGGATTAGATCAAGATCCAACGGCCTAGGTTCATCGTCTCGCCGGCGAGAGAGGGTTACGGGCACGGCGGCGCTAGGGGGTCGGTGAGCTCACCGTGGCTCCAGCGACGGTGGGCAGTGTGCTCGGTGAAGCGGTGGTCGACGACGATCCTCCTGGTAGCAGCGGCACGTCCTGGGGAGGCTCCAATCGGCGGCGAGCTTCCGCGGTGGCGTGCGGCAGTGAGGTGGCGATTGGGCGGCAGTGGGTAATGTCGATGGTGGAGTGGCTCAGGCGGTTGAGGGAGAAGAGGGGAAGGTGCTGGTGTGCTCAGATCGACGAATGGGCGTCTCCTTTTATAGGCGAGCAAGTGACCGTGGTGCTGCGGCGAACTCGACCGTGGTGCGGCGTCTCCGGCGGTCTAGCGAGCTAGGCGAGGGCGCGGCGGTGTTCACTGCGTCACGGTGGTCCTCTGGGTGGCGACAGGTAGGGTAGGCGGTGCCTAACGCGGTCGGATTGCTTCCGTGTCTGGCGGCGTCCGCGGCGAGTTTTCTCCTCCGTCTCCGGTGGCGGAGGTCACGGGTCGTGGTCGTGCGCGTGTCTGTGGGCTTCGTGGTGGCGCGGGGATGCTCAACTCGTTGAGAGGGGGTCCAGGTGAGGCGCAGGGTGGTGGCGCGGCGCGTATCCAGTGTGTGTCCGTGGCGTGCACGTGCGACGTCATCGGCATGGCGTCGTCGTCCCTGGGCGCGCGTTTTCCGGTGATGGTCGGCGTCCTCCTTGACAACGGCGTGCATAGGCAGTGGTAGAGAGGTGAGGTGGAGCGATGGGGCACGGTGGCCGTGGCTAGGGAAGAAGGAAGAGGGGTGGGGCTCGACATGTGGCACATGTCCGGCATGGCCATGTCCATGCCATGCTAGGGCTTCTCCCTAGGGTTCCTATGCTTGGAAGAGAGAGAGAGGGGACCAGGGGACCATGTAGGGTCGAGTGGGACAGGTAGGGTTGGCCAACACTATTTCAAATAGTGTTTTGGGATTTGATCCTATTTGTAAAATTCAATTTCTTGCCAAATTTGGTTTAGGTCAAGTGGTTCCAAAATTTGAAAATGGTTGGTTTGGATGAGTTGCAATTGACCAGAGACAAACATAGGTGATGGTGGAATTTTAAAAATAAAAGAACTGCAAAATTGCAAAATGAGAGATTGTTAACAATGTTAAAAAGTCTCAACTTTACATAGCATAGATTTTGATCCAAGATGATTTTGATATGATGGTCTTTACAAAAGTTGTTCACCTTGATGTGTACTTGGAGGTGGTGCTAAGAATTGGGAAAGTTTGGTTTGAAAAACTTGAAATCCAGGGGCTCAAAGTAGTGACCAGAATGTAAATGGCATATTTGACCATTATTCCATGTGATCACAAATTGAGTTTGAATTTCATTTGATTTGTATTTCTTTTATTCCAAAAGTTGTAATAAGTGTTTAGTAACATATTACAACTAATGGTGAAGGTCAAAAAGGTCTAGGGTAAAGATTTGCAAAAATGGCATAAGCCATATGTGAGGGTTTTAGGGTTTTCTGATTTGATTTCTTTCTCTTTTTATTTGGTTGTAAATGTGAACTTCTCTTGATCACTTTAGGGTTTTAGGGTTTAGTACACAAACACAATAACACTCATCATGGCATATCACACAAAATGCACAGGTCCTATGCATAGCTCTATATGCAAATAAAAGTTTTTGTTGGTTCTAAATTTTGGACTTTGGAAATTCTTCTTCTTCCTTTTATTGAAAAATTGGGATGTTACACCAGTCCACGGGCCGGTTTGAACCGGGCCATCCGGTGGGACGGCCGGTCACGCCGGGCGAGAAACCGGGCCAGCAGGAAAAACATGTTATACAAAAACTGTGATAACTTTTGTGTCCGGACCCCGATTGACATGAAACCAATTTTGTTGGAAAGATAACGACGAATAGAATCCCAACTGGAAATATGGAGACTCCTCACAGGATATTTTTAGATGTTTTTAGAGAGGGAGTCTCCCACCTCAAGAAACGGTGAAGACGTCCAAACTCGAAAATGCAATAGAAGATGTATGCGGATTCCGTTTTCGTTGAACTTGGGCTTGTTGTAAAGCTAGCAACAAGCTCAAGAACCTCTCACAGAGAAACACTAAGAAGCAGTAGGGATATGCAAAGTATGCAAAGGATTGAGCTCCCTAAGACGATGTGGTCAAGTTACCCAACTGAAAGCCCCTCTTGATAGTGCGGCTATCTATCCTATAATCCGGTCTCCCATCAACCATCTTGAGACCGGTAAAAGGAAAACCTATCAAGCCCATATCTTTGCCTTGCGCATCCCGCTTGATCTTGATGATAACTCTTCAAGCTCCACTCAAGCCGGAATGCCTCACTTGATCATTGTTGCTTCGTGAAAACTCACAAATGCTCCCCCATACACCATGATGGGAAAGCTCCATTGATGCACATCTTCACATGTCCATTATCACCAAATGGACGGCAAGATTCAAGCATATGATCCTCTCGTGATGCTCAACTTGAACTTGCCCAACTCAACCTTGATGACGATCACCACTTGCCGTCATCCTCGCATGGGCTATATGAAATCTCACTTTTGATGCATGCACATGGAAAGATACCTAACTGTAATATCCCAGGTAATGGGGTTACAAAAATAAAGGAAACAGATGTGTTCATTGCATTCATGCATAGAAAATCTGGGGAATTTTCGTGCTTTAAAGTAAAACAGTCACAGTAACTGAAGTTTCACTTGACCCTTGGTGGAATTGAACTAGCTCATCAAGTCAAGCGCTATAAACCTCTATGTGACTTTGTTAAAACCTTGATTTGGGTAGAGATGATTTGATCTAAGGGGTTAGATCAAATGGAACTAATAATCAACACAACAACACTTTACTCAGTGATCAATTACTTGATCTTATTAAAAATCACAACATGATATTCCTTGCAATAACATATGAACGTCCATTTAATTGGGAATCAAGTAACAATAATTGGAGAAACCATTCTTCACTTATCTTTTCCATGTCTTAAGACTAATCCATTATCCTACCATGAAACCTCATGGTATTCATTCCACTTCAACATTGGAATGTATAACAAGGAGATCCACTCAAGAAGTATAAATTCTTCTCTATTCCAAATAGCCTTACATCAAACCTAAAGAGGTGAGAGTCCTATTTTATATAGGGAAGCAATGACAAACCTTGAGGCAAACCTTGGATATAAATATCCATATGATCACAACATCATCTTCAAGAGGAACCCTAGGATATTATTCAAGACCTTCCCTAGAGAGAGAACCCATTTATGTTAACCATAGATATTGGTGACTACATCATTATCTTTGGAGAATAGCCTTAGGTTAGAATTGAAGTCCTTCCCAAATGAGAGAGATCAAGCTATGGAGCTACACTCAAGTAGTTGAGGCAACACTTGAACTTTAGGGAGAGAACTACCTATACATCCTGATGATTAAATCATCATTCCTTAAGTAGAACTATAAGTTATTATCTCAGACATTCTCCAGGGATATAAATTGTTGAGGTAACCATATCCATTCATGATAGTATAAGAAAGAAACTATATTTAGTTGATCAAGACAATACTTAATCTTGGGAGTGAGAAACCTAATTCTTGAGAGATAACTTAGGAAGCCAAACCTTGATCATTATAAATTGAGTAATGATCACAAACCCTAAGAACTTGAGGTAAAAATATTAAGAACAAGTTGATCATGCCTAATCCATGATCATGCTCTTGAGGTATGTGAGGATAAGTTAAACCCTACTAGAATAAGAAGATCTCATCCTCACATGAAATTATAGGAAGATCACTAGTGTAATCAAATCCAGGCTTGTTTCCCAACCTTAACTTGTGAACCACTTGGTGATCATAAGTAGAATTCTACCACATCTACATTCCACTTATTCTTCACCAAAGAAACATAAGGAAACCTTAGAGTAAAACTCTATACTTTTTATGGTGAGAAACCATACATCCATATGACCAAAGTTAACTATAAAAAGAACTATAACCAATGTAGTTACTTTAATGATTAATTGAGGATAATAATAGAAGTTAATTGGTAGAAGATAAAACCAATTCTCAAATCCTTAGTAATTAAAGAAGCACATAAGATATGAAGCAAGTAACCATATTACCATGGTTATGGGAGATTAAACCCTAGACAATGCACTATGGTGTCATCTCATGTCTATAACCTAGAAATTATATCTCAAACCCTAGGGGTGTATCACTTGGATGATCATAACCATAACCCTAGTTCACATTTGAGTTTCAAACCACATGCCATTAGGTGAATATAATTAAGACCCCAGAATTGCTCATTTGCTAAGTTCTATGCTTCCCTAATTAAACCTAAGAAACATCTAGTGCTTGTACTCACAATTAAAACCCATGTGTGGTGAATAACCACTCATACCAACCACTGATCTATATAATTAAGACCCAACCTTGAGGAGAGTAATATCTACTCTAGATAATTCAAAGTGTTAATAGACCATAACACAAATGCTAATGAATATGGGATTATCATCCAACCTACAAAACCTTAATAAAATGTTGCTCACATGAACTAACATGCAAGTGATTAATTTATCAAATAGGAACTAAGACATAATAATAACTTCAGAAATACCTTGAGAAGAAAGTATCAACTCTTATATCTCTAAACTAAATTGAACTCATAATAAAAAGGAAATCAAAGTGAAAATATAATTCATGTCTAATTGCTATTTGGAATAAGTCACTAACAAAAAATATAGTCTAATACAAAATAATTGTTTCAAATGAAAAAGTGGAGAAATAGTCATTACATCCTCATTGAATTATCAGAATTGAGACACCTGCAAAAATAGGAAAGAATTAAAATATGAATTCAAACCTGAATTCAAATAGAATTAAAAACAGTAAATAAAAGAATATAAAAGAAAATGAGAGAATGAGAAGTTTACCTGGGCAGGCCACGGCAGCCCATCATCAACCCACCCGAGCAGCCCAGCAGCAGCCTGCCAAACAGCCCAACACCACGGCCTGGCCCAGCCCACTTACCCCTTCGTCTAAAAAAGATCTGCGAGGCGTCGTCCTCATCTCCTTCCTTCGCATGGGCGCCAGCACGAAGACGTGCTCGTCTTCTTCTCTCGCTGGCGACTCCTCCGCGATCGACAACGTGACGAGGCTCGCCTCGAGCCGTATAAATAACCTGGACGAACCCTAGTTCCCAATTCTTTCCCCTCTCTGTCCAATTTCGCCCCAAACCGTAACCCTAACTCACTCGGTCACCATTACCGCCGATGAATGGAGCCTCCCCGAGCATTGCCGTGGTCACCGTCGTCATCAGCATCCTCGACTTGCTCAGACCACGCAAGGAATCGAGCCGGAGCAACCTGTAACGCCCTCACCGAGCTCGCCATTCCCGTCGGCCGGAGGTGTAAATTCCGGCGACTCAGGCCATATCCGACCTCACCGTCACGCCCTACGTCCTCATGGTGAGCCACTGAACTCCCTGGCATGATCGCCTTGCTCCCTAGACCACTGTAGCCTCGCCGCACCGTTTGCCTGTGAGCGTCGCCGTCGGGCATCACCGCCGCCGCCGCTCCGGCGACCATTAAGGGGTGGCGTTGCCACCACTAGCCTCGCCTCGGTGAGTACTATCCAACGCGCCTCTGCTCACACCCGCGGGAACGCCCTAGCGCCGGCGACCATCGCCAATTTCCGCCGGCCAGTAACCTCCTCGCCACGGTGGTGATTTTGACTTGGTCAAGTGCCCCGTGGCAGGTGAGGTGGACACGGCCCCACCAGTCATTGACTGTGTAGGTGATCTATCCAGGTAACTTTAGTTATTTGTTTTTATTTCAAATTCCATAAATTACTGAAACTTTGCAAATAAATAGGAAATTCATTTTTAACTCAAAAATTTACAAATGAGAAATCAAAATGTTCCTAAAAATAAAATCTATCCAATAAAAATATAATATGCAACTTTTATTTTTTTATAAAAAATTAATTATTCTAAACTCATTAAATAAGCCATTTCAATTATCTTAAATTCAATTAAAATCCAATAATTAGAAAATTTTCCAAATTAAATATAAACCAGTAAATAACTAAAGAAAAAATTAAAACTAATTTTTATTTATTTGTTATTTTGTTAAATCCTTATTAGAAGGATTTAAACCCTAATTAATAATTACCTTAATTATTAATTCATTAAAAATAATATGATGCCAAATTTTATATTATTTTTAATTCCAAGTTACTAATAACTTCAACTTTAAAATGAAGTTATTACTCAAATAACTACATGGTAAATAGCAAACCCTAATTCCATATTGAATGATAGTACAACCCTATCATTTCATGTGAACCCGAAAAAAAACCTAATTCAATTAGGAACCCCAGCTCCATTAATCAATTTGAAACCTAAACTGCATCTAACCTAAACCCTAGGTTAGAGCATGTGATCATGGTACTTTCTTTTAACATAGAACCATATAGCACATAGATACTTGTCATGACCACATAAAATGAAGAAGACCTATTACTAATAAGATGGATATCGCATGTGTTTATCCTCATCAGACCTAGATGATCAAATGGGGTTAACCAAATGTAAACCTAGTTCCAATCCTCATAGACATAAACCTTACCTATCCATGCTTAGCATCACACCATTGTGATGAACTTCAATAACAACTATGCCAAATATAGTGCATTACCTAACTATATTCCATTAAACTCTACTAATTATTTGATACTTATGAACCATAATATCCAGGAGCCAACTATGCCCTATTTTAGTGGATTCAATAGTAAAACCTAGACAACCTCAACCTTAATTGTAATACTTCTTATTACTTAAGAAGTATGTTCTTCAAAAGTTATTCTTTTGAAGAAAATAAGGAATCAACATCAATCTTGCCTAATAGGACCTATAGCCAATAGCCAGATATCACCAGCAAGGTATACCAACCTTGATAACAACTATTTATAATAAATTGCTCAAGATGCTTAGGCTTAACTAAACCCTACAAGCTCTAGTTATTGATGAAACCAACATGATTGGGATCCATCTGATACTTACTCCAGAAACTAATTGGAACCATAGTTAACCATAGAACCCCACCAACCTAATTACCATACTTGTTCTTTATCTAAGAACATGTTCTTCAAAGGTAATTCTTTTAAAGTATATGATTGATGGCGTGTAACTCACACGCGTTGGGAACCCCAAGAGGAAGGTATGATGCGCACAGCAGCAAGTTTTCCCTCAGAAAGAAACCAAGGTTTATCGAACCAGGAGGAGCCAAGAAGCACGTTGAAGGTTGATGGCGGCGGGATGTAGTGCGGCGCAACACCAGAGATTCGCTAACGTGGAACCTGCACAACACAACCAAAGTACTTTGCCCCAATGAAACAGTGAGGTTGTCAATCTCACCGGCTTGCTGTAACAAAGGATTAACCGTATTGTGTGGAAGATGATTGTTTGCAGAAAACAGTAAAGAACAATTGCAGTAGATTGTATGCGATGTAAAGAATAGGACCGGGGTCCACAGTTCACTAGAGGTGTCTCTCCCATAAGATAAAAGCATGTTGGTTGAACAAATTACAGTCGGGCAATTGATAAATAGAGAGGGCATAACAATGCACATACATGATATGATAAGTATTGTGAGATTTAATTGGGCATTACGACAAAGTACATAGACCGCTATCCAGCATGCATCTATGCCTAAAAAGTCCACCTTTAGGTTATCATCCGAACCCCTTCCGGTATTAAGTTGCAAAACAACAGACAATTGCATTAAGTATGGTGCGTAATGTAATCAATAACTACATCCTCGGACATAGCATCAATGTTTTATCCCTAGTGGCAACAAGACATCCACAACCTTAGAACTTCCTGTCACTGTCCCAGATTTAATGGAGGCATGAACCCACTATCGAGCATAAATACTCCCTCTTGGAGTTAAGAGCAAAAACTTGGCCAGAGCCTCTACTAATAACGGAGAGCATGCAAGATCATAAACAACACATAGGTAATAGATTGATAATTAACATAACATAGTATTCTCTATCCATTGGATCCCGACAAACACAACATATAGTGTTACAGATAGATGATCTTGATCATGTTAGGCAACTCACAAGATCCGACAATGAAGCACATGAGGAGAAGATAACCATCTAGCTACTGCTATGGACCCATAGTCCAGGGGTGAACTACTCACTCATCACTCCGGAGGCGACAATGGCGGTGAAGAGTCCTCCGGGAGATGAATCCCCTCTCCGGCGGGGTGGCGATCTCCCGAATCCCCGGAGATGGGATTGGCGGCGGCGGCGCTCGCAAGGTTTTCCGTATCGTGGCTCTCGTGCGGGGTTTCGTCACGGAGGCTTTAAGTAGGCGGAAGGGCAGGTCAGGCGTCACGAGGGCCCGGACGACGGCCGCGCGGCCGGGGCTGGGCCGCGCCGCCTGGTGTCCGGCCACCTCGTGGCCCCACTCGTCTATCCCTCGGTCTTCTTCGTGCAAAAATAGGACCCGGGCGTTGATTTCGTCCAATTCCGAGAATATTTCTTTACTAGGATTTATGAAACCAAAAGCAGACAGCATCGGCTCTTCGGCATCTTGTTAATAGGTTAGTGCCGGAAAATGCATAAATACGACATATAATGTGTATAAAACATGTAGATATCATCAATAATGTAGCATGGAACATAAGAAATTATTGATACGTCGGAGACGTATCAGCATCCCCAAGCTTAGTTCTGCTCGTCCCGAGCAGGTAAACGATAACAAAGATAATTTCTGAAGTGACATGCCATCATAACCTTGATCATACTATTTGTAAGGGTATTTTACCCTTATCCATTATTTTGGTATCTATGACACCGTGCTAGAGTATTTGGACTAATACATGTCTACAAGATGACTTTCAGGTATTAGCCAAAGAGGTATGATGGTGTAGCAATGGAACAAAAAGGCAACGGGAGACCCCCCCAATTCGACGAAAAATCAGCAAGTTCTTCAGGGCCTGGCCGGTCACAGATCCGGTCGGACCGGCCCTGGCACCGGACAGCCCGGTCACCGACCGGACCCAGAACCGGTGCCATCCGGGCAGGTTCCAGTAAAGAAGGCGAGCCCTCCGGTCGCCGTCCGGTCGCCAGCCCGGTTTTGGACCGGCTGCTCCGGTCGACAGCCCGGTCTGACCGGGCACTGACAGCGGCCTGTCAGAATCGGACTTTGCGCCGTGCCATCCGGCGCATCCGAAGCTTAGCCTGACCCGGTCCCAGCTCCGGTTGGAAACCGGCCGGTCTGGTCGACCTGTGGACCGGCCTGTCCGGCGCCAAATCCGGTCGACCGGGTTTCTCGACGAATCTGCTGATGTGGCAAGTGACCAACGGCCAGATTTTGAAGAACACTATAAATACCCCTTCTTCTACCTTGGAAGGGTTAGGCAACATACTATAAGCTGTTCTTGAGCTCTCTCTCTCTTACTCCATTGCTAGAAACACCAAAAGCCTCAGATCTCCCTCCTCCTCCACCCAAACTCAAATCCCTCCGGGGAATCATTAGAGGAGGACCCGATCTACCGTTCTACCATGCCAAATCTCATTCCCCCTTGTATTCATTGAGAAGCTTGCTTCCTAAGGTTCCTTGGAAACCCTAGGTGGGCAAGAGGAGTCCGGAAGCATCCGGGCTGTGGATTTGCTCCGGGCAAGATTGTGAAGGTTTGGAGGCTACCTCAAAGTCTACCACAAGTGAGTGAGCTATTCCTTCGTGGGATAGGCTCCGGAGAATAGGGTGAGCCTTCGTGGCGCGGGGAATCCTTCGTGGGACCTCCACTCCTCCAAACGTGACGTACCTTGTTGCAAAGCAAGGGAACACGGGAATACATCCTCGTCTCCGCGTGCTATCGGTTATCTCTAACCGAACTCCTTACTTGTGATTTAACTGCCTGTGAGAGCCTTCGTGCTTGAGTTAGTTGTATCCTCATATAGGTTGTTTCACCTAGTTTGCATTAGGCTCATCTTTATATTCCGCAAAGCCTAATATTGCAAAGAAAGAATTAAAATTTGTAGAAACCTATTCACCCCCCTCTAGGTTTACCATCTCTATACTTTCAATTGGTATCAGAGCCTGGACTCTTATTAAGGGCTTCACCGCCTTAAGAGTGAGATGGATAAACTCTTCGAGGGTCTAGATGACGACTCTAACCTTTCGGTTAAAGAGATGAAATCTAGACTCTTGGCATATGATGCCGAGAAGAAGAAAAAGGAGGATGAGCTACAAAACCAAATGACAGAAATGACTGCCATGCTTAAGAACCTAACTGCGGGTGGAACTCTTAGTGGGGCTTCGGCCTCTAAAGAATCCTACCATGATGTTAACCATGACTATCCCAGAAACACTTCACCCATGCCTCATATAAACCATAGTGGGACCGTTCCCCATTACGATGGAACTCACTTTCCACATTGGAAATCTGCTATGGAATCTCATATTCGCAGCTGCAGTGTGGAGCTATGGGAACTCATTGTTCATGGACATCGGGAGCCACAAGATCCTACTCGGTTGACCTCCACCGAGTTCTACAACCGTCAACTCAATGCATCCGCACGTGACAAGATTAGAAGTGGCATCAACCGCAAGCTTCTAGATCAAGTCGATGACATTGTCTCCGCTAAAGAGTTGTGGGATCGGATCGTAGTACTCCAAGAGGGAACCGATTTGATCCAATCATCTCTCTATGAGACCGCAAAGCAAGAGGCCTACCAGTTCATGATTCGAGATGGAGAATCCGTATTCGATGCCTATGCTAGGCTTGGTGCTCTGAAAGTAAGGGTCAAGGGACTTGGTGCTGAGAAGTACAATGACGGATTCGAGATGAACGAAGCCTTCATAAAATCCAAGGTCATTGCTATGATTGCCGTCAAACAAGAAGACACCAACCTTGGACTCAACTTGCAAATCATGACCAAGAGTGCCGATCTCAACTCCGATGATCTAGTCTCCTATGTGGCCGCCAATGAAAACATGGCCAAAGCCGGAAAGAGGCTCAAGGCAATGAACCGTGTTGATGAAGCCTCACACAACCATGAAGCGTCACACAACCTTGCTCTCAAGGCTAGAGCTGACCATGGAGGAGAAGAAGAATATGAAATTGAAGAAGATGAGGAGATGACTTCAACTAGTGACATCGCACCGACTTTGCCTTCTTTGCCAAGAAGTACAAGGGAAAGTTGCCTATGCTCCTCAATGACAAGAAGAAGAAGAGAACTTGCTACAATTGTGATGAAGATAGCCACTTTGCAAATGAGTGCCCTTATGAGAAAAGGGTAGACAAGCCAAGATTCATCAAAGGGGTCAAGCCAAGATTGAAGCCAAACCCAATCAACGATCGATTCAAGAAGAACAAGGGAAGAGCTTTTGTTGGAGCCGAGTACTTGTCCGATGAAGAAGAAGATGAGGAGAAGGAGGCCGGGGTGGCCGGTTTGGCTTACTCCAAGCCCGGGTCACTCTTCACATATGACTACTCCAAGGACTACTCCACGGAGAATGATGTTGGTTCCTCCTTCATGGCAAGAATCACTCAAGAGGATGACTCCGATGACTCTTCCCCCTCTACAATCGTTGGCTCTTGTCTTATGGCAAGGGAAACCAAGGTAATGGAACCTCCACCTTCCCTATCTAGTGTTCTTGATGATGAAAATGAAAATCAAGATGAACTAATTGTGCTTAAGGAACTTTACAATGTTAGATGCACCCTTCGTGGTAAAGCTCTTGTCAAGTTTGATTTCTTGATGGACTCTCTCAAAGAAAAGGATGAGTCCATTGAGGAATTAGAATATCAATTGGATGAAAAGGAACGGAGATTCAATCTCCTAAGACAAGAGCTAAAAACCGAAAGGTGCATATCTCAAGGCCTTAAGCAACAAATTGAAACCTATGAACTTGATAAAGTTAAGGACCTAGAAACTATTGATAGGGCTCAATCTTTGACTCAAGTGCTCCATACCTCAAAGGAGGAACTTGAAGTTGCTCATGCTTCTCTCACTAGGGATCTTGACCACCTTGAAAGAGCTAACAAGCTTGTAAAGGATGAGCTCAAGAAACTTGGAGAGAACCATGACCTACTCCAAGAAACCTACATGAAAGCACTTGAATCAATGAAGGATCCCATTGTTGTTGAAAAGCATGCTAGTTCCCCTACATCTTTTACTAGTGAGCATGCTAAGCTTGTTGAGGAACATGTTCGTTTACAAGAGGAACTCTCTTTGCATATTGAGACCAATGCATATCTTGAATCCTTGGTGACTAAATATGGTCTCGACTATCATCCTAATGAATCCTCTTGTGAGCATGCATCTATTCTTGAGGAAAATGTTAGGTTAACAAAGGAACTTGCAAAGTTCACCACCGCCAAGAACAAGATGGGATTGGATGACCTCTTGAGTAAGCAAAGGTCAAACCATCAAAAGTTTGGACTTGGATACGTTCCCAAGTCTCACAAGAAGAAGAACTACAACAAGGAGAAACCCGCTCAAGATAAGAACAAGAAGGTCACTAATAGGGGCAAAGCCACTAGTGGTGACCGCACGGGTCCAAACAATCACTATGCATTATTTGTTGATTATTATGGTGATGTTTATGCTAACTATGTTGGCCCTCCTAATGGCTATGCTTATAGAGGGTACTCAATTTGGGTACCAAAAGATATTGTTGCCATTGCAAAGGAACCCATTAATCGATGGGTTCCTAAATCCTCTACTTGATTTTGTAGGGGTATTCCTCCGGTGGTCCAAAATGGGTGTTTGATAGTGGATGCACCAATCATATGACCGGAGGAAAAGGTGTGCTTGATCAATTCATTGAAGATATCAACAAGAAGTCAAGCATTACCTTTGGTGACAACTCAAAGGGAAAGGTACTTGGGTATGGCAAGGTAGCAATCTCTAAGGACTTGTGCCTTGAGACGGTTATGCTTGTTGAACACCTTGGCTATAACTTACTTTCTATATATCATCTTGCCGATGCCGGTTACAATTCATATTTCACTAAATATTATGTGCAAGTCTTTAGGAGTGATAATCTCAAATTGGTCCTTGTTGGATATGTGGAGAACAACCTTTATGTGGTTGACCTCTCGAAAGAGAGCCCCTCCTTCTCCACATGTCTAATGGCGGCCAAGCATGACGAAGGTTGGTTGTGGCATCGCCGCCTTGGTCATGTTAACATGAGGAATCTTAAACAACTCCTAAAGGGTGAGCATATTGAGGGACTAACCGGCGTTTCTTTTGAGAAAGATCGTGTTTGTAGTGCATGTGTAGCCGGAAAGCAACTCAAGAAGAAGCATCCCATCAAGAGTATTGTTACCACATCTAGGCCTTTGGAGCTCCTTCATTTGGATCTCTTTGGGCCATCACATTATGATACTCTTGGTGGGAGCAAGTATGGACTTGTCATTGTTGATGATTACTCAAGATACTCTTGGGTCTTTCTCCTTAAGTCTAAGGACGAGACCCATAGAGAGTTCATCACCTTCGCCAAGAAAGCTCAACGTATGTATGAATCCGAGATCAAGGCAATTAGGACCGACAATGGCACCGAGTTCAAGAACTACACTATGCAAGAGTTTGTTGATGATGAGGGCATCAAGCATGAGTTTTCGGCGCCATACACCCCTCAACAAAACGGTGTTGTTGAAAGGAAGAACCGGACTATCATTGAGATGGCAAGAACCATGTTGAGTGAATTCAACTCACCCCACAACTTTTGGGGAGAAGCCATCTCTACGGCCGTCCACTACTCCAACCGGCTCTTCCTCCGTCCCCTTCACAACAAAACCCCATACGAGCTCCTTACCGGTAACAAGCCTAATGTCACATATATTCGTGTCTTTGGATGCAAATGTCTTGTTAAGAACAACAAAGGAAAGCTCGGTAAATTTGAAACTAGATCCATAGAGGGTATATTTGTTGGATATGCGGAGAACTCTCACGCCTATAGATACTACAACCGGTCCTCCGGGACCATTGAAGTATCTTGTGACGTGGTGTTCTTGGAGGATAATGGCTCCCAAGTGGAGCAAGTTGTTCCATGTGTTGCAGGTAATGATGATGATCCATCTAGTGCCATCAAGCATATGGGCATTGGACACATCCGGCCCATGGAGGTTCATAATGATGATCAAGATGATGGAGTAGATGTTTCAAGCACGCCACAAGTGGAGCCTAGCTCAACTCAAGCCGAACCATCAAGTGCAACTCAAGAACCATCCTCTACTCAAGATGAGTCTCAATTCGAAGAACAAGAAGAAGATCCTCATTCCATGGAGCAAGATCATGATGACGATCACGAAACATCCTCAACTCATGATCAAGCTCAAGTGATCCCTCATGACCAAGTGCTAGCAAGGGATGAATTCATTGATCATGAAGGAACCGTTCGGAAGATCAAGGCTGCTACAAGGGCAAGTGACATGAAAGTGGATCAAGTCCTTGGAAGCATCTCAAGAGGAGTGGTAACTCGTAGACACCATGCATTACTTATCACCTATTGTCAACATCATGCTTTTGTGTCTAGTTTTGAACCACTTAAGGTACATGAAGCCTTGGTCGATCCGGATTGGGTAATTGCCATGCAAGAAGAATTGGAGTGTTTCACTCGTAATGAAGTATGGTCTCTAGTTGAGAGACCCAAGGATCATCGCATCAATGTCATTGGGACCAAATGGGTATTCAAGAACAAGCAAGATGAGAATGGCATTGTTATACGAAACAAAGCAAGGTTAGTGGCGCAAGGGTTTGCCCAAATAGAAGGTATGGATTTTGAGGATACCTTTGCGCCGGTAGCCCGTCTTGAAGCTATTCGTCTTTTGCTTGCATTTGCATCTTTCCACAATTTCAAATTATATCAAATGGATGTGAAAAGTGCATTTTTGAATGGTCCCCTAAAAGAAACCGCATATGTGGCTCAACCCCCGGGTTTCGAAGACCCATGCCGACCCAACCACGTGTATTTACTCCATAAGGCACTCTACGGTCTCAAGCAAGCTCCACGTGCTTGGTATGAGTTCCTTAGGGATTTCTTACTACATGATGGGTTTTGCATGGGTACGGTCGATTCCACCCTTTTCACCAAGCGGGTTAAAGGGGGTGGCCTCTTTATATGTCAAATATATGTTGATGATATTATCTTTGGTGGAACTAACCCCAATCATAACAAAGCTTTTGAGCTATTGATGACTAGGAAATTTGAGATGTCCATGATGGGAGAGTTGAAGTTCTTCCTAGGCTTCCAAGTGAGGCAACTTGCAAAAGGCACCTTCATCTCTCAAGAAAAATATGTGAAGGACATGCTCAAGAAATTCAACATGACCAATGCGAGTCCAATGAAGACACCCATGCCCGTAAAGGGGCAACTTGGTTCATGTGACGGTGAGAAGGATGTGGACATAAAGGTATACCGCTCCATGATAGGATCCTTGCTCTACCTTTGTGCCTCTAGGCCGGATATCATGCTAAGTGTAGGGATGTGTGCTCGTTTTCAATCCGCTCCCAAGGAGAGCCATTTAGTGGCGGTCAAACGGATACTAAGATACCTTGTTCTCACTCCTACTCTCGGGCTATGGTATCCAAAGGGGTCAACCTTTGAACTCATTGGCTATTCGGATTCCGATTGGGCCGGTGATAAGGTTGATCGGAAGTCTACCCGGGGCTTGCCAATTTATTGGCCGGTCATTGGTGAGTTGGTCATCCAAGAAACAAAACTCCACCGCCCTATCCACCGCCGAAGCCGAATACATATCCGCGGCATCTTGTTGCACTCAATTGTTATGGATGAAGCAAACCTTGAAAGACTATGGTGTGTCTCTTGGTACGGTGCCTCTTCTTTGTGACAATGAAAGTGCAATAAAGATCGCCAACAACCCGGTTCAACATTGTCGCACCAAACATATTGACATTCGCCATCACTTCCTACGTGATCATGTTGCCAATAAGGATATTGATCTCACTCATGTGGGAACAACCTACCAATTGGCGGATATTTTCACTAAGCCTTTGGATGAAGCCCGCTTTGTTAACTTGAGAGGAGAACTTGGTATTCTTGATCCTAAAAACTTGGATTGATTAACTTCTTGCACTATATTCTTGCATTTATCTTGCTATCTAGCTTAGAGGCATAACACATATGGGGATAGTCATCTTACCATGTCTTGGTATGATGCATACCTATGTGTGCAACATAAATAGACCCAATGTCATTATATGGACCCAAGCATGTCTCTTCGAGGTCTCATGACATTTGCGCTTTCACATAGGGGGAGTAATCCCCCGCCCCTCATTGAGCCTTCATTACAAATTGATTTGACTATATAAGGCCACATGATCTTATTGCAAAAATCATGACTTATGACTCTTGATATACACTTCGAATCATGCCCATTGTTGCTATTCACATCTTGTTTGGATTTTCTCTCCAATGGGTATGCCTAGAGAACTTTGTGTTTCCAACCCCATGTCTATGCTCATCTCATCATCATCTATCTATCTATATGTACATGTCATCATCTGAGCACTCACACACATTTATACAAAGAATAGGGGCAAAACGAGGCAAAATGACACATTTTGGGCAAATTGACTCTGGCCGGTCACTGGCCCGGTCGGACCGGCCTCTGCGCCGGGTCGTCCGGCGCCTGGCCCGGTCGACCGGGCGCCCGACCGGCCGTGCGGGCTGTTATGTTTTGGAGAGGATACCCCTTGGGGATCTTCTTCCTCATTATCCCCCACCTCTCAAACCTCCATGGCCGCCGCCTCCACCATCTCCACCACGTCCTAGGCACTTCCCACCACTAGCTTCTCCCCAAACTTCACACAAACATAGATCGGGACCTCTCAAGCATCTTCACCCAAGGATTTGGTCCCTCTCAAGCTATTTTGGGAGATCTTGGGGATTTGGTCCTCAAGGCTTCTTCACGAGTTCTTCTTGCTCACTTGGGCAAAGAGGACGATGTCTTCGGGTAAATCTTTCTCCCTATCCCTCTCCCTCTTGCTTTCCCTCTCCCATTGCTCATTTTTGAGGAAAGTTGAGAAAAGTTAGGGTTAGGGTTAGGGTTAGTAAGTCCTCATGCCACCTAGAGTGTCACACCCCTCCTATGCACATTGTTCACTCTCCTGGTGTAATCTATGTTCAAGTTAGTGAGTTTTTGCATGATTTTGTGTCGAATTTCTGGGCAAACATCACAACTCAGCACGACCCGGTCAACAGCCCGGTCGACCGGCCTATCAACCGGCTGGTCCGGCGCACCGTCCGGTCAACCGGACGGACAACCGGCTCATCCGGTCTGTCGTCCGGTCGGACCGGCCCCTGCGCCGGCTCGCCCAGCTTTTTCGCATAATCTCGTCGAAACACTTGAATATAGGCTATGCTTTTGGCTTCCTCATATATGCTGATGACATGTACACTTACCTCATTGCTCTCCTCGCCCTATATTGCTTATTCACAGGAGACTGGAGCGGTGAGGACCGTGACACCACTGCCAAGAGAGGGAGGCATGCAGGACACCCACCACGCCGTACTAGTGGTCGTGCATCTCAGCCCACTGGTGGCAGCTCAGCTAGGGGCCGCACCAAGACATCTGCCAATAAGAGGAAAGATAAACATGCAGCACAAGATGGTGATGAGGTATTGCCAGAGTTCCATGTTGGTGATGTACATATTGGTGCATGGAGAAGACTCAGAGAGTCCAACCCCTATCGCTTTGAGGAACCCACTTACACAGGGGGAGATCAGCTTTTCTGGACCAAGACACAGAAAGTCATGTGGGATGACTACTATGACTCCCACGAGCACATGAAGAAAGGCACCATTGTTATGCCCAAGGCCATCAAAGATGTCATTGGAATGTATGAAGCCACCAAGTTTCGCTTTGTGGTTGCGACCTTGAGGCGGATGGGGTTGTATGATCTTATGTGCTTGACACCTACTGATGGGTGCTATTGTCCATCCTTGGTGAGACAGTTTCACTGCACAGTCTTCTTCCATGATGATGCAGCCCGGACTATGACTTGGATGACGGGCAAACAGAAATACACTTGCACCTATCTTGATTTCTGTGAAGCCTTGGGGTTTGGTGGAGGGAGTGCTTCTGGTTTCAAGATCTATTCTCAGCAGAAGTTCAACAGAGGGGACATTGCTTTCTGCTATCCTCCGGAACCCACCCCTGGACCTCCTACCATCTCGGGCATGTACTACTCCTACCTTGTACTTGCCAAGCTATTCCGTGAGACCCTCATCAGCAAGTCCGGCGATACAAGTGAATGCCGTGCATATCATCTGAACTTGATGTACTACTGTCACCCTGAGCACCGGAAACTTATTGATGGCTGTGATCTCATCTACTGTGAGTTACGGCGCTGTGTTCGCGAGCGGTTGACTCCTAATCTTGCCCAGTACGTTCAGCTGCTCATCAACCATGTTGTGCCCGCACCTCTCAATACTCAAGGTGAGCGGGTCAGGATGGATGCTTTCAAGGTACCTGCCCAAGGTGATAGACAAGATGTTCCTGAGATGATGCCTTCTGAGCGCCGGTCCAAGGCAAGCCATGACCATGCTAGCTCCAGCTACTCTAGGCGCCCACAGCGTGGTGTCTCACGGTTCTTCTCTAGCTTATGGCAGATGTGCAAAAATACCAATGATGTTGCACATCAAAGTCTTTCTTTGAACCAAGAAACAAGGAGGCGCCAAAATGAGTTCATGGCTACTAGGAATTTGCATGTCCCTCCTCCTGGCCCTGAGTTGGAGCCTGTCCACGCACCAAACTGGGAGATGCCTCTCCTTTCTGATGAGATGTTCCAGAACTTTGATCCTTCCTTGTACTTTGGTGCTCCTCCTCCTAGACCTGCTCGTGCACCTCATGCTGATACTGAAGATGAAGAGGATGAAGGTGATGAGGATGACAATGGCGAGGATGAGGAAGAAGAGGATGATGATGAGGATGGTGATGACAATGACGACTTCTATTGATGGGACGCTAGCATCTCTTCTCTTTTTCTTCGCCTTTTTGGTGTTCCGATGCCAAAGGGGGAGAAGTGAGTAGAGCCTAGAATTACGGGGTTCCTTGATGGTCACAAGCCATGGGAGTTGCTTTATTTGGATTTTATATGGCTTGTGCGTATTTTCTTTGATTTCTCAAGAACCATTTGCTACTTTGAATAATTCATGTATGGATATGTATGGACGACTATTATGTGTGCTACTCTATGTTAGGATAATCATGCTTTATGGATAATCATGCTTTATGCTTATATACCTTGATATACTTGTCCATACCATGCTTGTTTCCTAAAGATATTGGGGGAGCTTCTCATATCTCACAAATGGTGCACTTTGCATTCAAACGCAAATTCTCCAAGTGCACACATTATGGGGGAGCTGTCGTAATATCTTATATGGAATCAAGGTTTAGAGCTTATCATAATATCTATATGTTACTCTAGCTCGGTTTGTCATCGTATACCAAAAAGGGGGAGATTGTAAGGGTATTTTACCCTTATCCATTATTTTGGTATCTATGACACCGTGCTAGAGTATTTGGACTAATACATGTCTACAAGATGACTTTCAGGTATTAGCCAAAGAGGTATGATGGTGTAGCAATGGAACAAAAGGCAACGGGAGACCCCCCAATTCGACGAAAAATCAGCAAGTTCTTCAGAGCCTGGCCGGTCATAGATCCGGTCGGACCGGCCTGGCACCGGACAGCCCGGTCACCGACCGGACCCAGAACCGGTGCCATCCGGGCGGTTCCAAAGAAGGCGAGCCCTCCGGTCGCTTCCGGTCGCCAGCCCGGTTTTGGACCGCTCGGTCCGCCCGGTCTGACGGGCACCCAGCGGCCCGGTCGGCAACCGGACGCCTGTGCCATCGGGCGCCATCCGTAAGCTTAGAAGCCCCGGTCCCAGCTCCGGTTGGAAACCGGCGCCCTCGTGGCCCGGTCGACCGGCTGTGGACCGCCTGTGCGCCAAATCCGGTCGACCGGGTTTCTCGACGAATGCTGATGTGGCAAGTGACCAACGGCCAGATTTTGAAGAACACTATAAATACCCCTTCTTCTACCTTGGAAGGGTTAGGCAACATACTATAAGCTGTTCTTGAGCTCTCTCTCTCTTACTCCATTGCTAGAAACACCAAAAGCCTCAGATCTCCCTCCTCCTCCACCCAAACTCAAATCCCTCCGGGGAATCATTAGAGGAGGACCCGATCTACCGTTCTACCAAGCCAAATCTCATTCCCCTTGTATTCATTGAGAAGCTTGCTTCCTAGGGTTCCTTGGAAACCCTAGGTGGGCAAGAGGAGTCCGGAAGCATCCGGGCTGTGGATTTGCTCCGGGCAAGATTGTGAAGGTTTGGAGGCTACCTCAAAGTCTACCACAAGTGAGTGAGCTATTCCTTCGTGGGATAGGCTCCGGAGAATAGGGTGAGCCTTCGTGGCGCGGGGAATCCTTCGTGGGACCTCCACTCCTCCAAACGTGACGTACCTTGTTGCAAAGCAAGGGAACACGAGAATACATCCTCGTCTCCGCGTGCTATCGGTTATCTCTAACCGAACTCCTTACTTGTGATTTAACTGCCTGTGAGAGCCTTCGTGCTTGAGTTAGTTGTATCCTCATATAGGTTGTTTCACCTAGTTTGCATTAGGCTCATCTTTATATTCCGCAAAGCCTAATATTGCAAAGAAAGAATTAAAATTTGTAGAAACCTATTCACCCCCCCCCCTCTAGGTTTACCATCTCTATACTTTCACTATTGTAAGCATATGTAATGAATGCAGCGATCAAAACAATGGTAATGACATGAGTAAACAAATGAATCATAAATCAAAGACTTTTCATGAATAGTACTTTAAGACAAGCATCAATAAGTCTTTCATAAGATTTAACTCATAAAGCAATGATTCAAAGTAAAGGTATTGAAGCAACACAAAGGAAGATTAAGTTTCAGCGGTTGCTTTCAACTTATAACATGTATATCTCATGGATAGTGTCAATGTAAAGTAATATAACAAGTGCAATATGCAAGTATGTAGGAATCAATGCACAGTTCACACAAGTGTTTGCTTCTTGAGGTGGAGAGAAATAGGTAAACTGACTCAACATAAAAGTAAAAGAAAGGTCCTTCAAAGAGGAAAGTATCGATTGCTATATTTGTGCTAGAGCTTTGGTTTTGAAAACATGAAACAATTTTGTCAACGGTAGTAATAAAGCATATGAGTTATGTAAATTATATCTTACAAGTTGCAAGCCTCATGCACAGTATACTAATAGTGCCCGCACCTTGTCCTAATTAGCTTGGATTATCACAGATTATCATTGCATAGCATATGTTTCAACCAAGTGTCACAAAGGGGTACCTCTATGCCGCCTGTACAAGGGTCTAAGGAGAAAGTTCGCATTGGATTTCTCGCTTTTGATCATTCTTCAACTTAGACACCCATACCGGGACAACATAGACAACAGATAATGGACTCCTCTTTTAATGCTTAAGCATTCAACAATAATATTCTCATAAGAGATTGAGGTTTTATGTCCAAACTGAAACTTCCACCATGATTCATGGCTTCAGTTAGCGGCCCAATGTTCTTCTCTAACAGTATGCATACTCAAACCATTTGATTGTGAAAACCGCCCTTACTTCAGACAAGACAAACATGCATAGCAACTCACATGATATTCAACAAAGAGTAGTTGATGGCGTCCCCAGAAGCATGGTTATCGCACAACAAGCAACTTAATAAGAGATAAAGTGCATAAGTACATATTCAATACCACAATAGTTTTTAAGCTATTTGTCCCATGAGCTATATATTGTAAAGGCGAATGATGGAAATTTTAAAGGTAGCACTCAAGCAATTTACTTTGGAATGGCGGAGAAATACCATGTAGTAGGTGATGACCCACAAGTATAGGGGGTGTATTGTAGTATCTTTGATAAGTAAGAATGTCGATCCCAACGAGGAGCAGAAGGTGTTGACAGCAGTTTTGATGAAGGATTCACTATAAATGCTCACAGACAAGTATTCAGGGGGTTTTGATGTAACAGATGAATAAAGTACAAGTAAGTAAAATGCGAGAGAAATAATTGCAGCGAGTGGCCCAATCCTTTTTAGCACAAAGGACAAGCCGGTTTGTTTACTTATAACGACCAAACGTTCTCGAGGACACATGGGATTTTAGTCTAGTGCTTTCGCTACATACAGCTGATTAATCTTCATTGTTTTGATAAGTGTTGTGTGGGTGAACCTATAATGTACCGCCCTTCCTAGCACTAATACATACTTGTGATTATACCCCTTGCAAGCATCCGCAACTACAAGAAAGTAATTAAGATAAATCTAACCACAGCCTTAAACTCGAGATCCTGCGATCCCTCCTGCATCAATATACCAACGGGGTTTAGGTTTCTGTCACTCCGGCAACCCCGCAATTGGCAAACGAGTACAAGATGCATTCCCCTAGGCCCATAAATGGTGAAGTGTCGTGTAGTCGACGTTCACACGACACCACTAGAAGAATAACACCACAACTTAAATATCATAACATTGAATATTACTCAACCATAGTTCACTACTAACAATTAGACTTCACCCATGTCCTCAAGAACTAAACGAACTACTCACGAGACATCATATGGAACATGATCAGAGGTGATATGATGATGAATAACAATCTGAACATAGACCTTGGTTCAATGGTTTCACTCAATAGCATCAATAACAAGTATAAATCACCGGGAGAGTTTCCCCTATCAAACAATCAAGATCAAACCCAAATTGCTACAGCGGTGACGATGTCCAGCGGTGGAGATGGTGGTGATGATGGTGGAGATGATGATGATGGTGATGGAGATGATGTCCAGCTCGATGGCGGTGACGATGGCGTCGATTTCCCCCTCCGGGAGGGAATTTCCCCTGGATTCCTGCCCGCCGGAGAGCTCTTTTCTCTGGTGTTCTCCGCCCCGCAGAGCGGCTGCAACCTTCGTGAGGATTCCTCTGTGGCTTAGGTCTTCGGGACGAAGGGTTTCGCGAAGAAAAGGAGGCGAAAGGGGCCGAGGGGGCTCCACACCACATGGTGGCGCGGCCGGCCATGGGCCGCGCCACCCTATGGTGTGGGCCCACCCTGGGTCCAGCTGGCTCCCCCTTCGGCTTCCTCCGTCATCTGGAAAAATAGGATTTTTGGTAAAACTCCCTTCCACAGTTGATCTTCCGAAATATTGCATCCTGACGGTGCTTTTTCCAGCAGAATCCTGGCTCCGGTGCTCAATCCCCAAATAATCATGAAACATGCAAAATAGATGAAATAACATAAGTATTGTGTCCCAATATGAAATATATCAATGAATAACAGCAAATTATGATATAAAATAGTGATGCAAATGGGACGTATCAACTCCCCCAAGCTTAGACTTCGCTTGTCCCCAAGCGAAACTGAACTCGTAAACAAGTCCACATGTTTATGGAGTGAAGAGTCGATAAATAAAATACGGACAAGAAGCATCATATTCATTCACACAAGACATTATAGTAAGCAACTTCTTCATATAACTCAATCTTGAAACAAGTATAAGGTAATCACAAATAAAGGTGCATAAGAAATCATAATTGGTGATGGAAAACTTTGTTCTTGGTCAGAGAACATTTAACAAATTATACTTATCTATTGAGCAGCGCTCTCATATTAAAAACTTATGGTAAACTTGCATACTCAATCATATTAATCATTGATGGCTTTCAAAGCTATATTCATTCAGGTAAAACTTGTACTAAACAAGAAAGAGTAAAGACATGATGAAGCAAATCACAATATAATAGTTTGATCACAACAACTCAAATGCTTGCTTGAGATGGAGGGAAATAGGTTTACTGACTCAACATAAAGTAAAAGACAGGCCCTTCGCAGAGGGAAGCAGGGATTAAATCATGTGCTAGAGCTTTTTCAGTTTTGAAATCATATAAAGAGAATAAAAGTAAAGTTTTGAGAGGTGTTTGTTGTTGTCAACAACTGGTAGCGGGTACTCTAACCCCCTTGTCAAACAGACCTCCAAAGAGCGGCTCCCATGAAGGACGTTATCTCTACCAGCAAGGTAGATCATCCCTCTTCTCTTTTGTTTACGCATGTACTTTAGTTTATTTAAGGATGACACTCCCCCAACCTTTGCTTACACAAGCCATGGCTAACCGAATCCTCGGGTGCCTTCCAACAATCTCATACCATGGAGGAGTGTCTATTGCAAAATTAAGTTGCTTGCTGATGAATCAGAGCAAAACATGTGAAGAGAATTATTAATGAAGGTTGATTAATTTGGGGCTGGGAACCCCGTTGCCAGCTCTTAATGCAAAATTATAGGATAAGTGGATGAAGCCACTAGTCCTTTAGTGGAGGCTGCCTAACAAGACTGAAAGATAAAACACCACATACTTCCTCATGAGCTATAAAACATTAACACAAATAAGAAGTAATAAGTTTTGAATTGTTTAAAGGTAGCACATGAAGTATTTACTTGGAATGGCAGAAAATACCATGTAGTAGGTAGATATGGTGGACACAAATGGCATAGGTTTGGGTTCAGGTTTGGATGCACGAGAAGTATTCCCTCTCAGTACAGGTCTTTGGCTAGCAAGGTTAATTAGCAAGCATAAGAGTCGAAGGAAACAAACAAATATACATGTGATAGAAACAATCATGCATCTTACTTGTAAGCACAAACAGTTTTAACTCTAGAATACTAAGCAAAGAACTGATAAGAAAGATAATAACATCTTCTACATGTACTTCCTCTATTCTTCTTAAACTCAAAGTGTTGTTGCTATTGACCATTGCTAAGTTTGCCAAAACCAAATAGATTTACTCAATGCTCCCAAAGTGGTACCAATACTAAAATCAAGATCAATCATATAGTAGAAATTGCAAACTAAAATAAGGTGTGCAATATGTAAATGATAAGACTTCTCATTAATATTTCATAACGATAACTCACACCAAGGGATACATAGACAAACTAAAGGAGAGATACTTCCACACTGCAACCCATCTCATACGATAACTTCCCTACTCATGATATGACACTACTTGATAGTAAAAAGTAAAGGGTAATGATAATGTGATACCGCGGCACTCCCCCAAGCTTGGAACAAACCAAGGGGATGCCAATACCGATGATGGATTACTCCTTTGGCGATGGTGGTGATGAATCCCTCATGCGCTTCTTACAGATCTCCTTCAGCTTCAGCTTCTCAGCTTGGCAAATCTGCACTAAGTCTCGAAGAGATTCATTGTTATCCGAAGTCGGTGATGGCGAACCTGTGACGGGCATCAAGTAATATCCCAACAATCTACGGAGTCGGTAATTCTCCTCCTGGAGTATCTCCACTTCTCTTCTTAGAGCCCGATATTGATCACAAAACTCATCGGTAGTCCGTAGGACTTCTTCCAGCGCAGGGAAAGAGTCGAGGCCGAGAGCAGGGGGTAAGGGTCCCTGCAAGTTATGAGAGAAAGAACGACGAGTATCAACAGATCCCACCAAGACTTGCTTACTCCCCACAGCTTGTTGCTCTTGCTTTGACGACACCCTTTTCACTTCTTCCTTCGAAGGCCCTTTGCCCTTGTTGTCGGAGGCCATGGTGCTCCTAGATTGAAAACAGATCCTGGCAGAAACAGCTCGAAATAAAACACGTCGAGAAAACGATATACGGACCTCCAGGGGTCCGGGGGATTTTATAATAAAAATTTTCAGAACAAACGGAAAGTACCGGATCGAACCCGAGTCGGAAGGCGACGAGGCGGCCAGACCATAGGTCGGCGCGGGCCCAGGCCAGGCCGCGCCGGCCTATGGTGGCACGCCGTCGTGCGTCCTTTCCACTCCGTTTCGAACTCGTAATTTTTCATATTTTCCAAAAACAACAAAAATAATGTTCGGAAAGTAAATCGCGAACTTTTCATTACCAGTACTGTTACCTATTCAAAGTTGAGTTCTGGCGGACTGTCAATTTGTCCTTTGATGAAAGCCTCCGGTGTTTCCACTCGAATAATATCAACATCAACATTATAAGAATCACCCGAGATATAATGCTTGAGTCTTTGTCCATTCACCACTTGCGTAGCATTGCCTTGGAGAGAGCTAATTTTAATTGCTCCTGAACGATACACCTCCTCGACAACATATGGTCCTTCCCATTTCGAGAGTAATTTCCCTGCAAAGAATCTGAGACGAGACCGATACAATAGGACTTTATCCCCAATATTAAACTCTCTTTTGATGATCCTTCTATCATGCCATTTTTAACTTTTTCTTTAAAGAGTTTAGCATTTTCATAAGCTTCACTTCTCCATTCATCTAGAGAACTTAATTGTAGCAACCTCTTATCACCGGCAAGTTTAGGATCTTTATTTAATTCTCTAACAGCCCGATAAGCTTTGTGTTCTAGTTCTAAGGGTAAATGACAAGCTTTTCCGTAAACCATTTTATAAGGTGACATTCCCATGGGGTTTTTATAAGCAGTTCTATAAGCCCATAGTGCGTCTCTCAATTTACCAGCCCAATTCTTTCTAGATTTATTAACGGTCTTTCCCAAAATAGATTTAATTTCTCTATTTGATAATTCTACTTGACCACTAGTTTGAGGGTGATAAGCGGAAGCAATTCTATGATTAATACCATACCTAGCAAGAGTTTTTCTAAAACCTCCATGAATAAAATGAGAACCTCCATCAGTCATAATATATCTAGGAACTCCAAATCTAGGAAAAATAATATCTAAAAGCATTTTTAAAGAGGTCTCACCATCAGCACTTTTTGTAGGTATGGCTTCCACCCATTTAGTAACATAATCGACAGCAACAAGTATATGTGTGTTACCTTCTGAAGAGGGAAATGGTCCCATGAAGTCAAATCCCCAACAATCAAATGGTTCAATAACAAGAGTATAATTCATAGGCATTTCATTGCGTCTGGAGATATTACCAACCTTTTGACATTCATCACAAGATAAAATAAACTTCCTTGCATCTTTGAAGAGAGTTGGCCAATAAAAACCTGATTGTAGAACCTTTTGTGCGGTTCTATCTCCGGCGTGATGTCCTCCATAAGCACTGCCATGACATTTACTCAATATCTCTTGTTGTTCATATTCGGGAACACACCTTCGCATAATACCATCCACTCCTTCTTTATATAAGTGTGGGTCATCCCAGAAATAATGCCTCAAGTCATAAAAGAATTTCCTCCTTTGCTGAGCTGAAAAGGTTGGAGGCAAGTACTTGGAAACAATAAAGTTAGCATAATCAGCATACCAAGGACTCTCGCGAGCTCACCTTTATTACAGCCAATTGTTCATTTGGAAAACTATCATTAACAGGAACAGGATCATAAGCAATATTTTCCAATCTAGACAAATTATCAGCAACAGGATTATCAGCACCTTTCCTATCTACAATATGTAAATCAAATTCTTGCAAAAGAAGCACCCATCTAATAAGCCTCGGCTTAGCATCTTTCTTTGTCATAAGGTATCTAATTGCAGCATGATCAGTATGAATTGTAACTTTTGAATCAACAATATAAGATCTAAATTTATCACAAGCAAAGACTACAGCTAACAATTCTTTTTCAGTAGTAGCATAATTTCTTTGAGCAGCATCAAGAGTTTTACTAGCATAATGAATAACATTTAATTTTTTATCTACTCGCTGTCCAAGAACAGCGCCTACAGCAAAATCACTAGCATCACACATAATTTCAAATGGTAAATTCCAATCAGGGGTTCAACTATAGGAGCAGTTGTTAAGGCTTTCTTTAGAGTTTCAAAAGCTTCCTTACAATCATCATCAAAAACAAAAGGTACATCTTTTTGAAGAAGATTAGTAAGAGGCTTTGAAATCTTGGAGAAATCTTTAATAAATCTCCTATAAAACCCAGCATGTCCAAGAACACTACGAATACCTTTAACATCCCTTGGATAGGGCATCTTCTCAATGGCTTCAACTTTAGCTCTATCAACTTCAATACCTCTTTCAGAAATTTTATGTCCCAATACAATTCCTTCATTAACCATAAAGTGGCATTTCTCCCAATTAAGAACAAGGTTAGTTTCTTCACATCTCTGCAAAACTTTATCAAGGTTTCGCAAGCAACTATCAAAAGAATTCCCGTAGACAGAAAAATCATCCATGAATACTTCCACAATACTCTCACAAAAACCATGAAAAATAGCAGACATGCATCTTTGAAAAGTAGCAGGAGCATTACATAAACCAAAAGGCATACGCCTATAAGCATAAGTTCCATAGGGACAAGTAAAAGTGGTTTTCTCTTGATCTTTAGCTTTAACAGCAATTTGTGAAAACCCAGAATAACCATCAAGAAAACAAAAATGAGTATTTTTAGACAATCTTTCTAACATTTGATCAATAAATGGTAAAGGATAATGATCTTTCTTAGTAACCTTATTAACTTTTCGAAAATCAATGCACATTCTATACCCTACAACTACTCTTTGAGGTATGAGCTCATCATTATCATTAGTAACAACAGTTATTCCTCCTTTCTTAGGAACGCAATGCACAGGACTAACCCATCTACTATCAGCAATAGGATATATAATACCAGCTTCAAGAAGTCGTAATACCTCATTTCTTACCACATCCTTCATCTTAGGAATTAGACGACGCTGAGGTTCAACAACAGGCTTCGCATCATCTTCCATATTAATGGCATGTTGGCAAATAGAGGGAGAAATCCCCTTCAAGTCATCAAGAGTATAGCCAATAGCACCTCGGTGTTTCTTCAATATTTGCAATAATCTTTCTTCTTCAAACTCTGTAAGCTTAGAACTAATAATAACAGGATATATTTTCTTATCATCAATATGAGCATATTTAAGATTATCAGGCAAAGGCTTTAAATCAAAAACAGGATCTTCCTTTGGTGGCGGTGTTGTACCCAAATCTTCCACCGGTAAATCATGCTTGAGAATAGGTTGGCGAAGAAAAATCTCCTCAAGCTCATCTCTTTCTTTCCTAAAAACTTCACTCTCGCTATCCTCCAAATGTTGCTGCAAGGGATTATTAGGAACAAGAACAATAGATGCACACTGCTCCATTTTAAAATCATTACTAGGCAAATCAGCTTTATAAGGAGTTTTGGTAAATTTAGAGAAGTTAAACTCATAAGATTCACCAGCAAATTTAGTCAAAATTTTCTCTTTATTGCAATCTATAATAGCTCCACAAGTATTTAGAAAAGGTCTACCAAAAATGATAGGACAATAATCACTAGCAGCAGAACCAAGTACCAAAAAGTCAGCAGGATATTTAATCTTACCACATAGAACTTCCACATCTCGAACAATACCAATTGGAGAAATAGTTTCTCTATTAGCCAGCTGAATAACCACATCAATATCTTCAAGTTCACAAGAATCAATTTCGTGCATAATCTCCGTGTATAGCTCATAAGGTATAGCACTAACACTTGCACCAATATCACATAGACCATAATAGCAATGATCACCAATTTTAACAGATAGCATAGGAACACTAGCTTGTTTGGGTTTATTAGGATGTGAAACAATATTAGAAGCATCTTCACAGAAAATAATATGACCATCCTCCACATTTTCAGTCACAAGATCTTTAACAATTGCAACAGCAGGTTCAACTTTTATTTGTTCTTCAGGTTCTCTAGGTTTCTTTTCACTTTTATGAACCGCACTATTTATAACAGAGTACTCTTTCATTTTAGCAGGAAAAGGAGTTTTTTCAATATAAGCTTCAGGAATAACGATCAGCAGTTTCAATTACAACACACTTATTAATAGATGGATCAATTTTATCTTTATACGGTTCATGATACTTATCAAAATTCTTCTTAGGCAATTCATAGTGAGAGGCAAAAGCTTTATAAAGATTTGCAGCAACTTGAGAATCAAGACCATATATAGCACTCATATTACGAAATTTATCAGTATCCATAAAAGCTTCAATGCATTTATAATCATAAATTATACCTGATTCTCTATCTTTGTCGTTCTCCCAACCTTCAGTATTTTCTTGGATCCGATCAAGAAGGTCCCTTTTAAACTCTTCTTTATTGCGTGTAAATGATCCAGAACAAGAAGTATCCAGCAAGGTCTTGTCTTGAAAAGAAAGTCTTGCATAGAAATTATCAATAATAACATTACCAGGAAGCTCATGAATGGGGCATTTGAGCATTAAAGACTTCAATCTCCCCCAAGCTTGGGCAATACTCTCTCCATCATGAGGCCAGAAATTATATATGCGGTTCCGATCTTTGTGAATTTCACTTGGAGGATAAAATTTGGAATAAAATAAAGGCACAATGTCCTCCCAATCGAGAGAATCACCATTCTTCAGCAATTTATACCAATGCGCCGCTTTACCAGACAGCGATATAGAGAATAGTTTCTTCCTAACTTCATTCATAGCAATACCTGCACATTTGAATAACCCGCATAATTCATGCAAAAACAGTAAATGATCACCAGGATGGACAGTTCCATCCCCTTCATAGCGGTTATCCATAACATGTTCAATAATTTTCGTAGGTATTTTATATGGTATTACTTCCTCACCTGGCGCCTCATCCACTACCGTTGCAGTAGTAGTAGATTTCCCAAATAGAAATTGAAGAGAAGATCTCTCCATAATGACTTATAGCAGCAGGCAGAAATAAAATCAGCACAAATAGTAAAGGTTTTCCTTACCAATTCCGCTTACCAATAGCGCTTCACTCCCCGACAACGGCGCCAGAAAATAGTCTTGATGACCCACAAGTATAGGGGTGTATCGTAGTATCTTCGATAAGTAAGAATGTCGATCCCAACGAGGAGCAGAAGGTGTTGACGCAGTTTTGATGAAGGATTCACTGTAAATGCTCACAGACAAGTATTCGGGGGGGTTTGATGTAACAGATGAATAAAGTACAAGTAAGTAAAATGCGAGAGAAATAATTGCAGCGAGTGGCCCAATCCTTTTTAGCACAAAGGACAAGCCGGTTTGTTTACTTATAACGACCAAACGTTCTCGAGGACACATGGGATTTTAGTCTAGTGCTTTCGCTACATACAGCTGATTAATCTTCATTGTTTTGATAAGTGTTGTGTGGGTGAACCTGTGCTAATGTACCGCCCTTCCTAGGACTAATACATACTTGTGATTATACCCCTTGCAAGCATCCGCAACTACAAGAAAGTAATTAAGATAAATCTAACCACAGCCTTAAACTCTGAGATCCTGCGATCCCTCCTGCATCGATATACCAACGGGGGTTTAGGTTTCTGTCACTCCGGCAACCCCGCAATTGGCAAACGAGTACAAGATGCATTCCCCTAGGCCCATAAATGGTGAAGTGTCGTGTAGTCGACGTTCACACGACACCACTAGAAGAATAACACCACAACTTAAATATCATAACATTGAATATTACTCAACCATAGTTCACTACTAACAATTAGACTTCACCCATGTCCTCAAGAACTAAACGAACTACTCACGAGACATCATATGGAACATGATCAGAGGTGATATGATGATGAATAACAATCTGAACATAGACCTTGGTTCAATGGTTTCACTCAATAGCATCAATAACAAGTATAAATCAGTACCGGGAGAGTTTCCCCTATCAAACAATCAAGATCAAACCCAAATTGCTACATCGGTGACGATGTCCAGCGGTGGAGATGGTGGTGATGATGGTGGAGATGATGATGATGGTGATGGAGATGATGTCCATCGATGGCGGTGACGATGGTGTCGATTTCCCCTCCGGGAGGAATTTCCCCGGCGGATTCCTGCCCGCCGGAGAGCTCTTTTCTCTCTGGTGTTCTCCGCCCCGCAGAGGCGGCTGTAACCCTTCGTGAGGATTCCTCTGTGGCTTAGGTCTTCGGGACGAAGGGTTTCGCGAAGAAAGGAGGCGGGGCCGAGGGGCCTCCACACCACATGGTGGCGCGGCCGGGCCATGGGCCGCGCCACCCTATGGTGTGGGCCCACCTGGGTCCAGTGGCTCCCCTTCTTCCTCCGTCATCGGAAAAATAGGATTTTGGTAAAACTCCCTTCCACGATTGATCTTCCGAAATATTGCATCCTGACGGTGCTTTTTCCAGCGAATCCTGGCTCCGGTGCTCAATCCCCAAATAATCATGAAACATGCAAAATAGATGAAATAACATAAGTATTGTGTCCCAATATGAAATATATCAATGAATAACAGCAAATTATGATATAAAATAGTGATGCAAATTGGACGTATCAGTAGGTAGGTATGGTGGACACAAATGGCATAGTGGTTGGCTCAAGGATTTTGGATGCATGAGAAGTATTCCCTCTCAATACAAGGTTTAGGCTAGCAAGGTTATTTGAAACAAACACAAGGATGAACCGGTGCAGCAAAACTCACATAAAAGACATATTGTAAACATTATAAGACTCTACACCGTCTTCCTTGTTGTTCAAAACTCAATACTAGAAATTATCTAGACTTTAGAGAGACCAAATATGCAAACCAAATTTTAGCAAGCTCTATGTATTTCTTCATTAATGGGTGCAAAGTATATGATGCAAGAGCTTAAACATGAGCACAACAATTGCCAAGTATCAAATTATTCAAGACATTTTAGAATTTCTACATGTAGCATTTCCCAATTCCAACCATATAACAATTTAACGAAGAAGATTCAACCTTCGCCATGAATACTATGAGTAAAGCCTAAGGACATATTTGTCCATATGCAACAGCGGAGCGTGTCTCTCTCCCACACAATGAATGCTAGGATCCATTTTATTCAAACAAAAACAAAAACAAAAACAAACAGACGCTCCAAGCAAAGCACATAAGATGTGATGGAATAAAAATATAGTTTCAGGGGAGGAACCTGATAATGTTGTCGATGAAGAAGGGGATGCCTTGGGCATCCCCAAGCTTAGACGCTTGAGTCTTCTTAAAATATGCAGGGGTGAACCACCGGGGCATCCCCAAGCTTAGAGCTTTCACTCTCCTTTATCATATTGCATCATACTCCTCTCTTGATCCTTGAAAACTTCCTCCACACCAAACTCGAAACAACTCATTAGAGGGTTAGTGCACAATAAAAATTAACATGTTCAGAGGTGACATAATCATTCTTAACACTTCTGGACATTGCATAAAGCTACTGGACATTAATGGATCAAAGAAATTCATCCAACATAGCAAAAGAGGCAATGTGAAATAAAAGGCAGAATCTGTCAAAACAGAACAGTTCGTAAAGACGAATTTTAAAATGGCACCAGACTTGCTGAAATGAAAATTACCAAACTGAATGAAAGTTGCGTACATATCTGAGGATCACTCACGTAAATTGGCATAATTTTCTGAGTTACCTACAGAGAATTAGGCCCAGATTCGTGACAGCAAAAAAATCTGTTCTCGCGAATCCAAATCTAGTATGAACCTTACTATCAAAGACTTTACTTGGCACAACAAAACATAAAACTAAGATAAGGAGAGGTTCCTACAGTAGTGAACAACTTCCAAGACTCAAATATAAAACAAAGTACTGTAGTAAAAACATTGGGTTGTCTCCCATAAGCGCTTCTCTTTAACGCCTTTCAGCTGGCGCAGAAAGTGTAAATCAAGTATTATCAAGAAATGAAGCATCAACATCATAATTTGCTCTAATAATAGAATCATAAGGTAACTTCATTCTTTTTCTAGGGAAGTGTTCCATACCTTTCTTGAGAGTAAATTGATACTTAATATTACTTTCCTTCATATCAATAGTAGCACCAACGGTTCGAAGAAAAGGTCTTCCCAATATAATGGGGCAAGATGCATTGCATTCAATATCCAAGACAACAAAATCAACGGGGACAAGGTTATTGTTAACCATAATATGAACATTATAAACTCTCCCCAAAGGTTTCTTTTTAGCATTATCAGCGAGATTAACATCCAAATAACAATTTTTCAATGGTGGCAAGTCAAGCATATTATAGACTTTCTTAGGCATAACAGAAATACTTGCACCAAGATCACATAAAGCATTACAATCAAAATCATTGACCCTCATTTTAATGATGGGCTCCCAACCATCTTCTAACTTCCTAGGAATAGAGGTTTCAAGTTTTAGTTTCTCTTCTCTAGCTTTTATGAGAGCATTTGTAATATGTTTTGTAAAGGCCAAATTTATAGCACTAGCATTAGGACTCTTAGCAAGTTTTTGTAAGAACTTTATAACTTCAGAGATATGGCAATCATAAAAATCCAAACCATTATGATCTAAAGCAATGGGATCATCATCCCCAATGTTGGAAAAAATTTCAGCTTTATCACAGCCAGCAGTTTTAGCAGTTTTTTGCAGTTTTGCAGGCTTTGCATTAGGAGTAGAAACATTGCCAACACCAATTATTTTACCATTGATAGTAGGAGGTGCACCAACATGTGAGGAATCAACATTACTTGTGGTGGTAATAGTCCAAACTTTAGCTACATTATTCTCTTTAGCTAGTTTTTCATTTTCTTCTCTATCCCACCTAGCACGCATTCGGCCATTAATCTTATATTCTCATTAATTCTTACTTGGATGGCATTTGCTGTAGTAACAATTTTATTTTCAATATCCTTATTAGGCATAACTTTCGATTTTAAAAGATCAACATCAGAGGCAAGTCTATCAACCTTACAAGCAAGAATATCAATTTTATCAAGCTTTTCCTCAACAGATTTGTTAAAAGCAGTTTGTGTACTAATAAATTCTTTAAGCATAGCTTCAAGTCCAGGGGTGTGTTCCTATTATTGTTGTAAGAATTCCCATAAGAATTACCATAACTATTACCATTATTATAAGGATATGGCCTATAGTTATTACTAGAATTGTTCCGATAAGCATTGTTGTTGAAATTATTATTTTTAATGAGGTTTACATCAACATGTTCTTCTTGGGCAACCAATGAAGCTAACGGAACATTATTAGGATCAACATTAGTCCTATCATTCACAAGCATAGACATAATAGCATCAATCTTATCACTCAAGGAAGAGGTTTCTTCAACAGAATTTACCTTCTTACCTTGTGGAGCTCTTTTCGTGTGCCATTCAGAGTAATTAATCATCATATTATCAAGGAGCTTTGTTGCTTCACCAAGAGTGATGGACATAAAGGTACCTCCAGCAGCTGAATCAATAGGTTCCGCGAAGAAAAATTTAGTCCTGCATAGAAGGTTTGGATGATCATCCAAGTAGTCAGTCCATGGGTTGGGCAATTCTTTACCAAAGATTTCATTCTCTTCCATTCTTGAGCAACATGTTCATTATCTAATTGCTTGAAATTCATTATGCTACTTCTCAAAGATATAATTTTAGCGGGGGGATAATATCTACCAATAAAAGCATCCTTACATTTAGTCCATGAATCAATACTATTCTTAGGCAAAGATAGCAACCAATCTTTAGCTCTTCCTCTTAAGGAGAAAGGAAACAATTTTAATTTTATAATATCACCATCTACATCTTTATACTTTTTCATTTCACACAATTCAACAAAATTATTGAGATGGGCAGCAGCATCATCAGAACTAACACCAGAAAATTGCTCTCGCATAACAAGATTCAGTAAAGCAGGTTTAATTTCAAAGAATTCTGCTGTAGTAGCAGGTGGAGCAATAGGTGTGCATAAGAAATCATTATTATTTGTGGTTGTGAAGTCACACAACTTAGTGTTTTCAGGAGTGGCCATTTTAGCAGTAGTAAATAAAGCAAACTAGATAAAGTAAATGCAAGTAACTAATTTTTTTGTGTTTTTGATATAGAGAGCAAGACAGTAAATAAAGTAAAGCTAACTAATTTTTTTGTGTTTTGATATAATGCAGCAAACAAAGTAGTAAATAAAATAAAGCAAGACAAAAACAAAGTAAAGAGATTGGGAAGTGGAGACTCCCTTGCGGCGTGTCTTGATCTCCCCGGCAACGGCGCCAGAAAAAGAGCTTGATGGCGTGTAACTCACACGTTCGTTGGGAACCCCAAGAGGAAGGTATGATGCGCACAGCAGCAAGTTTTCCCTCGAGAAAGAAACCAAGGTTTATCGAACCGGGAGGAGCCAAGAAGCACGTTGAAGGTTGATGGCGGTGGGATGTAGTGCGGCGCAACACCAGAGATTCCGGCGCCAACGTGGAACTGCACAACACAACCAAAGTACTTTGCCCCAACGAAACAGTGAGGTTGTCAATCTCACCGGCTTGTTGTAACAAAGGATTAACCGTATTGTGTGGAAGATGATTGTTTGAAGAAAACAGTAAAGAACAATTGCGGTAGATTGTATGCGATGTAAAGAATAGGACCGGGGTCCACAGTTCACTAGAGGTGTCTCTCCCATAAGATAAAAGCATGTTGGGTGAACAAATTACAGTCGAGCAATTGACAGATAGAGAGGGCATAACAATGCACATACATGATATGATAAGTAATATGAGATTTAATTGGGCATTACGACAAAGTACATAGACCGCTATCCAGCATGCATCTATGCCTAAAAAGTCCACCTTCAGGTTATCATCCGAACCCCTTCTAGTATTAAGTTGCAAAAAACAGACAATTGCATTAAGTATGGTGCGTAATGTAATCAATAACTACATCCTCGGACATAGCATCAATGTTTTATCCCTAGTGGCAACAAGACATCCACAACCTTAGAACTTCTGTCACTGTCCCCATTTATGGAGGCATGAACCCACTATCGAGCATAAATACTCCCTCTTGGAGTTAAGAGCAAAAACTTGGCCAGAGCCTCTACTAATAACGGAGAGCATGCAAGATCATAAACAACACATAGGTAATAGATTGATAATTAACATAACATAGTATTCTCTATCCATCGGTCCCGACAAACACAACATATAGTGTTACAGATAGATGATCTTGATCATGTTAGGCAGGTCACAAGATCCGACAATGAAGCACATGAGGAGAAGACAACCATCTAGCTACTGCTATGGACCCATAGTCCAGGGGTGAACTACTCACTCATCACTCCGGAGGCGACCATGGCGGTGAAGAGTCCTCAGGAGATGAATCCCCTCTCCGGGGGTGCCGGAGCGATCTCTGAATCCCGAGACGGGATTGGCGGCGGTGGCGCCTCGGTAGGTTTTCCGTATCGTGGCTCTCGTTCGGGGGTTTCGTCACGGAGGCTTTAAGTAGGCGGAAGGGCGGGTCAAGGGCGTCACGAGGGCCCGGACGACGAGCCGCGCGACCGGGGGCAGGCCGCGCCGCCCGGTGTCGCCACCTCGTGGCCCCACTTCAATCTATCCCTCGGTCTTCTGGAAGCTTCGTGCAAAAATAGGACCTGGGCGTTGATTTCGTCCAATTGAGAATATTTCTTTACTAGGATTTCTGAAACCAAAACAGCAGAAACAACAATGGCTCTTCGGCATCTTGTTAATAGGTTAGTGCCGGAAAATGCATAAATACGACATATAATGTGTATAAAACATGTAGATATCATCAATAATGTAGCATGGAACATAAGAAATTATCGATACGTCGGAGACGTATCATGATAATCAATCATTAACCATGCCATGTAATACTAAAACTGACAACTGATCTTTACATGTTAACATTATGCCAATTATCATTCCTTGTGTGCTCAATTGATTACTATGCATTATTATCTACCTGTTTATGATACCAAGTAATCACACCTGAATAAGAACCTTGTATGTGAATCACTCTAATAGTGCAACACACTTTGAACTAATCATTATAACTCACTAATCCTAAATCATCGGGGTTAGGTCACGTTTAGAACGATTGCATCTCATACTTATGCATTATTGCATCCTTGGCAATCTTTTAAACATCGTCCTTACCGGACGATGATGCTATTTCAGAATTTGGAGTTATTGCGTATCGAAGACCTTGCCTGCATAATCTTGCAGTCAAGAAAGGCAAGTTCATCGTTTGCTCATGTCATTTGACTATTTTTACCAAATTACTTGCAAAGTACTATGTTTATCACTATTGCATAAAAAGCAAAACCACTATTTTCATAACTATGAATATGACTATGTGGTGGGCAATGGAACCATGGATTGTGTTGATATGGTGGAGGTTCCATTGCAAGGGTTTATATCCATCTAGGATTAAACAAAAAATGTCGTCCAGTGATTCTTGTGCCGTAATACCCATGTTAACCATAAGATCTGGAGTGGGACGGAATAGTCAATCGTATTTCCACCTCTTGTACATCAACGGATGCGCTTACCGTAGCAGTTGTATCTTGCGGAACAACCGGAGGGTGGGGATCCCATTCTAATTCCCCACGGTAATGCTGTCTATGATGGGTTGCAGCTACCGGCGAAGGAGTTTATGGTAGAGCCCAGAACTGTTGTCGCGGTCAGGGTCCATCCTTAATTGGTGTAAGAGGACCGGCGAGGACCCAGGGTCGGGGTATGCAACAAAGGGTGGGTGTGCGAGGTAGCGGAGGAATATGATTGGCTATGACCTTATACCGAGCCTCACACCAAAGGAAGTGTGGACGAGCCTGCAACTCGGTTGGCACCAAGGTTAAGATCTCTTATGGGTAAAGCACACACCTCTGCAGAGTGTAATGAATCGTGACTGTCACTCCCTGTTCCGGGATATGGGCATGAAACTATGGAAAGGAACTCCATGAAGTTCTAGTAAACCGGTGAAGGCTGACGGACATAGTTCTTGAATAAAAGCAACATTTTGAAGAAATGGTTATGAAAACTTGCATTGGTATTAGATTTTCTGGTCTATTGCTGTAGCTAGTGCATCAAACACCTCTTTCCTATAATGAACTTGTTGAGTACGCTCGTACTCATACCACTCTTAAATCCCTTGCTTAGATATGGAGACATCGAAGGAGGATCTACAGTGCAACTCGAAGGCCGAGGAGTCAATAACTACTTCAAGGGACAGGACCCTGCCAGAGGAGTCGGATACCACATCCAACAAGGAGAAAACCTAGATTAGTAATAGAAAGGAACTAGTTTCCTAAACCTAGCTCCTATTTAGCTAGAATCTATTCATAGCCTCTATAGCTAGTTAAATACTCTACAAATAGAGTTAGTGATAAGACTAGACTACGAGTCGTTCTTCTGGAGTTATTTGCAGTGTTACCTCATTGTAAAGTCGGAGGCTGTTTGGATCTTTTGTAAAGAGTCAGTGTTGTAATTCTATAGATATGCTTTGGACCCGCATATGTTTCTGTTGTACCACTCTGAGCGATATAATACTAGTGGAACGGTGTTTCATTGGTGTTATATCAGACTTTCATTACACCATGCAGTGGTATGCCGGGTCACCACACTAACCCACATAGACGAAGAGAACATATATAATGGGTTAGTTCATGAAGCATAATTGACAAGGCTTACCATACCACGTGACTTTATGTGTCACATTCTTCATGTTTCATGTGTTGACCAAACTTGAATCTATTCTTCACTCTTTGTATTGGTCAACCTTGTATCTTCTCATGCTCTATCATACTATCTTGGGGTGTATAAAGAATTCTTCATTTGTTTGCATGCTCTAAATCTTAGTCAACCATAGCTCAACTTATGAGGCTATCATGACACCGACTTAGAGCCATAACTTGAATTCTTCACTTGGAATCAAGCACTCAAGATCTTGATCATTCATTGCTTATCACATAAGCTAGAGCATGGCTAATATTGAGTTCCACATAAGAACTCCATCTTCATTTCTTCTTCTTGATCATATCACATATATATCTTCAAATCGGTGATCTTGATGTCAATACACAAGGTATATCTTTATCTTCATGGCATCCATACTTGAATCTAACACATGGAATACAAGTAGTACCTATGAAATATTCCTTCATATAAACTGAATGAAAACATTAGTCCATAGGGGTTGTCATTAATTACCAAAACCACACATAGGGGCAATATACCCTTACAGGAACAACATGCAAATAGATGTCGGAGAGGGATTGTCTGATGGAAGGAAAAGTACTTCTTCACGAAGGCGTCGACCAACATTGGGATTAAGTGAAGCAAACGGCAAAATATTCTCATCAAAAACAACATCTCGATAAATATAGACACGAGCAGTGGTCACATCAATACATTTAACTCCTTTATGGCGAAGACTATAACCAAGAAAACACAACGTTTGAAACGGAATAGAGTTTGTGTTTGTTATAGGGACAAAGGGTGGGCCAACAAGCACAATCAAAAACACGTAAAGACTCATAGTTGGGTTTGACTTGGAGGAGTTTTTCAGTGAGAGTCTCATGATTGAGAACTACTACTCTATACCTAATACGTATAGATACAATATCTCTAATAGACGGGCCTCAGAATACCGTTGTCAACATCGAATGCTTCGTTCTTGAAGAATAGGATGCCTTGTACAAACATCGACCTCGACATCACATAGTTGAAGGGCATCACCATCTCAAGATCCTAACGTTGATGTCGTCCACATGACCAAGGTGGCCGCCGCCCTATTTCCAAACTCATGTGTTGTCGCTAGATCAAAACCATTGTCGCCATTCCACGTCGCCCTTACGGCGAGTTTGCGACGCAACCAATGCCACCTAGATACTGCTACGAGGAAGACTTCGCCTTCGTGTGATGTGATCAAGGCCACACCTCCCTCGCATATGAGCCATGAGGACCGCCCGGACGAAGATTGGCGGCGAGATCTCCTCGCCGTGGGTACGTCGCGCTCACACCGTCTCTCCTCGTCAGGTTTCGGCGGCAGCGATGGCTATGGTATCTCCCTGCGAGTGACACAGGGTGGTAATCTGTACTATGGAGTAGTACTTTGATCGCTCATTTTTCTTACTCGCTCCGATTTATATTGGTTGACTCTAGTATGTCTAGATACATTTTAGTTCAAGATACGTCCATTAATAACAAGTAACATGAATCGGAGGGATCGGAGTAGCAAAAGGTTTAGAGTTTTTATCGTGCTTTCATATTCAACTGGCTCTGCGTCTGCCAAGACACAAACAAAAGCGACACATCCTAGTTAGAAGTAGGAAAATACATGTCGTCATGGGCCTCCTGGCGTTCCGTCCATTCATCACGACCAGCAGCTTTTCCCAAGCTCATCCGAAGGGTCGATTCCAGTACCCCGCGCGCCAAATTGGCGTCCCCGATTCGCCGGCCACAGAAGCGCACGAATCATGGGCAACAGTGCAGCCGTGAGTGGGTTCGCTTTAGGCCCGGGGGAGCAACCGCGCAAGTACCCTTGTTCCCTATCTATCTTGCTGATCCGTTGCACTCCGCCACAGATTCAGAGCTCGCCGCTGGCGCGCGGCACGCACGCGTAGGTAGCTACGTACAACAGGTGACCTATCCATCGATGATCGATCGTTGATGTCTTCCCTTCCTCCCTCCTCCCTCTCCCGTCCCAGCTGTGAAATCATGGCCGCATTCTGGCGCTTGTCGGCCGGGGGCGCGTCCACCGCCACCGGAGCTAGCACAGCTGAAGAAGTGGTCGCACTGTCCGCGCGGGGTGGCATGCATGCGCGGCGAGCTTTGTGCTTGCCGGCGCTCGCTCGAGCACGGGTTCAGGAGATAAAACCCCGTGGTCCCCGGTGGCCTTGATCTCCACTCCACTACCTATATATAGCTAGTTTCCGCCTGGAACATGGAGCATCGTGTCGTACGCGCTGCATCGCCCGTGCCACGTCGATGCTGACTTGGCGTCACAGTAGCATACGTGCGATGCGAGGCTGTCCCTCTCCGTCGTGTCACTGGCGGTGGAGTGGTCCGATGCACGGCTGTCCGGCCCTCTCCGCCGTGCCCGCGGTGGGGTGGTCCGCTCCGCACTCCACGTACGTACCCCAGAGAGTGCGATCCGGCGGCCATCCGGGAACATGTCTTCTTCCCTTCTCATCTTCCAGGCGAGCAGAGGTAAAGCATGTTTGTCCTGGCCCCATTCCGAAAGCCCCAGACTGCGACGTGTGCCTGATAGGGGCCGAATCGCCCCCAGGCTCACCTTGTTTAACCTTTCACCATCAGAAATGTCAACTAGAATGTAGAGCTATCGTGCACAGTATATATGCTTACACCGTGTGAGATGCAGAGATAGAATGCGAATGTGTGCAGGTAAACTCGAAATATGATGGTTTTGCAGCATCCTAGCTACTACCTCAGCCTATACACGATCGCCTGACTCTGAGACTTAGACTGAGGTCTGAGGCTAATCGGATAAGCAAGCAGTCAGAGTTAGCACCGTCCGTAGCTCCTCTCTGCCGACAGTGCCGGATACTGACCAGTGACTCTGAGCTGCAGCGATTCCAGTCTGAACCGATAAGGTTGTCATTGCTTGCGTGTCTCCTGAATTACTGGTCCGCAGCTAGTTTTGTCATTTTGATAGCCTCTCTTATCAGATGTTAAAATGCCACAGTTACATGCCCCATGTTTCGGCAACTTTTTACTGGAAGCTAGCTTTTTTTTTTAAATGGAGGCAAAAATCTTGCCTTATCCATTAATTAAGAAGAAGATGTCGAGTTTTTTTTGGAGAAAATCAGGCAAAAATCTAAAACAGCCAAGCCCACACCAACAACACACCCACATAGACCACAAAGCGACACTAACAAGCACTCAAATACGACACTCGAACGCCGCACCAAAAAGACAGACCACGACATTGAGAGACACCCGTCAATCAACTGCGGATCGAGGATAGGCAACAGCTAAGGTGGCGAGGAAGTCGCAAACCTCTCTAGCGACAACAGCTCCAGCAACAGTTGGCAACAGCCCAAACTTAGCGACCCCATCACCAACAAGAACCACTATCTGCCGGACTCAGGCGAGGGAGAGACTGCAACGTCAATAGCAGCACACTTCTCATGTGCCTGACACGGTGGAGAAGCCGTATCCATGACTCGTGCGAACCAGGCCTCACTTCCTCACGGGAGGAGGCGTAAGCACACCACCACACAATTCCAAAAGTCCAGGCATGATCTACATGACCGGAGCCTTGATCGCTGAGCACACTGTAGCACGAGGAGAGAAACAACCATGAAAACCCTCTCCACTCGTGCCCACTTTGCACCCACCCTACTGTTCTAGCACAACTCTAGCGCTTGAGTGTGGAAACTCAGTTCAGAATCAACACAAACAAAATAAACTAATCCTTCTCAGACAGTCGCCCACGCCGAGAGAATATCACACTGATCTAAGCATAACAGACATATATCCATCGTTCCTACCAAGAAGTATCTGCTAAGTCAAGCATTAGCTAGGTCTTAACCTCCCTCCCATCTTCTCCTCCTTGTCACTCAAACACATGCATGCACGCACCGACGCACGTACCTTTCATGCCGCATGCGAAACAGCCGAGCCATGAAAATCCAAGATGACGGGAGAGACCACACCGACCCGATAAACTCACTATCAGATAGCGTCCAAACATGAAATCATGTTGGTACCAGATGTACAGCCCGCACCAGAGCATAGATAGTGACGCAAGATCGAGATCGTACGCTGAACTTGTAAAACAGCCAGATGAGCATGGTGTGAACATTGAAACGGAACTAGGCTGGCACTCAGAGGCGTACATTGCATTACATTAACCTAGCCCTGGTGACAAGTACCCTTTTCTGGTTGAGATGGGTGCTGCATCTGTGATGACTCCATTTCATGTGCATGCATGCCTCAATCATTCAGGCGAGCGAGCTGCTCCACACGGGTGTTCCATCCTATGTTCCTTTAATTTCTCATGTAGTACCTTCAATTTCCTTCTGTCCTTTCATTTTCCTGTCCAGATGAGACCTCTGATTAATTAATCTCATAATGATGTGTTCACTTGCTTGAGTACAGTGCAAAGAAGTGGTGGCACGCACTTTTATAGGTAGCGATTTCAAACTATCTCTTTCTGAAGAAGACAGGGACACCAGTCACCAGACATTCCTTTTTTTTTGAAATACTTCACCAGACATTCCATGACTTGAGATCTTCCCAAACCTCCAAACAAATGCGCCCAATCAGTGTGCGTGCATCTGAGCTAAGTAGGCAGACACCTTATGCGTTTGGTTAGGGTAAAGCAATGCCACGAGCCCATGATGACGTCGCTTTTCCTGCAGGAACTTTGACTGTCTGCCTTGATACCACTTGGTCAGGAATTCGGGATGGGCTGGGCTCTCTTCACAATAGCAGCTCCAGTCGCGTCCCCCAAACGATGTCCGGACAAAGCGCCGGATTAGTCGTTTGGGGGACGTCCGGACAAAATTTTCGTTTGGAGAAGGTCCCTTTTCTAGCCACGTCCCCCAAACGCGACATCCAAACAAAAAGTAAGTGTAAAAGTCGTGTCCGGCGTCCCCGGTAGACTCTATACACAGGGGATGGGCTAGGGACGCCGGACAACATTTGGAGCACGTCCGGACCGAAGCGGCCTTTGGGGCACGCGACTGGGACGTTTTTGGCGGCGTCCCCTTTGGGGACGCTTTGGGGGACGCGGCTGGAGATGCTCTTAGTTGATCGAGCAGTGAGCTCGTCAGGTTGAGAGTTCCGAATGTACTTGCAGAATATTTCAGGGAGTTCGTTTTACATTCTTCGAGAGTTACGGAAGGGAATATGACTGCGTTGGACTGGGTGATTGGTACAAGCTGTAACGTTCTGCTATTTTAAAATGCCATAGTCACTCTTCTCACTGTCCCATCAAGAAATATAGAAAAGTAAGGGAGACTGCACTTTGCTGCAGATTCCGGTTTCAACAATTCCAATGCGAGACAGCATACGTCCATCCACCGCCGAGTCCTAGATCTCACGGAAAGCTAAAGAATATTTCAGTGTACTATCTTGATACAATATTCATACTATTCAGTATATTCAGTATTCACCCACTGGCTGGCCAATAAAAAAAATCAAGGCTGGCCTATTTTGTTATGTGTGCAGCATGCTTCCCATACATCCTGCCATGTATAATGTCAGGTCTTGCTTCAAAGACCTTTCTTTTGTTGTATAGTTCAAACACTTCTGCTCATTTACTTGATATGTTGTAAACGTATCTATAATTTATGATGCTCTATGTTTGTTTTATATTAATTTATATATATTTTGCTCACACTTCGTTGCACTTTTATACATTTTCGGCACTAACCTATTAACAAGATGCCACAGTGTCAGTTTCCTATTTTGTTTTGTATTCAGAAAAGTTCTACAGGAAATATTCTCGGAATTGAACGAAACAAAAGTTGAAGTTAATATTTTAACGTAACGAAGACAGAGTCCAGAGGGGGACGAGGAGGTGCCACAGGGCGGCCAGACCACCCCATGGCTCGGCATGAGTGTGGCCCGCGCCAAGGGGTGGTGTGGGCCACCCTGGCCTCCACCGACCTCGCCCTTCCACCTATTTATTCACGATCTCGGAAAAACCTAAACACCCGATCCTCCATCCACGAAAAGTTCCGTCGCGGTCGCCATCGCCGACCCTAGGTTAGGAGGGTTCCGAAACTCTTCCCGGCACCCTACCGGAGGGGGAGATCATCGCCGGAGCCATCTACATCACCATGGCCATCTCCGAAGTGATGTGTTAGTAGTTCATCCCTGGACTACGGGTCCATAGCATTAGCTAGAGTTGTCTTGTTCAATTTGTGCCTCATGTTTTGATCTTGTGAGCTGCCCTACATTTTCAAGATCATTGATACGTCCAATTTGCATCACTATTTTATATCATAATTTACTGTTATTCATTGATATATCTCATATTTAGAGGTGATTCTTATGCCATTCTATCTATTTTTGCATGTTTGATGATTATTGGAGAATTAACCACCGGAGCCAGGATTCTGCTGGAAAAAAGACCGTCAAGACACCATATTTCTGAAGAACAACAATTCCTAGAGAATATAAAGAAAATCCTATTTTGCCAAATGACGGAGGAAGCCAGAAGGGGAGGCCGAGATGGGCCTTGAGGGGGCCAGGCCATCCCTAGGCGCGAGCCAGCCTCAGGCCGCGCCTAGGCATGGTCTGGGCGCCCTGGCCCACTTCTGACGACGCCCCCTCGTGTATTTCAACCCCTCGGGAAACCTACGATCGGGGAGCGACCAGAAAAATATTCCACCGCCTCAACGGGGCGGAGAACCAGAGAGAGAGAGAAAATCTCTCCGGCAGGCTGAAATCTGCCGGGGAAATTCCTTCCCGTAGAGGGGAGATTGTCACCATCATAGAGCTGGACTTCATCTGGATCATCATCACCATCATCTCCACCACCAGCACCATCATCACCGCCGTCTCCACGCCGTCCCGCTGTAACATCTTGGGCTTGATACTTGTCTAGTTCATAGGGGAAACTTTCCCGGTGTTGATTACTCCTTGTAGTTGATGCTATTGAGTTAAATCATTGAATTAAGGTTTATGTCTAGATTGTTATTCATCATTATATCATCTCTGATTATAATCCATATGATTTCTTGTGAGTAGTTCGTTTAGTCATGTTGTTAGTAGTGGAACTATGTTGAGTAATATGCAATGATTTTATATTTAAGTTCTGGTGTTATTCTTCTAGTGGTATCATGTGAATGTCGACTATATAATACTTCACCTTTATGTGCCTAGGGGAATGTATCGTCTATTTGACTACTAATTTTGGGGTTGCGAGAGCGACAGAAACCCAAACCCCCGTTAGGAAACAGGTGCACAAGGGAGTGTAGGATCTCAGAATTTAAGGTTGTTGTTAGATTTATCTTAATTACTTTCTTGTAGTTGCGGATGCTTGCAAGAGGTATAATCACAAGTATGTATTAGTCCAAGTATGGGGTAGTGCATTAGCATAGATTCACCCACATAACACTTACCAAACCATTGAAGATTATTCACCTATGTGAAGCGAAAGCACTTGATGAAATTCCCGTGTGTCCTTAGGAACGTTTGGTCATCATAAGTAAAACAACCGGCTTGTCCTTTGCTATAAAATGATTTGGCCACTCACTGCAATTATTACTACTGCATTTTATTTACTCGTACTTTATTTATCTGCAATACCAAATACCCCTGTAAACCTGTTTGCTAGTGTTTACAGTGAATTCTCGATCAAAACTGCTCGTCAACACCTTCTACTCCTCGTTGTGTTCGACACTCTTATTTATCGAAAGTACTACGATACACCCCTATACTTGTGGGTCATCAAGAATATTTTCTGGCGCCGTTGTCGGGGAGTGAAGCGCTATTGAAGAGTGGAATTGGTAAAGGTAACTTTTACTGTAAGTGCTATTTTTATTTCTGTCTGCTACTGCTTTATTTCATTATGGAGGCGTCTCCGTTTGAATCTCTATTTGGAATTACTACTACCACTGTTACGGTAGTAGATGAACCACCGCATGCTCAATTGGACCCATTTAAAATAGGGATTTCTATTTTCCTTCCCCTGGCTCCTTAGTTGTACTCAGTTTTCCCCAGCTCCTTAGTTTTTCCTCAGTTTTCCCAAGCCTTGTTTGAAACCCGCAGAAGCAGCTCAGACGGCAGGATTCCCGTTTAGTTGACCGTTCTATCACGTGTGGGGCCGCGTCGCGTGGGGCTGGTAGAAAGGGACCGCGTGGGACAGGACGAGACCGCGTTTGGTTGCACGTGAGCAGGAGCTGGGTTCTGTCTCTCTCGGCCCCAAATTGGCATTATTAAGAGCACCTTTTTCCCCTCTTTCTCTCTGTCCTTTTCACCAAAATAGTATCAAATCTAGAGAAGCTTGCATTTCTGTATTTCTTCAATTATTTGTGCCTTTTGGCCCTCGTTGTTTGCCCAATATGGCAGCAAATCTAGTACTCCCTCTGGTCCATATGTATGTAGTTAAATCTAGAAGCAAATCTCCAGGGTAATGTACGATAAATTCACAGTCATAGTAAATCGAGAAAACAAAGACCAACAAAATAATAGTAGAATAGGGATAGATAATAGGGATCCCTCCCTAGATAATAAGCTACATACATAGCAGCCAACATAGTAACAGGTTCGAGGTTCTTCACAGCACTATCATACTAACAACATAACAACAAGGGATCCCTAGCTAACAACAAAGGGATCCCAACAACAAAATGGGAGGCAGCAGCAGCACACGTCCAGGACTCCGCCTACCCCATCTGGCTCTCCCTCCACTTGTTGCTGCTGCTCCCCTTGGGAGCCTTGGGCTTGAGCGGAGGCATGCGCCGGCGGAGATCTCCACCCGCTGCATGCTGCGGAGGTGCATGCCGAGCGCCCTGTGCTTGGCGCGGAAGGAGTAGACGTTCACCGTCGTGCCGACTTTGGGGAAGGTGTTGCGATGTTCTCGGCATGCGTGACGAGGCAGTTGAAGTCCGTGGCGCCGAGTCTCCTAGTGCAGAAGGGGCACCTGTAGACACCCTTAGCGAAGTAGGAGATGTCGCCGACCTGCGGCCTCCGCAGCACACAGCGAGTCTTGACGTCCTCCTCCTCGTCGTCGCTGCCGACGTCGTTGCCACATCGATCCATATCAAACAGAAACTATGAGTGAATGAGTTGCAACGATGACGAACGTGCATGATAACAAAGTTAGGAAAAACAAAGTCAGCCTCAGTTAGAGTGGGCATGATTATATATCTACAGGGAATGTGTTAGCGAACCAAAGCTCATGCACAACAGATTTGTACATAGCAATGGTTCGCTGAACCCTCCCTGTAAAAATTTGTGCCCAACGATTCATCATAGGCAAAGAAACAGATTCCAGATCTGAACTTGAACACATTCCAGATTATTTGCAAAATTAAACGGTTGATATCTTTTGATTAGTGCATAAAATAACTGATTGAGATCCCATGATTACTTGCATAAATTAAGTGATTGAGATCCAATTATTACTTGCATAAATTAACCGAACGGCCAAACCCCAAATCTTAAAGGAAATCAAGAAGTGATCAAAACAAAATGGAATAAAATCGGCGCAAATATTAGCCCAATACTCATCCATCTACAGATCCATCTACACCAGCAAAAATAGGGTTCAAAAAGGAATGGGGAACAAAAAAGGAAGCAAACCGTAGTTACCTCGTTCCATGGGTCCTCTAGGAAGGTGTCGTAGGGGTTCGGGGCGGGACGTACGGCACCGGCTCATAGGGGTCAAATCCCGGCGGGATCGGCCGCCACCGGCGGCAGCCTCTCAGATGCACCGGCGGCGGGCGACGTTCGTTGAGGAGACGGCGTCGAAGAGGAGCGTCGCGCTTGGGCCAGCGGCGCCGTCGGCGATGGGATTGGCATTCTCCTTGTCCATCTCGCCGGCGAGAGAGAGAGGGAGAGGGTTTTTGCTTTGGAGAAGATGATGGGACGTGAGAGGCGTCGTGCGTGAGCGAGTGAGAGTGACAGAGATAGTGGGAGGAGGCATCTATAAAGGCGAGGGTGGTTAATGCGACCCGCGTCTACGCGTCCACCGCTGCACGTACGCACGTCTTGGATTTGCAATGCGACACGCGTCCACGATTGCACGTATTCGACTTCGCACGCGACCGCGTCTACGCGTCAACAATTGCACGTCTTCCATTTACGCACCGCAACACGCGTCCTCGAGTCTAACCACTGGAAATTTAGATATACTCGGTATAACCTCGAGTCATATACTAGCATTTTTGTGTGCTCAGTTTTCCCCTTGAGTGCTAATGGCTAGTGCAATATGCTCAGTTTTACCCTCAAGTGGCTGGTCAACAGACAGTCAACAAATGAGATTAACTAGTTAAATGAGTCATTTAATGTGCAAAAAATTCCGAAAAATAGTGGCACATACTCATGGAGTCTTTACCACAAATTGCCAGTTCTCAAAACATAGATAAGTCATAGATAAATCAAGTTTTACCACAAATTGCCACTTCTCAAAGGCCTTCTCAAATCACCTAGTAGCTATGAAGGTGCATGGTTTTCCACAATAAGCCCTTCCCAAAACAGCTTTCCCCAAAACATACTTTGTCTAAATGAGGCCACAATTCTCACACTCATGTATATTTGTATTGCAAATAGTTTGAGGTAGGCCAAGATGGGTTTCATTGTACAAAGCACGCATTTTCCATTTTTTAAATCTCATATTTGAATCCCTTAGTCTGTTTATTACACAGGTGCCCTTGGTTTCTTGATACTACTCAGTTTTGCCCTCTCCCTCCACAAATTCTCGCAGACGTGCAACATTGCCCTGATTGGTCTAGCCCATGTCACGCGGATCGTGCCCGCCGACCGTTGATCGTATGATCTAACGGGCAGGATAACCCCTCTCTCTCTGTCGGCGGTTACCTTCCACTCTCTAAGTATGCTAAAGGGCGGTTTTCTGTATTTATTTTCACGCGCTAAAAATTATAAACTCTTTTAGGCATTACTTTTCACGCAAAAAATGATAAACTATCACCGATTTGTTGTAGCCATTATTTTTCACGAAAAAAATAATAAACCATCACCAATTTGTTGTAGCCATTAATTTTCACGCAAAAAACGATAAACCATCACCGATTTGTTGTAGCCATTAATTTTCACGCAAAAAATGATAAACCATCACCAATTTGTTGTAGCCATTAATTTTCACGAAAAAAATGATAAACCATCACCGATTTTTTGTATCCATTACTTTTCACGCAAAAAAATCTACCTATCTTTGTATAGAAGATCGTCTGTATGATTTTTGAGGTCATTTAGAGAAGGTAGAAAAAAATCCCTTTTGAGAAGGTCGAAAAAACCTAACTTGTTACAAAAGCTGGTTTCAGTGAGACCTAACCAAATTTGGCATACATGATGCCATATCTATAACAACAAGGAATATCTAAAAGGGAAAGTTTCACAAAATTTGAAATTTAGGGCGAAAATGATGCCATACATTATGCCATAACTTGTTACAAAATCTGAAAATCAATTGGGGATTATAAAGGGAAATAAAAAGTTCGAAAAATGTAAAAACGAAACAATCTATCTATCTATGTATAGAAGATCAGTTGTATGAAATTTGAGGTCATTTAGAGAATGTAGAAAAAATCACCTTGTTAGAAAAGCTGGTTTCAGTGAGACGAAACGGCATGCGCTTAAGCAAAGTGATTTTTTCGAACATCTCCAAATGACCCCAAATTTGCCATACATGATGCCATACGTGTAACAACAAGGAACCCTATCTAAAAAGTGTCAAAAAGTTTGCCCAACCGTATAGCTCTATCAAAAAGAACCTCACCATGGCGCTAGTATAATTTTGGGCTTAGTTACAAGGGTCCCTAGTTACAAACTTTCGTTACCTAACCTTCAACACGAAACTTGTTTCAAATCACTTTTGGCGTACAAGAAACAAATCCCACCTTGATTCGAGCACCACAGCCTCCAAACGATGCCGATGCTGATATCGGCATGGTCAGAACGACTATGCTCACCGCCACTGCTAGGTCACCATCAGGATGCACCGTCAATCCCGTCCCCTCATTCGCTCACTGACACACCAGAGATACCGCCGAGGCCAATGCCGAACGTACATGCTGATGCCAATGCCGAACATGCATGCACGCCGCTGTGGCACCCACGCCGCCCCGCTATGCTGGACGCCACAGACCACCGCGAGGTCTTTCCCTTCCCCACCACACTCTTCTAGCACCCATCTATACACGCCAGAAAGGAGAGACACTAGTTTTCTCTACATTGCTCGCGTTCGTGTCGGACACGGTCAGTCAAAGTTTTGAGGTAGTCGTCGATGTCGTCGACCATTTCTTCTCTTCTTTGCATGGTTAAACGCGTCTAGTTCATATCTATCTGATACATCCAAAACGTATCTACTTTCCCGAACACTTTTGCTATTGTTTTGCCTCTAATTTGTGTATTTTGGATGCAACTAACATGGACTAACGCTGTTTTCAGGCGCTCTGGTGTCTCGTTTTTGTGCAGAAATCCAACTTTCAGGAAAATCCTCGGAATTTATGCAAAAGGTCTTATTTTCCTAGAAGAATTAAGGAGCCATAAGGGCAAGCCAGGTGGAGTCCCGAGGCCCCCGCACACTAGGCCGGCGCGGCCCAGGAGGGGGGCGCGCCGCCCTGTTGTGTGGCCGCCTCGGCTGGCCCCCAACGCCCTCCTCTGGACTACGTAACGCCTTCGACCTAAAAACGCACGGGGGTTAGAAGAAATCGCCAGAAGACATCCAGTACGCCGCCACATCGCGAAACTCCGTCTCGGGACCAGAAACTCCGTTCGGCACTCCGCCGGGACGGGGAATTGGAGGAGATCATCGCCATCATCACCACCGACGCCTCTCCATCGACCAGCCATGTTTCCCCCATCCATGTGTGAGTAATTCCCCCGCTGTAGGCTGAAGGGGATGGTAGGGATTGGATGAGATTGGTCATGTAATAGCATAAGATTGTTAGGGCATAGTGCCTAGTGTCCGTAATTGGTACTTTGATGATATTGTTGCAACTTGTTATGCTTAATGCTTGTCACTAGGGCCCGAGTGCCATGATCTCAGATCTGAACATGTTATCAATTCATGATGATATTCATTGCTTTATGATCTTACCTGCAAGTTGTATACACATATTGTTATCCGGAACCCGAGGCCCCAAAGTGACAGAAATTGGGACAACCGAAGGGGAAGGCGGTGATATGAGGATCACATGTGTTCACGGAGTGTTAATGCTTTGCTCCGGTGCTCTATTAAAAGGAGTAACTTAATTTTCAGTAGATTCCATAGAGGCCCGGCTGCCACCGGCTGGTAGGACAAAAGATGTTGTGCAAGTTTCTCATTGCGATAACGTACGACTAAATATAGAACACATGCCTATTGATTGATTAGTACTTGGATACCGTTTTATTATTATCTGCAAATGCCCTGCTTTGATTGTTACATGAGTTTCTCTCATCCAACGCCCGTTCATCCATCCTGTGCCTACGTATTTTAATCCTGCTGTTTACTATAATCACTACTGCTGTCTTTGTTACACTGCTGATGATTTCACCACTCTGCTATAAAACCGTTACTACGATAAACTCTTGCAGCAAGTCTGTTTCAGTGCAGCTGAATTGACAACTCCGCTGTTAAGGCTTTCAAGTATTCTTTGTCTCCCCTTATGTCGAATCAATAAATTGGGTTTTACTTCCCTCGAAGACTGTTGCGATCCCCTATACTTGTGGGTTATCAAGACTATTTTCTGGCGCCGTTGCCGGGGAGCATAGCTTTATTTGCAAGTTCACTTGGATTGATATTGTTCGCTGCAAATTCTCCATCATGGGTAAATCTCGCGATACTAAAGTCGCCATTTTACCATCTACTACAAGAACAGGTACAACTCTGAGTACCTCTGCTGCTCTTGATTCACCATCTGTGATAGATAAACTTATTTCACCACCACATGCTTCACATGCTGGTACTTCTGCTAGATCTGAAAATTCCTCTCATAATTTTGATGATGCTTCAGCTGTGCTTGATAATGATGATTCATTAGGATCTTTTCTAGATGTTACAATTGCTAGGTCTAGACAAATTGAAAATACTAAAACTCCTAATAAAGATGCTGCTACACCTGTTAATTCACCTGAGTCTGTTGAATACTCTAGTGATGATCTTGATGAAGATTATGTAGAACTTGATGATGATTTCATTGATAAATGCAATGCTACTACTGATGCAAGTAAAATTAAAAAGTTGCTTGCACAACATACTGTTAGATATAAACTGTCTCCTGATCCTAAATTTGCCACATCTCCTATAAACATTAAGGATAAGGATTATGATTTTCTCTTGATTTGTCTCATATATCTATTGTTGAGAAAACACCTTTTTGTGGTACTGAAAAAGAAAGTGTTGTAGAACACATGATTGAGCTATCTACTCTGAGTAGCTTGTTTTCTGATGATGTTAAGAAGCGTACTTATTTCATTGCTAAAATTTTCCCTTTCTCATTAAAGGATGATGCTAAAACTTGGTATAATAGTTTGCCACCTGATTCTATTAATAGTCCAAAAGAATTGCTTGATGTTTTCTTCCGGAAATACTTTCCTGCTAGTGCTCAACATATTGCTTTGCGGAGAATTTATAATTTTGATCGGAAGATGAAGAGAAATTGCCTGAGGCTTGGGCTAGATTTTGCTCTCTTATTAGAGCTCAGCCTGAACATGATTTGGAAAAGCATGATTTACTTGATATATTTTATAGTGGACTAACCATTGAATCTAGGGCATACCTGGATAGTTGTGCTGGTTGTGTTTTCAGGAAAAGAACTCCAGACGATGCTGAAGAATTATTGGCTAGAATAGGCCGGAATCATGATGATTGGTCTACACCTGAACCAACCCCAACACCAATATTGAAGAAGAGGGGCATGATTAAATTAAATGATGAGGATATGGGGGAAGCGAAGAAATCTCTTAAAGAGAAGGGTATTAAATCCGAAGACGTGAAGAATTTACCTCCCATAGAAGATTTATGCAAGATAACTCCCCTTCATCCATGATTGAGGTACACTCTCTTGAACGCTTTACTAGGGAAGATATTCCCTATTCAAAACCTCCTGCTCAATGCTTAGATGAGTTTGATGATTATATTGTTAAGCAAAATAATTTCAATATGAGAGTAGAGAATCATTTAATGGAAAATTCTCGAGCTATTGGTGAATTGCATGGTGTTGTGGAGAGAACCTCCAATGATGTTAAGATGCTTTGTAAACATTTTCATATGGTTCAAACTCAAATTGATCAACTCACTAAAGTGCAAAATGACTTGTTAAAAAATAATTCTAAAGAAAAACATACTTATGAAGTAACAACTTGAGGCGGTGTTTCTACCCAGGATCCTCTATATCCTGAAGGGCATCCCAAAAGAGTTGAACAAGATTCTCAACGAACTGAAACTAGTGCTCCATCTAAGAAAAAGAAAAAGAAACATAAAACTATTGTAGAATCCTCTGAGCCTGTTAATGATCCTAATAGTATTTCTATTTCTGATGCTGAAACTGAAAGTGGTAATGAACATGATAAAGACAACGATAAGAATGATGCTTCTGATAAAGAAGAGGTTGAAGAAGAACCTGAAAAGCTTGCTAAAAATAAAAAGTATACTAAAGAAGATTTTATTGCTAAGAAACATGGTAATGAAAGAGAACCTTGGGTTCAAAAGCAAATGCCTTTTCCTGCTAAGAAACTAAAATCAAAGGAAGAAGAACATTATAATAAATTTTGCGATTGGATGAAACCTTTATTCCTGCAAATCCCTTTGACTGATGCTATTAAATTGCCTCCTTATTCAAAGTATATGAAAGATATTGTCACTAACAAAAGGAAAATTCCTAATGAGGAGATTTCCACTATGCTTGCTAATTATTCTTTCAATGGCAAAGTTCCAAAGAAGCTTGGCGACCCAGGTATACCGACTATTCCTTGTTCAATCAAGAATAATTATGTTAGATTTGCTCTATGTGATTTGGGAGCACGTGTTAGTGTTATGCCTTTCGCTCTTTATAAGAGACTTTATTTAGATAAGTTGATACCAACTGATATATCTTTGCAAATGGCTGATAAATCTACTGCTATTCCGGTTGGTATATGTGAGGATGTTCCTGTTCAAGTTACTAATAATTGCTTAATATTAACTGATTTTGTTGTGTTGGAAATGCCTGAAGATGATAATATGTCTATTATTCTTGGGAGACCTTTTCTTAACACCGCAGGGGCTGTTATTGATTGCAATAAAGGAAAAGTTACTTTCAATGTCGATGACAAGGAGCATACCGTTTATTTTCCCAAGAGGATTGAGAAAGCATGTGGAGTTAATACAATTTCTAATTTGAGATCTATCAAAGTGGGAACTATTGATTGTCCAATATATGAGCCTAAAGAAGAATATCAAACTCTTGTGATTGGATCCATATCAATACAATACAAGGTAACATGATTTATTTGAGGTTTATTTCTTTTTATGCTATGTAAAATTTATTTGGTGGCAAGACTTGATCAACCTTGTTAACAAATTCATTTTATATGCATAGAGGGACTAAACAACATCTCTTTCTCCCTCCACTTGTTCTACTTGCTGTAGCACTTTTGTTTTGAAAAGTTCTTTAGTTAATTAGAGATTTCAAAATCTTTTTTTGCCCAGTAATAATAAATTTAACAGCCAGAAATGTGCATTTTTCAAAGTTTTCAAAAATTCACAAAAATTATACCATTAGTCTTATTTTTTGAAGAGGCACCTGGGGGCACCATGGGATTGAACTCCACTTAGGCCAAAAGCCTAAGCTTGGGGGGAGGTATACCGGCATCACTCATTCTTTGCATATTATAGTTGCTGGATACTTTTACATACTTGTTTAGCTTCTTAAAATAGTTTTCTAATAAGAGGGAGATGATATTTTGGGAAGTGCTGATTGAAAACAGATTCTGGACTGATACCAAAAAAAATTCTCAAAAACATCCAGAACGTTATTTTGCGAAGCCAATTTTTGTGCATGTTCCCCAGGTTGTTATCTAACTTTCATTAGTTGAACACTTTCCGAGCTGAGCAGCGGAAGAATTTCTTAAAAATCGATAACTGTACTGCTGTCAAGTTTGACGAATTTCTGCTGCTTTGTGTTTATGCGACTCTTTTAGTTTTCATTTTCTTGTTTTTGCTTTATTTCTTTCCTAAACACAAAAAGACCAAAAATATTTTTGTTGTTTCTCTTTACCATTTGTTTACTTTGGTTTCTTGCTTTTATTTTACTTTGTTTGCTATCGTTAGTTTGCTATAAGAAAATCCAAAAAGATTTTGCTTTGTTTGCTTGTTTCCTTTTGTTATTGCTTCCAATTCGAAAACACCAAAAATATTTTCTGTTCTTCTTTGGTTTTGTAAAGTTCATTTTGGAGTTCAATGGTCTTCGGTGGCTGGAGCGTGGTTTTCATTTCATATTATTCAACCTACACAAGTGAAAAGGCAATAATGACAATCTATGACAATTCGACTGTGGTGAGAGGCTGGTATGAACTCTATTTGTTTTCATTTTTGTACATATACTCATCCATGTGTGCATGCTTAGTTGGTTCATGTGAGGTATATGTCATTTAAGAAAGTCTAGTAGTTCATTATCTCTCATGATTAGTTCCAATTTATTAATATGAGTAGCATGTCATAAATATTTGTTTGCATTGTTTTATTCATAGATAGATATGACTTTGTGGTATCCTCCTCTGAATAAGTTATTTGAATCAACTTGGCACATGCTCACGCATGCATATGACTGAACAAAAGTGAATTAAGCCTCGATGATTTACTTTACCTCAAAGTTCTTGTATCACTTTTATGCCTCCATTAATTTATTTTGTCGCAAGCATGATTATGACGGTTATTGCTCTCTTGATTGTCGCTTCCTAGTCTTTTGCTAGCCTTCACTTGTACTGAGCGGGAACGCTGCTCGTGCTTCCAAACCCCTGAAACCAAGTTATTCCAAAGTGTCCGCCATAAATACCAATGCATGGCATTTCAAACCATTCCAAGTAAATTCTCATGTGCTACCTTTAAACCTTCAAAATGCTTCTCAATTTGTGTTGATGTTTTATAGCTCATGAGGAACTATGTGGTGTTTATCTTTCAATCTTGTCATTTACTCCTGACAGACTTTCATAATGGACTAGTGGCACATCCGCTTATCCAATAATTTTGCAAAAAGAGCCGGCAACGGGGTTCCCAGCCCCAATTAATCAACTTTCATTAATAATTCTCTTCACATGTTTTGCCCTGATTTATCAGTAAGCAACTTAAATTGCAAATAGACACTCCTCCATGGTATGTGATTGATGGAAGGCACCCGAGGATTCGGTTAGCCATGGCTTGTGTAAGCAAAGGTTGGGGGAGTGTCATCCATAATAAAACTAAAGTACGTGTGTAAACAAAAGAGAAGAAGGATGATTTACCTTGCTGGTAGAGATAACGTCCTTCATGGGAGCCGCTCTTGAAAGTCTGGTTGACGAGGTGGTTAGAGTACCCACTATCATTCGTTGACAACAACAAACACCTCACAAAATAATTTTACTCTTGTTTTACAAATCAAAAGCTCTAGCACATGTTAATCCCTGCTTCCCTCTGCGAAGGGTCAATTTTTTACTTTTACATTGAGTCTCCATCCTTTCTTTGAGCACCTTCTTGAGAGCACAACTGTCATTCTTAGTATAATATGCTTGTCCCAAAATGTGATTAACTGTGGTATAACTTTGATGCTTTTATCTTTGATAATCTCTACTTCCAGTCTTCCCATGAACTTCAAAGGTGCCCAAGCATTTATGTTTTGTTGTACAAATACGGGCAAGCGAGATACCACTTTATCATATCCTTTTATGAATATTGCAATCCTGCTTATAGACATGATTCATGATGCTTATTGTTAATTTGTTGGTACCTTTTCCATGATTGGCTTAGCTGTTAGATGATCTTATTTGCATGGATCTTATTATGAATTGCTTAAGTACTTGCCATATCATGAGAATATTTACATCATATGAGCAAATGTGTTCGTGAAAGTTCTTTTATCGCACTCAGTTGTTAACTGAATTGCTTGAGGACAAGCAATAAGCTAAGCTTGGGGGGAGTTGATACGTCCAAAACGTATCTACTTTCCCGAACACTTTAGCTATTGTTTTGCCTCTAATTTGTGTATTTTGGATGCAACTAACACGGACTAACGCTGTTTTTAACTGCTCTGCTGTCTCGTTTTTGTGCAGAAATCCAACTTCCAGGAAAATCCTCGGAATTTATGCAAAAGGTCTTATTTTCCCAGAAGAATTAAGGAGCCAGAAGGGCAAGCCAGGAGGAGGCCCGAGGCCCCCACACACTAGGCCGGCGCGCCTGGGCCGCGCCGCCCTGTTGTGTGGCCTCCTCGGCTGGCCCCCGACGCCCTCCTCTCTGGACTACTTAACGCCTTCGACCTAAAAACGCACGGGGTTAGAAGAAATCGCTAGAAGACATCCAAGACGCCGCCACCATCGCGAAACTCCGTCTCGGGACCAGAAACTCCGTTCTGGCACTCCGCCGGACGGGGAATTGGAGGAGATCATCGCCATCATCACCACCAACGCCTCTCCATCGACCAGCCATGTTTCCCCCATCCATGTGTGAGTAATTCCCCGCTGTAGGCTGAAGGGGATGGTAGGGATTGGATGAGATTGGTCATGTAATAGCATAATATTGTTAGGGCATAGTGCCTAGTGTCCGTAATTGGTACTTTGATGATATTGTTGCAACTTCTTATGCTTAATGCTTGTCACTAGGGCCCGAGTGCCATGATCTCAGATCTGAACATGTTATCAATTCATGATGATATTCATTGCTTTATGATCTTACCTGCAAGTTGTATACACATATTGTTGTCCGGAACCCGAGGCCCCAAAGTGCAGAAATTGGGACAACCGAAGGGGAAGGTGATATGAGGATCACATGTGTTCACGGAGTGTTAATGCTTTGCTCCGGTGCTCTATTAAAAGGAGTACCTTAATTTCCAGTAGATTCCCTAGAGGCCCGGCTGCCACCGGCTGGTAGGACAAAAGATGTTGTGCAAGTTTCTCATTGCGAGCACGTACGACTAAATATGGAACACATGCCTATTGATTGATTAGTACTTGGATACCGTTTTATTATTATCTGCAAATGCCCCTGCTTTGATTGTTACATGAGTTTCTCTCATCCATGCAACGTTCATCCATCCCTTGCCTACAGTATTTTAATCCTGTTTTACTATAATCACTACGCTGTCTTTGTTACCCGCCGATATTTCACCATTGCTACGCTATAAAACCGTTAGTGATAAACTCTTGCGAGCAAGTTGTTTCCAGGTGCAGCTGAGTTGACAACTCCGCCGTTAAGGCTTTCAAGTATTCTTTGTCTCCCCTTGTATCGAATAAATAAATTGGGTTTTACTTCCCGCGAAGATTGTTGCGATCCCCTATACTTGTGGGTTATCACTATCTAATGCGTCTGGTCTCGCCTCATGCAGTTCTTTGTGGACATCGATCTCATCTCGGCACCCCGCAGGCAACCTCCTCCGTGCCATCGCGGTAGAGCTCCGTTTAAAAATCTATTCCTACCCGTGTATTGCCCATTGTATCAGCGCCATGGCCCACTTGTCATTCGATATACCGAAGCCCCACTCGTGCGCGTTTTGGTTAGGGATACAGCGATGCTTACGGTCAAACAAAGATGGATGGTCTGACGTGTCTTTGCGGGCTCTACGTGGCCCCACTAGTCAGAAGATAATGGTCAACCGTCGGGCAACCGGCCGTTACATCACGTGTGATGGTTTCAGACAAAGGCTTGGGTAAAACTGAGGAAAAACTAAGGAGCTAGGGAAAACTGAGCACAACTAAGGACCCGAGGGCACGAAAATAGAAATCCCTTTAAAATACCTATGAAAATTGGTGAAGTGTTATGAATAACTGTTATTTTGGAGATGGAACTGTCCATCCGGGTGATCATTTAGTCTTTATACATGAATTATGCGAGTTGGTCAAGTGTACAGGTATCTCAATAGACCAAGTTAAGAGGAAATTATTCTCTTTATCACTTAAGTGAAGAGCTGCGGAATGGTATAAGATGCTGAAGAATGGTCAATCTATTGGATGGGAGGAAATTGTACCTCTCTTTTATTCTAAATATTATCCTCCAAGTGAGATTCATAAAGATCAGAATCAAATATATAATTTCTAGCCTCAAGATGGAGAGAGTATTGCCCAAGCGTGGGGGAGATTGAAGTCACTAATGCTCAAATGTCCCATTCATGAGCTCCCAGTAATATTGTTATTAATAACTTCTATGCAAGGCTTTCTCTTCATGATAAGGATTTATTGGATGCTTCTGGCTACGGATCATTTACACGTAGTAAAGAAGAAGCTAAATGGGATCTTCTCGACCGCATTCAGGAAAATACTGAAGGATGGGAGAATTATAAAGGAACAAAGTCATGTATTAATTATGATTATGAATGCATTGAATCTTTTATGCAAACTGATGACTTTTGTAATACTAGTGATGTTTATGGTCTTGATTCCCAAATTCTTGCAAAAAAAATTAAGGCTTTTGCCTCTTATCTTGATGTTCCCAAAAAGAAGTGGAACAAGTACCACGCACCTTATAAAGATATTAATTGTGTTCCTGCTAGAAATATTGAAGTTTGTACTGCTGATCGTGTTTTGCCTGAACCTTATATTGAGAAAGTACCTTTCCCAGCCAAGATAAAGGAACATTCTATTGTAACTAGTGTGGTTAATAAAAGTGAAAAGAAAGCTATAGAACCTCATGAACAAATAACTATTGAACATGCGGTAGCAATAGTAAAGGACTTGGTTACTAAAAATGTAGAAGATTGACATATTATTTTTTGTGAAGATGCTTCTAATATTGTTTCACATCCTAGTAAATCCAAGAAAACTAGTGTTCATGTGCTTTCTGTTAGAATAGGTGATCATTGCTATTATGGTATATGTGATATTGGTGCAAGTTCAAGTGTTATTCCTTATGAGCTTTACAGGGAAATTATTCATAAAATTTGTTCTTGTGAACTTGAAGAAATTGATGTGGTTATTCAGCTTGCTAATAGAGAGACCATCTGTCCGATTGGTATTGTTAGAGATGTAGAGTTTTATGTGGTAAGATTAAATATCCTGCTGATTTTTGGTAGACCTTTCTTGAATACTTGTGGTGCTATTATAGATTGCAAGAAAGAGAAAATTCTTACTAAATTTGATGGAGAGTCTTATGAGTTTAATTTTTCTAAGTTTGCTAAAGCTCCTTATAAAACTGAATTGCCTAATGAGGATTTATACTTGAACAACTTTCTTCTATTGTTGTTGCTCCTAACAATGCTTTGCAGCAATATATGGAGCATCACGGAAGTGAGGTCTTTATGGAGGAAAGAAATGAAATTGATGATATTTTCTCTGTCAACCAGAGATTCTTAAGCACGATTTACATGTTGAAGACTTGGGTACCACATTACCGCCCAAGGAGGATCCTTTGATTTAAAACCTTTACCTGATGATCTTAAATATGCTTATATTGATGATAAGAAAATATATCCTGTTATTATTAGTTCTAAACTTTCAGGATAGGAAGAGGAAAGATTATTGGGAGTATTGAAGAAACATCGAGGAGCTATGGGATATACACTTGATGATTTGAAGGGGATTTCTCCTACTATATGTCAACATGCTATTAACATGGAACCGGATGCCAAGCCAGTTGTTGAACATCAACACCGTTTGATTCCGAAGATGAAGGATGTGGTAAGAAATGAGGTATTGAAACTCCTTGATGCTGGTATTATTTATCCTATTGCTGGTAGTAGATGGGTTAGTCATGTGCATTGTGTCCCTAAGAAAGGAGGAATTACTGTTGTGCCTGATGAGAATAATGAACTTATTCCTCAAAGAGTAGTAGTTGGTTATAGGATGTGCATTGATTTTAGAAAAGTCAACAAAGTTACTAAGAAAGATCATTATCCTTTACCTTTTATTGATCAAATGTTAGAAAGATTGTCTAAGAAAACTCATTTTTGTTTCCTTGAGTTTTCTCAAATTGCTGTTAAAAAGCAAGATCAAGAGAAAACTACTTTTACTTGTCCTTATGGAACTTATGCTTACAGGCGTATGCCTTTTGGTTTGTGTAATGCTCCTGCTACATTTCAAAGATGCATGTCTGCTATCTTTCATTGCTTTTGTGAAGAAATTGTGGAAGTATTCATGGATGATTTCTCCGTCTATGGGACTTCTTTTGATAACTGTTTGCACAACCTTGATAAAATTTTGCAGAGATGTGAAGAAACTAATCTTGTTCTTAATTGGGAGAAATGCCACTTTATGGTAAATGAAGGAATTGTTCTTGGACATAAAATTTCTAAAAGAGGTATTGAAGTCGACAGAGCCAAAGTGGAAGCAATTGAGAAAATGCCCTATCCCAGAGATGTTAAAGGTATTCGTAGTATTCTTGGTCATGCTGGTTTCTATAGGAGGTTTATTAAAGATTTCTCTAAAATTTCAAAGCCTCTTACTAATCTTCTCCAAAAGGATGTACCTTTTTTTTTGATGATGATGTAAGGAAGCTTTGAAACTCTAAAGAAGGCTTTAACTACTGCTCCTATTGTTCAACCACATGATGGGAATTTACCCTTTGAAATTATTTGTGATGCTAGTAATTTTGCAGTAGGTGATTTTCTTGGACAGCGAGTAGATAAGAAGTTGAATGGTATTCATTATGCTAGTAAGACTCTTGATTCTGCTCAAAATAATTATGCTACTACCAAGGTAGTCAGAGTCGGGATTCGGAGTTGGATCAATTTTCGTCAGGCAGAATCGAGTCGTAGTATCGAATCGTAGAATCTGGGATCCTACCATACTTACTCAGAGAAGATCTTTTTATCACACAGAAAGTTTGTGTAATAGTATAATGGAGATAAAAATTATAATACATAAAATTTCTAGAAATAATGTTCTAGCAATAGATAATTTGAGATTTGGTAGGTAAATAAAGGGTAGTAAAGCAAGTGAAAAGGGCTTAGGATGTTTAAGTAGTATCCTTGTATGGTTTTGCGGATTGGAAAAATAATGAGTTAGTAGAATCGGAAAAAAATCCATGAAAGGGATCGAGATTCTACATTATTCTAAATGATTCTATGATTTGGATCGGGACTCAACATGGATTCTACGCGATTGGGATTCATAGTGGGATTTGGATCGATACGATGATGTAAGATCGTCAAATCGTAGTGAGACACGTAGTAGGTTGGGAATTCTGACTACCTTGGATGCGACCGGCAGAAATAAGAAAAGGTTGGACTCACTCACACACAAAAACTTTGCCCCAACTTAACGGTGAGGTTGTCAATCCACCGGCTTGCTGAAAACAAAGGATTAAACGTATGGTGTGGAGAATGATGTTTGTTTGCGAAGAACAACCGAGAACAGAGATTGCAGTAGATTGTATTTCAGATGTAAAAGAATGGACCGGGGTCCACAGTTCACTAGTGGTGTCTCTCCAATAAGAAATAGCATGTTGGGTGAACAAATTACGTTGGGCAATTGACAAATAGAGAGGGCATAACAATGCACATACATATCATGATGACTACTATGAGATTTAATCAAGGAATTACGACAAAGTACATAGACCGCTATCCAGCATGCATCTATGCCTAAAAAGTCCACCTTCGGTTAGCATCCGCACCCCCCGTATTAAGTTGCAAACAAGGACAATTGCATTAAGTATGTGATGTCTACGGGTGCTTCTATTCTTGTAGACAGTGTTGGGCCTCCAAGAGCAGAGGTTTGTAGAACAGCAGCAAGTTTCCCTTAAGTGGATCACCCAAGGTTTATCGAACTCGAGGAAGAGGTCAAAGATATCCCTCTCATGCAACCCTGCAAGCAAGAAGTCTCTTGTGTCCCCAACACACCTAATAGGTGCACTAGTTCGGCGAAGAGATAGTGAAATACAAGTGGTATGAATGAATATGAGAAGTAGTAACATGCCAGAAAAGTGCTTGTTGGCGTGCGCTTGATGGTAGTAATATTGCAGGAAGTAAAGATGCAATAAAACAGTAAACAAGCGATAGCGTATTTAGGAACAAGGCCTAGGGATCATACTTTCACTAGTGGACACTCTCAACATTGATCACATAATGAATAAATAGATAGATGCTAGACTCTACACCCTCTTGTTGGATGATGAACACCACTAACTGTGTAGGATTACACGAACCCTCAATGCCGGAGTTAACAAGCTCCACAATATTCAATGTTCATATTTAAATAACCTTAGAGTGCATGACAGATCAACATAACCAAACCAAGTACTAACATAGCATGCACACTGTCACCTTCACACTACGACAGGAGGAATAGATCACATCGATACTATCATAGCAATAGTTAACTTCATAATCTACAAGAGATCACAATCATAGCCTACGCCAAGCACTACACGATGCACACACTGTCACCATTACACCGTGCAGGAGGAATAAACTACTTTAATAACATCACTAGAGTAGCACACGATAAATTGTGATACAAAACACATTGCAATCATAAAGAGATATAAATAAGCACTTCACTATGCCATTCATAACAGTGAATAAGTATTCTGTGAAATAGCCTAAGAGACCCACACGGTGCACACACTATCACCTTTACACACGTGGGACAAGGAGTCTCCGGAGATCACATAAGTAAAACCCACTTGACTAGCATAATGACATCTAGATTACAAGCATCATCATATGAATCTCAATCATGTAAGGCAGCTCATGAGATTATTGTATTGAAGTACATAGGAGAGAGATTAACCACATAGCTACGTACAGCCCCGAGCCTCGATCGAGAACTACTCCTCCTCATGGGAGACAGCAGTGTTGATGAAGATGGCGGTGGTGTCGATGGAGAAGCCTTGGGGGCACATCCCCGTCCCGGCGGCGTGCGGAACAGAGACTCCTGTCCCCGGATCTTGGCTTCGCGATGGCGGTGGCTCGAAGGAAGGTTTTCTCTGGTTTCGTTGAACGTCATAGGGTTTTGCGACGGAGACCTTAAGTAGGCGGAAGGGCAGCCTCGGAGGCCTGGTGGGCCCACACACAAGGGGGCGGCCCCCTCCGGCCACGCCAGGGTGTTGTGTGGGGCCCTGGGGCTTCCCTCTGGCGGCTCTCGGGTGTTCTGGAAGCTTCATCCAAAAATAGGATGCTGGGCATTGATTTCGTCCGATTCGAGAATATTTCCTTACTAGGACGGAACCAAAACAACAAAAAACAGGAACTGGCTTCGGCATCTCGTCGATAGGTTAGTTCCGGAAAACGCATAATAATGACATAAAGTATGCATAAAACATGTAGATATCATCAATAATGTGGCATGGAACATAAGAAATTATCGATACGTCGTAGACGTATCATGGTGCGTAATGTAATCAACACAAATATCCTTAGACAAAGCATTGATGTTTTATCCCTAGTGGCAACAACACATCCACAACCTTAGAACTTTCTGTCACTGTCCCAGATTCAATGGAGGCATGAACCCACTATCGAGCATAAATACTCCCTCTTGGAGTCACAAGTATCAACTTGGCCAGAGCCTCTACTAGCAACGGAGAGCATGCAAGAACATAAACAACACATATATGATAGATTGATAATCAACTTGGCATAGTATTCCATATTCATTGGATCCCAACAAACACAACATGTAGCATTACAAATAGACGATCTTGATCATGATAGGCAGCTCATAAGATCTAAACATGATAGCACAAGAGGAGAAGACAACCATCTAGCCTGCTATGGACCCATAGTCCAAGGATGAATTACTCACACATCAGTCCGGAGGCGATCATGGTGATGTAGAGTCCTCCGGGTGATGATTCCCTCTCCGGCGGTGCCGGAGGCGATCTCCGAATCCCGAGATGGGATTGGTGGCGCGCGCCTTCGGAACTTTTTCGTATCGTGGCTCGGGTAATAGGGTTTTCGCGACGGAGAGTATAAGTAGGCGGAAGGGCGAGGGGGGCTCACGAGGCCCACACACTAGGGCGGCGCGGGCCTCCCTGGCCGCGCCGCCAGGTGTCGGCGCCCCGTGGCCCCAGCCGTATCTCCTTCGGTCTTGGAAGTTCCGTGGAAAAATAAGACCACGAGCGTTTCTTTCGTCCAATTCCGAGAATATTTCATGTGTAGGATTTCTGAAACCAAAAACAGCACAAAACAGGAACTGGCGCTTCGGCATCTCGTTAATAGGTTAGTGCCGGAAAATGCGTATAAATGATGTAAAGTGTATATAAAACATGTGAGTATTGTCATAAAACTAGCATGGAACATAAGAAATTATAGATACGTTTGAGACGTATCAAGCATCCCCAAGCTTACTTCCTACTCGCCCTCGAGTAGGTAAACGATAACAAGGTGTTGCCTACCAAAACCCACCGGCGAGCAGCGACGGGCAACACGAAGAGCCGGGAGGCTCCCAGGACTGCTGGTGGGCCCTGGTCCCTTGGGCGACGGCCCGCAATGCTCCGGCACACACGCTAATGGGGGGCGTGCCACCGACCTATACTGGTCAGGAAGGTGATGGATTGCTTCGATTAGTTTCCTGCATGGCAGACACGTAAACATTAAATACGAGCCCGATCGGCTCTCAGGTTGCCCTGTGAATCGGCTCAAAGAGCCGATTGCCCCATGGTTCACGTTGGATTTACGATGACATGGAGATCCTGCTTTATCAATACAAAGTTAAATCAATCTACAGCTTTAGGGTTTTCACCGCATAACCGGAACATCCTACACGTAGTTGAGCCTAGCAGACATACGAAAGATGATGGAAAACTAGTCCTAAAGAGGCCTAAAAACCAACATGAAGTCGATTCCGAACAATCCCTTCTAGGATCGGCAAACCATACCTTACGCACTAACGGATCGTTAAACCCGTTTGCAAGGCCTAACCAAGCGAATATCAAACTAATCCTTGGAGAACAAGGAACAACTATACAGATCGGATCTACTAAATAAAGAACAAGCAAGATGCTGCCCTTGCACCCAAGATAGGTGCAAAGGCAGCTAGATATTGAGGGGCAGCGTAGCTAAGCAAGCAAATCATGAAAGTATCGACGTCAGCCCCAAAACATCCACGATAAGGGTGTTGCTCGCCATCAAAAAGGCTTCAGTACGAGCAACACCAATAACGAATAAACTGATACTGCCTAGATCGCAAGATGCGATCTAGGCAGCATGATGCTTACCCGGAAGAAACCCTCGAAACAAGGGGTGGCGATGCGCCTAGATTGGTTTGTTGTGAACGTGATCGTCCTCCTTCTCAATAACCCTAGGTACATATTTATAGTCCGTGGAATTTCTAATTTGGAAATAAACCTAACCGTGTACAAGCTAAACTCTATCTCTTAATTCTAAACATAAAACGTAATCTACCATAATATACAGATACACGGGCGATCTAGCCCAAACTCTCGCACAAGGCCGATTCAGAGACACTTTATACGCATGTCCTCTAAGCCCATCTCGATCACGGCCCATCTCCTGCTCTGGCTAAATTCTGGTGATAACACATGCCCCCTGGTTTTGGCAATAATAATTCCAAAACCACTCTGTTTTCGTCGGGTCACGCGTAGCAGAGCAGAACCGCTGCAGTATCCTTCATCATGATGCCTTGCCTTCTCAACTTCTCTGTACTGCACGACTTGACAGATTTGACACCACATCCTCGGAAACCGCCGCAACATTGAATCATCTCCACTATATCCCCTTTACTTAACCGCATCGAGCAATTCACTTCCTCATCCTCTCCCTCTGCATTAGCACTCGAAAAAACCCCCTTCCTCTGCCATGGACTCTTCCTCCTCTGCCTCCTCGGGTCTCTCTTTCCAGTCCTCTTCCTCCAGTGAGCCGATGCCGGAGTACGACCCGATAAGGGCATACGAGGCCCGCGCCCCAGAGTGGTGGGACGAGAGGGACTGGAACTTCTTCGTCGAGTCCGGGACGACGACTCCTTGACCGAAGGGGAGGATGACCTCCACTTCCTCGTGGACGGGGAGTTGGAGGAGGAGAGCGACGACGACCTCTTCTCCTGGGACGGGGACCTCTCCTCCGACGAGGAGGACGAAGCGGAGGACGAAACCTCCTCCGACGAGTACCCGCCGGTGAAGCGCTTCTGCGTCGGGTCGGAGGACGACGACGACGACGAGGAAGAAGAAGAAGTCCCTGCTGAGGGCTTCGGCAGTAGCGACGAAGACGTCGCCGGCGGCAGCACCGACGACAGCTACGACGGTGACGACGAGGGCAGCAACGGCGGCGCCGGCGCTGGCATCTAGACTAGGGCCCACTAGAGTAGGACTAGTAGTAGTAGACTAGGCAGTAGACCTTTCTTTTGTGAGCAATCGGCTCTTCATGTAAAAAAAACCCTCTTTATCAATGAAGGAAATGCTTCCATGTTGATTTTGCAGATTGTTGTTTCCATGTTGATTTCGCCGATTGTCAAAATAGGTCAACGCACGAAGAGCCGATGGCAACGCATCGGTGTTTACCAAAAACGCCAGTGAGGCTAGCCTCAATTACCCCTTTCGACCGACCCAAGCGGTCATTCCCCAAATTTCAAACGGTAACCTGCGACCTTCCAGCGAGGAACAAACTCAGATCCCCAATTGCCCACCGAGCAGATTCAACTCGCGGCACTGCGAATCCCAGATCCCCACCCGCGCAGATTCCTCTCCACCGGTGAATCAGATGGCGGAATCATCCAGCGCCAACGCTACGGTCTCTGGCCTGAAGGTAATCCTTAACTGCTCCTCATCATCCGAGCACGGTGTCGGAATTAACAGCAAACACCTGAATTAACGCCTTATTTCACCATTAATTTTAGGTATCAGACATTCTGTTGCCGCATCCGTCTCTTCCAAACTCCCTTTGTCTTGGCCCCCGTTCTGTCGAGAGTCCTGCCCATCTGATTTCTTGCGAGGCCAATAGGATCCCTTTCGTGAGCCAAAATTTAGACCTAACTTCTTGGGCCGACTGCTTACGAGCCTGGCCTAACCCTCCTGAAGATTGGGTGTCATGGTACAGTAGAGTATCCAAGACCCACCAAGCCAAATGGGAAACCACAGGAATAGCCGATGCTTTATCTTTATCACTGTCTCCCCTTGAGAAACATGAAAATCTTATAAAAACCATCGGCTACTTCTGGTCAGATGCTCTGAACTGCTTCATGTTTGGCCACGGCCCCATGACACCAACTCTACTAGATGTGGCCATGATCACTGGTCTGGATATTGCATCCGCCAGCCCCTCTGCTTTTATGCTGCCAAAGGCCCCTTTCAAACTCTCTTCCAAAACAGAGTGCACAAACTGGGGTGCTTATCTTCGACGCCACATGAAAAATAAAGGCCCTGTAACAGAGAAAGAAACACGGCTTTCCTGAATTTCTGGTTGGAACACTTCATATTCTGTGGCCCTTCACTTGCTCCAACCAAGAATTACCTTTCCTTGGCCTATGAACTTGCCAGAGGCACCCAGCTTGGCATTGGCAAACTGTTCCTTGGAGAGGTCTATCGATATCTCCAACTAAAGTTTGTCAACCTGCTTTCCCAAAAGACAGTCAAAACAGGAGGTCCCTGGTGGTTTATTCAGCTATGGGCTCAGCTGTATTTCCAGAACCATGTCCCAAATTTTCCACCTTTGGCCACTTGCACCTTTCCAAATACTAACGGGAAGCCAATCCGGTGCACTAACTACGGCCAAGCTCTATATAGCCTTCCAGGTAGTAAACTGACCCTCAAGGAAGCATGAGAGTGGTTCAGGACTTTCTACCAAGGCCTGGAAAATCCTCTCTTCTTTCCTTATACGGAGTCTGAAATTTTGAAAATCCAGTCTCCTTCAGGCTAGACAGCTTTGCCGATGACGCCAGCACTCGGCAATTGTATTCCATCATGATCCGTCCCTGCTTCCTTCCAGTTGGCATGAGCACCTCAAACAGGTCATTAAACCTGGTTATGAGTCTTACCAACCGGTCGTAGCAGCCCAAGCTTGGTCTTGGGCAGGTATCTCCCCATTTCTTCCTCCACCACTTAACAGAGAGCTGAGCTGCCCGATGTCCTCACCGGTCGAGGTGTTAACCTTTCTTTGATGCTCTAGCCATCCCACTCACAACTCTCTTTTACCTCATCAACCGATGGTTTTGAGACCTGGTGGTCAATGTGGAAGACTCATGCCTTCGGGAGAGCTCTGGGACCGTTGCTGAAACAACTTGATCTGAATATGATATCCTGCAGGCAGGTACCACCACTCACAAATTTTCTTGAAGTGGCTTACAATGATTTTTATAACCTTGCTCTGTCTCCTTGCAGAACAAGATGGTCCAGAACCTGTACATGATGACGGCTCCCCTTGATTCCTCACTCCGGTGGTCCTCTTCTGCAAAAACTCACCACCCTTGAAAAAGGTCGTGATGTAGAGCCACCATTTCACCAAAATCGGCTTCCAAGAGTAGAGTATCTTCTGGGCCAGCTGCCCCCGAGCCTCAATCAAGGCGAGAACAGCGGTGAGGAAAGTAGCTGCCAGGAAGACCTTGAGCGCCAAAACCCTACTCTAGCTCAAGAAAGTTTGCATGTAAGCTGATCATGGCCTTGACTGATCTATCTACCCTTATGAGCTTCCGTAAATATGCTGGGGCTTACTAACTCTTCTCTTATAGGCCTCCACCGAAGACGACTCCAGCGAGGAAACGCAATCCAGTCGAGGGAATTCGAGCTCGGGCAACTCTGGGAAGATCACCACGCAGAGCCAGCCAGATTTGCCACCATCGGCTTCCAAGAAAAGACCAGTTCCTGAATCTGCTGTCCTTCAAGCTCCAACCAAAGTGGGGCAGGGTGGTCTACGCACAAAGAGCCGATGCATCAAGAGAGCTCGAAAGGAACCACAAGCCCCTTCATCAAACCAAGAGGCCTCACATGTAATTACCCTCCAACTCTCCCTGGCTCATCTTTTATGGCAATCCATTGCTGCTCACATTGGCTAACTATCTCCTTTGTAGACTGATGACACTTCTAGTGGGGAAGTCGAGGAAGTATTGATGCCCTCCACAGACCTGGATATAGCAACCTCTAAAGGTATTGTTGACAAGGTTGCCAATTTGGCGAAGCCCCAAGCATAAACACAAGAGCCGATCACCTCATCATCGGCTATTCCCCTGGTCTTAGGAGAGGTATACTCCCTTTATTTGGCTCGCCCTTCGCTTTTGCTGCATACTGACACTGCTCTTGTTGTTTGTCAGGGTTGTGACCTCTCGGGCTTGCTATCGTTCGATCCTGAATCCATCGAACCAGCTCCTTCTACAGTATGCGATGAGCCAGGACCCGGCGCTATCCTTGGTCAATTTCAGCGTCTCAAAGCTCTGCTTTCCTCCTCGATCGAGACGTTGGTCGAAGATCCCGAGGAAGTGAAGAGCATTTTTGAAGAAATCCAGCCCCACCTCCCGGTAACGTTGCAAGTGAAACTCTGGCCAGTTGTGACTCTATCTGCCTACAAGTCAAGGGTGAAGTCAGCTCGTCAGAGAATCGATCTACGCCACGCTCAACTTCCGCTGAAGGCCGATATTGCAGACAAATGTCAGCGGCTCAATGAAAAAAAAGGCGGCCTTGGACGCCAAAACCGACACCTCTGTCAGCACGGTCGAGCTTGAGACCAAGGAATTGGAGGACCTTGAAGAGAGGGTCAGGGCAACCAAACAGCTTATCCACGATAAGGAAGCTCTTATTGCCCACTCCCAAGAGGAAGCAGAAGGCCTCAAAGCTCAACTGAAGACTGATCTGGCAGAGATACGTGTCCTGAACCAACAACTGGTGACGGGCAAGGATGAAGATGATGAGGCCAAGATCGCCGAAGTGGACCGCGTCCGTGCTGACGCCCTTAGTGCCTTCGAGGCATTCCTTCAGTAGAGCTTGTCTATGTAACCTGATACTTGCTCATAGCCTCTAGAGTCGATAGTTGTGCATCGGCTTTTGTACTCGTATTTTGTCCTGTTGCTTTGTATTTTTTTTACTGGCCGACTTCGTGCATACTGGGCATCGGCCCCCATATTTCGCTGTCCGTCATCGCATACTAGGTGCCCCCCGAGCCGAATCTTTCAAGTAATTTAAGATATCGGCTCTCCAGCTATCCGATTCTAGGAACTGTACCTGAACATCGGCTCCACCTGCTACCTCCTTGAAGCTATCATCAGGCCCCTCGATGCGGATCTAACTTTTTGCTGATAAATGTTGGTCGTGGCTTATCCCCGGACCAATGTCAATCTCTTCTAGCTCATCGGCCGATGTAAACCCATATCCTAGCTTTCCGTCGCTGCTAGATCGATGCTGAACACAGGCAGAACGTATGGCGAGGATAATTTTGGCCGATTGCTGGAATCGGCCTCCTCTTTGATTGCATTGCTCAATGAAGGTTTACAACTTATTTGTACTCCACTACGGGTGGGAGTCTCCTTACTACGACTACGTGACATGCTTGAGGTGAGATCATTGCTTTTTATTTTTTGGGGCCGATCGCAGGGATCGGCCTTGCCACGTACGTCGATTGATGTTGCTCTTGCTACTCTATCAGGCCGGTGGATAAGACCAGCCTCACCCCATTTTTTGTAACCTCGATGCGATCACAGCCGTCCAAACTGACTCCAGAGAGCGGCTCTTGCTCTTCCGAGTCCCAAATATTCATGCCGGCTATTGAGATCTCGATCGAGTCATCTGCATGAACGACCTCCACTTCATCTCCATCCCACTGTATCAGGCACTGGTGCATTGTAGATGGAATGCAGCAGTGGCGTGAATCCAATCCCTCCTAGCAGGACAGCGTAGGTGCTTTTGTGTCGACGATGAAGAATGATGTAGGGATGGTTTTTCGGCCTACGGTTAGATCCACGTTCAACGATTGCGTCTCGATGCTTGGCCGTTGAAGTCGTTTAGTGTGACGTTGGTTTTGATCAGATCTGCGCTAGAGCGTCCGAAACGCCGTAGCATGGAGTATGGCATTATATTGACTGCCGCTCCCGTGTCAACCAACATCTTGCCGACAAGCTGCCCATTGATATAACCTTTTAGGTACAGGGCCTTCAAACGTTTGTAGCTCTTCTCTCGTGGCTTTTCAAAGATAATCGGCCGTGGACCGCAATAACTGTGCTATCGGCACTTCTTCGGTTCCTGGAGCACGAAACTCCGACGGAAGTATGAACACCATATTTGTGCCACTGATGCACTCGCATCGGCTTTTACTTGCTTGGGGCGCCATTCTTTCTGGACGACTCTCCTCGTCCAAAGTTTGCTGAATTTTCACGCCAGATCGGGCCGCGCTTCCTCAACGTGTATTGCGCCTCGGCTTGCTCCAAGCTACGTAGCCGCTGAACCCTACGCTTTTGGAGTGGTGAGTCCATCAGGACACCACCTTGGCCGGTGGTATCTATCTTCTTCTTCATCTTCTGACTCCTCAAAATCTTCCTCTTGAGATGACTCGGCTCGTTTGTTCTGTGGTGGGAGAGGCCCTAGACGCTTGAAAACTGAAACTTCTCCTGCGCCCTTCTGCTGTCTACACTCCGGGCAGTTGTCGATTGTAGGCAATCGGCTCATTCCTGAATCCCAGCAGTGCTTAAAGAAAGGACAGTCCCAGTGTCTATCCATGTCTTCCTGCTCTCTTGATTTCCCTTTAGCGCGGTGCTCATATCCTTCGTCGTCTTTATCATACCGACGGTATCTTCCATTGTCTATGTCAGACCGACGATATCTTTCGTCATCTCTGTCGTACCGCCGACGTCGGTCATACTGACGCTCATACTTGTTAAGGAGATGCGCGGAGAGTGGTCGTTGATATCGCACGCTTCTCACTTGTTCCTTGATGTCTACGGGTGCTTGTATTCTTGTAGACAGTCACTACAGGAAATCCGGTCTATTGCAACAATAATTATTGCAACGGCCAGTTTTCGTTGCAATAGAATGCAATATTACCACGAAACCCCCATTCGTGGTAATAGCCTCCACTTATTGCCACAATTTAGTTTTGTCGCGGTAGCCACCTTTTTTGTTGCAAAAGAGGGCGTGTATTGCAACAAAACATAGCAGCGTTGTAATATGGTGGTCCTATTGCGACAATTATGCTTCGTTGCATAAACTTGCCACCTTGTTGCAATAGAGCCTAGCTAATGCAACAAAAGCATAAAATTGTGGTAATATTTGAAAAGATATTGCAACATTTCCCCATGTTGCGCTAAGTATTCACATTGTTGCAAAAAATAACTTGTATTGCAACAAAATACTAATTTGTCGTAATACTAGTGTTTTGCCTCAAACCCATTTCGTTGCAATAATTATTTGCATATTGCAACAAGTTACGTATCCATGGTAATATATATAAGATATTGCAACAATCATGGATTTTTCAATCTTTATTAAAAAGATGCAATAGGTATCATTATCGCTGATTAATTCATTTTCCTTTTTATTATAAGGAAAAAATTAATTGCAAAAAGTAGGTTTCAAAGCTCGCACCTCGCATGTGCAGGCAAGCGCCTCTAACCAACGGGCCAAGGCTTGCTTGTTGTAAAGAGTACGGGTAAAACTCTTTTGTAGTAAGTTTACACGCTTTTTGCAACTATCATGATTTTTCCATTGTGAGTTTGTGACAAAACTTAATTGCCAAGGCTTTCATGATTTTTCCATTATGATAAAACTTTCAGAGGCAACAAGCCCTGTTGGATTTTTCCATTTAGTTCATCAGGCGAGGTAATTTTTAGTTATAGCATACATTACTTCCCATGTCTGGCTTCCATTGAGAGTATTGGGATTGAGACGTATATGCAGTACCTGAAGCAATTGGTCCCTAATTTTGCCTGGTAACACCACTACGGCGCAGACACTGCTCCTCGATGCACGCCAAATCAAATTCGATGAGTAGAACGCAGGGAATAACGAAATCCGTCCCAGACTGATGAAATTGCACGCGGGGCCTCACTTTGCCTTTCGGGATGAGGAGGACGCACCGCTGTTGAAGAACCCTAGCGGCGGCGCTGCAAGATGAGGGAAGGGCGGCCACGGCGTCAAAGACGAAGGACGGGAGGAGCTGTCGTTGGCACTTTTGTTTTTTTCTTTAATGTCTAATTTGACCCACCGTTTCAGCCAAAGTGTAATAAAGATTTTTTTTAACAGAATGGTGATACCACTTACCCTCTGTTCCATAACGATCCTTTACCTTTCCCGATCAGAAACGTCACTGAATATGTCAATAAATCCCACAAATTTCTCCGTCAGTTATTACAAGGATTGTGTGCCTGACTGCATGTATGTTAAAAGGATTTATATTTGTGGGAGCTCCCTTGATTTAGATAGACGGAAAGAAATTAAATGGTAGGTACATGGGCAAAGCAATCACACTAGCGTGATTTACAAAGATTGCATGCGGTCCATTTAAGAAAAAAGATTGCATGCAGCAGTGCTACTCCTCAATTCTAGCTAGGGGCAAATTTAACAACAAACCTGATTATTAGAAGTAAATTGAAATTATGCAGACCCATTAGGGAATGAGATGATTAGAAGTTTGATTGCTGCTATAACTTGTAAGACGAATGTAACCTGATGATTCATCCTGTGTGGACGCCGTCGCCTGGCGCTCAGCTTGCTATTGCATATGATATTCCGACAATCGCGCGAGGCAGTTCCGAGGACGTCGCCGCGATGGAGGCGTTCTACGCGCAGAAGGAGGAGGAGAAGGGCAGAAGAAGAAGGCGGACCGCGAGCAGCGCCAGGCGGCGTCGGCGGCGAGGAAGGCGGAGAGGGTGGAGAAGGCCGCGAGGAAGGCGGAGGAGAAGAAAAACGGCGCCGGGCCGTCGACGATCGTCCTCTCCTCCTCTCCTCCTCCTCCTCCTCCTTCGAGTGGACATCCACTCCGGTGTCCGACACCACCCACTCGTCGGACTTCGACTGGGACTCGGAGTAGATTAGGGTAGTTTCAAATAAATGTCGATGTACCATCGAACTTCCTTAATGAGTGTAGCCCCCCACATCACCTCCATTACCCTGCGTCAAGTACACCTAGGGTTTTCCAAGTTGGAAAGTGTCGCCATATGTGGCGGCATTTGATTTTGGTTTTATGATCAGCACGACGATCCCTTGTGTATGTACAACTGCTTCTCGATACATACCATTATATCTGGAATGGCATAGATCGACCGTCACATCGCCCATCTGGACTGACATAGATCGACGGTACCATCTCCCATCTACAATCATATTTCAAGGCAACACTATGACCTCTAGTAGCCTCAAAGTGAAGGTGCCATTATGTTTCTGTCAATGAGCGTAGCCCCCCCCCCCACATCACCTCCATTACCCTGCATCAAATACCTAGGGTTTCCAAGTTGGAAAGTGTCGACATATGTAGCAGCATTTGATTTTGGTTCTATAATCAACACGACGACCCCTTTTGCATGCACAACTGCTTCTCGATACAAACCGTTATATCTGGAATGGCATAGATGGACCGTCGCATCGCCCATCTGGACTGACATAGATCGACCATACCATCGCCCATCTACAATCATATTTCAAGGCCATACTATGACCTAGTAGCCTCAAAGTGAGGATACCATTATGTTTCTTTCAATGAGCCTAGCCCCCACATCACCTCCATTACCCTGCGTCAAGTACACCTAGGTTTTTCCAAGTTGGAAAGTGTCGCCATATGTGGCGGCATTTGATTTTGGTTCTATGATCAACATGATGACCCCTTGTGTATGTACAAATACTTCTCGATACAAACCATTATATATGGAATGACATAGATCGACCGTCGCATCGCCCATCTGGACCGGCATAGATCGACGGTACCATCTCCCATCTACAATCATATTTCAAGGCAACACTATGACCTATATTAGCCTCAAAGTGAAGGTGTCATTATGTTTCTGTCAATGAGCGTAGCCTGATACGTCTCCAACGTATCCATAATTTCTGATGTTCCATGCTTGTTTTATGACAATACTTACATGTTTTGCTTGCACTTTATGATGATTTCATGCGTTTTTCATGGTACTAATACACCTCTCTATATGCTAAAATTGTTGAAGTTACACTTGTTCTATCTTCCTATGCTTGTTACTTTGCTTTTCATGAACTTGTTTATTTACAAGATTCCTATGCATAGGAAGCATGTTAGGCTTAAAATGTGTTTTGGATTTGCCTTTTGATGCTCTCTTTTGCTTCGACTCTTATTTCTTGCGAGTACATCATTAAAACTGCTGAGCCCATCTTGATGGCTATAAAGAAAGAACTTCTTGGGAGATAACCCATGTGTTTGTTTTGCTACAGTACCTCTATTTTGTATTTGAGTCTTGGAAGTCGTTACTACTGTAGCAACCTCTCCTTATCTTAGTTTTGTGCCTTGTTGTGCCAAGTGAAGCCTCTAATCGAAGGTTGATACTAGATTTGGATTTCTGCGCAGAAACAGATTTCTATCTGTCACGAATCTGGGCTGTTTTCTCTGTAGGTAACTCAGAAAAATATGCCAATTTACGTGCGTGTTCCCCAGATATGTACGCAACTTTCATTAGTTGTGAGTTTTCTGATTTGAGCAACGGAAGTATTTCTTTAAAATTCGTATTTACTGGCTGTTCTGTTTTGGCAGATTCTGTCTCTGTTTTTTGCATTGTCTCTTGTGGACTTTATGCAAGGCTTTCTACACGTGGAGAGCTGTAGCTAATGTTTTATTGAGTTCTTGCAATGTGTCACTACAGGACCAAGGTGGATTCAAGTTTTTTTGAGTACTAACCCCTCTAATGAAGTTTATGAGAAGTTTGGTGTGAAGGAAGTTTTCAAGGGTCAAGAGAGGAGGATGATATATGATCAAGAAGAGTGAAAAGTCTAAGCTTGGGGATGCCCCCGTGGTTCATCCCTGCATATTTCAAGAAGACTCAAGCGTCTAAGCTTGGGGATGCTCAAGGCATCCCTTCTTCATCAACTTATCAGGTTTCTTCTATTGAAACTATATTTTTATTCGGTCACATCATATGTGCTTTACTTGGAGCGTCTGTGTGCTTTTATTTTCGTTTTGTTTGAATAAAGTGGATCCTAGCAATCCTTGTGTGGGAGAGAGACACGCTCCGCTTTTTCATATGAACACTTGTTCTTCGTTTTATTTTTAATGTTCAATGATAAAAGTTGGAAGCTACATTACTTATTTGGTTGGAAACAGAAAATGCCTCATAATGTCTTGGATAATTTGACACTTGGCAATTGTTTTGAGCTCTCAAGTAGATCATGATTAAGTTTTTCATGTAGTTTAAACCTATTAGTGGAGAACTACCGTAGAGCTTGTTAAAATTGGTTTGCATGATTGGTTTCTCTTAAGGTCTAGATATTTTCTGGTAAAAGTGTTTGAGCAACAAGGAAGACAGTGTAGAGTATTATAATGCTTGCAATATGTTCTTATGTAAGTTTTGCTATACCGGTTCATACTTGTGTTTGCTTCAAATAGCCTTGCTAGCCTATGCCTTGTATCGAGAGGGAATACTTCTCATGCATCCAAAATCCTTGAGCCAACCACTATGCCATTTGTGTCCACCATACCTACCTACTACATGGTATTTCTCCGCCATTTCAAAGTAAATTGCTTGAGTGCTACCTTTAAACAATTCAAAATTTATCACCTCTGATTTGTGTTAATGTTTTATAGCTCATGAGGAAGTATGTGGTGTTTATCTTTCAATCTTGTTGGGCAACTTTCACCAATGGACTAGTGGTTTCATCCGCTTATCCAATAATTTTGCAAAAAGAGCTGGCAATGGGATTCCCAGTCCCAAATTAATTAACCAAAATAGACACTCCTCCATGGTATGTGATTGTTGGACGGCACCCGAAGGATTCGGTTAGCCATGGCTTGAGAAAGCAAAGGTGGGAGGAGTGTCATCATAATAAAACTAAAATAAAAAGGCACTCCTTCATGGTATGAGATTGTTGCAGGCACCCGAGGATTCGGTTAGCCATGGTTTGTGAAAGAAAGGTTGGAAGGAGTGACACACAAAAATAAAATAAAATGGGAGCCGCTCTTTGAAGGTTTGTCTGGCGAGGGGGTTAGAGTGCCCACTACCATTCGTTGACAACAACAAACACCTCTCAAAACTTTACTTTTATGCTCTCTTTATGTTTTCAAAACCAAAACTCTAGCACAAATAGAGCAATCGATGCTTCCCTCTGCGAAGGGACTTTCTTCTACTTTATGTTGAGTCAGTTTACCTACTTCCTTCCATCTTAGAAGCAAACACTTGTGTCAACTGTGCATTGATTCTTACATACTTGCTTATTTGCATTCATCATATTACTTTATGTTGACAATTATCCATGAGATATGCATGTTGAAAGTTGGAAGCAATCGCTGAAACTTATATCTTCCTTTGTGTTGCTTCGATGCCTTTACTTTGAATCTATTGCTTTGTGAGTTAACTCTTATGCAAGGCTTTTGATGCTTGTCTTGAAAGTACTCTTCATGAAAAGTTTTGCTATATGTTATCTATTTGTTAGAAACTATAGATTATTGCCTTGAGTCACTTCATTCATTTCATATGCTTTGTAATAGTATGATCAAGGTTATGTAAGTAGCATGTCACTCCAGAAATTATTCTTTTTATCGTTTACCTGCTCGGGACGAGCAGAAACTAAGCTTGGGGATGCTGATACGTCTCCAACGTATCCATAATTTCTGATGTTCCATGCTTGTTTTATGACAATACTTACATGTTTTGCTTGCACTTTATGATGATTTCATGCGTTTTCCGGAACTAACCTATTAACAAGATGCCACGGTGCCTCTGTTTTTCGCTGTTTTTGGTTTCAGAAAGGCTGTTCGGGCAATATTCTCGGAATTGGACGAAATCAACGCCAAACATCCTATTTTTCCCGGAAGCATCCAGAACAAGGAGAGTCGGAGGAGAGCCGGGGCCACCAGAGGAGGCCGCGCGGGCCACACCTGCCGCGCCCCCTATGGGGAGGCCACCTGTCGACCCTCCCGCTTCCTCTTCGCCTATATAATCCCTTTCGACCCTAAAACGCAGACCAATTGACGAAACTCCGAAAGACTCAGGGCGCCGCCGCCATCGCGAAACTCCAATTCGGGGAACTCTCTGTTCCGGCACGGACGGGAAGTGCCCCGGAAGCCATCTCCATCGACGCCACCGCCTCCATCATGCTCCGTGAGTAGTTCCCCCATGGACTACGGGTTCTAGCAGTAGCTAGTTGGTATACTCTCCTCCATGTACTTCAATACAATGATCTCATGAGCTACCTTACATGATTGAGATCCATCTGATGTAATCGGTGTTGTGTTTGTTGGGATCCGATGGATGATACATTATGATTAGTCTATCTATAAAGTTTGTGAAGTTATTGTTGCTGCAATCTTGTTATGCTTAATGCTTGTCTCTAGGGCCCGAGTGGCATGATCTTAGATTTGAGCTTTATACTTATTGCTTAGATTGTATCTACAAGTTGTATGCACATGTCACTGTCCAGAACCAAAGGCCCCGAAGTGACAGAAATCGGGACAACGGAGGGGATGGCGGTGATGTGAGGATCACATGTTTTCACGGAGTGTTAATGCTTTGCTCCGGTACTCTATTAAAAGGAGTACCTTAATATCCAATAGATTCCCTTGAGGCCCGGCTGCCACCGTCTGGTAGGACAAAAGATGTTGTACAAGTTTCTCATTGCGAGCACGTATGACTATATATGGAAAACATGCCTACATGATTAATGAATTGATGTTCTGTCTTAATGCTTTATCACTCCTATCAATTGCCCAACTGTAATTTGTTCACCCAACACTTGTCACTTGTTATTGGAGAGTTACCACTAGTGTAGATCGCTGGGAACCCCGGTCCATCTGTCATCATCATATACTCGTTCTATATGTCATTGGAAGTAGTATCAACTATTTTCTGGTGTCATCACCTCTGTGTTACTATTATTGCTGTTGTGTTACTTTTATTATTGCTCTCATATTACTGCTACTTTCACATCACCCATGTTACTAGTGCTTTTCCAGGTGCAGCTGAATTGACAACTCAGTTGTTAAGGCTTATAAGTATTCTTTACCTCCCCTTGTGTCGAATCAATAAATTTGGGTTTTACTTCCTTCGAAGACTGCCGCGATCCCCTATACTTGTGGGTTATCATAGCCCCACCCCCCCACATCACCTCCATTACCCTACATCAAGTACACCTAGGGTTTTCCAAGTTGGAAAGTGTGGACATATGTGGCGGCATTTCATTTTGGTTCCATGATCAACATGATGACCCCTTGTGTATGTACAAATACTTCTCGATACAAACCATTATATATGGAATGACATAGATGGACTGTCGCATCGCCCATCTGGACCGGCATAGATGGACCGTCGCATCGCCAGAACCGCGCGGCAGCGGTGGAGGAAGAGGGATACTACTACATAAATCCTTACCGTCGGCGCATGGATTTGGGCTATCGATGGCGCATTCGTGTTCGCTGGCGATCACCTCGCCGGTGGTAAGGGGTTATCCCCGGCACCTTCGCGTTCGCCGGCGTGCGGTAATATGAATATACCCCCGGTGCATAAGACCAATTCGTCAGCGGCCGCTCGGCGAGCAGCAACCCATCGTGGTTGAAGGCGAAGCAGCAGGTCAACCGCCGGCGTCGAGGTCGCCATGGTCCAGTCCATCTGCAGAACGGGCGGCCGGGACGTGAGCTGCATCTCGCAGCCGCCGGTATCAAGGTCGTCATGCGGCCAGGATGCGAGCTGCATCTCGCAACCGCCGTCGAGGTCGCGTGGTCCGGAACATTTTTTTCAATTTATTTTATTATTCTAAACATTCCCTCCAAAACGAATTAATTTCCCACCGCCTAATTTAGCTTCTACAGTAGTTTGCGCCAATATTTTCCAACCTCCCGCTAAATGCCCCCTAATTACTGTCCTTATAAAATTTTGTTCCCACCAAAATAGCCTATATTTAACCTTCCCGCTAAACTACCCCGTAACTATCGATTATATAGTGCTCTAAACTAAATCACGGCGTCATCACACGCGATTGGATCTGAGGTCTCTTCCCAGGTTCCTCCTCACCGAATCATCACGGCGTCAACACAGCAAACGGTAATTCACTTCCTATTTCCTCCCATCCAGAAAAACAACTAGATCGCCGATGGCCGCCGTGCACCTATTCTTCCCCTGCATCCCCGCCTCCGTTTTTCTCTGCCATCACGAGCGAAGTTCCCACCTCCTGCGGTAGCGCGCGCTCATACGCATCAATCGGGATCCATCGCCAAATGGGTGACCCGGAGTTGGAGATTCGGCCGCGTTCATCACCAAGCCGCAACTCTGACCCTCCATAGCTAGCACGAGACAAGATGATTCCTTTAGAATACTGCTAGATTGGTATTCCCTGCTCCACATCCTGATTCGCGTTCTGTTGGTAGGACAATACAGTACATCCTGATTTGTATTAGTTTTATTGCAACCCATCTCAACAAATCTGATAGAGTTCCTGCTCTAGATCCTTTTTATTATATATCCCGTCCGTACTGAAATTTCTCCACATTGCTCAACTTTTGGTTGACCACCTCCGTATCTTTTATTTGTTCTGAATTTTTTAGATTTCGATGTGTATGTTCTTGCCTGTTCACAGTTGCAATTGGTGCATGTCCACTTTGGTTCAATTGGTGCCTGTCCACTTTTTTACTCTGTGAATGGATTAGCAAATTAACATGTCCTAGCCAAAGTTAGTAAAAAAATTGCAGCTAGCATGTACTGTATGTGAATCATCTGATAAGCCTGTAATACATGTGAATCGCAACATTACAGCCCTTTTGTTTTTGTTACTGTCTTACTGCCACTACTGTCATCATTTTTTTCTCAACATCAGCTTGATATTCTGTATGATCCACTCTTCTGATGCAATAAAACATGTGGTTCTAGATTTATGATCTGATGGAAATGCCGATTTGGCTATAGGTTTTGTGCTAGAAATGTTAACTTCCCCGCTAATCACTTTCTTAATTTGCTATCCTATTAAACTTTTCTTCCTTCTATTTTCATCGTCAAATCGGGTAAGTCTGGATAGCCCATGCATCTGAATTCCCCACTAATTACTCACCTTAATTTTCACTCCTAAAATTTCTCAACACAATCATTCCGAGCAGGAGGGGTGAATGCCCTATACTAATTAACTAGTCGTAGTATTAATGACGCGATAATTTTTATCTAAAAAATAACATGCAACACAGCCATGCAGAGGGTTCACGAACCTCTGCAATTTTTAATTAGTAGTAGTACTAGTTTTAGTTTTAGTGGATGTATGACTACCGCATAATCAATCATTAGGCAATAAAAGGGAAGAAAATCATATACGACCCGGGTCGTACGAATCCAATCGGTGGACCACATCCTGTACCGTACATGTCGCTAAACTGATCTTAAAGCATCGGTGGTTCTCCTAAATCATTTCCGTTAATCAAATTTCGCTGCGATAGGAGTAAGCAGCTGCAGCTACAGCCGAGCGGCGTTCACGTTGCTGGGCATGGCGATGGACGCCGGTGCCGGTGCGTGATGCAGCAACGACGAGAGTTGTACTGAGCCACTCACGGGCAAGCTGCTGAGACGGTCCGCAGCGGCGGCGGAGGAGCGTGGAGGAGCGCTGGCGGCTCCGCGGAGGACGGAGCTACGCCGGCGGGACCAAACAGCTATAACTCCGGCTGAGGAGAGCAGCAAGGAATCACGATTTGGTGAAGGGGACGAGGAGAAGTTGCTTCGAGATGTGTTTAGCGATGTGTACGGTATATGATGTGGTCCACCGATTGGGTTCATACGACCCTGGTCGTATAGGATTTTTTTTCCAATAAAAGTACTGTAATATTTACTTCCCTCGGGACGGAGCTGGATCCTCTAACTTGCACGTGAAAAGTTAGAGAAGCTACAGTGCTCTAACTTTCCTTCTTTCAAACCATATGATTAAAATCCAAATAAATTAATTTAGTTTGTATAATATAAATTAATGTTATGCATTTGAAGTAATTACATACAGAGAAAATTATGGTGTAATAAAATTTAGTTTAAATTACAGTTATTACCTTTAGTAATTAATTACATTGCAAAACAGGGTGATTATGCTACAGGAGCCTGACTTCCCAACCTTATTTCCCTGACTTGCCTTCTTCACGTCAGAGGATCACGTTCCCCTCGGGATATCGGTACACAGGCATAGCAAATTTTGGCAGTGATAAATACTCGCTGTTCACTGGTTGCAAACTTGGAATTCTAGTCGTCTAGGCACAGTTCCACAGGAAGCGTATATAGACTCATCGATATTTTTAGAATTCAAGAACAACTAGATAATAGTAGAGTATCCGCTACTCGTGTGCAGTATATGACACTGTTTTATTTGTACTAGGTTGTATGCAGTTATGCACTTTTATAACATCTAACTTGTTTCTTGTCTAATGTTTGAATAACACATTATATACTGAATGTTCAAATTTAGCTAATCCTAATTCATACAATATTAATTTCAGCTGAGTGAACTTCTTACTGGATTGCTTCTTCCCTTTCAAAATCTACGTGTGCAATCGTACTATGGAACTCTGAATAGTTTTTCATCTATTTGACTAAAGCAAAGTTATGATGGCTTAAACAACCTGATCATTTTATCCTTTTTGGTTCTCCTTGAAACCTGATACTGAAATTTCAGTGCTCCTTTTTGGTTCTACTTGAAACCTGATACTGAAACCGGATACTTGCATGCAGATATGGTTTAATCCATTCATTACTAAATAGATTCTTTCCTATCTGAAACCAAAAATATTGCGTACATGCTACTCGTGTATATGACACTGTTTTATTTCTACTAGGTTGTTTGCACTTTAATAACGTCTAACTTGTTTCTTGTCTAATGTTTGAATAACACATTATATACTGCTGTTCAAATTTAGCTAATCCTAATTCATACAATAGCAATTTCAACTGAGTGAATTTGTCTTTTAAAATTGTAATTTGCAGTCTGAAACATATAGCGATAAACTTAACTGAACTTGCTATTTGAAAGTCTGAACTGCGGAATCTAAGAACTTAACTGAATTGAACTTGTTGTTTAAAAGTCTGAAACATATAACATATAGCGATGAACTTAACTGAGCTGATATGTATTGTTCAAAGTTCTGGCACTCTGTATCTTCTTATTCTTTCATAAATATCATCAACCTCTAATATCTGTTTAGCAAACACTGAATCTTAGTAGCTGAATCTAATACATATAGTATTTTAGTATTTCGTTGAAATTACATACTGAAAGCATATACTTGATTGCAAGTAGCAGAATCAGAGCATCTTGTTTGCACTTCTGTAGATCACATCATGTTATTTTGTGGTTGTTTTAATTCTACTACCGTAGGTCGTTTGCACTTGTATAGGTCACACCATCTATAAATCATTCACTCAAATAGGATCTTTGTAGTATTTTCACATTGTAGTTCATCATGCAACTGAAACACTAAATCGTGAAGTAATCAAAATTTACTTTATAATTTTATCTCATCAACAGTGCAAGCCTTCTGTCAGTTCAGTGCATTCGCTTTTGGTTTACACCTGGGTATGTTGCATGGTTAACACCTGGGCATTCAATCATACATTTTGCCTTACATAATTTCATTAGGTATTAGCTTGTTGACACAACTTACTTGCTTTACTTAATATAGGCTTCTAGTAATTTTTTTCTTCATTTTTTTGATTGCAGGACCCAAAGACTTAGCTGGACAGGGTTGAAGTACACGAAAAACGCACATAGTTTAGAGAGTTCAACTACCATGGTAGCAATGGACTCAACTCTGCTGGATTGCTACATTTTACTTTAGTTGCATTTGATGGATATTTGATATGAGAATTATGATTTGTATGAACCTACTTATTATACGTGTGGATTTGAATTTTGTAATTTAATGGTTGTATTTTTTTATGGTTGCGATAAGCTATTGCCACAACTCACTTTCTGTTGCCTTAGGTTAGCACCACGAAAAATATAGTGTTGCATCAAATCCTAGACGCCATGACTACATGCTTTGTTGCGCTAGGATGTAGCAACGAAAAACTTTTTATTGTTCCAATAAATTGTTACCACATTTTTTATGCATGATGTGATAACTATTTGGCGCCACGGAATAAAAATTTGTTGAAATAGAGTATCGCCACAAAACCTTCAAATTGTGGCGGTAACTTCTTGCTACAAACATTTTGGACGCTGCAAAAAGTATGTAACGCCACAATTGTGAATTTTGTTGAAACAGAGTATCTCCACGAAAAGTTCGCATTGTCGCAGTAGCTTCTTGCTACAAGCTTTTTCCCCGTTGCGATAAGCATTTGGCGCCACGAAACTGGATTTTGTTGAAATAGAGTATCACCACGAAATGTTACAATTGTCGCAACACCTTTCCGCCACAATTTTTTTACCGTTGCCATACCTATTTATCGCGACGAGTGGAGTGATTGTCGCCATAAGTTAATACCACGAGCGTAGCGGTTCGTAGCAAATGGCTAATGCTACAAACCAGTAGATGTTGCCATAGGTTATTGCAACGGCTCGTTATTGCCACGAAAGAGAGTGCGCCACGAAACTTAGGTCATTGGCATAGGTTATTGCCACAAATGTCTATCGCCACAAACTGGCAAACGCCACGACACGGCTGCATGTTGCGACAAGCTATCTCCACAAACCAAATTGTGGTGACAAGTGAGTGCTGCCACGGGAAAACATGTGGCAACTTCCTACATGGTTGTTGCAATAGATCGCTTTGTTGCCACAATCGTGTTTTCGTTGCAATAGCCTATTACCATGCATGTAATTGCAACGCTTGCCAACGAACGTCATTTCGTGGCAATAGGTGCATATTGCCACAAAATGGCATCTATTGCGACAATTTTTTTTGTTGCAATAGACCCGATTCCTTGTAGTGAGTGTTGGGCCTCCAAGAGCAGAGGTTTGTAGAACAGCAGCAAGTTTCCCTTAAGTGGATCACCTAAGGTTTATCGAACTCAGCAGGAAGAGGTCAAAGATATCCCTCTCAAGCAACCCTGCGATCACAATACAAGAAGTCTCTTGTGTCCCCAACACACCTAATACACTTGTCAGATGTATAGGTGCACTAGTTCGCGAAGAGATAGTGAAATACAAGTGGTATGAATGAATATGAGCAGTAGTAACGGCGCCAGAAAAGTGCTTGCTGGCGTGCAGTTGATAGTAGTAATATTGCAGGAAGTGAAGATGCAGTAAAACAGTAAACAAGCGATGATTGCAGTATTTGGAAACAAGGGCCTAGGGATCATACTTTCACTAGTGGACACTCTCAACATTGATCACATAAACAAATAAGTTCTGTTCCTTTGTGCTACATATACTCTTGTTTGATAATGAACACCATTCGTTGTGTAGGGCTACAAGAGCACCTCAATGCCGGAGTTAACAAGCTCCACAACATTCGACATTCATATTTAAGTAACCTTTAGAGCATAATAGATCTTTGCAATTTAAACCGAGTACTAACATAGCATGCACACCGTCACCATCACACTACGAAGGGGGAATAAATCACATCAATACTATCATAGTAATAATTAACTCCATAACCTACAAGAGATTATGATCATAACCTACGCCAAGTACTACACGATGCACACACTGTCACCATTACACCGTGAAGGAGGAATAGACTACTTTAATAACATCACAAGAGTAGCACATAAACTAATAGTGATAAAAAAACTCATATGAATCTCAATCATGTAAGGCAGCTCATGAGATCATTGTATTGAAGTACATAGGAGAGAGATTAACCACATAGCTACCGGTACAGCCCTTAGCCTCGAGGGAGAACTACTCCCTCCTCATGGGAGACAACATCGTTGATGAAGATGGCGGTGGTGTCGATGGAGAAGCCTTCCGGGGCACTTCCCCGTCCGGCGGCGTGCCGGAACAGAGACTCCGTCCCGCATCTTGGCTTCGCGATGGCGGCGGCTCTGGAAGGTTTCTCGTACCGTGGCTTTTCCGTATCGAAGATTTAGGTCAGGGACCTTTAAATAGGCGAAGAGGCGGAGTCGGAAGGCTGACGGGGCGATGACACAACAGGGGTGGCGCGGCCCAGGCCATGGCCGCGCCGCCCTATCATCTGGGTCCACCAGGGCTCCCCTCTGGTGGCTCTCGGGTGTCCTGGAAGCTTCGTGGAAAAATAGGATGCTGGGCATTGATTTCGTCCGATTTCGAGAATATTTCCTTACTAGGATTTCTGGAACCAAAAACAGCAGAAAACAACAACTGGCACTTCGACATCTCGTCAATAGGTTAGTTCCGTAAAACGCATAAATAATGACATATAATGTGTATAAAACATGTGAGTATCATCATAAAAGTAGCATGGAACATAAGAAATTATAGATACGTTTGGGACGTATCAAGCATCCCCAAGCTTAGTTCCTACTCGCCCTCGAGTAGGTAAACGATAACAAGGATAATTTCTGAAGTGACATGCTATCATAATATTGATCAATACTATTGTAAAGCATATGAGATGAATGCAGCGATTCGAAGCAATGATGAAGACAATGAGTAAACAAATGAATCATATAGCAAAGACTTTTCATGAATAGTACTTTCAAGACAAGCATCAATAAGCCTTGCATAAGAGTTAACTCATAAAGCAATAGATTCAAAGTAAAGTCATTGAAGCAACACAAAGGATGATTAAGTTTCAGCAATTGCTTTCAACTTGTAACATGTATATCTCATCGATAATTGTCAACACAAAGTAATATAACAAGTGCAATAAGTAAACATGTAAGAATCAATGCACACAACAAGTGTTTGCTTCTTGATAGAAAGAATAGGTAAACTGACTCAACAACAAAGTAAAAGATAGGCCCTTCGCAGGGAAGCATGGATTACTATTTTTGTGCTAGAGCTTTTCATTTTGAAAACAAGAAACAATTTTGTCAACGGTAGTAATAAAGCATATGTGTTATGTATAAGACATCTTATAAGTTGCAAGCCTCATGCATAGTACACTAATAGTGCCTATCTCGTCAATAGGTTAGTTCTGATTCCGAGAATATTTCCTTACTAGGATTTCTGGAACCAAAAACAGCAGAACAAAGAATCGGCTCTTCGGCATTTCACAATAGGTTAGTTCCGGAAAACGATAAATAATGACATATAATGTGTATAAAACATGTGAGTATCATCATAAAAGTAGCATGGAACATAAGAAATTATAGATACGTTTGGGACGTATCATTCCTCGGTGAGGTACCGTCTATCATCATATCGGGGCCGGTCGCGTGGGCCGGCCTCCTCCTTTTCCTTGCCACGGGAGTGCCCGATTTCTTCTTTATCCTTGCCATGGTGGTGTACAGGCCCTGCCATGTTAACATCAAATGAGAAACCTGGCTGATGCCTCGTGGAGTGATTGATTCCCACCATGTTGACGCCAGGAAACGGGTGCGTGTCCACTTTCATGGCAAACTGGCCGAGGATCAAACGGCCTTGTTCTATCGCCGTTTGGATCTGCCGACGAAACTCTTTGCACATTGGTGATATGGGTGAACGAATGATGCCACTTGCGCACGGTCTCCGCTCATATCTTGCGTCGTAGGATTTTATGGCCTTCGGGTAACTTCACCGTTTTTCCTTAAGCAATAAATCGAATATCTGCTCAGCCTTGCTTACATCGAAGTCAAACCCCTTTGGAGGCCCTTGTGGTTTCACCCATTTGCAGGACACCTGAACTGCCCCCGAGTCCATTCAGCACGGCCACTTCCGTCTCCGGAGAATCCTCAACTTCTTCCTGTCTCAACCCGTGCCTATCGGACGCTTGAACTTGTCTTGCACACCGGTGGCGCTGCTCATACAAAGTTAATTTCTGGACCATGTGCGCCAGTGAACGTAATCTACTTGGAAAGCCAGATCTTTGATCGGCGCTGCGAGGCCCAACACTGCAGCTCGATTGCTTCTTTCTCATTTAGACGAGCCGAATAACATCGGTCTTACCTCCTGAAACGCTGGATGTACTCCGACACCGTTTCTCCCTCTTCGCGCACCTGCGCTAGATCGGCAATGCAGCCTCGGTAAGCTTGAGTGATATTGAACATGAAACTCTTCCAGTTGCTTCCACGTCCGGACTGAGTTGGTGGCAACGAGGTGTACCACCCAAAAGCCGATCCCGTGAGAGATTGTGCAAAGAACCTTACACGTAACGGGTCTGATGCTAAAATCATGCCCAACTGTGCCAAATATCGGCTCACATGCTCAATTGAGCTAGACCCTTCTGATCCATTGAATTTTGAGAATTCAGGGAGCCGATACTTGGGTGGCAGCGGGATCAAATCATACTGTGGTGCGGCTTGGAATAGCCGATTGTTTTCCTCTTGGATGCCGAACTGGTCTCTCAAGATGGTACTGATTTGTTCCACGGTGAGCTGCAGGGACCGAGCTTTCATGACTCATTCCGGTGGCATATTTGCTAGGCCACGCCCTCGTTTATCATGCCTGCTCCAGTAAATCCCTGTAATCTGGTCCTCCAGCTATTGCGGTCCGGCACGTATGTGCACACGTATCCATGTGGGATCTTAGGTGGCTCATAGAGGAATTGGCACGCCAGATCGCCTCCAACCTTGTAGACGACATACGCGGTGAACCCCGTAGCTGTGCCGCAAGCGCGAACGGCAGCGGTCCTGTCTGGAACGGTATTTCTCCTGGTGCGTCCCAGGCAGATCCTGACGGAGAGTACTGATGCTTCATGATTTCCTGAACCACGCGAACCGCAATGCGCTCGAAGGAGTTCACCAGGCTCTCAGAATGACGGTGTATAGAATGAGCCACCATGTAATTGACTTCCGGCGCAGCTCGTGCGTTCTGAAGGGTAGACAGATCTACTTCATCAGAGCGCCTTCGGGTGAGAACCCTTTCCATCTAGTGCCACGTGAACGGGTCTTCGCGAAAGAGCCGATGAGATCGGATTCGAAGACGGCTTAATCTCATCATATTTCTTCTTGTGCTCCTCAGGCAGCTCTTCGTACGTGACTGGTTCGTCCGCCATCTCAGCTGCAAATTTTGACATAGCTGTTGCAGATGTCGACGTAGTTGCTGCAGATGTCGACGTAGTTGTTGTTGTTGGTCCCACCGGGCGTGCCAGAATGTGTTTCCTACCAAAACCCACCGGCGAGCAGCGACGGGCAACACGAAGAGCCGGGAGGCTCCCAGACTGGTGGGCCCTGGTCCCTCGGGCGACGGCCGCAATGCTCCGGCACACGTCCCGGCTAATGCAAGGGCGTGCCTGACCTATACCTGGTCGAAGGTGATGGATTGCTTCGATTAGTTTCCTGCATGGAGACACGTGAACATTAAATACGAGCCCGATCGGCTCTCAGTTGCCCTGTGGCTCGTAGAGCCGATTGCCCCATGGTTCACGTTGGATTTACGATGACATGGGATCCTGCTTTATCAATACAAAGTTAAATCAATCTACGACAGTTTAGGGTTTTCACCGCATAACCGAACATCCTACACGTAGTTGAGCCTAGTAGATACGAAAGATGATGGAAAACTAGTCCTAAAAGAGGCCTAAAAACCAACATGAAGTCGATTCCCGGAACAATCCCTTCTAGGATCAGCAAACCATACCTTACGCACTACCGGATCGTTCAACCCGTTTGCAAGGCCTAACCAAGCGGATATAAAACTAATCCTTGGAGAACAAGGAACAACTATAACAGATCGGATCTACTAAATAAAGAACAAGCAAGATGCTGCCCTTACACCCAAGATAGGTGCAAAGGCAGCTAGATATTGAGGGGAAGCGTAGCTAAGCAAGCAAATCATGAAAGTATCGACGTCAGCCCCAAAACATCCACGATAAGGGTGTTGCTCGCCATCAAAAAGGCTTCAGTACGAGCAGCACCAATAACGAATAAACTGATACTGCCTAGATTGCAAGATGCGATCTAGGCAGCATGTTGCTTACCCGGAAGAGACCCTCGAAACAAGGGGTGGCGATGCGCCTAGATTGGTTTGTTCTGAACGTGATCGTCCTCCTTCTCAATAACCCTAGGTACATATTTATAGTCTGTGGACTTTCTAATTTGGAAATAAACCTAACCGTGTACGAGCTAAACTCTATCTCTTAATTCTAAACATAAAACGTAATCTACCATAATATACAGATACACGGGCGATCTAGCCCAAACTCTCGCACAAGGCCGATTCAGAGACGCTTTATACGCATGTCCTCTAAGCCCATCTCGATCACGGCCCATCTCCTGCTTTGGCTAAATTCTGGTGATAACACAAGGATAATTTCTGAAATGACATGCTATCATAATCTTGATCAATACTATTGTAAAACATATGAGATGAATGAAGTGATTCGAAGCAATGGTAAAGACAATGACTTAAACAACTGAATCATATAGCAAAGACTTTTCATGAATAGTACTTTCAAGACAAGCATCAATAAGTCTTGCATAAGAGTTAACTCATAAAGCAATAAATTCTTAGTAGAAGGTTTTGAAGCAACACAAAGGAAGATATAAGTTTCAGCAGTTGCTTTCAACTTCAACATGTATATCTCATGGATGAATATCTCATGGATGATTGTCAACACAAAGTAATATGATGAATGCAAATAAGCAAGTATGTAGGAATCAATGCACACAGTTTACACAAGTGTTTGCTTCTAAGATACAAGAAAGAATAGGTAAACTGACTCAACATAAAGTAGAAGAATGGCCCTTCGCAGAGGGAAGCATGGATTACTATTTTTGTGCTAGAGCTTTTCATTTTCAAAACATAGAAACAATTTTGTCAACGGTAGTAATAATTCATATGTGTTATGCATAAGACATCCTATAAGTTGCAAGCCTCATGCATAGAATACCAATAGTGCTCACACCTTGTCCTAGTTAGCTCGGATTTCCATGGATTATCATTGCATAACATATGTTTCAACGAAGTGTCACAAAGGTACCTCTATGTCGCCTGTACAAAGGTCCAAGGAGATAGATCACATTTGATTTCTCGTTTTTGATAAATCTCAACTTAGGACATCCATACCGGGACAACATAGAAAACAGATAATGGACTCCTCTTTAATGCATAAGCATTCAACAATGAAATAATATTCTCATAAGAGATTGAGAATTAATGTCCAAACTGAAACTTCCACCATGATTCATGGCTTTAGTTAGGGCCCAATGTTCTTCTCTAACAATATGCATACTCAAACCATTTGATCATGATAAATCTCCCTTACCTCAGACAAGACGAACATGCATAGCAACTCACATGATATCCAACAAAGGTGTAATAGTTGATGGCGTCCCCAGAAACATGGTTACCGCTCAACAAGCAAATTATAAGAAATAAGATACATAAGTAACATATTCAATACCACAATAGTTTTTAAGGCTATTTCCCATGAGCTATATATTGCAAAGACAAGGAATGAAATTTTAAAGGTAGCACTCAAGTAATTTACTTTGGAATGGCAGAGAAATACCACATAGTAGGTAGGTATGGTGGACACACATGTCATAGTTTTTGGCTCAAGGATTTGGATGCACGAGAAGAATTCCCTCTCAGTACAAGGCTTTGGCTAGCAAGGTTGTTTGAAGCAAACTCAAGTATGAACCGGTACAACAAAACTTACATAAGAACATATTGCAAGCATTATAAGACTCTACACTGTCTCCTTGTTGTTCAAACACCTAACCAGAAAATATCTAGACTTTTAGAGAGACCAATCATGCAAACCAAATTTCAACAAGCTCTATGGTAGTTCTTCATTAATAATAGGTGCAAAGTATATGATGCAAGAGCTTAAACATGATCTATTTGAGCACAACAATTGCCAAGTATCAAATTATTCAAGACAATATACCAATTACCACATGAAGCATTTTCTATTGCCAACCAAATAACAATGAACGAAGCAGTTTCAACCTTCGCCATGAACATTAAAAGTAAAGCTAAGAACACCAGTGTTCATATGAAACAGCTGAGTGTGTCTTTCTCCCACACAATGAATGCTAGGATCCGATTTTATTCAAACAAAACAAAAACAAAAACATACAGACGCTCCAAGTAAAGCACATAAGATGTGACGGAATAAAAATATAGTTTCACTAGAGGTGACCTGATAAGTTGTCGATGAAGAAGGGGATGCCTTGGGCATCCCCAAGCTTAGATGCTTGAGTCTTCTTGAAAATATGCAGGGATGAACCACGGGGGCATCCCCAAGCTTAGACTTTTCACTCTTCTTGATCATATTGTATCATCCTCCTCTCTTGACCCTTGAAAACTTCCTCCACACCAAACTCAAAACAAACTCATTAGAGGGTTAGTGCATAATCAAAAATTCACATATTCAGAGGTGACATAATCATTCTTAACACTTCTGGACATTGCACAAAGCTACTGAAAAGTTAATGGAACAAAGAAATCCATTCAACATAGCAAAAGAGGCAATGCGAAATAAAAGGCAGAATCTGTCAAAACAGAACAGTCCGTAAAGATGGATTTTTCAGGGGCACTTAACTTGCTCAGATGAAAAATCTCACATTGAATGAAAGTTGCGTACATATCTGAGGATCACACAAGAAAACTGGCAGATTTTTCTGAGTCACCTACAGAGATTTCTACTCAAATTCGTGACACCAAGAAATCTGTTTCTGCGCAGTAATCCAAATCTAGTATTAACCTTACTATCAAAGACTTCACTTGGCACAACAATGCAATAAAATAAAGATAAGGAGAGGTTGCTACAGTAGTAACAACTTCCCAGACTCAAATATAAAACAAAAGTGCAGAAGTAAAATAATGGGTTGTCTCCCATAAGCGCTTTTTAACGCCTCAGCTAGGCGCAGAAAGTGTTAATCAAGTATTATCAAGAGATGAAGCATCAACATCATAACCAGGGGAGTTTTCTCAACAATGCATTGTATCTTATCTATGTAAGTTTCAGAGGCTCCCCTTTCATTACTTCTAGGCTTACTATCCTACTCAAATAAATTTTCAGGAACAATCCAATCAAAATTCTTTTCTAATGCTTCATGCATTCCTATGAGCTTAATAGGTATTGGTACTTTAGTCTCACCCTCACAATTGGTTTTATTAGTGTACTTTAGCCTATCTTTTTCCATCTTTTCAAGGGTACTTGCAAAATTAGTATAAAAGCCAACCATCTTATGTTGAATAAAGACTTTTCTAGCTTCTTTAGCTACATTACCAAATTCTTTAAGAAGGGTTTCTAAAACAAAATCTTTCTTCTCTCCTTCTTTCATATCAGAAAGTGTAAGAAACATATGTTGCATTATAGGATTAAGATTAACAAATCTAGCTTCCAACATGTGCACTAAAGAAGCAGCAGCAATTTCATAAGTAGTAGCAAGTTCTACCAAAGATCTATCTTCAAAATCTTTAACCGTACTAACATGAGTGAAAAAATCTTCTATATTATCTCTTCCAATGATAGACCCACGCCATACTGGTATATCTTTCAAAGTGAACTTAGGAGGAAGCATGATGAAATAAACAAAAGGTAAATAAAGTAAATGCAAGTAACTAATTTTTTTGTGTTTTTAATATAGAGAACGCAAACAAGACAGTAAATAAAGTAAACCAAGTAACTAATTTTTTTGTATTTTTGATATGGAGAAAGCAAACAAAGCAGTAAATAAAGTAAAGTAAAGCAAGAAAAAAACAAAGTAAAGAGATTGGATGTGGGAGACTCCCCTTGCAGTGTGCCTTGATCTCAGCAACTGCCAGAAAAATTGCTTGATGGCGCGTGAGACACACGTCCGTTGGGAACCCCAAGAGGAAGGTGTGATGCGTACAAGCAGAAGTTTTCCTCGTAAGAAACCAAGGATATCGAACCAGTGGGAGATGAAGGCCACGTGAAGGTTGTTGGTGGAGGAGTGTAGTGCGGCGCAACACCAGTTCCGCGCAACGTGGAACCTGCACAACACAATCAAAATACTTTGCCCAACTTAACAGTGAAGTTGTCAATCTCACCGGCTTGCTGTAAACAAAGGATTAAACGTATGGTGTGGAGAATGATGTTTGTTTGCGAAGAATAATAGAGAACAGAGTTTGTAGTAGATTGTATTTCAGATGTAAAAGAATGGACCGGGGTCCACAGTTCACTAGTGGTGTCTCTCCAATAAGAAATAGCATGTTGGGTGAACAAATTACAGTTGGGCAATTGACAAATAGAGAGGGCATAACAATGCACATACATATCATGATGACTACTATGAGATTTAATCAGGCATTACGACAAAGTACATAGACCGCTATCCAAAGATGCATCTATGCCTAAAAAGTCCACCTTCAGGTTAGCATCCGACCCCTTCCGGTATTAAGTTGCAAACAACAGACAATTGCATTAAGTATGGTGCGTAATGTAATCAACACAAATATCCTTAGACAAAGCATTGATGTTTTATCCCTGTGGCAACATCACATCCACAACCTTAGAACTTTCTGTCACTGGATTCAATGGAGGCATGAACCCACTATCGAGCATAAATACTCCCTCTTGGAGTCACAAGTATCAACTTGGCCAGAGCCTCTACTAGCAACGGAGAGCATGCAAGAACATAAACAACACATATATGATAGATTGATAATCAACTTGGCATAGTATTCCATATTCATCGGATCCCAACAAACACAACATGTAGCATTACAAATAGACGATCTTGATCATGATAGGCAGCTCACAAGATCTAAACATGATAGCACAAGAGGAGAAGACAACCATCTAGCTACTGCTATGGACCCATAGTCCAAGGATGAACTACTCACACATCAGTCCGGAGGCGATCATGGTGATGTAGAGTCCTCCGGGTGATGATTCCCCCTCTCCGGCAGGTGCCGGAGACGATCTCCTGAATCCCCGAGATGGATTGGTGGCGGCGGCGTGTCTGGAACTTTTTTCGTATCGTGGCTCTGGGTAATAGGGTTTTCACGACGGAGAGTATAAGTAGGCGGAAGGGCAGAGTCGGGGGGCTCACGAGGGGCCCACACACTAGGGCGGCGCGGGCCCCTCCTTGGCCGCGCCGCCTTGTGGTGTCGGCGCCCCGTGGCCCCACTTCGTATATCCTTCGGTCTTCTGGAAGCTCCGTGGAAAAATAAGACCCTGAGCGTTTGTTTCGTCCATTCCGAGAATATTTCCTGTGTAGGATTTTTGAAACCAAAAACAGCACAAAAGAGGAACTGGCGCTTCAGCATCTCGTTAATAGGTTAGTGCCGGAAAATGCGTATAAATGATGTAAAGTGTATATAAAACATGTTAGTATTGTCATAAAACTAGCATGGAACATAAGAAATTATAGATACGTTTGAGACGTATCAAGCATCCCCAAGCTTAGTTCCTACTCGCCCTCGAGTAGGTAAACGATAACAAGGATAATTTCTCAAGTGACATGCTATCATAATCTTGATCAATACTATTGTAAAGCATATGAGATGAATGAAGTGATCGAAGCAATGGTAAAGACAATGACTTAAACAACTGAATCATATAGCAAAGACTTTTCATGAATAGTACTTTCAAGACAAGCATCAATAAGTCTTGCATAAGAGTTAACTCATAAAGCAATAAATTTTAGTAGAAAGTTTTGAAGCAACACAAAGGAAGATATAAGTTTCAGCAGTTGCTTTCAACTTCAACATGTATATCTCATGGATGAATATCTCATGGATGATTGTCAACACAAAGTAATATGATGAATGCAAATAAGCAAGTATGTAGGAATCAATGCACACAACTTGACACAAGTGTTTGCTTCTAAGATAGAAGGAAGTAGGTAAACTGACTCAACAATAAAGTAGAAGAATGGCCCTTCGCAGGGAAGCATGGATTACTATTTTTGTGCTAGAGCTTTTCATTTTGAAAACATAGAAACAATTTTGTCAACGGTAGTAATAATTCATATGTGTTATGCATAAGACATCCTATAAGTTGCAAGCCTCATGCATAGAATACCAATAGTGCTCGCACCTTGTCCTAGTTAGCTTGGATTTTCATGGATTATCATTGCATAACATATGTTTCAACCAAGTGTCACAAAGGGGTACCTCTATGTCGCCTGTACAAAGGTCCGAGGAGATAGATCGCATTTGATTTCTCGTTTTTGATAAATCTCAACTTAGGACATCCATACCGGGACAACATAGAAAACAGATAATGGACTCCTCTTTAATGCATAAGCATTCAACAACAGATAATATTCTCATAAGAGATTGAGAATTAATGTCCAAACTGAAACTTCCACCATGATTCATGGCTTTAGTTAGCGGCCCAATGTTCTTCTCTAACAATATGCATACTCAAACCATTTGATCATGATAAATCTCCCTTACCTCAGACAAGACGAACATGCATAGCAACTCACATGATATCCAACAAAGATGTAATAGTTGATGGCGTCCCCAGAAACATGGTTACCGCTCAACAAGCAAATTATAAGAAATAAGATACATAAGTAACATATTCAATACCACAATAGTTTTTAAGGCTATTTCCCATGAGCTATATATTGCAAAGACAAGGAATGAAATTTAAAGGTAGCACTCAAGTAATTTACTTTGGAATGGCAGAGAAATACCACATAGTAGGTAGGTATGGTGGACACACATGTCATAGTTTTTGGCTCAAGGATTTGGAGAGCATGCAAGAACATAAACAACACATATATGATAGATTGATAATCAACTTGACATAGTATTCCATATTCATCGGATCCCAACAAACACAACATGTAGCATTACAAATAGACTATCTTGATCATGATAGGCAGCTCACAAGATCTAAACATGATAGCACAAGAGGAGAAGACAACCATCTAGCTACGCTATGGACCCATAGTCCAAGGATAAACTACTCACAGATCAGTCCGGAGGCGATCATGGTGATGTAGAGTCCTATGGGTGATGATTCCCCTCTCCGGCAGGGTGCCGGAGGCGATCTCCTGAATCCCCTGATACGTCTCAAACGTATCTATAATTTCTTATGTTCTATGCTACCTATTGACGAGATGCCGAAGATCCAGTTGCTGTTTTCTGCTGTTTTTGGTTTCAGAAATCCTACAAAGGAAATATTCTCGGAATTGGACGAAATCAATGCCCAGGGTCTTATTTTTCCACGGCTTCCGAAGACGGAGGGGATACGAAGTGGGGCCACGAGGGCCCGTACCCATAGGCCGGCGCGGCCAGGGAGGGGCCCGCGCCGCCCTATGGTGTGGGTCCCTCGCGCCGCCTCCAACCCTACCCTTCCGCCTACTTAAAGCCTTCGTCGCGAAAACATACTGAGACGCCGCCGCCGCCAATCCCATCTCGGGGGATTCAGGAGATCGCCTCCGGCACCCTGCCGGAGAGGGGAATCATCTCCGAGGACTCTTCATCACCATGATCGCCTCCGGATTGATGTGTGAGTAGTTCACCACTCGACTATGGGTCCATAGCGTAGCTAGATGGTTGTCTTCCCATTGTGCTATCATGTTAGATCTTGTGAGCTGCCTATCATGATCAAGATCATCTATTTGTAATGCTACATGTTGTGTTTGTTGGGATCCAATGAATATCGAATACTATGTCAAGTTGATTATCAATCTATCATATATGTTGTTTATGTTCTTGCATGCTCTCCGTTGCTAGTAGAGGGCCAAGTTGATACTTGTAACTCCAAGAGGGGTATTTATGCTCGATAGTGGGTTCATGCCTCCATTGAATCTGGGACAGTGACAGAAAGTTCTAAGGTTGTGGATGTGATGTTGCCACTAGGGATAAAACATCAATGCTTTGTCTAAGGATATTTGTGTTGATTACATTACGCACCATACTTAATGCAATTGTCTGTTGTTTGCAACTTAATACTGGAAGGGGTTCGGATGATAACCTGAAGGTGGACTTTTTAGGCATAGATGCATGCTGATAGCGGTCTATGTACTTTGTCGTAATGCCCGATTAAATCTCATAGTAGTCATCGTGATATGTATGTGCATTGTTATGCCCTCTCTATTTGTCAATTGCCCAACTGTAATTTGCTCACCCAACATGCTATTTATCTTATGGGAGAGACACCACTAGTGAACTCTGGACCCTGGTCCATTCTTTACATCTGAAATACAATCTACTACAATACTTGTTCTTTACTGTTCTTCACAAACAAACATCATCTTCCACACTATACATTTAATCCTTTGTTTACAGCAAGCCGGTGAGATTGACCTCACTGTTACGTTGGGGCAAAGTACTTTGATTGTGTTCTGCAGGTTCCACGTTGGCGCCGAAATCCTGGTGTTGCGCCGTACTACACTCCGTCACCAACAACCTTCACGTGTTCCTTGACTCCTACTGGTTCGATAACCTTGGTTTCTTACTGAGGGAAAACTTGTTAGATTTGTTAGCCTTAAAGCCATAATGCAACAAATGTTTCTTAAACTTCATGAAATTGAGGATGATGAAAAGAGAGATTTTATCCTAGACACCTTACCTAAAGAATTTAAAGATGTTGTTATACAAGCTAGGAAAGCCTTTGACCGGTTTAAGATGCTAGGCTCATGTGTAGATGTTATTGGTACACTTAAAAAATAGATAAAAACAAACCTGAAAATAGGGAAGAAAATAAAATGCCAATACCTTTCAAACTTGTAGCAATGCATGAAGCTTTGGAAAGAATTTTGATTGGATTGTTTCTAAAAATTCATTTGATGAAAGTAGTGAATCTAAAAGTGCTGAGCGAGGATCTTCAAAAAATTATATTGATAAAATACAAATTCTTGTTGAAAAGACCACGCATTGATCTTGATGCTTATTCACTTGAAAATACTTAATGCTAGCTCTTTTTCTGCGCCTAGCTGAAAGGCGTTAAAGAAAAGTACTCTTGGGAGATAACCCATGTTTTATTTCTGTAATTTTTCTTTTTTTGAGTCTTGGAAGTTATTACCTCTGTAATAACCTCTCCTTATCATTTTTATTTTATTTTTGTGCTAAGAATAGCCTCTAATAGAAAGAAAGTAAGATTTGGGGAAGTTGTTGCCCTGAAAAGTATTCACATCCAGAGTGGAATTTTGAGCTGCCAATTTATGTGCATATGTCCCAGGATATTATCTAACTTTAGTTAGTTGACCACTTTTAGATTGAGCAACAAAAGATTTTCGAAAAAATCGATCTTTACATGCAGTTCTCTTTTGACAGATTTCTGCCACAAGTTGCATTTGCCTCTTAATCTCTTTTTTTTTAGTTCTTTTGATCAAAGAGTTTTGAAGAAACAGAAGATGCATATGATAGGTTATATATATATATATATATATATATATATATATATATATATATATATATGTTATAACTGAACCCAAGTAGATTTGTTATTTTGATTGTAATAATGCTGCTACTAAGAATTGTGTGAAGTTTTGTATGAAGGAAGTTTTCAAGTGCAGGGAGAGAAGAATGATCTAATGAGATGAAGAATGGACAAAAGCTCAAGCTTGGGGATACCCATGTTACTCCAAGAAATATTCAAGAGGAACAAGCGTCAAATCTTGGGGATGCCCAAGGCATCCCCTCTTCATCAACAAAGCAACATGTCATATTTCTATGCGCTATGTTTTTATTACTTCATACGCTATATGTTGTTCTTGGAGCGTCTTTATTTTTGTTTTTAGTTTATTTTTGTTTCGTTTTCTGTAGCATATGGTTGGATCCCTGCATATTTGTTTTATAGAAAGACACGCTCCGTATTAATTGCATAGAACACTCTAGTTTTCGTTGTTATTGTTCCGCGAGTGTTCTAATTTTCTAGTACTGCGTTTAGCTCTTGTTCTTTCACTCGAATTATGTTCAGAGCTTGTTAGTATTCTTTATTTATGTATGATTAGCTCTCTGGTCCATTGATTTTCATCTCTAATATCTATTTCAAATAAGTTGATTGGTGTTGGAGACGAGTAAAATGTTTCATGCTTATAGTGATGCAAAAAGAAGCTTGTCTAGACTGTGGCATGGACTTTGGCATGTCATGTTGGATGTTATTCTTGTCATATGCTTAGTATTTATTGTTGTAGCATGACTTGTCTCAAATATCTGAGAGTGCATAATGTGCTATTGAAAGAATCATGTGTTGTTTCCATCATAAAAAGCATAATATTGCGGTATTCTCCTTTGATGCTTTATTGGGTTGACTTGGCACGTGCTTATACCATGTTATGACTACAACCAGTCAACTAAAGTCTCTATGATCATTTAGTTTTTGACTTGTAATATCACTTTATGCTTTGATTGATAATGTTTTATCTCTATGCATGATTATGGTCATTATTGCTCTCTTTAGTTGGTCGCTCCCAGTCTTTTGCTAGCCTTCGTCTGTACTGAATATGAGCTCTAATCGTGCATCCAACCACCAAAAACCAAAGTTTACCAATTGTGTCCATCATATCTACCTACTAGCATTATTGATATTCCAAGTATATTCATCATGTTTTTATTTATCTCCCAAATTAAATTTTCGGATGAGAAAATTAGATAGTAAATCTCTCACGAACCTGATGGCACATTTACTTTCTTACACTTAATAAACTTGATTATTGTGACTATCTTATGAAGTTTATATGTTTGAAAATTGCGAGTTGGGAGTTAGCATAACCATGCTTTCATGGGGAACGCTTTCAACATTGCACTTATTCATACTTAGTTGATGTCATGTTCTTTTGTTTATGGATGCCTAGCATTGCGAAACAAAATAGAAACTTGTAAGTACATGGATTTTGTATATGTGTTAGAGAAACGTCTGCGCCGCTAATCTAGTCCATGCCTCATTCATGGTGGAAATTTATAGCCAACCATAGTGAACATTCTATGAAGCATTTTCAATAAAAATCTATACCCATAGTAATTAAAAAGATTGCTGAGATGCTTATTGTCTATTTGTCTTGTCATTTTGGCATGGGATTGCTCCTACGAGAGTACTTCCATATCATGGGGCAGGAGGTACCCCGTTGGTGTTCTGGATGATGCATATAGTTACAATGACAAGAACTTATTTGGGACCTAAGTTGAGTAGCATGAGGTTTAGGTACTCATATTCAAGGGGCATGAGATTTTCAGCTTGTGATTTGTCTAGCATATAGCTCATATTTTCCATCACATTAACTTTAACCATTCAAGATGGTTATGGTAGGGTCAATGAGATCTCAAAGCTAATGAGTACCATACTTTTTGGAAGATTTATAAAGCTTGCTAATCTTGCTTACTCTGCAAAGATTCTTTCTTTTACTTTTATGTTGAGTCTTCACCTTCTTCTTTATGCACCAATTAAGAGAGCATAGTTGTCATTCTTAGTGCAATATGCATAGTCCCAAAATTATTATTGATTGATTCATGATTATGCTATTGCTTGTTTTTAAATTACTTGTATCTAGTCACCCTTTGAACTTTAAAAGTGTCCAGCATTTATGTTTTGCTATTTCATAAAGTACATATTGAGTACCACTTTGCTATGTTTTCTCTATGCTCATAAACAAACAGTTGCATTTAATGCACTATTATTCATGATCCTTTGTTTGAGTTACTTCTCATGTTATAACATAGTTGCTAAGTTCTATTGTTAGATTTATATCTATCATGCCTATGTTTAGAGTACTTTCATCCCAGCTCACAATGCTTTACAATAACTTGATCAAGATTGTGTTGGCTTCATCTCACCTTAAAAATTATTTTGTTATCACTTACCTACTCGAGAACTAGCAGGAGTTAACCTTGGGGATGCTGATACGTTGCAAACGTATCTATAACTTTTGATGCTCCATGTTTGTTTTACACCAATTCATATATGGTTTTCTCACACTTCGTTGCACTTTTCTACATTTTTCTGCACTAACCTATTAACAAGATGCCACAGTGCTAGTTCCCTATTTTCTGATGTTTTGTATTTCAGAAAAGTTGTACAGGAAATATTCTCGGAATTGGACGAATGATGACCCACAAGTATATGGGATCGCAACAGTCTTCGGGGAAGGTAAAACAAAATTTATTGATTCGACACAAGGGGAGGTAAAGAATACTTATAAGCCTTAACAGCGGAGTTGTCAATTCAGCTGCACCTAGAAAAACACTAGTAATAGGGGTGATGTGAAAGCAGCAGTAATATGAGAGCAATGACAATAGTAACATAGCAGCAGTAGCAGTAACACAGATGAGATGGCACCAGAAAATATTCCAGTACGTAGTTGACTGTAGAGCAATGATGATGACACCAGAAAATATCCAAACCCCTTCCAGTATTAAGTTGCAAGCAACATACTATCGCATTAAGCAATGTGTATAAAGTAAACAATAGAATTATCCTTAGACAAAATATTGTTGTTTTCTCTCTAGTAGCAACAACACATCTACAATCTTAGAAGTTATTGTCACTCTTCCAGAAAACTAGAGGCATGAACCCAGTATCGAGCATAAATACCCCCTCTTGGAGATACATGCAACTACTTGATCAAGGTAACTACAAGTACCGGAGAGCATGCAAGATCTTAAATAACAGTAGTATGGTAATATGATGAACAATTTGATCACAATTCTACAATTTATCGGATCCCAACAAACACACAACCGATTACATCATATGGATCTCAATTATGTAAGGCAGCTCATGAGATCATTATATTGAAGTACATGGGAGAGAGAGTCCAACTAGCTACAGCCGAGAACCCGTAGTCTAGGGGGGGAACTACTCACGAACCATCATGGAGTCGAAATGGAGGCGGTGGAGTCGATGGAGATGGCTCCGGGGGTTAATACCCGTCCCGGTAGGGTGCCGGAACAAGAACTTCTGACCCCCGAAACTTGTCTAGACGCTGGCAGCGGCGACGGAATTTTTTGTGGATGGAGGTTGGATGTTTCAGGATTTTCGCGTTGGAGGCAATTTATAGGCGGAAGGGCGAGGTCGGTGGGCGCCAGGTGGCCCCACACCACCCCTAGGCGCGGGCGAGGCCACGCCTAGGCCTGGTCTGGCCGGCAACTGGTCCCCCTCCGTCTCTCCTCTGGACTCCGTCTTCGTTTCGGTAAAATAGCAAATTCGGCTTTTGTTTCGTTCCATTCCGATAATATTTCCTGTACAACTTTTCTGAAATACAAAGCAACAGAAAACTGGGAACTGACACACTGTGACATCTTGTCAATAGATTAGTACCGAAAAATGCATAAAAGTGCCACGAAGTGTAGACAAAACATATTGGAATTGGTGTAAAATAAGTATGGAGCATCAAAAATTATAGATACGTTTGCAACGTATCAGCCTCTATGGCGGCGGCCGCTGCGTTCCTCTCCTTCTAATTCATGCGCCGTCTGCAACGCTTCGCGGCCTCAACGCCTTTCTCCTCCTTGGACAACACCTTCTTTGCCGCATTCGGCTTAGCGTCACGACCGCCGCTAGCGGCACGCTTTGCTTCCGCCGGAGCTGCGGCCTCCATTGGGGCTATGATCGTGGCTATGGGGGAGTCTGGGCGGCAGCGGGTGCGAGGGTTCCCTCGGAATCCATGGTGACTGTGGCGGCAAGGACATCCATCGCTATGGCCTGGACTGCTGCCGTCGGTCTACTTTGATTTTTCGCGTGGGGAATCGCCACTGGCGGAAATGTTATCGGCCTCCCTGCCACTGACGCGTGGGTCCTACGTAAGTTTCGACGGACACTCGGCGTGACCGCACAACGTCCGCGTAGACGCAAATCTGACGCATATTTGAGCTAGGTTTGCGTCGCCGCGGATAACCCGAACGCTTTGCGTCGCCCCGTTTGGAGATGCGCTTAGGCGCTCATCACCAACACCCGAGGAAACTTCATATGTCCTAATTGATTCAGCAAAATCGTTTCCAGACAAATACAAGTTACACTATTCATTGCATTATTCCGAATTTACTGAGACTTGATAAAATGTCACTCGAATAAGAATTAGGAAAATACTTAGTATCGACATAACTCGCTCGCAACATTTTCACAATAGCTTTACGTGACACATGTCCCACGCTCTACTTTTCTCCCTCCTAAGACCATTATTTTTCGATCTTGACATTAGCTTCGTCAATAAATTTAGCTCATCTCCACCTAATACGCTGCACTACCGCTGTTTCTTTTACTTCCTCGTTCTTAAATACAAGACCACTTTGTCTTTTTAGGTAATTTTTGACTAATAATTAGTTTTACTAAATATGAGGTCCATGTTATTTAAAACTATATCAAATCTTTTCAATAGTATATTTTTGAATAACATATAACTTATTAAGGTCAAGGAAGAGGACGGGCAACGACTACTAGTCGAAGTAACAGTCGGAGTCGAGGTCACCGTCGGAGTCGAGTCGGAGGAAGACAAGGCCCTATGTCGCTTTGCGGCGTACTCCTCGTATTTAAGGTGCCTCCGCCACGCACTGTGGATACCGCCGCTGTAGCTCCGCCATGTAGGCCTCGCTGGCGGCCACGACCTCAAGGTGCTCCCGCGCAATACGTGTCACAGCCGCGGCTGGGCGAGGGAACGACTTCGGCACCTCGAAGCCTAATAAGGGGAAGTTGAGCTCCCCTCAACTCGCCGCCGTGTAGCCGGACGTTCTCCACGTCGAACGCCCAAGCCGCCTATAGGGCAGACTGGAAGGTCCCTAGCAAGACCTAGTGGCCGGTGTTCCTGCCAGTAATCTCTGCCACCCATGTCCCCCATGCCCGCTGCTGCACACCGAGGTAAGGACGTGCGGTGGCGGCGGTAATGGATCTGCGGCCACCCTAGATTGGCCCCGAGAACCCTGAGACACGCTGCGGATGGGCAAAGGAGAACGACGGTGGGAAGAGACGGTCATCCGCCGCGGCGGGTGGATTTAGGGTGACATAGATAGAATGACTACAGTGCAGTATTTTTAGTCAGCGACCGTTCGGCCGAGCATATAAAGGAGAGGGAAGGGAATTATAGTTCACGCTCTCCTATCTATAGTTCACTAAATATTTATTGGGGATCGGTTACGTACGGCTATGGCCGTTAGAGGAGAAAAAATAAGTCATGTTTGTTTTACAACTTTGCAATTTCTGGTTAGTGCCCGTGCTTGGAGATGCAAAGAAAAATGTCGCTCCAACCTTTATTAATCTGCTACTGCCAGTTTGGTTTAGGGTGTTGGCACCACGACCATGTGTGACGAGTAAAGTGCAGAAATTTGTAGTGATAGAAATGATCCAGAGTTTCAGTATATACAAAATGATTTATAGACGCGGGTTCATTGATTATAGCTGCACTGTTATATCTTGCTAATTTAATTACAGTACTAGAAAAGAGTTTCGTTTTGTCTTTGTCCTCCGCTACCGTGGGATCCACCGATTCTGGAAGCAGCAGCATGACAGGTCCATTCCAAGGCCAATGAAAGAAGAAATAAAAATCACGGCAAAAACACCTACTCCTATTGAGCTGCTAGCTATCTAGAAACGGAAATGCCACACGTACGACTTTCTTAGACTAGCCCCAACGCTGGTATCATAACCAGTACTACCTCTGATTCAAGGAATAAGGCGTTCTCGTTTTACGTGCTTTTTATTTGACTAAGTATTACTTTAAATATATAAAGATTGTTTGTATGAAATTAACATCATTAGAAAGTGCTTTTCAATACGAATCCAACGATACTAATTACATATAATATAACCAATATTTTGTTACTCAATTTTTATGGTCGAAGTTCGTCTTGAAATACGCGTGCATCTTATTCCTTGGGACGGAGGTAGTATCATACAGTCCAGCTAGGCAAAATCGCTGACGTGGCGGACAATTAATGAAGAGAGAGAGGTTTGCGGTAACATAAGTAGATACGGTAACTTAGCGCCTGAAACGAGGAAGTTTATCGCTGAATCGATCCTGTGCGCAGTCCCCACGACCCCACCCTTTCCTTCCTCAACTTCCTCGTCTCCCTCCTACACGGCTGCACCTCCATCTCTCTCCCATGGCACCTCCATATCCTACTTCTCCCCAGCCCCAAATCAAATCCATCTTTCGGCTCCGCCCTCCGTCCCATCTGCCAGCGGCAGCGCCGGCCGCGGTCTCCGCCCTCACCATGGCGAGATCAGGTACTCGCAAGTAGACAACGGCTGTCCGGCCGTCGGCCAGCTCGCCGATGCAGCAGTTCCCCAGCACCCCGACGAGCTCATGTATCAATCCCTCTCCACCACCGCACTTCTCCCGACCTCTGATGGTGTCCAGCGATGTATGTATTAGTCAAAAATCACCAAAACTATATTTACTGTATTAGAACTGATTGATGTTGTGAACTGATTTTGCAATGTCCGGATTCGTCAACTCGTCACTCATGACACCGCCTGAATTTCAGTTGGACCGAGATATGACCAAACTGATGCTTTTTGAGCAAAATAGATTTTTGCTAGTCTTGACTCATGCAATGCTAAATATGGTATATATATATTTTTTTTAATGATATTACATTGAGACTTTATTATATATCTATGCGTACCAAACAAACAAAATTAAATATAAGTATATGCCACAACTAGATCACAATGTTGGTGTACCACAATAGATCCCACAAAACAATAAATGAAACACCTTACAACACCTATGATACTACCCATTGTGGAAGTAGTAACATATACTAGTATCATACGCATGATATGATACTAGTGTATGTTACTACCCATTGTGAGTAGTCTTAGGTACGATTTTAGTACGACAAGATTCACAGGTGATTTCCACTGATGGGTCCCATATCCTGACTAAACCTTATTTAAGTCTGGTCATACCTAAATGATTGTAGCATTAAGTGGTGGTGTGCCGTCCTGAGACGTTAGTTCTAAGTGGTGGTGTGCCGTCCATGAGACACGATATACGTGGATAGTGTTGGCCTGCGCGACACCACGCTAGGTTGGTCTGCATGGGAGAAGAACGCTTTGGGATTCTCGCTACAGCCTACAGTAACATATGGACAAGAGGGCCGTGCAGTTGTAGCACCATAGCACGGTGGAATCGCACTCAAATGGCGTGTGCAAACTACAAAGTACGGTTGTACGGTACGTATTCGTCCTATCCAGGTATCCTCAACCTGCCAGATGGGGAAGATTCTTTTCCTGTTTGGGATACACCCCGACATGATTTTCCATATGCTTGTCCAAGGTTTATCAAAATTTAGATATATTTAAATACTATTTAGTTTATAGATATATCTAAATTTAGATCAATTTCACATGATTTATGGTGCGAAGAGAGTTCTGCACCTCGTGAAATCCAATTTACCTGTTTACCATACTATTAAGGTTGCAAGCGGCATCCACAAATTGTTTAGCATAACACCCGTCGATCTGGATCGAACCAGATTTGGAGGTGGAGGGGACCTCCCATACCGCCAGAGACATCATAAGCATCGAGCTCGAAGAAGAGGGTGTCTCATACAACCATGAACCTCAAGGCCATTGCCATCTCAAGGTTTGACCTTGTGTCGTCCACACAACCACGGTGGTCGTTGTCGTTGAAGAACTAGGGCAACAACCTCCATTCGCAAAATCCGGTGTCGTCACCGGATCAAGATGACCGCCATGCCAAGTTGCCCATACGATAAGTATGTCGCTCAGCAGCCATCGCTGGGATACTTCCACGAGTAAGATCTCATCGTGCATGATCAATGCCACACCGCCCTGCACGAGGACGACCCCGGGCGAAAACTGGTACCGCCCTTTGCATAGTCGATGTCGCTCAAGCTTCGCCAACATAGACCCTCTGGCAAGAGCGAGGAGAAAAGGGATGGAAGCAGATGTTTCGGCAGTAGCATCGGCTAGGGTTTCTCCATGGGCCGGCCATTGGAGCAACACGGGGGAGCTAATTGGTACAAGTCACTAGTGGATAGGGACATGTCCACTACGGGAGCAATTCCCTCGGTTGTTTCAATGTAGCCATAATACATATGCAGTAGTAGGGGTTAGGGACGCTGAGGGCTGGCTGATTAGATTTATAAGGACCTTTGGATTTGCGGAGACGGTGGAATGTGATAGTCTCTGCATGTTCTTTGATTTCCATCCCTTTGGGAGAGAATCGGTGAGGTGTGATACGTCTCAAACGTATCTATAATTTCTTATGTTCCATGCTACTTTTATGATGATACTCACATGTTTTATACACACTTTACATCATTTATATGCATTTTCCGGCACTAATCTATTGACAAGATGCCGAAGAGCGTTGTTGTTTTGCTTTTGGTTTCGAAATCCTGCAAAGGAAATATTCTCGAATTGGACGAAATCAACGCCCAGGGTCTTATTTTCCACGGAGCTTCCAAGACCAAGGGGATACGGTGGGCGACGAGGCGCCTGCACCACACGGCCGCGCAGCCTGGGTGGGGCCCGCGCCGGCCTATGGTGTGGGGCCCCTGTGCCTCCACCGACGCTGCCCTTCCGCCTATTTATTCCCTCCGTCGCGAAAACCCTATTACCGAGAGCCACGATACGAGAAAACATACTGAGACGCCGTCGCCACCAATCCCATCTCGGGGGATTCAGGAGATCGCTCGCACCCCGCCGGAGAGGGAAATCATCTCCCGGAGGACTCTTCATCACCATGATCGCCTCCGGATTGATGTGTGAGTAGTTCACCCCTGGACTATGGGTCCATAGAAGTAGCTAGATGGTTGTCTTCTCCTCTTGTGCTATCATGTTTAGATCTTGTGAGCTGCTATCATGATCAAGATCGTCTATTTGTAATGCTACATGTTGTGTTTGTTGGGATCCGATGAATATGGAATACTATGTCAAGTTGATTATCAATCTATCATATATGTTGTTTATGTTCTTGCATGCTCTCCGTTGCTAGTAGAGGCTCTGGCCAAGTTGATACTTGTGACTCCAAGAGGGAGTATTTATGCTCGATAGTGGGTTCATGCCTCCATTGAATCTGGGACAGTGACAGAAAGTTCTAAGGTTATGGATGTGTTGTTGACACTAGGGATAAAACATCGATGCTTTGTCTAAGGATATTTGTGTTGATTACATTACGCACCATACTTAATGCAATTGTCTGTTGTTTGCAACTTAATACTGGAAGGGGTTCGGATGATAACCTGAAGGTGGACTTTTTAGGCATAGATGCATGCTGGATAGCGGTCTATGTACTTTGTTGTAATGCCCTGATTAAATCTCATAGTAGTCATCGTGATATGTATGTGCATTGTTATGCCCTCTCTATTTGTCAATTGCCCAACTGTAATTTGTTCACCCAACATGCTATTTATCTTATGGGAGAGACACCACTAGTGAACTGTGGACCCCGGTCCATTCTTTACATCTGAAATACAATCTACTACAATACTTGTTCTTTACTGTTCTTCGCAAACAAACAACATCTTCCACACTATACATTTAATCCTTTGTTTACCGCAAGCCGTTGAGATTGACAACCTCACTGTTACGTTGGGGCAAAGTACTTTGATTGTGATGTGCAGGTTCCACGTTGGCGCCGGAATCCCTGGTGTTGCGCCGCACTACGTCACCAACACCTTCACGTGTTCCTTGACTCCTACTAGTTCGATAACCTTGGTTTCTTACTGAGGAAAACTTGCTGCTGTACGCATCACACCTTCCTCTTGGGGTTCCCAACGGACGTGTGTCCTGCACGCCATCAAGCAACTTTTTCAGGCGCCGTTGCCGGGGAGATCAAGACACGCTGCAAGGGGAGTCTCCCACATCCAATCTCTTTACTTTATTTTTGTCTTGCTTTACTTTATTTTATTTACTGCTTTGTTTGCTCTTTATATCAAAAATACAAAAAATTAGTTGCTAGATTTACTTTATTTACTGTCTTGATCTCTATATTAAAAACACAAAAAATTAGTTACTTGCATTTACTCTACTTTATTTAGTTTGCTTTATTTACTACTGCTAAAATGAATACCGCTGAGAATACTAAGTTGTGTGACTTCACTAGCACAAATAATAATGATTTCCTATGCACACCTATTGCTCCACCTGCTACTACAGCAGAATTGTTTGAAATTAAACCTGCTTTACAAAATGTTGTTATGAGAGAGCAATTTTCTGGTGTCAGTTCTGATGATGTTGCTGCCCATCTTAATAATTTTGTTGAACTTTGTGAAATTCAAAAGTATAAGGATGTAGATGGAGACATTATAAATTGAAATTGTTTCCTTTCTCCTTAAGAGGAAGAGATAAATATTGGTTGCTATCTTTTCCGAAGAATAGTATTGATTCATGGACTAAACGTAAGGATGCTTTCATTGGTAGATCTTATCCTCCTGCTAAAATTATATCTTTGAGAAGTAGAATAATGAATTTTAAGCAATTGGATAATGAGCATGTTGCCCAAGCATGGGAAAGAATGAAATCTTTGGTGAAGAATTGCCCTACCCATGGACTGACTACTTGGACGATCATCCAAACCTTTTATGCAGGATTGAATTTTTCTTCGCGGAACCTATTGGATTCAGCTGCTGGAGGTACTTTTATGTCCATCACTTTGGGGGCGGCAACAAATCTTCTTGAGAATATGATGATCAATTACTCTGAATGGCACACTAAAAGGGCTCCACAAGGTAAAAAGGTAAATTCTGTTGAAGAAACCTCCTCCTTGAGTGATAAGATTGATGTGATTATGTCTATGCTTGTGAATGGTAGATCTAATGTTGATCCAAATAATGTTCCTTTAGCTTCATTGGTTGCCCAAGAAGAACATGTTGATGTGAACTTCATTAAAAATAATAATTTCAACAACAATGCTTATAGGAATAATTCTGGTAAGAACTATAGGCCATATCCTTCTAATTATAGTAATGGTTATGGTAATTCTTACAACAATAATAGAAGTGTACCCTCTGGTCTTGAGGTCATGCTTAAAGAATTTATTTGTACACAAACTGCTTTTAACAAATCTGTTGAAGAAAAGCTTGATAAAATTGATGTTCTTGCTTCTAAGATTGATAGTCTTGCCTCTGATGTTGATCTTTTAAAATTGAAAGTTATGCCTAATGAAGATAAAGATATTAAGTCATTTGCTACAGCAAACGCCATACAAGTTCGAATTAATGAGAATATTAGATTGATGGCTGAATTGCATGCTAGGTGGGAAAGAGAAGAAAACGAAAAACTTGCTAAAAAGAATAATGTAGCTAAAGTTTGGACTATTACCACCACTAGTAATGATGATGTTTCACATGTTGATAAACCTCCTACTATCAATGATAAAATAATTAGTGTTGGCAATGTTTCTACTCCTAGTGCAAAGCGTGCAAAACTGCCTGAAACTGCTCAAATTGATAAAACTGCTGAAATTTTTCAAAATATTGGGGACAATGATCCCATTGTTGCTAGATCATAATGGTTTAGATTTTGATGATTGTCATATCTCTGAAGTTATAAAGTTCTTACAAAAACTTGCTAAAATTCCCAATGCTAGTACTATAAATTTGGCCTTTACAAAACATATTACAAATGCTCTCATAAAAGCTAGAGAAGATAAACTAAAACTTGAGACTTCTATTCTTAGGAAGTTAGAAGATGGTTGGGAGCCCATAATTAAGATGAAGGTCAATGATTTTGATTGTAATGCTTTATGTGATCTTGGTGCAAGTATTTCTGTTATGCCTAAGAAAATCTATGATATGCTTGACTTGCCACCATTGATAAATTATTATTTGGATGTTAATCTTGCTGATCATGCTATAAAGAAACCTTTGGGGAGGATTCATAATGTTCGCATTACGGTTAACAATAACCTTTTCCCCGTTGATTTTGTTGTCTTGGACATTGAATGGAATGCATCTTGTCCCATTATATTGGGAAGACCTTTTCTTCGAACTGTTGGTGCTACTATTGATATGAAAGAAGGTAATATTAAGTATCAATTTCCTCTCAAGAAAGGTATGGAACACTTCCCTAGAAAGAGGATGAAGTTACCTTATGATTCTATTATTAGAACAAATTATGATGTTGATGCTTCATCTCTTGATAATACTTGATTCACACTTTCTGCGCCTAGCTGAAGGCGTAAAGAAAATGCTTATGGGAGACAACCCATTATTTTACTACAGCACTTTTGATTTATATTTGAGTCTTGGAAGTTGTTACTACCGTAGCAACCTCTCCTTATCTTTATTTTATTGCATTGTTGTGCCAAGTAAAGTCTTTGATAGTAAAGATGATACTAGATTTGGATTACTGCGCAGAAACAGATTTCTGAGTGATCACGATATTGTACGCAGCATTTTCTGCAGAGCAAGTTTAGAAAAATTCGTTTACCATCGTCTGCTTTTACGATTCTGCCTTTTATTTCGCATTGCCTGTTTTGCTATGTTTGATGGATTTCTTTGTTCCATTAACTTTCAGTAGCTTTGTGCAATGTCCAGAAGTGTTAAGAATGATTATGTCACCTCTGAATATATGAATTTTCGATTATGCACTAACCCTCTAATGAGTTTGTTTTGAGTTTGGTGTGGAGGAAGTTTTCAAGGGTCAAGAGAGGAAGATGATACAATATGATCAAGAAGAGTGAAAAGTCTAAGCTTGGGGATGCCCCTGGTTCATCCCTGCATATTTTAAGAAGACTCAAGCATCTAAGCTTGGGATGCCCAAGGCATCCCTTCTTCATCGACAACTTATCGTGTCACCTCTAGTGAAACTATATTTTTATTCGTCACATCTTATGTGCTTTACTTTGGCGTCTGTTTGCTTTTGTTTTGTTTTTGTTTGAATAAAATAGGATCCTAGAATTCCTTGTGTGGGAGAGAGACATGCTCCGCTGTTGCATATGAACACATGTGTTCTTAGCTTTACTTTTAATGTTCATGGCGAAGGTTGAAACTGCTTCATTCATTGTTATATGGTTGGAAACATAAAATGCTTCATGTGGTAATTGGTATAATGTCTTGAATAATTTGATACTTGGCAATTTTTGTGCTCATATAGATCATGTTTAAGCTCTTGCATTATGTACTTTGTACCCATTAATGAAGAACTACATAGAGCTTGTTAAAATTTGGTTTGCATGATTGGTCTCTCTAGAGTCTAGATATTTTCTTGTTAAGGTGTTTGAACAACAAGGAAGGCAGTGTAGAGTCTTATAATGCTTGCAATATGTTCTTATGTAAGTTTTGTTGTACCGTTTTATACTTGAGTTTGCTTCAAACAACCTTGCTAGCCTAAGCCTTGTGTTGAGAGGGATTACTTCTCGTGCATCCAAATCCTTGAGGCTAAAACCATGCCATTTGTGTCCACCATACCTACCTACTACATGGTATTTTCTGCCATTCCAAAGTACATTACTTGAGTGCTACCTTTAAAATTCTATTCTTTGCCTTTGCAATATATAGCTCATGGGAAAATAGCCTTAAAAACTATTGTGGTGAAGAATATGTAGCTATGTATCTTATTTCTTATAAGTTGCTTGTTGAGCGGTAACAATGCTTCTGGGGACGCCATCAATTTTTACACCTTTGTTGAATATCATGTGAGTTGCTATGCATGTTCGTCTTGTCTGAAGTAAGGACGATTTTCATGATCAAATGGTTTGAGTATGCATATTGTTAGAGAAGAACATTGGGCCGCTAACTAAAGCCATGAATCATGTTGGAAGTTTCAGTTTGGAAAATTAATCCTCAATCTCTTATGAGAATATTAACTGTTGTTGAATGCTTATGCATTAAAGAGGAGTCCATTATCTGTTGTCTATGTTGTCCCGGTATGGATGTCTAAGTTGAGAATAATCAAAAGAGAAATCAAATGCGATCTTCCTTAGACCTTTGTACAACGGCATAGAGGTACCCTTTGTGACACTTGGTTGAAACATATGTTATGCAATGATAATCCGTGTTAATCCAAGCTAATTAGGACAAGGTGCGAGCACTATTGGTAATTGATACGTCCAAAACGTATCTACTTTCCCGAACACTTTTGCTATTGTTTTGACTCTAATTTGTGTAATTGATACGCCCTGCTTTGATTGTTACATGAGTTTCTCTCATCCATGCAACGCCCGTTCATCCATCCCTGTGCCTACATTATTTTAATACTGTTGTTTACTACAATCACTACTAATGTATTTGTTACACTCGTCATTGTTATTTCACTACGCATCGCTATAAATCACACTACCGATAAACTCTAGCAAGTCTGTTTCAGTGCAGCTGAATTGACAACTCCGCTGTTAAGGCTTTCAAGTATTCTATGTCTCCCCTTATGTCGAATCAATAAATTGGGTTTTGCTTCCCTCGAAGACTGTTGCGATCCCCTACACTTGTGGGTTATCAAGACTATAGCTTATTTGGAAGTTCACTTGGATTGATATTGTTCGCTGCAAATTCTCCATCATGGGTAAACCTCGATACTAAGTCGCCATATTACCATCCACTACAAGAAAAGGTACAACTCGGAGTATCTGCTGCTCTTGATTCACCATCTGTGATAGATAAACTTGTTTCACCACCACAAGCTTCACATGCTGGTACTTCTGCTAGATCTGAAAATTCCTCTTATAATTTTGATGATGCTTCTGCTGTGCTTGATAATGATGGTTCGTTAGGATCTTTTCTAGATGCTACAATTGCTAGGTCTAGACAAATTGAAAATACTGAAACTCCTAATGAAAATGTTGCTACACCTGTTAATTCACCTGAGTCTGTTGAATACTCTAGTGATGATCTTGATGAAGATTATGTAGAACTTGATGATGATTTCATTGATAAATGCAATGCAACTACTGATGCAAGTAACATTAAAAAGCTTCTTGCACAACGTGTTGTTAGATATAAACTATCTCCTGATCCTAAATTTGCCACATCTCCTATAAACATTAAGGATAAGGATTATGATTTTCTCTTGATTTATCTCATATATCTATTGTTGAGAAAACACCTTTTTGTGGTACTGAAAAAGAAAGTGCTGTAGAACACATGATTGAGCTATCTACTCTGAGTAGCTTGTTTTCTGATGATGTTAAGAAGCGTACTTATTTCGTTGCTAAAATTTTTCCTTTCTCATAAAAGGATGATGGTAAAACTTGGTATACTAGTTTGCCACCTGATTCTATTAATTGTCCAAAAGAATTGCTTGATGTTTTCTTCCGGAAATACTTTCCTGCTAGTGCTCAACATATTGCTTTGCAGAGAATTTATAATTTTGACCAGGAAGATGGAGAGAAATTGCCTGAGGCTTGGGCGAGATTTTGCTCTCTTATTAGAGCTCGGCCTGAACATGATTTGGAAAAGCATGATTTACTTGATATATTTTATAGTGGACTAATCATTGAGTCTAGGGCATACCTGGATAGTTGTGCTGGTTGTGTTTTCAGGAAAAGAACTCCAGACGACGCTGAAGAATTATTGGCTAGAATAGGCCGGAATCATGATGATTGGTCTACATGAACCAACCCCGACACCAATATTAAAGAAAAGGGGTATGATTAAATTGAATGATGAAGATATGAGGGAAGCCAAGAAATCTCTTAAAGAGAAGGGTATTAAATCCGAAGACGTGAAGAATTTACCTCCCATAGAAGATTTATGCAAGATAACTTCCCCTTCATCCATGATTGAGGTACACTCTCTTGAACACTTTACTAGAGAAGATATTCCGTATTCAAAACCTCCTTCTCAATGCTTAGATGAGTTTGATAATTATATTGTTAAGCAAAATAATTTCAATATGAGAGTAGAGAATCATTTAATGGAAAATTCTCAAGCTATTAGTGAATTGCATGGTATTGTGGAGAGAACCTCCAATGATGTTAAGATGCTTGTTAAACATTTTCATATGGTTCAAACTCAAATTGATCAACTCACTAAAGTGCAAAATGACTTGTTAAAAAATAATTCTAAAGAAAAACATGCTTATGAAGTAACAACTAGAGGTGGTGTTTCTACTCAGGATCCTCTATATCCCGAGGGGCATCCCAAAAGAGTTGAACAAGATTCTCAACGAACGAAACTAGTGCTCCTTCTAAGAAAAAGAAGAAGAAACATAAAACTGTTGTAGAATCCTCTGAACCCGTTAATGATCCTAATAGTATTTCTATTTCTGATGCTGAAACTGAAAGTGGTAATGAACATGATAAAGATAATGATAAGAATGATGCTTCTGATAAAGAAGAGGTTGAAGAAGAACCTGAAAAGCATGCTAAAAATAAAAAGTATACTAAAGAAGATTTTATTGCTAAGAAACATGGTAATGAAAGAGAACCTTGGGTTCAAAAGCAAATGCCTTTTCCTGCTAAGAAACTAAAATCAAAGGAAGAAGAACACTATAATAAATTTTGTGATTGGATGAAACCTTTATTCCTGCAAATCCCTTTGACTCATGCTATTAAATTGCCTCCTTATTCAAAGTATATGAAAGATATTGTCTCTAACAAAAGGAAAATTCCTAATGGGGAGATTTCCACTATGCTTGCTAACTACTCTTTCAATGGCAAAGTTCAAAAGAAGCTTGGCGACCCAGGTATACCGACTATTCCTTGTTCTATTAAGAATAATTATGTTAGAACTGCTCTATGTGATTTAGGAGCAGGTGTTAGTGTTATGCCTTTCTCTCTTTATAAGAGACTTTATTTAGATAAGTTGATACCAACTGGTATATCTTTGCAAATGGCTGATAAATCTACTACTATTCATGTTGGTATATGTGAGGATGTTCCTGTTCAAGTTACTAATAATTGCTTAATATTAACTGATTTTGTTGTGTTGGAAATGCCTGAAGATGATAATATGTCTATTATTCTTGGGAGACCTTTTCTTAACACCGCAGGGGCCGTTATTGATTGCAATAAAGGAAAAGTTACTTTCAATGTCGATGATAAGGAACATACCGTTTATTTTCCCAAGAGGATTGATAAAGTATGTGGAGTTAATACAATTTCTAATTTGAGATCTATCAAAGTGGGAGATATTGATTGTCCAATATATGAGTCTAAAGAAGAATATCAAACTCTTGTGATTGGGTCCATATCAATTCAATACAACGTAACATGATTGATTTGAGGTTTAATTCTTCTTATGTTATGTAAAATTTATTTGGTGGCAAGACTTGATCAACCTTGTTAACAAGTACATTTTATATGCATAGAAGAGCTAAACAACATCTCTTTCTTCCTCCATTTGTTTTACTTGCTGTAGCACTTTTGTTTTGCAAAGTTCTTTAGTTAATTAGAGATTTCAAAAATCTTTTTCTGCCTGCATAATAAACTTAATACCCAGAAATGTGCATTTTTCAAAGTTTTCAAAAATTCACAAAAATTATACCGTTGGTCTTATTTTTCAAGAGGCACCTGAGCACTGGGATGACCGTGGGGCACCCAGTGTGGCACCCCACAGCCGGTGCGCCAACAAGGGGGCGCGCCACCCTGTTGTGTGGGCCCTCTTGCCCCACTACTTCATCTCTTCCTCCCATCTCACTCTCTCTCCCGAAAAAACTCGTACTCACTTTCTCTCACTCGCGTTTCTGCTCAAGAGCTCAAGATTTCTCGATCTCTTTGCTCAGCCCAGATTTATGTCTGAAATTTGGCACATTTGCTCTCCGGTATGTGACTCCTCCGATTATCCAAGTAGAATTTTGTTTGGTTGAGTATATCTTGAATATTTTTCTGCTGTAGGTAACATGTTTAGTAAGCTTGCATGATTGTTCTAAGTTGTAAGAATTAGTTTTGATGCATGTTTAGTACTCTAGCAAGTTCCTATAGTAGTTTCCCTCAATTGTATGACACCAAATCAAATTTTATATTGTTTGTTCAAAAATTTAAGAAAATGGAGTGGAATAGGCACCAACTCAACCAACAAGAATTGGAGATACAACAGGTTATGAGAGTTCATCGCGAAGAAGGAGTATACTGTAGGATAACGTTGCATAGAAAACAAAAAATTTCCTACCGCGAACACGCAATCCAAGCCAAGATGCAATCTAGAAGACGGTAGCAACGAGGGGATTATCGAGTCTCACCCTTGAAGAGATTCCAAAGCCTACAAGATGAGGCTCTTTTTGCTGTGGTAGACGTTCACTTGCCGCTTGCAAAAGCGCGTAGAAGATCTTGATCACCGGCGCCACGAACGGGCAGCACCTCCGTACTTGGTCACACGTTTGGTTGTTGATGAAGACGACGTCCACCTCCCGTTCCAGCGGGCAGCGGAAGTAGTAGCTCCTCTTGAATCCGACAGCACGACGGCGTGGTGTCGGTGGTGGTGGAGAAATTCGGCGGAGCTTCGCTAAGCGTGCGGGATGTGGTGGAGGAGAGAGGGCCGCTAGGGTTTAGGAGAGGGGGCCGCCACTAGGGGGGCGGCCACCTTGTGGTCTTGGGGTGGCCGGCCCCCTCCCCTTGGCCCCTCATTATATAGGTGGAAGCCCCAAGTGTTGGACTACAAGTCTCCGAATAAGACCCGAACCAAAACCTTCCATGTGATAGGGAAACCTACCCAAGGTGGGAATCCCACTTGGGGTGGGATTCCCCTTCCATGGGTGGCCGGCCCCCATAGGGGGAGTCCACTTGGGACTCCTCCCCTCTAGGGTTGGCCACATGGAGGTGGAGTCCCTCCCGGACTCCACCTCCCATGTGATACGTCCGACGTATCGATAATTTCTTATGTTCCATGCCACATTATTGATGATATCTACATGTTTTATGCATACTTTATGTCATATTTATGCGTTTTCCGGAACTAACCTATTGACGAGATGCCGCCAGTTTGTTTTTGTTTTTGTTTCAGAAATCCTAGTAAGGAAATATTCTCGGAATCGTACGAAATCAAGGCCCAGCATCCTATTTTTCCACGAGGCTTCCAGAACACCCGAGAGTCTCCAGAGGGGGGGCACAGGCCCACCACACATGACCCTGGCGCGGCCAAGGGGGGCGCGCCCTAGTGTGTCACCGCCTCGTCGACCCTCCGACTCCGCCTCTTCGCCTATATAAAGGTCCCTGACCTAAAACCTCGAGACGGAAAAGCCACGGTACGAGAAACCTTCCAGAGCCGCCGCCATCGCGAAGCCAAGATCTGGGGGACAGGGCCGTTCTCACGACGCCGCGGACGGGGTGCCCTGGAAGGCTTCTCCATCAACACCATCGCCATCTTCATCAACGCTGTTGTCTCCCATGAGGAGGGAGTAGTTCTCCATCGAGGCTCGGGCTGTACCGGTAGCTATGTGGTTAATCTCTCTCCTATGTACTTCAATACAATAATCTCATGAGCTGCCTTACATGATTGAGATTCATATGATGATGCTTGTAATCTAGATGTCATTATGCTAGTCAAGTGGGTTTTACTTATGTGATCTCCGGAGACTCCTTGTCCCACGTGTGTAAAGGTGACAGGTGTGCACCGTGTGGGTCTCTTAGGCTATATTTCACAGAATACTTATTCACTGTTATGAATGGCATAGTGAAGTGCTTATTTATATCTCTTTATGATTGCAATGTGTTTTGTATCATAATATATCTGTGTGCTACTCTAGTGATGTTATTAAAGTAGTTTATTCCTCCTGCACGGTGTAATGGTGACAGTGTGTGCATTGTGTAGTACTTGGCGTAGGCTATGATTGTGATCTCTTGTAGATTATGATAGTATTGATGTGATCTATTCCTCCTTTCGTAGCGTGAAGGTGACAGTGTGCATGCTATGTTAGTACTTGGTTTGGTTATGTTGATCTGTTATGCACTCTAAGGTTATTTAAATATGAACATTGAATATTGTGGAGCTTGTTAACTCCGGCATTGAGGGTTCGTGTAATCCTACACAGTTAGTGGTGTTCATCATCCAACAAGAGGGTGTAGAGTCTAGCATCTATCTATTTATTCTGTTATGTGATCAATGTTGAGAGTGTCCACTAGTGAAAGTATGATCCCTAGGCCTTGTTCCTAAATACTGCTATCGCTGCTTGTTTACTGTTTTACTGCATCTTTACTTCCTGCAATATTAATACCATCAACTGCACGCCAAAAGCACTTTTCTGGCGCCGTTACTACTGCTCATATTCATTCATACCACTTGTATTTCACTATCTCTTCGCTCGAACTAGTGCACCTATTAGGTGTGTTGGGGACACAAGAGACTTCTTGCTTTGTGGTTGCAGGTTGCATGAGAGGGATATCTTTGACCTCTTCCTCCCTGAGTTCGATAAACCTTGGGTGATCCACTTAAGGGAAACTTGCTGCTGTTCTACAAACCTCTGCTCTTGGAGGCCCAACACTGTCTACAAGAATAGAAGCACCCGTAGACATCAAGCTATTTTCTGGCGCCGTTGCTGGGGAGGAAAGGTAAAAGGTACTCACACTCCGGATCTCGGCTACTAAGCACTTTTCCGGACCGTTGTACATCAAGCTATTTCCTTTAGATCCTGCAATTGCATCTTTTTGTTTCTTGTTTACACTAGTTAGGCATAATGGACAACAATGAGCTTCTTATTCTATTTCCTGATTTAAGACATGGATGGTTTGATGCGAAAATTAAAAAACCTATGGAACCTTATTTGCATGCTGGTAGTAATATTAGTATGAACGCTTTGAACACCATTGTTGATAATGATATAGAAAGTTCTAAGCTTGGGGAAGCTGGTTTTCATGATCTTTTTAGTCCCCCAAGCATTGAGGAGAAAATTTTCTTTGATGATACTTTGCCTCCTATTTATGATGATTATAATGATAGTGGTCTTTGGTGCCACCTACTATGGAGAGTAAATTTTGTTGTGATTATACTATGCCTCCTACACTTGATAAGAATAATAATGATAGCTACTTTGTTGAATTTGATCCCACTACAACTAATAAAATTGATTATGCCTGTGGAGAGTAATAATTTTATGCATGAGACTCATGATAAGAATGCTTTATGTGATAGTTATATTGTTGAGTTTGCTCATGTTGCTACTGAAAGTTATTATGAGAGAGGAAATTATGGTTGTAGAAGTTTTCATGTTACTAAAACACCTCTCTATATGCTGAAATTTTTGAGGTTACACTTGTTTTATCCTTCTATGCTTGTTGCATCATGCTTCATGAATTTGTTTATTTACAAGATTCCTTTTCATAGGAAGCATGTTAGACTTAAATTTGTTTTGAATTTGCCTCTTGATGCTCTCTTTTGCTTCAACTACTATTTCTTGCGAGTGCATCATTAAAACTGCTGAGCCCATCTTAATGGCTATAAAGAAAGAACTACTTGGGAGATAACCCATGTGTTTATTTTGCTACAGTACTTTTATTTTGTATTTGAGTCTTGGAAGTTGTTACTACTGTAGCAACCTCTCCTTATCTTATTTTTTTGCATTGTTGTGCCAAGTAAAGTCTTTGATAGTAAGGTTCATACTAGATTTGGATTACTGCGCAGAAACAGATTTCTTGCTGTCACGAATCTGGGCCTAATTCTATGTAGGTAACTCATAAAATTATGCCAATTTACGTAAGTGATCCTCAGATATTTACGCAACTTTCATTCAATTTGAGCATTTTCATTTGAGCAAGTCTGGTGCCTCAATAAAATTCGTCTTTACGGACTGTTCTGTTTTGACAGATTCTGCCTTTTATTTTGCATTGCCTCTTTTGCTATGTTGGATGGATTTCTTTGTTTCATTAATGTCCAGTAGCTTTGTGCAATGTCCAGAAGTGTTAAGAATGATTGTGTCACCTCTGAATATGTGAATTTTTGATTATGCACTAACCCTCTAATGAGTTTGTTTCGAGTTTGGTGTGGAGGAAGTTTTCAAGTGTCAAGAGAGGAGGATGATATACTATGATCAAGAAGAGTGAAAAGTCTAAGCTTGGGGATGCCCCCGTGGTTCATCCCTGCATATTTCAAGAAGACTCAAGCATCTAAGCTTGGGGATGCCCAAGGCATCCCCTTCTTCATCGACAAATTATCAGGTTCCTTCTCTTGGAACTATATTTTTATTCGGTCACATCTTATGTACTTTACTTGGCGTCTGTTTGTTTTTGTTTTTGTTTTTGTTTGAATAAATTCTTGTGTGGAGAGAGACACGCTCCGCTGGTTCATATGAACACATGTGTTCTTAGCTTTTAAATGTTCATGGCGAAGGTTGAAACTGCTTCGTTAATTGTTATATGGTTGGAAACAGGAAATGCTACATGTAGTAATTAATAAAATGTCTTGGGTAATTTGATACTTGGCAATTGTTGTGCTCATGTTTAAGCTCTTGCATCATATACTTTGCACCCATTAATGAAGAAATACATAGAGCTTGCTAAAATTTGGTTTGCATAATTGGTCTCTCTAAGGTCTAGATAATTTCTAGTAAAGAGTTTGAACAACAAGGAAGACTGTGTAGAGTCTTATAATGTTTACAATATGTCTTTTATGTGAGTTTTGCTGCACCGGTTCATCCTTGTGTTTGTTTCAAATAACCTTGCTAGCCTAAACCTTGTATCGAGAGGAATACTTCTCATGCATCCAAAATCCTTGAGCCAACCACTATGCCATTTGTGTCCACCATACCTACCTACTACATGGTATTTCTCCGCCATTCCAAAGTAAATTGCTTGAGTGCTACCTTTAAAATTTCCATCATTCGCCTTTGCAATATATAGCTCATGGGACAAATAGCTGAAAAACTATCGTGGTATTGAATATGTACTTATGCACTTTATCTCTTATTAAGTTGCTTGTTGTGCGATAACCATGTTCCTGGGGACGCATCAACTACTCTTTGTTGAATATCATGTGAGTTGCTATGCATGTCCGTCTTGTCTGAAGTAAGGGAGATTTACCACTCATTTAATGGTTAGAGCATGCATATTGTTAGAGAAGAACATTGGGCCGCTAACTAAAGCCATGAATCATGGTGGAAGTTTCAGCTTTGGACATATATCCTCAATCTCATATGAGAACATTAATTGTTGCTACATGCTTATGCATTAAAGAGGAGTCCATTATCTGTTGTCTATGTTGTCCCGGTATGGATGTCTAAGTTGAGAATAATCAAAAGCGAGAAATCCAATGCGAACTTTCTCCTTAGACCTTTGTACAGGCGGCATAGAGGTACCCCTTTGTGACACTTGGTTAAAACATGTGTATTGCGATGATAATCCTAATCCAAGCTAATTAGGACAAGGTGCGGGCACTATTAGTACACTATGCATGAGGCTTGCAACTTGTAAGATATAATTTACATGATACATATGCTTTATTACTACCGTTGACAAAATTGTTTCATGTTTTCAAAATAAAAGCTCTAGCACAAATATAGCAATCGATGCTTTCCTCTTTGAAGGACCTTTCTTTTACTTTTATGTTGAGTCAGTTCACCTATTTCTCTCCACCTCAAGAAGCAAACACTTGTGTGAACTGTGCATTGATTCCTACATACTTGCATATTGCACTTGTTATATTACTTTACATTGATAATATCCATGAGATATACATGTTATAAGTTGAAAGCAACCGCTGAAACTTAATCTTCTTTTGTGTTGCTTCAATACCTTTACTTTGATTTATTGCTTTATGAGTTAACTCTTATGCAAGACTTATTGATGCTTGTCTTGAAGTACTATTCATGAAAAGTCTTTGCTTTATGATTCAGTTGTTTACTCATGTCATTACCATTGTTTTGATCGCTGCATTCATTACATATGCTTACAATAGTATGATCAAGCATGATGGCATGTCACTCCGAATTATCTTTGTTATCGTTGCTCGGGACGAGCAGAACTAAGCTTGGGGATGCTGATACGTCTCCGACGTATCGATTTCTTATGTTCCATGCCACATTATTGATGATATCTACATGTTTTATGCATACTTTATGTCATATTTATGCGTTTTACGGAACTAACCTATTGACGAGATGCCGAAGGGAGTTGCTGTCTGTTTTTGGTTTCAGAAATCCTAGTAAGGAAATATTCTCGGAATGACGAAATCAAGGCCCAACATCCTATTTTTCCACGAAGCTTCCAACACCCGAGAGTCGCCAGGGGGCCACAGCTACCACACATGACCCTGGCGCGGCCGGGGGCGCGCCCCCTAGTGTGTCACCGCCTCGTCGACCCTCCGACTCCGCCTCTTCGCCTATATAAAGGTCCCTGACCTAAAACCTCGAGACGGAAAAGCCACGGTACGAGAAACCTTCCAGAGCCGCCGCCATCGCGAAGCCAAGATCTGGGGGACAGAGTCTCTGTTCCGGCACGCCGCCGGGACGGGGAAGTGCCCCCGGAAGGCTTCTCCATCAACACCATCGCCATCTTCATCAACGCTGTTGTCTCCCATGAGGAGGGAGTAGTTCTCCATCGAGGCTCGGGCTGTACCGGTAGCTATGTGGTTAATCTCTCTCCTATGTACTTCAATACAATAATCTCATGAGCCGCCTTACATGATTGAGATTCATATGATGATGCTTGTAATCTAGATGTCATTATGCTAGTCAAGTGGGTTTTACTTATGTGATCTCTGGAGACTCCTTGTCCCACGTGTGTAAAGGTGACAGTGTGTGCACCGTGTGGGTCTCTTAGGCTATATTTCACAGAATACTTATTCACTGTTATGAATGGCATAGTGAAGTGCTTATTTATATCTCTTTATGATTGCAATGTGTTTTGTATCACAATATATCTGTGTGCTACTCTAGTGATGTTATTAAAGTAGTTTATTCCTCCTGCACGTGACAGTGTGTGCATCGTGTAGTACTTGGCGTAGGCTATGATTGTGATCTCTTGTAGATAATGAAGTTAACTATTGCTATGATAGTATTGATGTGATCTATTCCTCCTTTCGTAGCGTGAAGGTGACAGTGTGCATGCTATGTTAGTACTTGGTTTGGTTATGTTGATCTGTTATGCACTCTAAGGTTATTTAAATATGAACATTGAATATTGTGGAGCTTGTTAACTCCGGCATTGAGGGTTCGTGTAATCCTACACAGTTAGTGGTGTTCATCATACAACAAGAGGGTGTAGAGTCTAGCATCTATCTATTTATTCTGTTATGTGATCAATGTTGAGAGTGTCCACTAGTGAAAGTATGATCCCTAGGCCTTGTTCCTAAATACTGCTATCGCTGCTTGTTTACTGTTTTACTGCATCTTTACTTCCTGCAATATTAATACCATCAACTGCACGCCAGCAAGCACTTTTCTGGCGCCGTTACTACTGCTCATATTCATTCATACCACTTGTATTTCACTATCTCTTCGCCGAACTAGTGCACTTATTAGGTGTGTTGGGGACACAAGAGACTTCTTGCTTTGTGGTTGCAGGGTTGCATGAGAGGGATATCTTTGACCTCTTCCTCCCTGAGTTCGATAAACCTTGGGTGATCCATTTAAGGGAAACTTGCGGCTGTTCTACAAACCTCTGCTCTTGGAGGCCCTGATACGTCTCCAACGTATCGATAATTTCTTGTGTTCCATGCCACATTATTGATGTTATCTACATGTTTTATGCACACTTTATGTCATATTCGTGCATTTTCCGGAACTAACCTATTAACAAGATGCCGAAGTGCCAGTTCCTGTTTGTTTTTGGTTTCAGAAATCCTAGTAAAGAAATATTCTCGGAATTGGACGAAATAAAAGCCCAGAGGCCTATTTTTCCACGAAGCTTCCAAGACCGAAGACGAGACGAGAGGGGCCACGGGGTGGCCAAACCCTAGGGCGGCGCTCCCACCCCTGGCCGCGCCGGCCTATGGTTTGGCCCCCCGTGCCGCCTCTCGACCTACCTTCCGCCTACTTAAAGCCTCCGTGACGAAACCCCCAGTACCGAGAGCCACGATACGGAAAACCTTCCGAGACGCCGTCACCGCCGATCCCATCTCGAGATCCTCGGAGATCTCCTCCGGCACCCGCCGAGAGGGGAATCATCTCCGAGGACTCTAAAACCGCCATGGTCGCCTCCTGAGTGATGAGTGAGTAGTTCACCCTGGACTATGGGTCCATAGCAGTAGCTAGATGGTTGTCTTCTCCCCATTGTGCTATCATGTCGGATCTTGTGAGCTGCCTATCATGATCAAGATCATCTATCCGTAATTCTATATGTTGGTTTGTTGGGATCCGATGAATAGAGAATACTTGTTATGTTGATTATAAAAGTTATGCTTATGTGTTGTTTATGATCTTGCATGCTCTCCGTTACTAGTAGATGCTCTGCCAAGTAGATGCTTTTAACTCCAAGAGGGAGTACTTATGCTCGATAGTGGGTTCATGCCTTCATTGACACCTGGGACAGTGACAGAAAGTTCTAAGGTTGTGTTGTGCGTTGCCACTAGGGATAAAACATTGATGCTATGTCTAAGGATGTAGTTGTTGATTACATTACGCACCATACTTAATGCAATTGTTTGTTGCTTGCAACTTAATACTGGAGGGGGTTCGGATGATAACCTGAAGGTGGACTTTTTAGGCATAGATGCAGTTGGATGGCGGTCTATGTACTTTGTCGTAATGCCCAATTAAATCTCACTATACTCATCATGATATGTAAGTGCATTGTCATGCTCTCTTTATTTGTCAATTGCCCAACTGTAATTTGTTCACCCAACATGATGTTCGTCTTATGGGAGAGACACCTCTAGTGAACTGTGGACCCCGGTCCAATTCTTTTACGAAATACAATCTGCTGTAATACTTGTTTTTTACTGTTTTCTCTAAACAATCATCTTCCACAATACGGTTAATCCTTTGTTACAGCAAGCCGGTGAGATTGACAACCTCACTGTTTCGTTGGGGCAAAGTACTTTGGTTGTGTTGTGCAGGTTCCACGTTGGCGCCGGAATCTCTGGTGTTGCGCCGCACTACATCCCGCCGCCATCAACCTTCAACGTGCTTCTTGGCTCCTCCTGGTTCGATAAACCTTGGTTTTTTTGAGGGAAAACTTGCTGCTGTGCTCATCATACCTTCCTCTTGGGGTTGCCCAACGAACGTGTGAAATACACGCCATCAAGCATATTTTCTGGCGCCGTTGCCGGGGAGATCAAGACACGCTGCAAGGGGAGTCTCCACTTCTCAATCTCTTTACTTTGTTTTTGTCTTGCTTTATTTTATTTACTACTTTGTTTGCTGCACTAAATCAAAATACAAAAATTAGTTGCTAGTTTTACTTTATTTGCTGTCTTGTTTGCTATATCGAAACACAAAAAAATTAGTTTACTTGCATTTACTTCATCTAGTTTACTTTATTGTCTTGCACTCTATATTAAAAATACAAAAAAAAGTTACTTTTGTTACCATGTCTAGCTCTGAACCTGTTACTTCTTCGCCTGAAGAATTAGTTTTCACTTTTAAACAAGGAGATGAGGAGAGTTTTAAGGATGCTTGGTCTAGAATTTTTACTTCTTATTGTAAAACTGAACCTCAAATGACTCTAAGTTTGCTCCTTAGTAATTTTTATTTTGGTCTTATGGTTCGCTATAGATATGCTTTGGATACTTTAGTGGGAGGAGATTTCCTTCATTGCAATGGGGATCAAGATTTTAATGCCATAAAAAAGTTGGTTGCATCATATGATTCAGCTAATAACTTTGATTCAGTCCTCGCTAGCATATATAGTAGATTAAATACTCTGGAGATAAGTACATCTCGCTTGAATGATAACTATTGCCACGTTCGTAATCGTCTTGAACAAGTTTTAGTGAACTCTAAACTCTCATTGTGGGATCCTGCTGTTAAAATTGCTATCGGTGATCGAACCCTCCATGCCTACTGTGATATTATGTATGAATTTTGCCTTATGCCTGAAAGTATTTATAAATCTTTGAAACTTTGGGGAGTTGAGGAAGGAGGAGAAGAGATAACTCTCATTGATAACTCTACTATAATCCCTAAAGGAATAGCTGCAGGTGTGCATACAACTATTTGTGGAAGAACAATATCTATTGATTATCTTGTTGTTGAAACAGGAAAACTCACACTCGGAAGATCCCTGCTGAAACTATTGGGAGCAGTCATTGATGTTGGAGAAGGCACTTTGAAATTCACCTCTATACCGGGAGAAACTCGTATATTTACTAAACCAAAGGGAAAGAAAAACAATAAGAAAGGTAAGGGTAAAGCCCAAGATAATGTTGATGCTCCACCCTTGATAATACTTGATACACACTTTCTGCGCCTAGCTGAAAGGCGTTAAAGAAAAGCGCTTATGGGAGACAACCCATGTTTTTACCTACAGTACTTTGTTTTTATTTTGTGTCTTGGAAGTTGTTTACTACTGTAGCAACCTCTCCTTATCTTAGTTTTGAGTTTTGTTGTGCCAAGTTAAGCCGTTGATAGAAAAGTAAGTACTAGATTTGGATTACTGCGCAGTTCCAGATTTCTTTGCTGTCACGAATCTGGGTCTATCTCCCTGTAGGTAGCTCAGAAAATTACGCCAATTTACGAGCATGATCCTCAGATATGTACGGAACTTTCATTAAATTTGAGCATTTTCGTTTGAGCAAGTCTGGTGCCATTTTAAAATTCGTCAATACGAACTGTTCTGTTTTGACAGATTCTGCCTTTTATTTCGCATTGCCTCTTTCGCTATGTTGGATGAATTTCTTTGATCCACTAATGTCCAGTAGCATTATGCAATGTCCAGAAGTGTTAAGAATGATTGTGTCACCTCTGAATATGTCAATTTATATTGTGCACTAACCCTCTAATGAGTTGTTTCGAGTTTGGTGTGGAGGAAGTTTTCAAGGATCAAGAGAGGAGTATGATGCAACGTGATCAAGGAGAGTGAAAGCTCTAAGCTTGGGGATGCACCCGGTGGTTCACCCCTGCATATATCAAGAAGACTCAAGCGTTTAAAGCTTGGGGATGCCCAAGGCATCCTTCATCAACAAAATTATCAGGTTCCTCCCCTGAAACTACATTTTTATTCGGCCACATCTTATGTGCTTTTTCTTGGAGCGTCGGCTTGTTTTTGTTTTTGTTTTGTTTGAATAAAATGGATCCTAGCATTCACTTTATGGGAGAGATACACGCTCCGCTGTAGCATATGGACAAATATGTCCTTGGTTTCTACTCATAGTATTCATGTTTCTCCTTCGTTAAATTGTTATATGGTTGGAATTGGAAAATGATACATGTAGTAATTGCTAAAAATGTCTTGGGTAATGTGATACTTGGCAATTGTTGTTCTCATGTTTAAGCTCTTGCATCATATGCTTTGCACCCATTAATGAAGAAATACATAGAGCGTGCTAAAATTTGGTTTGCATATTTGGTTTCTCTAAGGTCTAGATAATTTCTAGTTTTGAGTTTGAACAACAACAGTGTAGAGTCTTATAATGTTTTCAATATGTCTTTTATGTGAGTTTTGCTGCACCGTTCATCCTTGTGTTTGTTTCAAATAACCTTGCTAGCCTAAACCTTGTATCGAGAGGGAATACTTCTCATGCATCCAAAATACTTGAGCCAACCACTATGCCATTTGTGTCCACCATACCTACCTATACTACATGGTATTTTCCCGCCATTCCAAAGTAAATTGCTTGAGTGCTACCTTTAAAATTCCATCATTCACCTTTGCAATATATAGCTCATGGGACAAATAGCTTAAAAACTATTGTGGTATTGAATATGTAATTATGCACTTTATCTCTTATTAAGTTGCTTGTTGTGCGATAACCATGTTTATTGGGGAACGCCATCAACTCATTGTTGAATATCATGTGAGTTGCTATGCATGTTCGTCTTGTCTGAAGTAAGAGCGATCTACCACCTTATGGTTAAGCATGCATATTGTTAGAGAAGAACATTGGGCCGCTAACTAAAGCCATGATCCATGGTGGAAGTTTCAGTTTTGGACATATATCCTCAATCTCAAATGAGAAAATTATTAATTGTTGTTACATGCTTATGCATAAAAGAGGAGTCCATTATTTGTTGTCTATGTTGTCCCGGTATGGATGTCTAAGTTGAAGAATAATCAATAGCGAGAAATCCAATGCGAGCTTTCTCCTTAGACCTTTGTACAGGCGGCATAGAGGTACCCCATTGTGACACTTGGTTAAAACATGTGCATTGTGATGATCCGGTAGTCCAAGCTAATTAGGACAAGGTGCGGGCACTATTGGTACACTATGCATGAGGCTTGCAACTTATAAGATATAATTTACATGATGCATATGCTTTATTACTACCGTTGACAAAATTGTTTCATGTTTTCAAAATCAAAGCTCTAGCACAAATATAGCAATCGATGCTTTTCCTCTATGAGGACCATTCTTTTACTTTCAATGTTGAGTCAGTTCACCTATTTCTCTCCACCTCAAGAAGCAAACACTTGTGTGAACCTGTGCATTGATTCCTACATACTTGCTTATTGCACTTATTATATTACTCTATGTTGACAATATCCATGAGATATACATGTTACAAGTTGAAAGCAACCGCTGAAACTTAATCTTCTTTTGTGTTGCTTCAATACCTTTACTTTGAATTATTGCTTTATGAGTTAACTCTTATGCAAGACTTATTGATGCTTGTCTTGAAGTGCTATTCATGAAAAGTCTTTGCTTTATGATTCACTTGTTTACTCATGTCATACACATTGTTTTGATCGCTGCATTCTCTACATATGCTTTACAAATAGTATGATCAAGATTATGATGGCATGTCACTCCAGAAATTATCTTTGTTATCGTTTTACCTGCTCGGGACGAGCAGAACTAAGCTTGGGGATGCTGATACGTCTCCAACGTATCGATAATTTCTTGTGTTCCATGCCACATTATTGATGTTATCTACATGTTTTATGCACACTTTATATCATATTCGTGCATTTTCTGGAACTAACCTATTAACAAGATGCCGAAGTGCCGCTTTCTGCTGTTTTTGGTTTCGAAATCCTAGTAAAGAAATATTCTCGGAATTGGACAAAATAAAAGCCCAGAGGCTATTTTTCCACGAAGCTTCCGAAGACCGAAGACGAGACGAAGAGGGGCCACGGGGTGGCCAAACCCTAGGGCGGCGCGGCCCCACCCCCGGCCGCGCCGCCATGGTTTGGGCGCCGCCTCTCGACCTACCCTTCCGCCTACTTAAAGCCTCCGTGACGAAACCCCGATCGAGAGCCACGACACGGAAACCTTCCAGAGACGCCGTCACCGCCGATCCCATCTCGGGGGATCTCTGAGATCGCTCCCACTCCGGAGAGGGGAATCATCTCCGGAGGACTCTACACCGCCATGGTCGCCTCCGGAGTGATGAGTGAGTAGTCTACCCCTGGACTATGGGTCCATAGCAGCTAGATGGTTGTCTTCTCCCCATTGTGCTATCATTGTCGGATCTTGTGAGCTGCCTATCATGATCAAGATCATCTATCTGTAATTCTATATGTTGCGTTTGTTGGGATCCGATGAATAGAGAATACTTGTTATGTTGATTATCAAAGTTATGCTTATGTGTTGTTTATGATCTTGCATGCTCTCCGTTACTAGTAGATGCTCTGGCCAAGTAGATGCTTTTAACTCCAAGAGGGAGTACTTATGCTCGATAGTGGGTTCATGCCTGCATTGACACCTGGGACAGTGACAGAAAGTTCTAAGGTTGTGTTGTGTTGTTGCCACTAGGGATAAAACATTGATGCTATGTCTAAGGATGTAGTTGTTGATTACATTACGCACCATACTTAATGCAATTGTCTGTTGCTTGCAACTTAATACCGGAGGGGGTTCGGATGATAACCTGAAGGTGGACTTTTTAGGCATAGATGCAGTTGGATGGCGGTCTATGTACTTTGTCGTAATGCCCAATTAAATCTCACTATACTCATCATGATATGTATGTGCATTGTCATGCTCTCTTTATTTGTCAATTGCCCAACCGTAATTTGTTCACCCAACATGCTGTTCGTCTTATGGGAGAGACACCTCTAGTGAACTGTGGACCCCGGTCCAATTCTCTTTACTGAAATACAATCTACTGCAATACTTGTTTTTACTGTTCTCTCTGCAAACAATCATCTTCCACAATACGGTTAATCCTTTGTTACAGCAAGCCGGTGAGATTGACAACCTCACTTCGTTGGGGCAAAGTACTTTGGTTGTGTTGTGCAGGTTCCACGCCGCCGGAAATCTGTTGCGCCGCACTACATCCCGCCGCCATCAACCTTCAACGTGCTTCTTGGCTCCTCCGGTTCGATAAACCTTGGTTTCTTTCTGAGGGAAAACTTGCTGTGTGCTCATCATACCTTCCTCTTGGGGTTGCCCAACGAACGTGTGAAATACACGCCATCAGGCCCAACACTGTCTACAAGAATAGAAGCACCCGTAGACATCAGTGGTTTCTTCCGGACTTTTCTAGAACCTTCTAGAACCTTCCATAGAACCTTCCGTATCATTTTAAATCACATAAAATGACATCCTATATATGAATCTTATTCTCCGGACCATTCCGAAACTCCTCGTGATGTCCGGGATCTCATCCGGGACTCCGAACAAATATTCGAACTCCATTCCATATTCAAGTTCTACCATTTCAACATCCAACTTTAAGTGTGTCACCCTACGGTTCGTGAACTATGCGGACATGGTTGAGTACTCACTCCGACCAATAACTAATAGCGGGATCTGGAGATCCATAATAGCTCCCACATATTCAACGATGACTTTAGTGATCGAATGAACCATTCACATACGATACCAATTCCTTTGTCACGCGATATTTTACTTGTCCGAGGTTTGATCATCGGTATCACTCTATACCTTGTTCAACCTCGTCTCCCGACAAGTACTCTTTACTCGTACCGTGGTATGTGGTCTCTTATGAATTTATTCATATGCTTGCAAGACATTAGACGACATTCCACCGAGAGGGCCCAGAGTATATCTATCCGTCATCGGATGGACAAATCCCACCGTTGATCCATATGCCTCAACTCATACTTTCCGGATACTTAATCCCACCTTTATAACCACCCATTTACGCAAGGGCGTTTGATGTAATCAAAGTACCTTTCCGGTATAAGTGATTTATATGATCTCATGGTCATAAGGACTAGGTAACTATGTAATGAAAGCTTATAGCAAATAACTTAATGACGAGATCTTATGCTACGCTTAATTGGGTGTGTCCATTACATCATTCATACAATGATATAACCTTTTATTAATAACATCCAATGTTCATGATTATGAAACTAATCATCCATTAATCAACAAGCTAGTTAAGAGGCATACTAGGGACTCTTTGTTGTTTACATATCACACATGTATCAATGTTTCTAATACAATTATAGCATGGTATATAAAATTTATCATAAACATAAAGATATATAATAACCACTTTTATTATTGCCTCTTGGGCATATCTCCAACAGTCTCCCACTTGCACTAGAGTCAATAATCTAGATTACATTGTAAGGAACCTAACACCCATGGCATTCTGGTGTTGGTCATGCTTTGCCCTAGGGAGAGCTTTAGTCAACGGATCTGCTACATTCAGATCAGTGTGTACTTTGAAAATCTTTACTTCTCCATCTTCGATGTACTCGCGAATCGAATGATAACGCAGCTTGATATGCTTCAGCCTCTTGTGTGACCTTGGTTCTTGTGCATTGGCGATGGCACCCATGTTGTCACAATAGATGACTAATGGGTCCAATGCACTAGGAACCACACCGAGCTCTACAATGAACCTCTTCATCCATACCGCTTCTGATGAAGCCTCCGAAGCCGCTATGTACTCCGATTCTGTTGAAGACTTCGCCACCGTGCACTGCTTCGAGCTTGCCCAGCATCGCAGCACCATTCAATATAAACAAGTACCCAGACTGTGACTTAGAGTCATCAGGATCAGTGTTCCAACTTGCAACGGTGTAACTTGTTACAACGAGCTCTTGGTCACCTCCATAACAAAGAAACATATCCTTAGTTCTTTTCAAGTACTTCAGGATATTCTTGACCGCTGTCCAGTGTTCCATTCCTGGATCACTTTGATATCTGCTAGTCAAACTAACAGCATGTCTATATCCGGTCTTGTACATAGCATGGCATACATAATAGAGCCTACTGCCGAAGCATAGGGGATCTGATTCATCCTTTCTCTTTCTTCTGCCGTAGCCGACCTTGAGTCTTACTCAAGACCTTGCCTGGTAACATAGGTAAAAACCCTTTCTTACTTTCGTCCATTCTAAACTTCTTTAGAATCTTGTCCAGGTATGTACTTTGTGATAGCCCTATTAGGCGTCTTGATCTATCTCTATAAATCTTGATGCCTAATATATACGATGCTTCACCAAGGTCTTTCATTGAAAAACTATTATTCAAATAACCTTTTACACTGCTTAATAGTTCTATATCATTCCCAATCAATAATATGTCATCTACATATAATATCAGGAATGCTACAGAGCTCCCACTCACTTTCTTGTAAATACAGGCCTCTCCATGACACTGTATAAACCCGAAGTCTTTGATCACCTTATCAAAGCGTCGGTTCCAACTTCTTGATGCTTGCTTCAGTCCATAGATTGAACGCTGAAGTTTACATACTTTGTCAGCATTTTTAGGATCGACAAAACCTTTGGGTTGTACCATATACAACTCTTCCTCAATGTCTCCATTAAGGAACGCCGTTTTGACATCCATCTGCCAAATCTCATAATCGAAAAATGCAGCTATTGCTAACAAAATCCTCACAGATTTTAGCTTCGCTACAGGTGAGAAAGTCTCATCGTAGTCAACACCTTGAATTTGTCGGAAACCCTTTGCGACAAGTCGAGCTTTATAGACAGTAATATTACCATCAGATCTGTTTTTCTCTTGAAGATCCATTTATTCTCGACAGCCTTTCGGCTATCAGGTAAGTCTACCAAAGTCCATACTTTGTTATCATACATGGATCCCATTTCGGATTTCATGGCTTCTTGCCATTTGTTGGAATCTGGGCTCATCATCGCTTCTTCATACGTCGCAGGGTCCTCATCATTGTTATCCACAATCATGACATTTAGACAAGGATCATACCAATCAGGAGTGGCACGTTCCCTTGTCGATCTGCGAGGTTCAGTAGTTTCCTCGTTCGAAGTTTCATGATCATTATCATTAGCTTCCTCTGTTGCCGGTGTAGGCGGTACAGGTACAACTTCCGGTACTGCGCTACTCTGATCAACGAGTATAGATTCATCAATCTCATCGAGTTCTACTTTTCTTCCAGTCACTTCTTTAGTGAGAAATTCTTTCTCAAGAAAGGTTCCGTTCTTAGCAACAAAGATTTTGCCTTCGGATCTGTGATAGAAAGTGTACCCTATAGTTTCTTTAGGGTATCCTATGAAGACGCATTTCTCCGCTTTGGGTTCTAGCTTGTCCGGTTGTAACTTTTTTACATAGGCTTCGCAACCCCAAACTTTAAGGAACGACAGCTTAGGTTTCTTATTAAACCATAATTCATACGGTGTCGTTTCTACGGATTTTGATGGTGCTCTATTTAAAGTGAATGCGGCTGTCTCTAATGCATAACTCCAAAATGATAACGGCAAATCAGTAAGAGACATCATAGAACGAACCATATCTAAGAGAGTTCGATTACGACGTTCGACACACCGTTTCGTTGTGGTGTTCCCGGCGGTGTCAATTGTGAAAGTATTCCGCATTTCTTTAAATGCATGCCAAACTCATAACTCAGATATTCACCTCCGCGATCAGATCGTAGAAATTTAATCTTCTTGTTACGTTGATTTTCTACTTCACTTTGGAATTCCTTAAACTTCTCAAAAGTTTCGGATTTATGTTTCATGAAATAGATATACCCATATCTACTCAGATCATCTGTGAAGGTTAGAACATAACGATAACCACCGCGCGATGCTACGCTCATTGGTCCGCACACATCGGTATGTATGATTTCCAATAAGTCAGTAGCTCGCTCCATCATACCAGAAAATGGAGTCTTAGTCATTTTTCCCATTAGACATGCTTCGCATCTATCAAGTGACTCAAAGTCAAGTGATTCAAGTAATCCATCGGTATGGAGTTTCTTCATGCGCTTCACTCCAATATGACCAAGACGACAGTGCCACATATAAGTAGAATTATCATTCAATTTAATTCGCTTAGCATCAATGTTATGTATATGCGTATCACTACTATCGAGATCTAACAGAAATAAGCCATTCTTTTCAGGTGCTCGACCATAAAAGATATTATTCATAAAAATAGAACAACCATTATTCTCAGACTTGAATGAATAACCGTCTTGCATTAAACAAGATCCAGATATAATGTTCATGCTCAACGCGGGTACAAAATAACAATTATTTAGGCTTAAAACTAATCCCGAAGGTAGATGTAGAGGAAGTGTGCCGACAACGATCACATCGACTTTGGATCCGTTTCCAACGCGCATCGTCACTTCATCTTTAGTCTTCGTTTATTCTTTAGTTCCTGTTTCGAGTTACAAATATGAGCAACCGAACCAGTATCAAATACCCAGGTACTAGAACGAGAACCAGTGAGATAAACATCTATAACATGTATATCAGATATACCTTCTTTCTTCTTCTTGACAAGGCCGCTCTTCAGATCAGCCAGATACTTGGAGCAATTACGCTTCCAGTGTCCCTTCTCCTTGCAGTAATAGCACTCAGCATCAGGCTTAGGGCCGTTCTTAGGTTTCATAGGAGGCGTGGCAGCTTTCTTGCCACCCTTCTTGAATTTTCCCTTAGACTTGCCCCGTTTCTTGAACTGGTGGTCTTGTTGACCATCAACACTTGGTGCTCTTTCTTGATCTCAATCTCAGCAGCTTTTAGCATGCCAAAGAGTTCAGGTAACTCCTTGTTCATGTTCTGCATATTGTAGTTCATCACAAAGTTCTTGTAACTTGGTGGCAGTGATTGAAGGACACGATTAATCCCCAGTCTGTTAGGAATCACTATTCCCAAGTCACTGAGTTTCTTCGCATGCCCGGTCATGGCGAGCATGTGCTCACTAACGGAGCTGCCTTCTTCCATCATGCAGCTGAAGAAGTGTTTCGATGCTTCATAGCATTCCACGGCCGCATGAGTCTCAAATATAGCTTTCAGCTCATTGACCAACTCATGAGGATCGTGGTGCTCAAAACGTTTTTGAAGATCGGCTTCCAGACTGCACAGGAGGGCACACTGAACTTGAGAGTACCGAGTTTTCCGAGTCTCGTAAACAGCTTTTACTTCATCGGTTTCAGTTTCTGCAGGAGGGTCACCTAGCGGTGCATCAAGCACATATTGCAGATTTCCGCAGAGAGGAAGATCCTCACATGACGGAACCAGTCGGTGAAGTTGCTACCGTTGCTCTTAAGCTTTTCTTTCTCTAGGAACTGGTTAAAATTGATTGGGGACGCCATCTCTACAACATATATTTGCAATAGTTTAGACTAAGTTTATGACAAATTGAGTTCAAATTTTAATTCAACATAATTAAAAATCTAGGTGAACTCCCACTCAAAACAATATCCCTCGCATTGTCTTAGTGATCACACGAACCAAATCCACCGCACCTAAGTCCGATCATCACGAGACAAGGTGTGATTTCAATGGCGAACACTCAAAGTGTTCATCATATCAACCATATGATTCATGCTCTACCTTTCGGTATCACGTGTTCCGAGACCATGTCTGTACATGCTAGGCTCGTCAAGGCCACCTTAGTATCCGCATGTGCAAAACTGTCTTGCACCCGTTGTATGCACTTGTTGATTCTATCACACCCGATCATCACGAGATGCTTCGAAACGACAAGTCTTGGCAACGGTGCTACTAAGGATGAACACCTTATTATCTTGAGATTTTAGTGAGGGATCATCTTATAATGCTACCGTCGCGATCTAAGCAAAATAAGATGCATAAAAGGATTAACATCACATGCAGTTCATATGTGATATGATATGGCCCTTTTGTCTTTGCGCCTTTGATCTTCATCTCCAAAGCACGGACATGATCTCCATCATCTTCGGGCATGATCTCCATCATCGTCGGCGTAGCGTCAAGGTCAATGGCGCCGTCTTCATGATTGTCCTCCATGTAGCAACTATTACAACTACTTTGAAATACTACTCAACATGAAATTTAAAGACAACCATAAGGCTCCTGCCGGTTGCCACAATACAATAATGATCATCTCATACATATACATCATCACATTATGGCCATATCACATCACCAAACCTTGCAAAAACAAGTTAGACGTCTCTAATTTGGTTTGCATATTTTACGTGGTTTAGGGTTTTCGAGAGAGATCTAATCTACCTACGAACATGAACCACAACATTGATACTAATGTTGTCAATAGAAGAGTAAATTGAATCTTTACTATAGTAGGAGAGACAGACACCCGCAAAGCCTCTTATGCAATACAAGTTGCATGTCGAACGAGGAACAAGTCTCATGAACGCGGTCATGTAAAGTTAGTCCGAGCCGCTTCATCCCACTATGCCATAAAGATGCAAAGTACTCAACTAAAGATAACAAGAGCATCAACGCCCACAAAACCATTGTGTTCTACTCGTGCAACCATCTATGCATAGACACGGCTCTGATACCACTGTAGGATAACGTTGCATAGAAAACAAAAATTTTCCTACCGCGAACACGCAATCCAAGCCAAGATGCAATCTAGAAGACGGTAGCAACGAGGGGATTATCGAGTCTCACCCTTGAAGAGATTCCAAAGCCTACAAGATGAGGCTCTTGTTGCTGCGGTAGACGTTCACTTGCCGCTTGCAAAAGCGCGTAGAAGATCTTGATCACCGGCGCCACGAACGGGCAGCACCTCCGTACTCGGTCACACGTTCGGTTGTTGATGAAGACGACGTCCACCTCCCGTTCCAGCGGCAGCGGAAGTAGTAGCTCCTTCTTGAATCCGACATCACGACGGCGTGGTGTCGATGGTGGTGGAGAAATCCGGCGGAGCTTCGCTAAGCGTGCGGGATGTGGTGGAGGAGAGAGGGCCGCTAGGGTTTGGGAGAGGGGGGCGCCGGCCACTAGGGGGTGCGGCTACCTTGTCGTCTTGGGGTGGCCGGCCCCCTCCCTTGGCCCCTCATTATATAGGTGGAAGCCCCAAGTGTTGGACTACAAGTCTCCGAATAAGATCCGAACCAAAACCTTCCATGTGATAGGGAAACCTACCCAAGGTGGGAATCCCACTTGGGGTGGGATTCCCTTCCATGTGGGGGGGTGGCCGGCCCCCATAGGGAGAGTCCACTTGGGACTCCTCCCCCTCTAGGGTTGGCCGACCATGGAGGTGGAGTCCCTCCGGGACTCCACCTACCTTGGTGGTTTCTTCCGGACTTTTCTAGATCCTTCTAGAACCTTCCATAGAACCTTCCGTATCATTTTAAATCACATAAAATGACATCCTATATATGAATCTTATTCTCCGGACCATTCCGGAACTCCTCGTGATGTCCGGGATCTCATCCGGGACTTGATGTCTACGGGAGCTTCTATTCTTGTAGACAGTGTTGCGCCTCCAAGAGCAGAGGTTTGTAGAACAGCAGCAAGTTTCCCTTAAGTGGATCACCCAAGGTTTATCGATCTCAGGGAGGAAGAGGTCAAAGATATCCCTCTCATGCAACCCTGCAACCACAAAGCAAGAAGTCTCTTGTGTCCCCAACACAGGTGCACTAGTTCGGCGAAGAGATAGTGAAATACAGGTGGTATAAATAAGTATGAGCAGTAGAAACGCAGCAGTAGTAACGCAGCAGTAGTAACGCAAGAAAGTAAAATCAAAAGGATAGCAGTATTTAGGAACAAGGCCTAGGGATTACACTTTCACTAGTGGACACTCTCAACATTGATCACATAACAGAATAGATAAATGCATACTCTACACTCTTTTGTTGGATGATGAACACATTGCGTAGGATTACACGAACCCTCAATGCCGGAGTTAACAAGCTCCACAATTCAATGATCATATTTAAATAACCTTAGAGTGCAAGAAAGATCAATACGACTTAACCAAGTACTAACACAGCATGCACACTGTCACCTTCACACTATGTAGGAGGAATAGATCACATCAATACTATCATAGCAATAGTTAACTTCACAATCTACAAGAGATCATGATCATAGCATACGCCAAGTACTAACACGGATGCACACACTGTCACCATTACACCGTGCAGGAGGAATAAAACTACTTTAATAACATTGCTAGAGTAGCACATAGATAAATTGTGATACAAAACACATTGTAATCATAAAGAGATATAAATAAGCACTTCACTACGCCATTCATAACAGTGAGTAAGTATTCTGTGAAATATAGCCTAAGAGACCCACACGGTGCACACACTGTCACCTTTACACACGTGGGACAAGGAGTCTCCGGAGATCACATAAGTAAAACTCACTTGACTAGCACAATGACATCTAGATTACAAGCATCATCATATGAATCTCAATCATGTAAGGCAGCTCATGAGATTATTGTATTGAAGTACATAGAGAGAGATGAACCACATAGCTACCGGTACAGCCCCGAGCCTCGATGGAGAACTACTCCCTCCTCATGGGAGCAGCAGCGGTGATGAAGATGGCGGTGGAGATGGCAGCGGTGTCGATGGAGAAGCCTTCCGGGGGCACTTCCCCGTCCGGCAGGTGCCGGAACAGAGTCCCCGCATCTTGGCTTCGCGATGGCGGCGGCCGGAAGGTTTCTGGGTTTCGTCCTCCGTAATAGGTTTTTCGCGACGGAGGCTTTAAATAGGCGGAAGGGCAGCCTCGGAGGGGGCCTGGGGCCACCACACCATAGGGCGGCGCGCCCCTCCGGCCGCGCAGGTGTGGTGTGGGCCCTGTGGCCTCCGGCGGCTCTCGGGTGTTCTGATGGTTCCGGGAAAAATAGGAACCTGGGTTTGATTTCGTCCGATTCCGAGAATATTTCCTTACTAGGATTTCTGAAACCAAAACAACAGAAAAAAACAACTGGCACTTCGGCATCTTGTTAATAGGTTAGTTCCAAAATGCACGAATATGACATAAAGTGTGCATAAAACATGTAGATATCATCAATAATGTGGCATGGAACATAAGAAATTATCGATACGTCGGAGACGTATCAGCATCCCCAAGCTTAGTTCTGCTCGTCCCGAGCAGGTAAAACGATAACAAAGATAATTTCTGAAGTGACATGCCATCATAACCTTGATCATACTATTTGTAAACATATGTAATGAATGCAGCGATCAAAACAATGGTGATGACATGAGTAAACAAGTGAATCATAAAGCAAAGACTTTTCATGAATAGTACTTCAAGACAAGCATCAATAAGTCTTGCATAAGAGTTAACTCATAAAGCAATAAATCAAAGTAAAGGTATTGAAGCAACACAAAGGAAGATTAAGTGTCAGCGGTTGCTTTCAACTTATAACATGTATATCTCATGGATAATTGTCAACATAGAGTAATATAACAAGTGCAATATGCAAGTATGTAGGAATCAATGCACAGTTCACACAAGTGTTTGCTTCTTGAGGGGAGAGATAGGTGAACTGACTCAACATAAAAGTAAAAAGAATGGTCCTTCAAAGAGGAAAGCATCGATTGCTATATTTGTGCTAGAGCTTTTATTTTGAAAACATGAAACAATTTTGTCAACGGTAGTAATAAAGCATATGAGTTATGAAAATTATATCTTACAAGTTGCAAGCCTCATGCATAGTATACTAATAGTGCCCGCACCTTGTCCTAATTAGCTTGGACTACCGGATCTTTGCAATGCACATGTTTTAACCAAGTGTCACAATGGGGTACCTCCATGCCGCCTGTACAAAGGTCTAAGGAGAAAGCTCGCATTTTGGATTTCTCGCTTTTGATTATTCTCAACTTAGACATCCATACCGGGACAACATGGACAACAGATAATGGACTCCTCTTTAATGCATAAGCATGTGGCAACAATTATTATTCTCATATGAGATTGAGGATATATGTCCAAAACTGAAACTTCCACCATGAATCATGGCTTTAGTTAGCGGCCCAATGTTCTTCTCTAACAATATGCATGCTCCAACCATAAAGGTAGTAGATCTCTCTTACTTCAGACAAGACGGACATGCATAGCAACTCACATGATATTCAACAAAGAATAGTTGATGGCGTCCCCAGAAGCATAGTTATCGCACAACAAGCAACTTAATAAGAGATAAAGTGCATAAGTACATATTCAATACCACAATAGTTTTTAAGCTATTTGTCCCATGAGCTATATATTGCAAAGGTGAATGATGGAATTTTAAAGGTAGCACTCAAGCAATTTACTTTGGAATGGCGGAGAAATACCATGTAGTAGGTAGATATGGTGGACACAAATGGCATAGTGGTTGGCTCAAGGATTTTGGATGCATGAGAAGTATTCCCTCTCGATACAAGGTTTAGGCTAGCAAGGTTATTTGAAACAAACACAAGGATGAACGGTGCAGCAAAACTCACATAAAAGACATATTGTAAACATTATAAGACTCTACACCGTCTTCCTTGTTGTTCAAAACTCAATACTAGATATTATCTAGACTCTAGAGAAACCAAATATGCAAACCAAATTAGCAAGTTCTAGGTGTTTCTTCATTAATGGGTGCAAAGTATATGATGCAAGAGCTTAAACATGAGCACAACAATTGCCAAGTATCAAATTATCCAAGATATTTTAGAATTACTACATGTAGCATTTTCCAATTCCAACCATATAACAATTTAACGAAGAAGAAACTTCGCCATGAATACTATGAGTAGAGCCTAAGGACATACTTGTCCATATGCTACAGCGGAGCGTGTCTCTCTCCCACAAAGTGAATGCTAGGAACCCTGACCCTCGCTGGGGTTGATCTCCACTTAGGCCAAAAGCCTAAGCTTGGGGGGAGGTATACCGGCATCACTCATTCTTTGCGTATTATAGTTGCTGGATACTTGTACATACTTGTTTAGCTTCTTAAAGTGGTTTTCTAATAAGAGGGAGATGATATTTGGGGAAGTGCTGCCTGAAAACAGATTTTGGACTGATACCAAAAAAATTCTCAAAAACAGCCAGAACGTTATTTTGCGAAGCCAATTTCTGTGCATGTCCCCAGGTTGTTATCTAACTTTCATTAGTTGAACACTTTTCGATCTGAGCAGCGGAAGAATTTCTTAAAAATCGATTACTGTACTGCTGTCAAGTTTGACGAATTCCTGCTGCTTTGTGTTTATGTGACTCTTCTAGTTTTCATTTTCTTGTTTTTGCTTTGTTTCTTTCCTAAAACACAAAAAGACCAAAAATATTTCTGTTGTTTCTCTTTACCATTTGTTTACTTTGGTTTCTTGCTTTTATTTTGCTTTGTTTGCTATCGTTGGTTTGCTATAAGAAAATCCAAAAAGATTTTACTTTGTTTGCTTGTTTCCTTTTGTTCTTGTTTCCAATTCGAAAACACCAAAAATATTTGCTGTTCTTCTCTAGTTTTGTAAAGTTCATTATGAGTTCAATGATCTTCGGTGGCTGGAGCGTGGTTTTCATTCCATATTATTCAACCTACACAAGTGAAAGGCAATAATGACGATCTACGACAATCCGACTGTGGTGAGAGGCTAGTATGAACTCTATTTGTTTTCATTTTTGTACATATACTCATCCATGTGAGCATGCTTAGTTGGTTCATGTGAGGTATATGTCATTTAAGAGAGTCTAGTAGTTCATGATCTCTCATGATTAGCTCCAATTTATTAATATGAGTAGCATGTCATAAATATTTGCTTGCATTGCTTTATTCATAGATAGATATGACATTGTGGTATCCTCCTCTGAATAATTCACTTGAATCAACCTGGCACATGCTCACGTATGCATATGACTGAACAAAAGTCAATTAAGCCTCGATGATTTACTTTACCTCAGAGTTCTTGTATCACTTTTATGCCTCCGTTAATTTATTTTGTCGCAAGCATGATTATGACAATTACTGCTCTCTTGATTGTCGCTTCCCAGTCTATTGCTAGCCTTCACTTGTACTGAGCGGGAATGTCGCTCGTGCTTCCAAACCCCGAAAACCAAGTTATTCCAGTGTCCACCATAAATACCTATGCATGGCATTTCAAACCATTCCAAGTAAATTCTCATGTGCTACCTTTAAACCTTCAAAATACTTCTAATTTGTGTTGATGTTTTATAGCTCATGAGGAAGTATGTGGTGTTGTTGCGGTCAGAAACCCACCGGCGAGCAGCGACGGGCAACACAGTAGAGCCGGGAGGCTCCCAGGACTGCGGCTGGCCCTGGTCCCTCGAGCGACGGCCAAAGCTCGGCACGCACGTCCGATGCTGGTGGGCGTGCCACCTGACCTATACCCGGTCGAAGGTGATGGATTTGCTTCGCTTAGTTTCCCGCATGGCATACACGTAAACATTAAATACGAGCCTCGATCGGCTCTCAGGTTGTCCCGTGAATCGGCTCAAGGAGCCGATCCACCCATGATCCGTATGAGGTATACGATCACATGGTGGTCCTGCTTGATCAATATAAAGCTAAAACGACCTACGACGATTTAGGGTTTTCACCACATAATCGGAACATCCTACGCGTGATTGATCCTGGCAGCCACGCACGGTGATAATAAACCGACCCTAGACAAGGCCTAAAAACCAACATGAAGTTGATCCCCGAACATCTCATCTAGGGCTAGCAAACTACACCCTACGTGCTACTGGATCCTTCAACCCGTTTGCAAGGCCTAACTATGCAGATATTAAACTAATCCTTGAAGAACAAGGAGCAACCATAACGGATCGGATCTACTAAATAATGATCAAGCGAGGTGCCGCCCTTACACCTAGACGTCTAAGGGTTGCATGGACGAAAGCATGTGACACGATGAAACAATGCTAACCCTAACACATCTATGATAACTATGTTGCTCGCCATCAACAAGGCTTCAGCACGAGCACCGCATGAACAACGAATAAACGTAATGCCTAGATCGCAAGATGCGATCTAGGCAGCATGATGCTTACCCGGAAGAAACCCTCGAAACAAGGGGTTGGCGATGCGCCTAGATTGGTTTGTGATGAACGTGATTGTTGTCTTTCTCAATAACCCTAGATACATATTTATAGTCCGTAGACTTTCTAACGTGGGAGTAATCCCAACCGTGCACGAGCCAAATTCTATCTAACCGACACGTATCCTACTATATTTACAGATACACGGGCAAACTAGCCCAAACTTTGTATACCAGGCCGATTCATGTATTTCTTCCAGGTATATTCTTCAAGCCCATCTTAATCGCGCCCACCTCTGATCCGGTCAAATTCTGGTGATAACACATGCCCCCCGGTTTTGGAAATGACAATTCCAAAATCACTGCTTTTTCTTCGTCGGGTCATGTCGTGGCCAGAACCGTCGCAGGATCCTTCATCATGATGCCTTGCCTTATCAACTTCTCTGCAATATTTGATAACTTTAACATCACTTCCTCGGAAACCGTAGTGGCATTAAATCTCCACTATACCCCTTTTATTTAACCGCATCGAGAAGTTTGCTTCTTCATCATCGTCTTCTAACTCCTCGAGATCTTCCACCCGAGAGGACTCAGCGTGCTTGTTCCAAGGCGGGAGAGGCCCTAGACGTTTGAACACGGACACGTCACCTGCATCCTTCTTCTTCTGTCTACATTCTGGGCAGTTGCCGATTGTAGGCAATCGACTCATTCCTGAATCCCAGCAAGAACCAAGAAGGACAGTCCTGCCTATCCACGTCGTCTTGCTCTCTTGACTTTTCCTTGGCGTGGCGCTCATATCTCTCCTCGTCGCGATCATGCCGACGATGTCTCCTAGCGTCCCTGCTAGCCACGATCTCTTTCGTCATCGTTGTCGTATCGTCGCGTTGGTCGTACCGACTCACGTATTTGTTGAGGAGGTGATTAGAGAGAGGTCGCTGATATCTCACATTCTTCACTTCTCCTCTCGTGATGTAGCGCTTGCCGTCGTGTCGGAGCCGGTCGCGTGGAACGGCTTCCTCTTTGTCCTTGATGAGAGCTACCCTCGTCTCCGTCCCCGAGTGGTGCCCAGGTCCTACCATGTTGATGCTGAACGAGAAACCTGGCTAGCACCTCCCAGGGTAAGTGCACTCCACCATGTTAACGGAGGGGAAGGGGTGTGTGTCGACTTTCATGGCGTACTGGCTGAAAATTAGACGCCCTTGTTCTATCGCCATTTGGATCTGCTGACGCCACACCCTGCAGTCGTTGGTGGTATGGGTGAACGTGTTATGCAACTTGCAGTATGGCTTTCCGTTCAGCTCCTGCGCCGTGGTGATTTTGTGGCCTTCGGGTACCTTTAGCTTCTTCTCCTTAAGTAAGAGGTCGAAAATTTGCTCAGCCTTGGTCACGTCGAAGTCAAACCCTCTTGGAGGACCTTGTGGCTTAACCCATTTGCAGGACATGGGGCTTGCCCCCCGAGTCCATTCAGCCACTGCTACCTCTTGATCTCCCGCAGAGCCTTCATCTTCATCTGCCTCAACCAGGACCACCGCATGCTTGAATTTATCCTGGTACACCTCTAGGTGGCTCTGTTCATATAATGACAGCTTCTGCACCATATGCGCCAGTGAAGGGTAGTCCGCTTGGGAGGCCACATCCTTGATCGGTGATGCGAGACCCACCACCGCCAACTCGATTTCTTTTTCAGTCACACGAGCCGAATAGCACGGTTCCTAACGGTCCCGAAGCCTGGATGTATTCCGACACTGTTTCTCCGCGCTTCGTCGTACTTGTGCTAGATCGGCAATGCCAGCCTCGGAAGCCTCTGAGTGATACCGCATGTGGAACTATTCTTCCAACTGCTTCCAAGTCCGGATTGAGTCTGGTGGCAGCGATGTGTACCACCCGAAAGCCGATCTCGTGAGGGACTGTGAGAAGAACCTCACACATAGTTCATCCGATGCCGAGATCGTGCCCAGCCTGCGCCAAATATCGACTCACGTGTTCGATTGAACTGGAGCCATCCGACCCACTAAACTTGGAGAATTCAGGGAGCCGATATTTGGGTGGTAGTGGGATCAAATCGTACTGTTGGGGTACGGCTTGGAATAGCCGATTGCCCTCCTTTTCGGCACCATGCCGAACTGGTCTCTCAAGATTGTACCGATCTGATCCGCGGTGCTGGCTGCAGGAGTCGAACTCTGAAGATTCGCCGGAGTGGCATACTTAGCCAGCCACGCTGCTTTCAAGCTCTGAGCCAACTGGGAGTTGAGCTCGGAGGTTCGTCGGAGTGGCATACTTAGCCAGCCACGTCGCTTCTCAAGATCTGTTCCAAGATCCTCCCGCTGTTCCAAGTCCCCGCTCAGTGCCTGGTTCGTGAGTGCCCAGTTACCGTAACCGGCACGTATGTGCACGTGTATCCGTGAGGGATCTCCTTAGGCGCCTCATACAAGAACCGGTAATCACTAGGGTCACCACCGATCTTGTAGACGACGTATGCCGGTGAACTCGGCACTTGTGGTGCTGCCAACGCGAACGGCAGCGGTGGTCGGGACTGAAGTGGTATCTCTCCTTGGTGAGTCGCTAGAGCTGGTCCTGATAGAGAGTGCTGATGCCTCATGATTTCCTAGATCACCCGAAGGGCGACACGCTCCAAAGTGTTCACCAGGCTCTCAGAATGGCAGCGAATGAGCTACCATGAAATTAATCTCCTAACGCAGAGACCTGTGCGTTCTTCGAAGGGGCGGACAGGTCCACTCCATCGAGCGTCAGGTGAAAACCCTTTCCACCCGATGCCGTGTGAGCGGGTTCTCTGGAAAGAGCCGATGAGGTCGGCTTCGAGGATAGCTTTGGCCTCGTCATACTTCTTCTTGAGCTCCCGCCGATCTTCGTACGTGATCGTAGTACCTTCCGCCATCTCGTATGTAGATGGCGATGCGCTGATGTCGAAGACTATCCCACCGGGCGTGCGTGTTGCCAAACCCACCGGCGAGCAGCGACGGGCAACACAGAGAGCCGGGAGCTCCAAGACTGCGGCTGGCCCTGGTCCCTCGAGCGACGGCCCGCAGCCCTGCACGCACGTCCGATGCCGGTGCAGCGTGCCACCCGACCTATACCTGGTCAGGAAGGTGATGGATTTGCTTCACTTAGTTTCGCATGGCATACACGTAAACATTAAATACGAGCCTCGATCGCTCTCAGGTTGTCCTGTGAATCGGCTCAAGGAGCCGATCCACCCATGATCCGTATGAGGTATACGATCACATGGTGGTCCCGCTTGATCAATATAAAGCTAAAACGACCTACGACGATTTAGGGTTTTCACCACATAATCGGAACATCCTACGCGTGATGAGCCTGGCAGCCACGCACGGTGATAATAAACCGACCCTAGACAAGGCCTAAAAACCAACATGAAGTTGATCCTGAACATCTCATCTAGGGCTAGCAAACTACACCCTACGTGCACGGATCCTTCAACCCGTTTGCAAGGCCTAACTATGCAGATATTAAACTAATCCTTGAAGAACAAGGAGCAACCATAACGGATCGGATCTACTAAATAATGATCAAGCGAGGTGCCCCCTTACACCTAAGATAGGTGTAAGCGGCTAGACGTCTAAGGGTTGCATGGACGAAAGCATGTGACACGATGAAACAATGCTAACCCTAACACATCTATGATAACTACGTTGCTCGCCATCAACAAGGCTTCAGCACGAGCAACGCATGAATAACGAATAAACGTGTACTGCCTAGATCGCAAGATGCGACCTAGGCAGCATGATGCTTACCCGGAAGAAACCCTCGAAACAAGGAGTTGGCGATGCGCCTAGATTGGTTTGTGATGAACGTGATTGTTGTCTTTCTCAATAACCCTAGATACATATTTATAGTCCGTAGACTTTCTAACGTGGGAGTAATCCCAACCGTGCACGAGCCAAATTCTATCTAACCGACACGTATCCTACTATATTTACAGATACACGGGCAAACTAGCCCAAACTTTGTATACCAGGCCGATTCATGTATTTCTTCCAGGTATATTCTTCAAGCCCATCTTAATAGCGGCCCACCTCTGATCCGGTCAAATTCTGGTGATAACATGTGTTTATCTTTCAATCTTGTTATTTACTCCTGACAGACTTTCATAATGGACTAGTGGCACATCCGCTTATCCAATAATTTTGCAAAAGAGCTGGCAACGGGGTTCCCAGCCCCAATTTCAACTTTCATTAATAATTCTCTTCACATGTTTTGCCCTGATTTATCAGTAAGCAACTTAAATTGCAAATAGACACTCCTCCATGGTATGTGATTGATGGAAGGCACCCGAGGATTCGGTTAGCCATGGCTTGAGTAAGCAAAGGTTGGGGGAGTGTCATCCATAATAAAACTAAAGTACGTGTGTAAACAAAAGAGAAGAGGGATGATTTACCTTGTGGTAGAGATAACGTCCTTCATGGGAGCCGCTCTTGAAAGTCTGGTTGACGAGGTAGTTAGAGTACCCACTATCATTCGTTGACAACAACAAACACCTCTCAAAATAATTTTACTCCTGTTTTACAAATGAAAAGCTCTAGCACATGTTAATCCCCTGCTTCCCTCTGCGAAGGGTCAATCTTTTACTTTTACATTGAGTCTCCATCCTTTCTTTGAGCACCTTCTTGAGAGCACAACTGTCATTCTTAGTATAATATGCTTGTCCCAAAATGTGATTAACTGTGGTATAACTTTGATGCTTTTATCTTTGATAATCTCTACTTCCAGTATTTCCATGAACTTCGAAGGTGCCCGAGCATTTATGTTTTGTTGTAGAAATACGGGCAAGCGAGATACCACTTTATCATATCCTTTTATGAACATTGCAATCATGTTGATAGACATGATTCATGATGCTTATTGTTAATTTGTTGGTACCTTTTCCATGATTGACATAGCTATTAGATGATTTTATTTGCATGTATCTTATTATGAATTGCTTAAGTACTTGCCATATCATGAGAATATTTACATCATATGAACAAATGTGTTCGTGAAAGTTCTTTATCGCACTCAGTTGTTAACTGAATTGCTTGAGGACAAGCAATAAGCTAAGCTTGGGGGAGTTGATACGTCCAAAACGTATCTACTTTCCCGAACACTTTTGCTATTGTTTTGCCTCTAATTTGTGTATTTTGGATACAACTAACACGGACTAACGCCGTTTTCAGCAGAATTTCTCTGGTGTCTCGTTTTTGTGCGAAATTAAACTTTCAGAAAATCCCCGGAATTTATGTCGAAGGGCTTATTTTTCCGAAGATTCACGAGCGTAAGGGCAGGTGGAGGCCAGGGCCCACACACTAGGCCGGCACGGCCGGAGGGGGCGCGCGCCCATCGTGTGGCCCCCGGCCAGCCTCCGACGCCCTCTCGGACTACTTAAGGGTTTCGATCTAAAAACGCGAGACGAGAAGTCGAAATCGCCAGAAACCATCCAGACGCCGCCACCGTCGCGAAACTCCGTCTCGGGACCAAACTCCGTTCTGGCACTCCGCCGGACGGGGAATTGGAGGTGATCATCGTCATCATCACCACCGACGCCTCTCCATCGACCAGCCATGTTTCCCCATCCATGTGTGAGTAATTCCCCGCTGTAGGCTGAAGGGGATGGTAGGGATTGGATGAGATTGGTCATGTAATAGCATAAGATTGTTAGGCATAGTGCCTAGTGTCCGTAATTGGTACTTTGATGATATTGTTGCAACTTGTTATGCTTAATGCTTGTCACTAGGGCCCGAGTGCCATGATCTCAGATCTGAACATGTTATTGTTTCATGATGATATTCATTGTTTATGATCTTACCTGCAAGTTGTAGACACGTATTGCTGTCTGGAACCCGGGGCCCCAAAGTGACAGAAATTGGGACAACCGAAGGGGAAGGCGGTGATATGAAGATCACATGTGTTCACGAAGTGTTAATGCTTTGCTCCGGTGCTCTATTAAAAGGAGTACCTTAATTTCCAGTAGATTCCCTAGAGGCCCGGGCTGTAGGACAAAAGATGTTGTGCAAGTTTCTCATTGCGAGCACGTACGACTAAATATGGAACACATGCCTATTGATTGATTAGTACTTGGACACCGTTTATTATTATCTGCAAATGCCCCGCTTTGATTGTTACATGAGTTTCTCTCATCCATGCAACGCCCGTTCATCCATCCCCGTGCCTACAGTATTTTAATCCCGCTGTTTACTACAATCACTATGCTGTCTTTGTTACATTGTTGCTTATTTCACTAATGATATCGCTATAAACTCATTACCGATAAACTCTCGCGAGCAAGTCTGTTTCAGTGCAAACTGAATTGACAACTCCGATGTTAAGGCTTTCAAGTATTCTTTGTCTCCCCTTATGTCGAATCAATAAATTGGGTTTTGCTTCCCTCGAAGACTGTTGCGATCCCCTATACTTGTGGGTTATCAGTAATCTTTGCATGAGGCTTGCAACTTATAAGATGTCTTATACATAACACATATGATTTATTACTACCGTTGACAAAATTGTTTCTATGTTTTCAAAATGAAAAGCTCTAACACAAAAATAGTAATCCATGCTTCCCACCGCGAAGGGCCATTCTTTTACTTTATTGTTGAGTCAGTTTACCTACTTCTTTATATCTTAGAAGCAAACGCTTGTGTCAACTGTGTGCATTGATTCTTACATGTTTACCTATTGCACTTGTTATATTGCTTTATGTTGACAATTATCCATGAGATACATCCATGAGATAAACATGTTGAAGTTGAAAGCAACCGCTGAAACTTATATCTTCCTTTGTGTTGCTTCAAAGTTTTCTACTAAGAATTTATTGCTTTATGAGTTAACTCTTAATCAAGTCTTATTGATGCTTGTCTTGAAAGTACTATTCATGAAGAGTCTTTGCTATATGATTCAGTTGTTTATTCATTGTCTTTACCATTGCTTCGAATAACTGCATTCATCTCATATGCTTTACAATAGTATTGATCAAGATTATGATAGCATGTCACTTCAGAAATTATCCTTGTTATCGTTTACCTACTCGAGGGCGAGTAGGAACTAAGCTTGGGGATGCTTGATACGTCTCAAACGTATCTATAATTTCTTATGTTCCATGCTACTTTTATGATGATACTCACATGTTTTATACACACTTTACATCATTTATATGCATTTTCCGGCACTAACCTATTGACAAGATGCCGAAGAGCCAGTTGTTGTTTTCTGTTGTTTTTGGTTTCAGAAATCCTACAAAGAAAATATTCTCGGAATTGGACGAAATCAACGCCCAGGGTCTTATTTTTCCACGGAGCTTCCAGAAGACCGAAGGGGATACGAAGTGGGGCGACGAGGCGCCCAGACCACAGGGCCGCGCGGCCTGGGTGGGGCCCGCGCCGCCCTATGGTGTGGGGCCCTCGTGCCTCCACCGACGCTGCCCTTCCGCCTATTTATTCCCTCCGTCGCAAAAACCCTATTACCGAGAGCCACGATACGAGAAAACATACTGAGATGCCGCCGCCGCCAATCCCATCTCGGGGGATTCAGAGATCGCCCGACACCCGCCGGAGAGGGAATCATCTCTGGAGGACTCTTCATCACCATGATCGCCTCCGGATTGATGTGTGAGTAGTTCACACCGGACTATGGGTCCATAGCAGTAGCTAGATGGTTGTCTTCTCTCATTGTGCTATCATGTTAGATCTTGTGAGCTGCCTATCATGATCAAGATCGTCTATTTGTAATGCTACATGTTGTGTTTGTTGGGATCCGATGAATATGGAATACTATGTCAAGTTGATTATCAATCTATCATATATGTGTTGTTTATGTTCTTGCATGCTCTCCATTGCTAGTAGAGGCTCTGGCCAAGTTGATACTTGTAACTCCAAGAGGGAGTATTTATGCTCGATAGTGGGTTCATGCCTCCATTGAATCTGGGACAAGTGACAGAAAGTTCTAAGGTTGTGGATGTGCTGTTTCCACTAGGGATAAACATCAATGCTTTGTCTAAGGATATTTGTGTTGATTACATTACGCACCATACTTAATGCAATTGTCTGTTGTTTGCAACTTAATACCGGAAGGGGTTTGGATGATAACCTCGAAGGTGGAATTTTTAGGCATAGATGCTTGCGGATAGCGGTCTATGTACTTTGTCGTAATGCCCTGATTAAATCTCATAGTAGTCATCATGATATGTATGTGCATTGTTATGCCCTCTCTATTTGTCAATTGCCCAACCGTAATTTGTTCACCCAACATGCTATTTATCTTATGGGAGAGACACCACTAGTAAACCGGGACCCCGGTCCATTCTTTACATCTGAAATATAATCTACTGCAATACTTGTTCTTTACTGTTCTTCGCAAACAAACATCATCTTCCACACTATACATTTAATCCTTTGTTTATAGCAAGCCGGCGAGATTGACAACCTCACGTTACGTTGGGGCAAAGTACTTTGATTGTGTTGTGCAGTTCCACGTTGGCGCGAATCCCTCGGTGTTGCGCCGCACTACACTCCGTCACCAACAACCTTCACGTGTTCCTTGACTCCTACTGGTTCGATAACCCTGGTTTCTTACTGAGGGAAAACTTGCTGCTGTACGCATCACACCTTCCTCTTGGGGTTCCCAACGGACGTGTGTCTTGCACGCCATCAAGGTGACTTGGTCCTTAGAGGCCTCGGGAGAGTTCTCAACTAGATCTATCTACGGGAGACTATCGCAAGGGGTGGTAGTCACACGCTTCAAGGATGTCTGGAGGACTAGGGTCCCTCCTAAAATCAAGGTTTTCCTGTGGCAACTCATTAGAAGTAGCTTACCCTTCGGGATCCATGTGGCTAAGCGGAATGGACCCTATAATGGGGACCGTGCTCTCTGTGGGGAACAAGAGGACTGTAACCACATCTTCTTTTAATGTCACCTACGAAACTGGTGTGGGAAGGAGCTAGGGATCTCCTACATTGCGATTGGAACCTGGTAGAGGCTAGACATTTTCTTCCAATCGTCCACTGTCTTTCAGGATCCTTTCGTAGGCTAGCTTGGTTCACATTCACGGCTCAATGTTGGGCACTCTGAAACATTAGAAAAAACATTCGAAGATGAGGTCTTGAGCTTGACGACGGAGCTAGATGACGACGAGACTTGTGACTTTATAAATAAAGCCAGGCCATTGGCTTTATGTTTAAAAATTGGTACATGTCATTTGATCGCACTTTTTTTTCTTAAAGTTGGAGTTCATTTATTTATTTATCACACAAAATAAAAACCTCGGTCACCGCCAAGACACAAAAGCGACACGATCCTAGTTAGAAGTAGGAAAATACGTGTGGTCATGGTCCTCAAGGCGTCCCGTCCCATCGTCACGACGCATGCAACTTTTCCCAAGCTCACCCGAAGAGTCGATTCCACTAGAGGCAGCTTCTTCTCTCCCGCGGCCCGGCCGAATAGGCGTCGGTACGGCGCCACCGCGATTCGCCGGCCACGAATCATGGACAACAATGCAGCCGTGAGTGGATTCGCTTTTGGGGGGTGTTGTGGGTATACTTCATGGGTGTACCATCGACAGTGCCTAGATCCGGCAAGCCCGGGTGGCCCACAGATGGTGATGAGGCATGTGGCCCATCGGCGCGGCTTGTTGATCATGAAGGAAGAAGTCCAGCCAGATCGCAAGCCGGATCCGTACCGACATTAGGAGTAACCCGGATCCATGGAGGCCCATGAGGAACCCGGATCCAGTACGACGTATATGGAAAGGCGGATCCGTGACGTGCACGGCAAGATATTGTACCGTAGTTAGGCTATCTAATCCGGCTAGGACTCTCCATGTAAACCCTAGATCCGTGCGCCTTTATAAGCCGGATCCCGGAGCCCTAGAGGCACAACCTCAACTCATTGTAACAACGCGAAAGCGCCGATAATTCCGTACAAGCAGCAGAGGCCCCGTCATCGTGTGTTCCAAGCGGGTAACTCGCGTACCACCGTCCCCGTGTGCACCGCCCTATGGCCCCTACTTCTTCTCCTCGTGAGGATCCCTCCTCCGAGGTACCGTCGATTAGGCAACGACAGTTGGCGCCCACCGTGGGGCCTGCGGCGTCTGGAGGCCGGAACCGGGAGGGTTCCGCCATGGGAAGCTACGACGACACCATCGGTGTGTCCTTACGCCGGAAATCTGCCGATCGTCCCTCCGGATGAGTGTTGGATTCCTAAAACCGACCCCGTCAAGCTCTCCATCGTCCCGCTTGGCATACACATCTTCATCGGGGAAACCGTCGATTCCGAAGGAAACCTATTGGTAAGTAACGCTGACGCGACCGCCGCTGAGCTGGACGCAGTCGCGAAGATCCGATCTGAGACGCAGGAACTTCCTAGCGAAGATTCCGCCTCGAAACGCAAGCGTGAGGATCCGGATGACATCTACGATGAAACAGATCGCCCTTGGAATATCGCACAGCTACGTCCTTTTTACACTTAGCATACTTCTTCCGAGTTACAAACTCTGTAATAGTTACATGATCAATGAAATAAAGCTTATGGTTCACTCTTTGAGTCTTTTACCTCCTTTACTTGTTCATTTTTAGATCGTGTATGTTTTCCGACTAAAACCGCAGAGCTGGATTTTTCCGCCTAGGCGTGTATAAAAGTTGTGATTTTCAAAAATCGTCCTTTAGGACGTAAGCTTAAGTTTTCTGATTAAATTGTTGTCTGTTGCGAACTCGTGGATTCCTAGTAGCGATTCCGGCACGTACGCCTGGGGGCTTGTTTCCGCGGTTATTGACGGATTGCCATTGGGCTCGTCGGCGCGAGCTCCGGCTAAGGTCTTCCGGCTCGCGGAAGGTCAAGCGGGCAAGCCGGAAAACAACGAAGTCAGCACTTGCTTTCCGACATAAAACGAAACATGCACATAATATTAAAGGATAGCAGGATAAGTTGTTTCCGCCCATGCATAATTGTTTCGTCCCTAACTACTTAAGAATTTAAAGTTTTATTACAAACCCACTCTGGGGCCAAAATGATGCAACTTGTTTCATTGTTTAAAGCAGGAACTCTACTCGGAGTCCTCCTCTTCTGATTGCTGGTAGGAGGAGCCATCGTCGTCACCGATCCGGCTTTGGAGTCGTCACCAGAGTTTCCTCCGGAATGCTCGCCGCTTGATCCGGATCCTTCCCCATAATACTCCGGCTTGCTTCTTCCTCATCGGAAAATCCTTCGGGCGATCATGTTTGTTATACCAGAACGAGTGATCCACTCGCCCGACAAACTGCTCATATCCTTCGGTTTCCGCGAGGAGGGCGCCCATGTTGGAACCCTTGGGGGCTCCGCGCAACAACGCGGTTGAGCGAGGGAAGTGAGCCTTGCAGTGGCCAAGACTAGGGAGGCGACTCCGCGTGCTGAAGACTTCGCCCCTTGATGAAATCCGGCACCAGTCCCATCAGTTTGGTCATCGTATCAATGACTGTGGTTTTGGCCTTCTTCAGAGACAGAGCCATGGCGATTCCGCGACAGGCTTCAAATAACGCGTCAATTGATATCCGCGCTTCATCATATGCCTCCGTCCTCGTAAGGTTTGAATCTTTTGTCCATTCGAAGCCAAGGCTTGCTGTGGAAGAAAGAGGTTCAGTTCCGGTAGAGAGGAATCATGCAAGATAGTCGGAGCAATGGCACGGAAAAATGCTTACGGAAGATAAGTTTGTCAATAGCCTCCGCCTCCTCCTCCAGAACTCTGTTCTTGGATATTATGGAAATAACGCGGCCCTGGCTTTTCTCCAGTTTGTCATTAAGTTCCGCCAGGTCGTTTGCATGCTTCTTGGAGAGTTTTTTCCTCGCCTCAGTTTCCTTTTTAGAGGATTCTTGAATGAAGTTTTTGAGGGACTCGTTCTCCGCCTCAAGCACCTTGACTTTGGCGGAAAGTTCATCAAACGAGGAGTGCTTGGCAGATTCTTCTGAAGGCAGCAAGTTGCACATATTATGTATTCTGAACTATGACAACACAAACAGTGAAGACCCGGATCTCGTACCTTTAAGGCGGGTCTCAAGCAGCTGGATAGCCTTTTGGCTGTTTTCCGCGTTCTGGCGCAGTCCCTCGATCTCCGTGATCTGCTCTAGCACATGAATGCGCAGATCTTCGTGCAATTTCCGCGTGGTCTGTGAAGCAGCAGGGAGTTAGCCGGATATTTAAAATCTTGGGGGCTAGTGAGGAATTCAGTCTTGAGATATAAAAATTTTAAATTTCCGCCTAAAGTACATTCTGGGAAAGCATCGGATAATACACGTTACACGGAACTATATCACCCAATGCTTGGGGGCTAGTATTACCTGCCGCACTTCCTTGTGCTTGGCGAAAAATTCCTTCAGGCTGTCCTCTAGCTCGGCGAGATAACCCACTTCCTCCTCCGGTTTTCCCCATACCTTGTTCAGCATGGCGGAAACTTCCGCGTGACGTTGTGCTAGGGTAAGTTTTTGGAGGGACGGAGTTGGTTGGAGGTTGACTCGGGTCGCGTTGGTAACTTGGAGGAGCTTAGGAGGAGCTTCCTTTTCTTCTCTGGGCCCCGCTCAGCGGAGCTTGGCTGATCTGGCGGAGGAACGGGTGAGGAGGTCCCCTTGGAGGAATCACCGTGGTGAGTGGGATCTTCAGGAAGGTCATCAAGGTTGATGACGTCTTTCGGATCCGGCTTGGAGGCGGATGAAGCCTTGGACGGAACTTCAACCTCAGGAGTAATGGGAAAAGAAGCCGGAGATGGCTTGGCTCTCTTCTTCTTGGGGCCTTGGGGGGCTGGCTTCCGGAGCTTCAGGAAAAGCAAAAAAGTATAAGAGCAAAACTTGAACTTGGGTCTCGGCGGACGTTTACCCGGAAGGTTTGAAGATGGATGGCTGCCCTTGTTGCTGGTATTAATCAGCGAGAGGCGCTTCTTTTCCGCCTCCAATTTCCGGGTAGCCGCAATGCTGAGTACTTCGCGGGCGCGCTTCGCATGGGGGCTGGAAGGAGCTGGTTTCTTCCTCTTAGCGGGGCGGGAAGCCTCGGGATCTTCCGCCTCCGATGCGGCTTCCGGATCCGCGTTGCCAGTGGATGGGACTCGGAGGAGAGTTCCGAGTTCATTTTCTTCAAGCGCCTCGAGCTGATACAAAGTTAACACTTAGATGAAAAAGTTTGAAGAAAAACAATAAACCAAAGTCAAGACGACGTACCGCGGTTCCGGATCCATTTGTGTGGATGTCTTTGTTGCATACGTGAACATGTAGTTCACGTGAGATCTTGAGGAGGACCCGGATCCTCTTGTCGATGGCGTCGGCGGAAAGATTGTCTTTGGTGGCGCGCATTGGATCGTCGCGCCCTGTATTCAAACATCGCGGTCCCCGTGTTGCGGCCGGATCCGCTGGTGAACCAGAAAGGGTTAAATCTTTCCCCGTTAGCCCCTCCTCTCGTGAGCTTGGATCCGCCTAATCGCGCGGGTCGGGCTGAGGCGAGTCGGAGAAATGGGGCGCAAGGTCCATGATGGAAGCTCGTTGGCGGGGCACTTAAAACCGGAAGCTTCTTTTCACTCGCGGGCCTGAGACGTCCTTCAGATAGAAGAAACCCCCGGACCTCCACTCATGGATTCGTGGCGGTCGGTAGGGGGTAGACGCGGCCCGGGCGGAGCATAAAGGTGATGGATCCGCATGTAGCGAGTTCGGCGGATTGCCGGATCCTCTCCTTCTTGACAGAGAAAAATATTGGAACAGAGAGATCTCGGGGTTACCCGGAGATGGCCTTCGCAGAGGGCGACGTGGTTGCTGATGGCGAGGACGCTGTTTGGAGATATGTTGTGGGGTTGGAGTCCATACGTCTTCAGAATCTCCAGGAAGAAGTCCGAAGGCGGAAATGAAAATCCGCGCTCTATCAGCGCCTTCGTCAGCACCATCTCATCGTCCCTCGGAGCCGGAGCAAGTTCGTTTGGAACTAACCTCCAGCTTTCGGGTTGCAGAAAGTCCTCCGACTCGAGGTTCTTGAGTTCCATCTCGGTGGTGGTACAGGGCCACCACTTTCCTTTAGCCTCAGAATCTCGCTTCCGAGCCTTTGATTTTTTCGTGACCTCTTCCGCCTGGTGCTCCGTTCGACCCGCCCCGGAAGCTTTCTCCGGGTGAGCAGAGGTCCCCTCGGCCTCCTTGCCGGAATCCTTTGAAGGATCCAGCCGGACTGGAACGAAGGGAGGAGGGGCGGAGGAGATCGGGGTTGCCATGATTGGTTCCGAGGTCGGAGGCGGAGTCGTTGAAGACATCTGAGGAAAAAGAGTTTGGCGGAAACTTATTTTAGTCGGATCCCATATCGTCTTCCCCAAAGTTCACCCCTACCAACTACGGCGCGAAGATGAAGCTCGAGGACTTACTGTAATGGCGGACGCGGTGGTTGGAGTCGCCGGCGATGAGTTTTCCGCGCGGTGGCTCGCCGGAGTTAAGAACACGAAACACTGCGGTGGTGAATTGGCTCCGCGATGCTCCGGGTATTCCGTTCCGCACGGCGGAGGAAAAGCTCACGGGCGCGCTCGCAGAGAGGTGAGAAGGGGGTGAATGAGGGTAAGGGCCTCGACGGCGGATATTTATAGGCGGGGATAAGATTCGTGTTCCGCATCCTGTGGTCGGAACGCAAGCGCCGCACCGTTGGATGCGTGACACGTGTCCAAAACCCTAACAGTAAAAATGGCTAGAGATAAGTTACCGCGGAAATCGCGCGAAAATGGCGCCAGAATTGGCGGAACCGTTTGAGTCTTCTAAGATTCCGGGTAATTGCGTGAGGATAAGTTTGTTCTCATTCGTGAGCAGGGAATAACCCGGAAGTGTTCTTTGGAATGTCGATGGATGAAGTCCCGTAGGATGGGAACATTTTCCGACTAATAGTTGGAGAAAGAAGAAAATGTGAAGTTAGAGCTCTTCAAGTTTCTCCGCGTTACCAACGTTTGCCGGAGATTGTGATGGATCGGCAAGGCGGAAACTGCAGGTGAAACTCGAGAACTCGGGGTGTGGGTATACTTCATGGGTGTACCATCGACAGTGCCTAGATCCGGCAAGCCGGGTGGCCCACGATGGTGATGAGGCATGTGGCCCATCGGGCGGCCTTGTCGTTGATCATGAAGAAGTCCACCAGATCGCAAGCCGGATCCGTACCGACATTAGGAGTAACCCGGATCCATGGAGGCCCATGAGGAACCCGGATCCAAAGAAAGGCGGATCCGTGACGTGCACGCATATTGACCGTAGTTGGCTATCGTAATCCCCAGACTCTCCACGTAAACCCTAGATCCGTGCGCCTTATAAGCCGGATCCCGGAGCCCTAGAGGCACAACCTCAACTCATCAACAACGCGAACGATATCCTGCATAAGCTTATGGCACATCGCGGGTTCGCCGAATCCGCATCACCGTCCCGCGCTTCGCCTATGGTCCCTACTTCTTCTCCCCCTCGGATCCCTACTCCGAGGTACCGTCGATTAGGCAACGACAGGGGGAGCAACCGCGCAAGTACACATGTTCCCTATCTGTCTTTCTTCTCCGGTTGCAGTGCGCCACTGATTGATTGCACCGAGCGAGAGAGCTCGCCGCTGGCCCGCCCGCGGCACGCACGCGTCGGTAGCTGACCGCTGCGGCTGCATCGCTAGCTCCGGCCCGGGTGCCTACGACATATGATGTTCTCCCGTCCCGGCTGTGAAATCATGGCCGCAGTCTGGAGTTTGTCGGACGGGGGGCGCATCCACCGGAGCGCGGCGGAGGTGGTCGGACTGTGCGCGCGGGGTGGCATGCATGCGCCGCCAGCCTTGTGCTTGCCGCCGCCCGCTCGAGCAGTCGGGCACGGGCTCGCAAGCTGAGGACATGGAGCATCGTGTCGTACGCGCTGCATCGCCCGTGCTAATCACCCGTGCCACCTCGTCGATGCTGACTAGGGATGACAGGCGGTGGAGTGGTCCGTCTCCGATGCGAGGCTGTCCCTCTCCGCCGTGTCCGCGCGCGGTGGAGTACGTGGTCCGCTCCGCACTCCACTCCACGTAAACCTACTGCGCATGGCGCCGAACGCCAGAGTGCGATCCGCCGGCCATTCAGGGAGCTGTCCTCTTCTGTGACAATCATCCTCCAGACGAGCAGATGTTCCGAAAGCCCCAGATTGCGACCTGTGCTGTGCCTGATAGGGGCCAAATCGCCCCACACTCACCCTGTTTAACCTTTCATTACAAATCTCAAGCAGAACATCCAGTTATCATGTATACTCACGCCGTGTGAGTTGCAGAGATAAAATGTGAGCAGGCAAATAAACTCGAAATATGATGGGTTCTGCCTTTGCGGAAATCCTAGCTACTTCCTCAGCCTATACACGATCGCCTGACTCTCAGACTTGACTGAGGCTAACCTGAAGACAGAGTTAGCCCCGTACGTATAGCCCCTCCCCGCCGACAGTGCTGGCTACTGTCCAGTGAACTGCAGCAGCTACAGTCTCTGAACCCATGAATTTGTCATTGCTTGTCTGAATTACTGGTACACGGCTAGTTCTGTCATTTTGATAGGCTCTCTTTTAACGAGCCAGAGAGTAAAACGCAACACAATGGAGTAGTTACATGCGTAACATGCCCATGTCTCGGCAACTTTTGCCTGGAAGCTAACTTACATGTTGGCACCCTAGCTTCTAATCTAGTACGATTATCACCTCATATTCTGCGGCCGGACATGGAAATATTACATCCCACGAAGCACGAACTGTCCCGTTTGAGTCGAAGTTCAGTTTCAGAATCCAGCTTCATAGTGAAACAGGATAAACTAATCCAATCAGACAGTCGCCCACGCCGAGAGAATATGACACTGATCTTAGCATAACAGACATATCCATCGTTCCTACCAAGAACGATCTGCTAAGTCATGTCTTAGGTCTTAACCTCCCTTCCATCCTCTTCTCCTTGTCACTCAAACACTGCACGCACCGCCGCACGTACATACCTTTCATGCTGCACGCACAACGGCCGAGCCAATGAAATCCAATATGAGAGGAGAGACCCCATAAACTGGCCATCTGATAGCGTCTAAACCACACATGTAATCATGTTGGCACCAGACAGACCACACCAGAGCATAGATAGTGACGCAAGATCGAGATCGTACACTACACTTGTAGCAGCCAGATAGGCATGGTAGTATTATGAACACATTAGCGGAACTAGATAGAAACATAGGCTGTCAAAGCAGAGAACCAACCTGAGATTGAGTGGTTAGGAGGGTGGATGTACCCCCAATCTATCAGGGTTCAAATCTCAGGTTTAATATCGGTGTGTCTCATAAAGACGGAATATTCATTCAGTGGGAGGCGATGTTCCCGTCGACAGCGAGACGCTTGTGATGACTTCGTCAATTTCAAGATCAAATCCCGCCGACTCAGTTTTCGGAGGTGCTCATAGGAGTATGGTGTGCGTGTTTCTAAAAAAAAGGCTGTCAAGGCAAAATCACACCACATTGTTGTTATAACTCAAATCTAACTTTCGACGAGTAGAACGAAACAGTCGATTTAGGGTGTCACCATCTTTATAAGCCGACGCAAGGGATACGTTGAATCTTTTAAGAGCATCTCCAGTCGCGTCCCCCAAACCGTCCCCCAAAGCGATTTGGCGGACAAAAAGCGTCCGCGCCCCCAAAGCCCATTTTTGTCCCGCGGCCCGATACGGTCCGGCGCCGAGGCCCCCGTCCCACGACGCACTGGGACGCGGACACAACGCGAGGCCAACCGACGCGCTGCCCACGCACAGGAAAATCGTCGCACACTCCCGCCAAATCCCGCCGCCCCGCCAAATCGCGCTATAATGCGCGCACAGCCTCCCAAAACATATCCCGCCGATTTCTTTCTCCTATCCCGCCGTTTCCTCCCGCCGTCCACCCGCCGCCGCTACCCTCTCCCCATTCCATGGCGCCGCCGACCCCCAAAAAGATGGCGAAAAGCGGCCAAGAAGCCGGCAATGCGAAGCGCCGTTCGCGGGCGCGAAGCGGCCAGCAGAAGAGCAGTCGACGTCTTCATCGTACACTGCGTCGGCGACGAGCGACGCACCATGCACAGAACAGCATCGCGACGAGGTCGTCGTGCTCGACGGGCCTGCGTCGACTCAGGACACGACGCCGTCGACCAACCCCTTTCCCTTCTTCTAATTTGCATGCACCACCGGTGTAATATGATCGCGCGCCAAGATTTTGATCGATCGCCACTCTGATCGCGACGAATCGGCGGAACGATCTCTTTTGAATGCATCTATTTGAATTTCGATTGGGGCGTGGACGCTTAGCGACCCCCCAAACGCGCACAAAACACGCCCCCAAACGCTCAATCCCGCTGACGGTTGGGACGCGACTGGAGATGCTCTAAATCCTGGTGTTGTGTGAACTCTTCCAAGGTAGTGAAGATTTGATGTCCTTTTTTACCCTTCTATTTGGTTTGATCTTTCTTATTCATCTCTGGTTGTCCTAATTATAACAATTACATCAACCTATTCCTAGTGACAAGTTCTCTTTCTTGGTTGAGATGGGGCATGCATCTGCGATGATTCCATTTCATGTGCATGCATGTCTCAATCATTCAGTCGAGCTGCTCCACAGGGGTCCATGAGGTGTTCCATCCTATGTTCCTTTAATTTCTCCTGTACCTTCAATTTCCTTATGCTGCCTGCAACACCATTCATTCTCCCGTCCTTGATGAGACTCCTCATTAATTAATCTAATAATGTTGTGTGTTCACTTGCTTGAGTACAGGGCAAGGAGTGGTGGCACGCACTTTTATAGCTGGTAATCTGAAACTAGCATGTCTTTGTCTGAAGAAGACAGGGACACCAGACATTCCATGACTTGAGATCTTCCCAAACTTCCAAACAAATGCCCCCAATCAGTGTGCGTGCATCTGCACTAAGCAAGGAGACACTTTTTTGGCTGCTCATGTGGTCTTATGCATTTGGTTAGGGTAAAGCAATGCCACGAGCCCACGATGACGTCGCTTTTCCTGCAGAAACTTTGACTGTCTGCCTTGATACCAGTTGGTCAGGAATTCAGGATGGGTTCTCTTCACATTATCCAAGCTTAGCTGATGGAGCAGTGAGCTGGTCAGACTGAGAGTGCATTCGTGGCTGATCCGAATGTAAGCAGAATGTTTCAGGTCACTTGTTTTACATTCTTCGAGATTATTCCTCAAAAAAAACATTCTTCGAGATTTGTGGAAGGGAATTTGACTGCATTGAACTGGGTGATTGGTACGAGCAGTAGCGTTCTGCTATTTTAAAATGCCCTAACCACCTCTTCTCAGTCCATTCATCGTACTGTTCCCTTCAAAAAAATAATGATGAAAAGTAAGGGAGACTGCAGTTTACAGATTCCGGTTTCAATAATTCCAATGCGACAGCATACGTCCATCCACCGTCGAGTCCTAGATCTCACGGAAAGCTAAAGAATATTTCAGTGTACTATTTTGATAAAATATTAACACTTGTATATTCACCCCCTTGTTGGCCTATTTTGTAATATGTGCAGCATGGATGCCACATTTCCTGCCATGGAGAAGGTGAGGTATCGTTTTGAAAATCTTGTTGCGCTAGCTCACCAATCGATCAAGTACTCCATGTTTTTGCAAGAAAGTACTTGTAAAAATTAGAAATACTTTATCGCATACATAATCAGAGGACTCAATTTTCTTACCATAAAACGCACCGGCCACCCTCTACCAGACCTTTAAGAAATTTCTGAATCTGAATGGAGTGTTCATCCGTAGTTTCAGCACAGCTCCTCTGAAGCTGAGAGAAATAGAAAATGAGAAATATAAAGATACAGTACAGTAGTAGAAGGCGTCGCTTGCAATAATCGAAAACAAACAGCTGCATCAGCAAATTAATCACCCTGAATCCTGATGCATGCATTGTCACGGTTCCGTACCCTCTGCGAGAATAAATGTTTGATCATGTGGATACAAACGCAAAACTGGCAGCTAATCGACAAAACATACATAGTTACATACGTAATCGCAAGACGTCAGGCGTCACATAGTTACGCTGATGAGTTTTTTTTTTTAACCTTTGACTGGTCTGTTAAGCTAATCTCGTTGTCGCCGTCCATTGCTCTGGACCCAGTACCAGCAAGACTCGATGGTATACGCCGAAAGCCTGAAATCATACGCCCAGGAGACGAAAACTCTGCGCCGTTTTTTGGTCCGTTCCCATTGAGCGTTTCTGAGTACATGTACGACGCGGATGCAAATCCATGGTCTCGTGAACCCTGCAGTAAGCAAGCAAGCCAAGGCTGATGATAAAAATGGCCTGGCGCTTGCGCACATACGCTACGAGATAGGATTTGCTGTTTGTTTGACAAGCTGCTGCAGAGAAACAACAAGGGTTATCATCATCTAGCATCGATTGCCATTTCGAAAAAAAATTCTATCATCGATTGCCAGTCCATTATGGTATCTGGCTGCCTCTCCGAATTCAGTATCAACTTGCATGTGGTACTGACTACTGACTACAGAGTACTCCCAAATGTATGGTTCCATTTCGTAGACCGTAGTAATGAAATCACATACCAAGTTGAGCGTAGTCGGTATACCAACTGACATGTGCGTATGGTCTGTTCATCAATGAATGTTACTAAGAACTATATATGCACATACACCATGGCCATGTCATATTAGTTTCACTACTGTTAACATCTGTCATGTTCACCTGTTGCACACAGTATTATACTACACACATAGGGAGTGCCTTTTATGATGAAACTGATATAAGAGAAAGGAAAGATCCAGCTGATGGATACAGGATTCTCCCGGTCATGGGCGTGCGAGCAAAACTAGCTGTTGGTGCAGTGAAGTGAGTAGAAGAGACGAGAGGACGAAGGTAGACAACACGCAAAGCGAAAAGGAAAGCGTAAAGAATGCCAAGACAAGAGCAGGTGGAGGTCACTCGCCTTGACAGAATGTAAAATACGTTTCTGTAGCAGGTGTCCTCAGGGTCAGGGAATAAGATGTAACAGCGATAGATGTAGCAGTAGCATGTAGCAAGGAATAATGAACGACAGTGTCAATCTCTGTTTGAGTGGCCAAAGTGACCCTCAGAAAGAGAAAGAGAGAAGCTATCGATCAGTAGTCCAGTACCATCATGTACCAACTCCATCCATCCATTGTCCCCCTGTTTCGAAACGCAGGCTCAGGAGATCATGCTCCTCCAGTGGCCAGCTTGCTGCTGCGGCAAGTGGCAGCGGCGGGGCTCTAGATTCAGTGGTGCGTTCGATTGTACCTCGAGGACGGACGTAGCCTCATCTCGTGATGGTTTCCCACTTATGACCTGACTGCGACGAGTGTCTGCTTCTGGTGTGTTTGAGAAATTGAGAGGGAGCATCTGGTTTGATCATTTCAGATGCACCAGGCGTTATGACATGTAAGATGTCGATGCAGTATTGGATTCGGATGCCTGCAGGCTGCAGTTGTACTAGCGAGATGGCTTCGCTCCATCCGGCAATGTTGCCAGTTCCTTCGCACTCGCGCTCGATGCTTTCGTACCACGAAGTGTTTAGAACAGTTCAGATTCAAGTTGTCACTTGAATGCAAATTTGGCTCCAAGAAGATTCTAAATATTTTGGCTCCATGCTCTCCTGTGAATGTGATATGCCCAAAGCAGCACTGATGTGTCATATCTGATGTGATCCAAGCTTTGATCATGATCCAGGCCGACAAGGTTGCCCTTTCGTTGTAGATGTAGCTATGCTTTGACCCAAACAATCACCTAGACCAGCTTTTTTAGCACACATGGTGATGATAATTGTATACTGCTATATTCACATCAGAAAGAATCATATCATATGATACTGTCGTATGTGCCTGGAACTTCTCTGCGGTTTCTGGAGCAATCCTTTTTTTACTTTCAAGAGTTGGAAGAGGATGTAGATCATGAGCCTCATGGGCCTCCAGTTCACCCTACAGAACCAAACATAGCCCATCGGCTTTAAATTGAATCCATTTAACTTGCAGATGTACACATTTGCAGCTTCATACAAGCGGGAACACCTTCAGCCATCAGGCGAACAACAAAAGGAGTACCACTCTCAGAAAGGCTAATCCTAACACAATCTGAAGATGACGCACATGCTCAAACCATCGTTGGAAAACCATTTAATCTATTGACCATTTGTCTTCTGATTAATACAACAGAAGCTAAAGCTAAGGGTGGCATGAACTTGGCAGCTGCCACCATCACAGACTGTACTGGTTCAGTTTCATGACTAGAACTCATATGAACAACTACATGGCTACACTACACCTCTCAAGCAGCAAATATGAAATCTTCCCCAACATTGCTGCCAAAGAAACTACGGTACAGTCATAGGAGAGGGCAAGGCTATTAGCCAAATCCAGGAGGCACATCGGGATCCTCATCATCGGCATCCCCCAAACTACCAGCGTCAACTGGCTTATCCTCGGTTGGTTTCACCTGGGAATGATTCTCCACATTCAATGGCTGGTCCAGCTTTACCGTGCCGTTGCTGCCCTGATGGTTACTGAAGCCAAACCCTGGTGGTGCCTCTGGATCATCATCTTCTTCTTCCGTCTTGGCTGTAACAGAGGTTGAGGCTTTTGGTGGCGAAACTTGCTCCTCTTTGCCATTTCTCTTCAGCTTCTTGGAAGAAGGCCCGGAGTCCACTTGCTGTTCAGGGTTCATTATCCTGTTGAACATAACTTCCACGGTTCCTCGGATATCTGTTTCTTTCGACTGGATGACACTCCATACCTTGTCTGAGATTTGGCCCATTATTTTGCTCCTGATATGAAAATGCAGCATAGTATAGATAAGCTGCTGATACCTAGTACACAGTAGTAACAAGTGCAGATGTTTGAAGGAGAAAGAAGGCCCGGCTTACCCAACATCTTGAAAAATTGCATCAGAGAGTTCTTTTAATTTTAACTTTTCAGAGCCATCTTCACTTAGTACCATTGACTGCTTGACTTCTGCGATTATGTTGTTGCGCAGCACCTCCTGCAAAATAACTTGGCATTAGAACTGCTCAGTGTTAAGATCTTATCTGGTGCACACCGGTATGGTATTAGCCGCAGTGCAAATCAGAACAGTACCAAGCAGGTTGCCAACATTTTTTGCAGGGCATGTAATACTCTCATTCAACTTGGTGCAGCATAACAATTATAAGCAGATTTAATATACTAGGGTATTAACCCTGCACAGAAACTTCCATTAAGGTCGAATCCACGGCATATGTTAAAATGCAAAATAAGACTAAAAGTAATGGCACATGGTCAAGAACCCTGCGGTTAAGTTGAACTATGGCAAGATCGGGTAACTTACAAAACGAAAAACCAGATAACATATAACTCAGAACCAGGAAACCTCTAGTATATTGTACATTACTAGCAAGGAAAGAGCAACTAATCAGATAATGAAAGAGTCAATGCCACTGGAACACAGTTTCAGATGAAGTTGAGAACCTACCAATCAGCTTATCCAACATGACTGACTGATAAATGAGCTAAGGGTATCAGTTGACTATTAGACGCCGCATTGTTGTATCAAAAGATGACTAGATAATAATTGTGCAATGTCACCACTCACCAGACCAGTGCAATGTATTAAACTAGTAACTGCTAATGATGATATCAGTTATTCCTCAAAACTGGATTGATCAATCAAACTATCGAAATATTCCTCAAACCTAGATTGATCACTGAAATTGACATCACCTACTACTCAAAACTATATCGATCTATCGATCGGTGAAATTTAAGTTCTATGCTAGCTTATGTTGCTTTTGACCATCCTGCATGTCAAATGAGCTTATCCATACTATCACTGACAATGACGGCTGTAGTTTGATTGTCTATCTGTACTTATACAGGTTGAAGCAGCAGCCGGATGGGGTGAACCAGACTGATAACAATTACATCTAGATGTGAAAAGCTTACTGGATATTCAAGGTGCTGATTTTAGCTTTTCCCTACTTATCATTCATTTCCATTTCAGCCAAATTCAAATCAACCTTCAGATGTGAATCAGGCAATCAGGAAGACAGCAACAACCTTCTATGTGATGGCAATTGGTAAGTTACCACCTTGTAGTTCTTTTTTTCCAAATATGTAATTCATTTTTAGTCCCCTATCAACACTGGACAAGCCATATGTACAAGTAGGGCCCAACGTTCCCATAGTCATAATATGACAAAATCATTGGTCTCTCACAGGAAATTAAATAAGAGAAACATGATATACCGGTTCACAGAACTTTTTCCCGCAAAACTGTATGCATAATTTTCAAATCCTCGGGCCTCAAGCTGTGTTACATGGTCATGCCCTTTTATTTCCGAATCAGACATACCAAATTCGTGACATTGTCAAATTCCAAATGGTATTTTCCGTGTCCAACAAAAAAGTTATTAAATCGGACACCTGAATCCGAGTCAGATACGGACACCCGCGTCTATGTCCGAGTAGCATTGCTTTGGATATGGATGACAAGTCTGAAGTTATGGAGATTCGAAGCCAATATTTATTCGGATCGCATGAGTTTTAGAAGTTGTTCCATGTGGATTCCAAATTAGTTCCCACATTCCCTTTGTGCCATGGAATGGAGTTCTGCTTCAATCCAACACAACCAAGATCGAGTTCATGGTGCAAATTACCTTTGTGTGTGCGCGTGTTTTCTCCTTAAAAAATTGTACTCCGCGTTAGTTATCCCTACTAATGATGATGCGACTACTGTTATATATCAAGCAACAGCTACAGGCAAATTCTCGGTTGATACTCATCAACCAGACCAAGTCAAATAAAACCAATGCAAAACGAGCTCTATTCTCTCGGCACTCCAGCCTATTCCAATTTCCAAACATCAAAATATTAATAAATCAGGCAATAGCGCTCCAGTGGAGAATTCCATTCCAAGTTTCCTTGACGATTTGTGCAAAACTCCAAGAACCCAAACGCATACCAACATTTAATTCACATATATGGTTCAATTAAAATCGACCCCTCTGGGGCAAATCATACCACAGTACAGCAAGGAATCGAACTAATGTAGAACGATTTCAACAACTCTTTGGGCAATACACTCTTTTTTTTTTTGCGAAATACACTCAGATCTAGTACAAACATAAAGGGTAATGAATCATGTAATAAAGCTCCACGGGGGAATTCCATTTCGCCACATCGAGGCTCCATCATGAAGGAACAATAACATCGGAATCAGATTGTAAGACAAAGGAATTTGGGGGAGATGGTGCACGTGCTTACGTTGTCCTTGACCTTGCGGATGATGGCGCGGCGGAGGGCGTCGAAGTCGCCGTCGTCCTTGAGGCGCCCCACCACTTCCGCCGCAGTCGGCTGCCGCCGCATGTCGTAGCCGCCGAGGTCGGCCATGGGGTACGGGGGAGAGGAGCGGCCTAGAAAGATTGGAATTTGCGGCCTGGACTTGTGAAGGCGCGGTGTGTTGAACTGTGGTTTCCAAATCGTGCCTGGCGATGATGTTTATTTAATTTTTTTAAAACATAAGACTCGAACGAACAGAGCTCGGTTTTAATTAAATTAATAAAACCAACACAGCAAACCATACAATAAAGTACACACGACAACACAGATAACACAGATCCATGTTTAGTTATGTCCTTGTAGATTCAAATATTACAGGAATCGATAAATTTTGTTTATGTAACTTGCACTTCAAATAGTTCTTTTCGAAATCATAGGAATATTTCTACACAAACACCTCAATTTCCAAAGTTGAAGGTGGAGGATTTCCATAACACTTCTTGGCCAACTTTAGGATCAAACTAGAGAAGGATGATTTTCACATCAGAGAACTTCGATGTTAAAATCCTTTATTTTAGTACTAGTACTAGATTTTTTTTATTATCAGTCTATGCAAACCTTTGATCCTTGTCATTTCTTAGTCAACTTTGACGCAATGACATTTTTCCGAGTACCTAGGATGTCATGGATGTGCCGCTTGCGAACTACTTTCAGCACCAAAACCGAGATCATGAGGTGAAATGTTTGTCGAATTAATTCCGAGACAGAAACATGTTTCCATGGAAAACAAAGTTAAAGAAGAGGATATAGCACTGCGTTCATCATACAAGAAAACTATCTTGCTACAGATGCATCATGCATGGCGTGCGTCACATTTAAGGTTACAACTTACAACTCTTGGGCGGGAGATAGTAAGATATGTATGTCAGCCAAGCTTTCATGTCGAATGACAGATGCTCAAGACTTCAGAGAACTGACAGGCCACTGGAGATGAACTCGAAAACCAATCTGATTTCTTCTGGTAAATGTCTCACGAATTCTGTACTGAAGACGACTGGAAAATTTCAACGGCTGAAGCGCTCCGAAATCGACTTTGGTATGAGGCTTGTTGTGTTTGATTGTTTCTCTAACCTGTGTCCAGTAGAGAGCAACGCTGTTAGAATTGCACTAAAGCATAAAAACGGGACATGGGAGGGTGAGGGCAGAAAGGATCGAGGGAGTAAGAACCTCGCAATCTCTTCTACAGATCTCATTATTTCCTCTGAATTTGTTTCAATCACTTGTCCTCCCAGTATCATTTCATCCAAAACTGTGTGCAGCTGCATTTAATATTACAATGAGCCGAAGAAGAATGGTGGTTATTCTTAAGTAGTACTCCTCATCAGTCATCACTATGACAGGAGAAAAGACTGTTGGCATGAACAACTGGAGTTTTGGTCTGACCAGAAAAAATTGTGCATCTCTACCATCAATTAAAGGGTGCAAACACTACAGCAAGAATGTGACTGAGGGTAGTAGCATCATAGACATCAGCAGGTTTTGGAGCTTCTTAGGGGCCAAAAGCATCCCTAGCTTTCCTTTTCCTAAAAAAATCTCAATAATCAACTATCACCATTGCTTAGTAACGGATGTCTCTGGTCTTATGTTTAAAGGTCAATAGGGTTGGCTCTTTCTCTATTTTTCTTCAAGCTCTGCCAGTGGAACACTGGACACTAATGATTAAATTACGGTTATTGTCTTCGTTGCTAAGATCTGAGAAGACTTGGTATTACATCTATCAATGTTTTCTAACTTGTATTTCAAACTGAATCGTGCTTAAGATACCACTTCAACTGTGTTTTTGGTCCTTTGTTCATCTGTAAATTTGAGGTATCCGCTACCCAGACACTGCAGAACTTCAGTGAGCTACTAGCATGACTTCACAGCATATACTTTTAGCAAGAAAGTGCTTCAAAATTCAACTGTGATAATTTGATCAGTAGTGGATAATGAAATAGATATGCAGACCTTAAAAAGCATATACTTAGCCAGAAAATGCTTCTTGGAATGTGAACTGTGATAATTTGGTCGTAGCGGATAATGAAATAGATATGCAACAAGCCGTAACATGAATCTTATTAGAGATAAGTATTTGTTACATCGCGCACTTGGATATATATTTTATATGATACATGTGCCAAAAACATATTACATGCTTTTTATAGTGGTGTCCTTTCTTTCGCGTGGAACAGAATTTGCTGCTTTCGTCGAGAGAATCATAGCAGTGACTATCTAGAATAAATATCAAACAAGAGAACCATGGTACCTTGTTGAAGTTAAATACAATGTCTAGCTCGCAGACATTCTTGAAGCATCTATTCAATGTTTCAACAAATACTGTGACAAGACAACGCTTCTTAAGATTAGTTGATGACCTTAAAGAGTTGATACAAAGAACTTAAAGTGACAGAAACAGGAGAAAAATGATAAGTATTTGTACCAAGCATTAGATGGACAAAAGAATGCATGCTAATAATGTGCTAGTGCAGTGACATGCACAGTGTTTAGCAACAATCAGAATTTGAATAGAAAATACTGAACAGAGTAATGTAAGCAAGTTGTATATCAACATTGAATCCTGAAAGAACCATGGTAATTAGGCAAACATCCATGAGAGGCAGTATACTGGGATTGTACCAAAACATGTGAAATAATGTGTAGCATGATAACACACTCAACATAATTGTCATAGTAACTGAAGAAACAATTGTGCTGATAAGGGTTTAGGTTACCATGTACAAGGTCGAGCATAGCAAGCTCATTCTCAGAGCTGTCAAAGGCAAAAACGAAGTATAGTTTCGCCAAATGCTTGTAGACCAGTTTTGTCCCCTGCAAAGAGAAAAAGGAAAGCATAATTCTTTTACCCTTCTTACAACTTTTTGAAGGTAAAATGGTCGCAAGGTTAATCAGATAATTTAAGCTTTGTCCTCACAAAAAATTAATCAAAGTACCAATTAATTTTACAACTGATTGTTAATTGTTTGCAGCAACGCATGCTAAATAACTGTTTGGCGCTCTCATGGATAGTTTGTGTTGCAGCCATTATGTGGAGGAACAGAAGATTGCATGCTAAATCTATACTTTGTCTCTACGTTTAGCTAGCTACTGATCACCTCTTCCAAGAGCTTGTACTGCTGAACCATCGGCCTTCCCCGCGCGACACCAGGAGAAGGCGGCCCGGCACCTCGGGTGGCACGGACGATGCCGCTTCCTAGATCTGACGCCGACCGACCGCCGCAGGAGGCGCCGCCGCTGTTGCTCCTTCTTGATAAGCTGTTTGGCGCTCTCATGCAGAAACACATACAAAAAGATAATTATGATAGTTGGTGTTGCGGCCGTTATGTGGAGTATTTGGAAGACCAGAAACCTTGCCTGTTTCCAAAAAACTTGGCCTAGTGACCCATTTATGGTTCTTTTCCAAGCTTGCTACTGGATTGACTTTTGGAGTAATTTGCAGGTGAAGGAGGGCGTAAAGCTGGAACTACAATGGGGCGCAAAACTACTGCTGGAGCAGGTCACGGCTGAAGTATTCAGGGACAAGAGGAGATGGGCGCCTTGGATGCCAAGACTGGAGAATTGAGGAGCTGGTGGAAATCATAAAAGGAAAAAAAAAAGTGCTGCTGGAATGTTTCCTGGAGTTGTTGTCTGGCAGACGGGAAGCTTTGCTGTTTCCTTTTGTTTCGACAAGGATAGGTTGGTGAGGAGAGAGTTTCCAGGGCAGTAGTAGCAGCTTGCTTCTCTCTGTTTTGTTAGAAAGTTTCTCCCCTGTCATCTTAGTTGGTTCAAAACCTGATTACTTGTGGTGGTTTGCTGTGTAAGGTGGAGACTTTGTAGCTGTTGATTTCTTCAATGGAAATCGGGGGAAACCTTATTTCAAAAAAAAAAAACTTCCGTATCCAGACAAAGTTGAGTCAATTAATAAGATTTGGAGGGTAAGTTTTATCCTCATAAAAAATTAATCAAAGTACCAATTTAATTTTACTCTCTTTTTTCATCTCATTCTTGTTTTGGCTTCCTTTTATTTTTGTTGGGTTTCATATCTAGACTAGCCCAACTTGCTTGGTAAAAATGCTTTGATGTTGTTGTTGTAGTTGCTGTACCAATTTAATTTTACAACTGATCATTAAATGTTTGCAGCAACTAAATAGTTGTTTGGCGCTTTCCTTTAAATAGTTTTATCAAGCATTTGCATACATGCTTAGTAGTCAGAAGTAGCACAGCTTGCATACATGCTTAGTAGTCAGCAGTAGCACAGCTTGCATACAGATTGACTGGTAAAATAGCAAGTTAAGTTAGAACCAATTGCCCTCCAGGCAAGAATGTTCCAGTTGTCCTTGTTCAGTGCTCGAATTTGCATATCATTTCTCCCTTTTTGCACAAGATTTACTACTGGATTAGATTAGACAGGGATAGCCTGAGAGGGCGCATTACCGGTCCAAAGATTGCATCGGTCTGAACGAAATTGCTCACACCCTCCGGCCTCGCAGATAGCACTGCAAGAAGAGAGTCGACAGCTCAAGCACACTATGCAAATGGTGGAAAGAACGGGAAAGTGAAACTAGTGTACACTGAAAGACGCTGCGGATGAGCTCCTGGTGCTTCTCGGGGTCCTGCATCCACAGTTTAATCCGTGAACAGGAGAACAAAGAAAAACAAAGAACGCAGCTTAGCCGCTAAGACATTTCATCAAGCACAAAACTGATGTATGGCAGAAGTGGTTCTTGAACTGGGTGGGGAAATTAACCGAGCACGTGATGGGCGATTGAAGAGGAGAGAGGGCGTGAAGACAAAGAGGAAGGAGAGAGGAGAAAGGGGTGGAGGATGGAGATGGTTCGGGACCTGGAAGTTGTAGAATTTGAGGAGGCGGGGCTTTCCCAGAGTACTGATGACCATCACAGCTTGGATCATGGTCGCCGAAGAAGAGGAGGAGCCGGGCGAGATCAGGACAGCCTTGCAGTTGCAGCCTTGCAGGGACGAGGGGGCATCAACATAGAGAACTGACAAAAAACAAATAATTGAGTAAAACCAATTTAATAGAACTCACGGGAAATTTAATTCAACAACGGCGCCTGTAGCTCAGTGGATAGAGCGTCCGTTTCCTAAGCGGAAAGTCGTAGGTTCGACCCCTACCTGGCGCGTGTAACGTGTTAGTGTGCTTCTTCTACTGTTTTTTTTCTCGATTTTGATAAATGAAAAACAATCCTCCTCTCCCACAGAATTTTCTTTACTTCTCTTCCATGGAGTACCAACTCCCAACACCTCCCCATCCTAGCTAGGGAAATTTTCTTTACTTCTCTTCCATGGAGTACCAACTCCCAACACCTCCCCATCCTAGCTAGGGATAGAACCGATCCGATACTGTTATTTTTGTATTCATAACCATATTTTTTTGCTGGTTTAGATCAACGTGAATAATGGTCGAATACGGATCCAAGTGCAGGTTATATCAAATTACGGATATGAAACGAATTATATTGGGTTGAAGATATATCGATTATATCAACAACAGATAATTTGCAAATATACACATAAAAATAGAATTACTTTGTGTTTGTTCTACTGGAACCTGATAAATGAAAAACAATCCTCCTCTCCCACATAATTTTCTCTCCTTCTCTTCCATGGAGTACCAACTCCCAACGCTTCCCATCCTAGCTAGGGATATAAACCGATCCGATATTGTTATTTTTATATTTTTATCATATTTTTGTTGCGGGTTTGGATCGAAGTGAATAATGGTCGAATACGGATCCAAATGCAGGTTATATCAAATTGTGGATATGAAGCGGGTTATATCAAGTTGTAGATATATAACATATTATACCAGAAGCAGATAATTGAGAAAATATACACATAAAAATAAAATTACTTTCTGTTTGTTCTATTGTTTTTCTCAAAGCTGATAAATGAAAAACAATCCCCTCGTCAAACAAAAAAAAAATTGTGAAGGGGCCTATATATAATTGGCATCACCGCGCCTCTAAACAAAAATCAGAAGTGAGAGGCACAAAAGTAAGCTACCTGAGATCCATTTCACCAAATCACATCCGAGGAGAGGGGAACCGCCGCTCCACCACCATCTTCATCACCATATCCACCCCCCTCTCCTCAGCCATAGATTGTACTTGTACTCTTGATCTCATCACAATTGATGAAATTGTAAGATTATTTGATACTGATTTTAAGAATATCTATAAAAAAAAGTATGATTGTTAATCTTATCATGTGGGAGTAGTGCTCACGGGCTGAGGATTGAGACCTAGCCTCGCAACATTATGTGCATCTAATTTTAAATGGGTGTTATGCTTAATTTTCATTTAAATTTTATATGATTGTATCTCTATCTCCAACAGCGGACCTACAGGGTATGCTTATACTACCAGGAAATAGATCTCAGGGTATTTTTGTATTCATTACCATATTTTTTTGCTGGTTTAGATCAAAGTGAATAATGGTCGAATACGGATCCAAATGCAGGTTATATCAAATTACGGATATGAAACGAATTATATTGGGTTGAAGATATGTAATGGATTATATCGACAGCAGATAATTTGCAAATATACACATAAAAATAGAATTACTTTGTGTTTGTTCTACTGTTTTTCTCGAACCTGATAAATGAAAAACAATCCTCCTCTCCCACATAATTTTCTCTCCTTCTCTTCCATGGAGTACCAACTCCCAACGCTTCCCATCCTAGCTAGGGATATAAACCGATCCGATATTGTTATTTTTATATTTTTATCATATTTTTGTTGCGGGTTTGGATCGAAGTGAATAATGGTCGAATACGGATCCAAATGCAGGTTATATCAAATTGTGGATATGAAGCGGGTTATATCAAGTTGTAGATATAGAACATATTATATCAGAAGCGGATAATTGAGAAAATATACACATAAAAATAAAATTACTTTCTGTTTGTTCTATTGTTTTTCTCAAAGCTGATAAATGAAAAACAATCCCCTCGTCAAACAAAAAAAATTGTGAAGGGGCCTATATAATTGGCATCACCGCGCCTCTAAACAAAAATCAGAAGCGAGAGGCACAAAAGTAAGCTACCTGAGATCCATTTCACCAAAACACATCCGAGGAGAGGGGAACCGCCACTCCACCACCATCTTCATCACCATATCCGCCCCCCTCTCCTCAGCCATAGGTTGTACTTGTACTCTTGATCTCATCACAATTGATGAAATTGTAAGATTATTTGATACTGGTTTTAAGAATATCTATAAAAAAAAGTATGATTGTTAATCTTATCATGTGGGAGTAGTGCTCACGGGCTGAGGATTGAGACCTAGCCTCGCAACATCATGTGCATCTAATTTTACATGGGTGTTATGCTTAATTTTCATTTAAATTTTATATGATTGTATCTCTATCTCCAACAGCGGACCTACAGGGTATGCTTATACTACCAGGAAATAGAGCCAGGAGCCGCTCTCGGCCGTGTCTGGCCCTCACCGTCACCGGCCAGCAGCCCACGTCCGCAATCTGGAAATAGTACTAGCATGTAGACAGGAGCTCTTTGCAATCTGACTAATACTAGTATGTTTCTGGTAGTGGTCTTTGAAATTTTTGGGCTGTACTAGGCATCTGTACAAAATTGTCGAGCTCTTGGTTTAGTGCAAATTTTAGTTGTGATTGTTTGTGATATTTTGAATTAAGAAAGAACACAAAAAATAGTCTTCACAGGAGTGTGTCTAATTTGTCATTGACTAAACAAAATGGGCAAGTTTTTGTCAAATGGGTCTCTCCGTTGAGTGGGCGGACGCCTGTCCGTGGCGACCCATTTGGGACAAACATTTCTTTTGTGTCCAAAAATGGATCTCCCCGCAGGAAATGCCCTAAGACCTAATCAATTGCAAACAGCGGGAAAACTCGGGCATGCCGCATATGTGTTGCGGTAAATTATCGAAGTAGCTGATTTTTATTTAAGTTCTAGATTCATATCATCTAGATCTCATCATGATATTAATTATATTAAATAGTTAAGTACAAATCGATTATGAACATAAACTTCATAATCATCCATATTCATTGTTTATTAAACACAATATATCATCTCTAACTATTAATTTGATGTTTGAATTATTTGTACGGTAATTTATGCAACTTTTCAATTTTATATTTAAATTCATATTATTTATTACATGTATACCATATTATCAGGAAAATTTTAAATTATTTATAAAATATATAACTACATCTTATTGAAGTCGCCATTAAATTTTGGTATGGCATACCTATCAGTAAAATCCTTGGTCCGCCACTATCTATCTCCTACCTCAATCTGGGACTTGTCAAGTACCCAAGACCCCAGCGACTTAATGATGTGAGATTAGTGGTAATCTGATGCTTCTTGCGAAACCCAGTGACAGTAGGGACTACGGTGGTAGTTTGAGATCCATTAGGGAATCACAGTGACATCATTAATCTTAAAACTTTAATCTATGCTTGACTGGAGTGGTTGAGTTGGTCATTAGTCTGTAGATAACCAGTCTATAGTACATAAGGACGTTTCACGCACAAGAATCTAATCTGAATTGATTATGCACAACTATGTTTATTATCATCTTTTATCCCACTTCATGAACACACAACTACTGGTAAAACCTTAGCCATGTCCTATCTCCGTCCACTGATTCACAAACCCCAAGTAAACTCGAAGATCCAATGAGATGAAGATTTCAAAAGTTAACAAGGTCTTGCTTGAGTAAATCACTACAGAAGTCGCTTCCCACGGATAGATATAAACATTCTAGGGAAAAAACAACTATACTACATCCGGTATTTGGGATCGAACGGATCGGTTGGAATCGGAAGAATCCTCCGGTAACAATTGGTCGGACGATTAGCGAGTAGGGTCTCTCCGTAGATCTGAGGCTTGGCATCCCACACCCCACGGTGGAAGCCACTGTCATGGGAATGGCCACGGCAGGTGCTACAAGGGATAGCACATGAGAGGTGCGGAACACGGGAGATGTAGCCATCTACGGATCGATATTGCACGAAGACCAGAGTTTCCCAGGTTCAACCCCTTTGAAGAGTAAAGGCATACTTGCTACTTTATGTATTGATTGGAGAATTACAATGGGGTGATTCAAGTCGACTATGTCGACTCGCATGTAGGATGAAGGTGGAATCACCCCTCTAGGGTTCCTCGCCGAGGGTTTATATGGGCAACCCCGGTTAGGGTTTACAAATATGGTGAGTCGATTAGCGACTCATGGGCCTAATAGGCCTAATAGGCCATGTAACTACTCTCTTGGGCTATCTTCAAGCCCAGTTGCCAGCACAGTTTCCAGATCTAGTCAGCCGAGGCAAGTCTAGTGAGGCCCTTAGGCCAGTCGGCCCAGACGAGTCCCTCTGGTGATAGGCGTCGCGGGCTATATCCCCATCAACAAGTATCTCCTCTAAAGTCCTATTACCCTTCTCGATATTTGACACAAATGTTGTTAGATCTCTCCACTTCTCTTTTGTGGAAAAGGAGTAGCTTGCCAATTGGTAGAAGCTAGGTTTAGTGGACAAAGGATCAATGACTTATTGGAACTCCACACAGCGATGGAGACTTGATGAAGGTAGCCGATATTGACAAATGCTAGGACGGACCATGAACTTGATTTGTTCTTCATTCGCAAGACCCATCCAAAATATTTTGAACTTTGTACTTAATTTCATTGACATGAGGTGTTCTTAACATATGGTACCTCAGGACAGTTTGTAAAAACATAAAGCCTTGATTCTTTGGTTTATAATTTCATTCCCAAGGGAATCGGAAAGGGATTTGGTGAAACTCTTTAAAATACCCTTGCACCCAAATCCACGGGTACCGTGGAGTGTCTACAAAAAAAAAGGGGATTTGTATCTTTAAACTATCTCATCCAAAAACGTCCTTGTAAACGAACTATTGAGGAATTTTCAAAATCTTAAACTAGATGGGATAACCCCCTGCAATTTCTTGAATACAAATATAAATACACTAAAAATAAACAAAGCCTAATTGGCACGAAGCAATCAAATACTCACATCTTATCCACATATAGCTGTGATCTTGGTGTTGTTGTCATTTCAAGCCCTGACTAGTGGTGATGGTTAGTTCACCATGGGATCTTACCAACCAGCAGCTGGTGGGGAAAAATTCTAGTCAAATGACCTCTAGAAAAATGTATACATTTGTATCAAAGCAAAATATGTGTGGGTAGAGATAGTTGATGTAGACTTGTAAGGTAACCATTACCTAGTTTGAGATTTTGAGCGCAAGGTGGCCAACTGGACGGCTATAGATGGATTTGTTTCTGGCCACCCAAACTCATGTCTTTTATTTACATGGCTGGAATTGACATCTTTTTTGCACCACTTGAAATGACACCAACATCAAGATCACATGGAAGACGTGGATACCACAGTAAACCATTCATTTCCCATGTTACTAATTATCAGAGTAATTGGATGCCTTTCTTTAAACAAAATAATCATTTGAATATACAAACATAAATGAGAATTGAACCCGCAATTAAATGACACAATCAGTTACACAATGGCATTTATCCACAGCATTACTAAGTAGCTACGTGCGCAAAAATGCAAAATGAAATGAAAACAATAAGTGGGCACACAAGTTCTTTTCCATTTATATTTATTATTTTCCCCATCCTACATATTGCCGAACGGAAATACGGAATTATGTAGTCAGCCATGAAGAGGTGGCTTTTGGACGTTGGTGCCCATTGTGTGAGGTGTCAGTTGAGGGATTTACGGGGGCTCAGCTCCATCCAAAACTATTTTCGTATATAGAGAGCGGAAGCTTCTTCTCCATGCTCATATCTTATTAGGACACTGCACTACCTCACAGGACGAGAGAGAAGGAGAGGCGATTCGGTTGGTTTCAAAAAGTTGCAATTAGATACTAGGAGCTCAATCTGGTAAGTGATCCTATCCCATCCCTTCTTCAGTGTACTCTGAGTTCTTCAATGGTGTTCTTGGAAATAGAAAGGTTTCATTGTTTGGGTAAGGCTAATCTGGTTATGAGAATTGAATTCCGAACCTCAAATTCATGTAGTATTGCTCTTTGGTTCTCCCGAAGCTGCTTCTGTATGCTAGTGGAGCTTTGTGATTCTGTTAGTTCGTTTCTGTAACCATTGGAGTATGGAGGTGCTGGTCCTAATATTAAGGGTGATTTCGAATGATCTTCCTCTTCTTTCTTGCACCATGCTATACAAATTCATCAGTAGTTTTCCCTTAGTTTCTTAAAGTAATTAAGAGGAAATTCAGAGAAACCTTTGCACTGCAGTACTGCACCCTCCGGTTAAATTCAGGAATTAATCATGTTTCATGTGTTCCGTTTGAGAAGTTTCTGCATGTTTTCCCTTCCAAAATAGATGTCCATCCAGTATCCTCTTACACAGAATTATCGGTCTTGAGATGCATCAGCCATAAACAGAACTTGTCCTAAATTGCAATTTTTTCCATGGTGCAGTTCTTCAGAAGTACTGGCCGTAAAACTAACCACCGCAAACAAAACTGTGTTCTTGCAGATGGAATAATCTGTAAAGCCAACACCCTGACAGCTCAAATCCCTCCGGACCTCCAACCTGAAAAACTTCGGCTCGAACTGTAGTAAGCATGGGCGAAATTCCAGAAGCTGAGGTTGCCAAGCTCACGTCGGAGCCATCGTCCTGCCTCAGCCTGAGAGTCTTCTATCTGAAGCTGAGCAGGTGCGAGCTGAACGAGCCCATGCTGGACACTCTGACCATCACCCACACCCCGCTCACCTCCGACACCGTCCTGGAAGCGATCGGCGACAGGGCAATCACCAACGACGGCGGCCAGGTCTCGTGCCCCCTCTACAGAGACCGCGTCAACACAGCATCGCGAGAGGCCACCTTCGTGAGCACGGAGACGGTGAGGATGGCAGGGAGCGTGCGGTTCGAGGTCCGGGCAGGCAAAGACGAGAAGCTCCTTGTGGGGATCATGGAGATGAGCGACGTGCCGGATGGTTTCGGCGGGGTGGAGAAGAACGGCTGCTGGGTGATGAAGTGCCAGGTCGCGATGCAGCGCGGGTCGGGGTTTCTGAAGGTCGGCGAGGAGGACGCCAAGTCGCCGATGATCGAGGTGTACGTGGCGAGTCTGTTCCGGGGCAGTCCGATCGTCTTCACCAAGGCGATGAAGCTACGGTTCAGGACGAGGAGGCGTCAGGTGAAGGCGCCTTTCATGGAGCCCATCCCTGAATGCGGCGAGCACGCCGAGGACGCGAAAGAAACGCCGCCGGCTGACCAGAAGCATGACCCACAGGTAGTTCCAGACATCCATTCAGAATGTTTAATCACATTTCGAAAAAAGAATCAGAATGTTTAATCACGTCCTGAATTGCAGTACTGTTGCTAAATATTTGAACTGCATCTTTCCCTCAGGGACTATCGGAGTACCGGTGCTACAAACCGGAGCCGGGCATTGACGACGTCGACCTCGACAGCTTGTACGCGCGAACGGCTGGCCTGGAAGGAGAGGACAGCGAGCTCTCGTGGTTCACCGCCGGCGTCAGAATCGGCGTCGGGATCAGCCTAGGCATCATCCTCGGCGTCGGCGTCAGCGCTGGGCTTCTGGCACGTTCTTACCAGTCCACCTCCAGGAATCTGAGGCGGCGGTTAATCTACGGCCTGCTCTGAAACGGCAGCTGATATTCCAACGCAGGGAACCAGGAGGTCCAGGACACAAGATGTGACTCTTTATAGGGAAAAAGAAGAAGGCCAAATTAGTGTGCATGGAGATTTCTGTTCTGGACTGTGTTTGTACATTCTTCTGCCTTTCATATAGAAACACTCGTCTTGCGCTGCAGATCTGCAATATGCTAACTGAGAGCATCTCCAGTCGCGTCCCCCAAACCGTCCCCCAAACCGCGCCGGATTGAGCGTTTAGGGAACGTGTTGTTGTCGCTTCGTGACGTCGCCCCCGCCCCCAAACAAAATTTCGCAAATTTTAAACTTAACTAGATTCGATTAGATTCGTCCAAATTTACATAGATTCGAACGAAATTTGACTAACTTTAAAACTAAACCTAATCTAGAACCGCTTGCGCGGCCGGAGGCCGAGTAATGCTGGAAGTTGTACATCTCGTCGGTGACGACCTCCGCTTGCGCGCTCGTCGACGGGCTCGTCCACGGGCTCGTCCTTCACCAAGCCGCTTGGTCCTGCTCGCCGTCGTCGGTGAGGTCCACCAGCGGCTTGCCGGAGTCGAGGATGGACATGGCGATCGCCGCGTCCAGGTCTCCAGCGTCCTTGTCGTCCATGGACGCCATGAACGCAGCCCGCAGCCCTGGGCAGTCCGGGGTCGTCGCTGCGCGATGAGCGCTGCCGCTCGTACTCCGCCAGCGCCGCCTGCGACGCTTCCTCCGGCTCCTCCTTCACCTCCGGGCGGAGGGGCGCCGCGCGCCCTTGCTGCCGCCCGCTGCCGCTGCCGCCACGCCTCGTGTTGACGGGCGTCGCCGGCTCCTCCTTGACCTCCCGTTTGGGGACGGTGTAGGGCGCCGACCGGTACGACGAGGACGGCGTCGATCGCGCCGGTCCCGAGGAAGAAGAGTGCGAGGAGGACGAGTACGTCGTCCTCCTCGGCTGCCGAGGGGACGGCGGCGACGACGGCATCTCCAGCCGCGAGCGCCGTTGTGGATGCCGCGGATGACGTTCTCGAGGTGCGCCGAACGCCCTGCAAGGCGCGCCGTCCTGTTCCGCTGTTGGGGCCGACGAGCCCGTCGGCTGTGCATCTCGACGTGTACTTGGCCTTGAAGTACGTCGTCCACCGTCGTTGTTCTCGACCGCCCACGTCGGATCCCTCCGCTCCTCCGCGGTGAGTTGAGCCCGCCGGCCATGACGGCGTCCCACCATTGGTCCGTGCGCGGCTTCGGCGGCGGCGGAACGCCAATGCCGTTCACGGCCATCCTCCGCCGCCGTGCTTGGCAGCCGCATGTCCGCGGGATCGGATACGGCGCGGCACGCCCACGCTCCGCCACGGTGAGGCTGCCGCGTCCGTTGCCGCCGCGGCGGGATCTTGCGGGAGGACGACATTTTTTGAGCGGCGAGGGAGAGGATCCGGGAGGAGGCGGCGGCGACGAAGGATGAGCGGCGCAACTGGCGCCTTAAAACGGCGGCCGGGTGGTTGCACGCAATAACCGGCGGACGGCCACGCGGCCATGCACGACGAGACGCGCCTCGTCGCCTGGGAAAACAGGGACGCCATTAACGTCGCTTGACCAAAGGTAGGCGACGGGGTTTTAGCCTTCCGTGCCGCCGACGCGTCGGGCCCGCGCGGTTGGCTCGCAGTGTCCGGCGTCCCGAGCGTCCGTGGGACGGGGACGGGCTCGGGCGCCGGACACCGTATCGGGCCGCGCGGACAAAAAGGGCTTTGGGGACGCGGGAACGCTTTTTTGTCCGGCGCGCCCAAATCGCTTTGGGGACGGTTTGGGGGACGCGACTGGAGATGCTCTGAACATGTATCTATCGTTACAACTTAGAGCAACTCTAACAGAACAGAGACATAAAATCCGTCGAAACTGTATTTTTCCGTTGAGTTTACGGATTCGGCCAAAAATGACCCAGACGAGAGCCTGAACTCGAGCCTGACCGTAAAATCAGTTCGGGGGCCCGAAAAACGCGACGCGCGTCCTTATTAAAACGGGTTGCGGAGGGGAGTTCGGTTTCTAAACCCTACTCCCCTCCGCCGCGGCCGCCGCTCCGCAGTCTTCCTCCACCTCCTCCGACGAGAAATCTCGCCACCGCCAACTCTGCATTCGCTCCACCGACCTCCACATGGCTAGCCACGGAAGCTCCACGAGGGGAAGCAGTCAGTTGGGCGGCGCCGTGGCCCCCCGTTTACCGCTCGGAGGCGGAGCGCCGGAAATGGAACCGGTCCGAGAGCACGCGCAAACGCATCGTCTGCCAGTGGAAGCTCGCCCGCTTGGAAGCTCGCCCCCTTGGAAGCTCGCCCGCTACGCAAACGGTGGTGAGGGCTCCTCCGACGAATCGTGCTACCCCCTCTCCCGCCGGTGTACGACAGCTCGGAGGACGCGCCACCGGCTCCGACCTTCTCCCCCGGTGACTACGTCCACGACGACCAAGAGGAGGAGGCCGTGATCGCGTAGGTGTCCAAGGCAGAGGCGTGAATACGAGGTGGCGCGCCAGGAGGCACGCATCCGCCACGTGAAGCTCGAGATCGCCGAGCTCGACTCGGAGTAGGCCACGCGCTGCCGTCCGTCGCCTCACGTAGAGGACTCCGGGGCCGAATTTTGGTGAAATTAGATCGTGCGGCGGAGGATTTTAAGTTAATTTTATGTTCGTAGTAAAAATTTTGTAAGTATGATAAATTATGTAAGTACGATGCCAGCCGAATGCTCCCGCGAAAATTTAATTTTTCTTTTTTAGTTTGTATTTATGGGTTTTATTTTGCGCGAGTGCCAAAATCAACCGAAACTGAAAACGGTGTATCTGTTAGAGATGTGGTTACCCTGTCGAGAGAGACGACGCAACGTGAATTACAGGGACAGCAAGACTCTGCAGCATTGTCACATGATCGAACCATAGCAATATCTCACAGTTAGTAAAAGCAGGTAGAGGAAAATCAAAAGCGTCCATGCAAGATCCCACCATGTCAACTCAACATAGGAACACTTGGAAGATTACATGGCAACGCCGCTACACTGCATTGATCCCTGGCTTGGAACACCCAAAAACAAAAAGATCCACCATCCTCCAGGATTCAGAGATTCAAGCGGACATCCAGATCAGATCAACTACGAACCAAGAGTCCCATACACATGACAACTACAGACTCAACCATCACACGGCATGGCAGCACCACTACACCTGTCTGATCCCTGGTGCAACCCAAAACAAAACATCCACCCAGCAGGATACAGGGATTCAGCAGCTACACCTAACCAACTTTTTTTTTGCGAGATTACTCCTAACCAACTTACAGACGACGTCGCGTTGCATGCATCACATCACTTATGCTGCTAAGTAACAAGTTAATTAGACCTTGACAACCTGCAGACACCCACGGCCCCACGCACCGATCAGAGCTGCACGGTGACTGTGACGCTGCCGGAGGAGCCCCAGAAGCCAGAAAGCATCTGGAACGAACAGGAAGCATTTGGGCTGGTACCCCTCCAATCGGCGCACGTACTGAACCGTCCCCGACGCCGTCAGCGAGAGCGACCCAGGATCGTCGCTTGTCACCACCATCTTATACTCAACCTCCTCCTCCCCCTCCTCTTCTTCGTTGGGGTCGGGACGCGGGCACACACGGACAAACGACAGCGAGCGCCCCATCAGGACGTCGCCGCCGTTCAGGAGGAAGAAGATGCTCTGTCCGTCACGGTGGAGGAGCGCGTGGAAGGGAGAGTCCTTCTGGAGGGCGACCCTCGTGCCGCGGAGCAGGCCCATGTGACCATGTCGCAGGTGACGTCGACGTCCGTCTTGTGGTCGTCTAGGATGTGGTCGTAGAGATGCACGCCGTCGTAGGTGCAGTCGTTGAAAGGGCAGCTGTACGGCGCGTATGGACACGCCTCCTCCTCGTGCACCCTCATCTCGGTGAACTTGACGATCTCGTGGCAGTCATCCTTCACAAGAGCATCTCCAGGGCCTCGTCATCGAACAAGGATTTCCCATCGCCCGGCCCGGAAGTCGCCGATGTCCGGCGCCCGAGCCCGTCCCGTCCCACCTGGGACGGGACACAACGAAAGATAACCGACGCCGACCCGTCACGGCAGGAAAATTGTCTCACACTCCCGCCAAATCCCGCCGCTCCAAATCGCGCCTATACCGCGCACAGGCCTCCCAAAACATATCTCGCCGCCGATTCATTTCTCCTATCCCGCCGATTTCTTTCTCCTCCCGCCGTCCACCCGCCGCTACCCTCTCCCCATTCCATGGCGCCGCCGACAGCCCCAAAAAGATGGCGAAGGCCAAGAAGCCAGGGCAATGCGACGATAGGGCGAAAGCGCCGTTCGCCGCGAAGGCGCCGGCGCGAAGAAGAAGCTGAAGGAATGACCGAAGATCAATGACAAGAAGATTGCCCGCGCCGAAGCTATCGACGGTGGAGCGGAAAGGACGGAGGGCGGAGCGGAGAAGAAGGCCTGGGCGCGCCAGACCAGCACGTAATGGCCGGGTATCGCGAGCGGCGCACAACTTCTTCAAAGGCCGATCCTCGACGACATCGAAGCCAAAATGGCGACGGACACGGCGGCGGGCCGGCATCGCATCGGCGGCAGCGAAGAAGAGCAGCCGACGCGTCTTCATCGCCACACAGCCTCGTCGCCGACGGAGCACGCACCATGCACAGAAAGATCGCGACGAGGTCGTCGTGCTCGACGGCTTCGACTCAGGACACGACGCCGTCGACCAACCCCTTCCCTTCTTCTAATTTGCATGCACCACCGGATGTAATATGATCGCGCGCCAAGACTTTGATCGATCGCCGCTACTCGATCGCGACGAATCGACGGAACGATCTCTTTTGAATGCATCTATTTGAATTTCTGATTGGGGACGGCGTTTGGGACGCGTGAGCGACGTCCCCAAACGCGGCACAAACAAACACGTCCCCCAAACGGTCGATCCGGCGCGGTTTGGGGGACGTGACTGGAGATGCTCTAAGCTCCCAGGGTTACGCGCGCTCCTGGATGCTCCGCACGTCGCTTTCGAGGGTCCCACAGGTATGGATCGTATATTTCCCTCGCGCGCGTACGTGTCCTGTGTGCGCTCGCAGGTGCGTGGCCGAGGAGAGAGGTCGCGTGCTCGGTTTTGGTTGTTTGACCGGGGGTTCGGTTTTTCTTCCATATTTCTTTGCTTGCGGCGGCAGGTCGATTAATGGTTTTCTGTTCATCCTCTTCGTCCGCTCAGTGCCGTGCGTGCGGCTTTGGGCGGCGCGGCGGTGGCGGCCCGTCTGCTCCGTGGCGTCTGGACGGTCTGGTTCTGCTCGCTGCTCCGTTTTTACTCTTTCCTTTCCTGTAAGCCTTTCGGTGGAGCGGTTTGTGTGCAGATTTTGCTTCTATTCCTCCCCTAGATACTCCCTCCCACGAAATTGGCGGTGCCTTCGCCTCCCTCTTCATAGCGCCGCCAGTGATCCTCGACCCCGAGCAAAATAGGTAGCCGGCTCGCCAGTTCTGCATACCTTTTTTTTTTTTTTTGAGAGCAACCACATATTTCATTAATCGAAAATTAAGTTACATGAAGCAACACATATGGAAACTAAAAGACAAACCGGGATAAAATGATTATCCTGAATTTGCAGATAAAATCCTAAAAGATCGAGAAATACAAAACGATCCCTAGGGTTTCCTGCAACCACCGTAGCGCGCCGCCGTCCAATTCCAACGCCGCCGAGACGAACGCAAGAAGAGACGCCGAGCCTCCACCATTGCAAGATCCAAAGAGCACCATCGCCAACGAGGCTTTGTGAGTCGATGAACAGCCTGCCGTAAGCGCGAGGCACATGTCGCGTGGCACGTCGACCGGGGACGTCCCCGTGTTGTCTTGGACCAAGATACGCCGCTCCCATCGACGAAGTCGGAGAAGAACGGCATATCCACCACCTCCGGACCAACATATTCGCTCCGAAGAACCACCTCGCCCCGCCCCCGCCGTCGTGGACAACGACAAACGCCAGTGACACGTCGAGAAACAGATCTCGCCAGATCTGAAGAACGGCGAGAAGACCAAGCTGCCGACCTGAAAGATCGACAAGCACACGTTGCCAACAACTCAAGCGGGCTCGACATCGACAACAATTTCATCGTCGCCTCCCTCACCCGCGCGCAAGGAGGCCTTATTCCCCGCTGAGTTGTTTCTTCCAAAAAAAAGCTGCGCCGCCTCCGTCCATTCTCGATGCGCCGCCACCAACTGCAGATCCTGTGGGGAGAGGGAAGGCCGGAGGGAGAGTAGGCTAGATGGGGAGACTAAAGAGAGGGGAGGCCAGATGGAGAGAGGGTGGAGGAGGGGAGGGGATGGAATGGTATAGACGGAAGAGGGGAGGGAGATGCACCCAGAGAAACAGAGATGCGAGAGAACTCAGAGAAGGCCGGCGCTGGTGGAGGTCCACAGGGGAGGTCGGCTGCGGTGCAGGGATGGGGATGGAAGGGGATGAGTGGATTGGGAGAGGAAAATCAAGGGGTGGAGGAAATCCGATCCGGCAATTATGTGACCTCTATCGATCCGTGTCACTTCAGCTGCAACATGGAGAAGCCTCTCATGGATTATGTGCTATCATGTAGGTCGTCTGTGTCCTCTGCAACAGCAAGCAGCGGTCAATGTCTGTGCCCACCCATCCAATACAAGCTGTGATGCACTATAAGCAACATGCTCTTTTTCCAATCAAAGTCTGTGCATTCCTTGGCTGCTATTGATTGATCGTGCTCCATGTATTGAAACATGAGTTTTTTTTTTTTTGCACCAGTGCTTGATTTGCAAACTGCTGCTCAATTTTGGTTGTATCTTTTCACAAAACAATTTCTTCTCTAACCCTAAACTAAGCATAGCTTTTGAAGAATTTACCCCACAGCATGAAACATTATTAGGCCTATGAAGATTAATTATCATCATTTACTCAGTAGACATTTCATGTATATCTAGGTTTGTAATATTTGCATATATTGGAAAAGGGAATATATTTGTAAAACATTATGCCGATATGAAGCCAGTATGTACCGAAGAGAACATTTGCTTAAACTGCTGATGCTACTGTCTGCTGCCGATGCTACTGCTGGCTGTTCATGTAGGATGCATGATTGTGCTTTCGTCGACTTGATTAGGAACGAAACACCTCTGAGAATTGGCTAGATAGATTATGTTGTATCAAATGTGTGCTTTAAATAGATAGATAGACACCTGAGAGTCAGAGATGAATAAAATATTGAAATTAAATTTATTTGCTTTGTAAATCGTAATACTGAAATTTTGCGAAATTCAAATAATAAGACATATTTATTCAAGTCCGATGAAATTATGCTTTAAACAGAAATTGAGTCTAATGTACATTGGAAGATTACAGGTGTTCTACCACATGATAAGATTTTTTTTGCAAAATCAAATACTAAATGTGGACTTCCTGTTCTTAAGGGAAGTAAAGTTTACAAAATATAAGCTCTCCTAGATAATGAAAAATCAGGTTGTTCTTGAATGTGTATCCCGCTCTAGGCTAGGCAACAAAGAATCACCGGCAGAGGTTTTTCTCCTTCCAGGGCTGCGTCCTCCACTGCATGGACACTTATCGCCATGTCGCGGCCACCGGTCCACAGGAGCAGGGGACTCAGGTGCAGGAGCCGAGGTGCCTTATTTCTGTCTCGATCCTAGCCGCAAGAGCAAGTGAGGTTCCGTTACCTAAACTCTTCTCACCTCACTCCTTCTCATGCATTTATTTTCATGAAGTTCTCTCATACCATGGTGTATATGATGTGTCAGATTAGTGCATATGGCAAAAACTCTAGCATTTGTTGCGGTTGGTAGCAATTAAATCTCTGCGGGATAAGTAGGGATTTAGTAGCTAGCCATTAATATTACTGCCTTGGTGTGGTGTAAAGGTGTTGGATTCTGAAGTTTGTCTCATGATCGAAGTGGGTTCCTGGATATATGGATTTGAGGTCAGGGGCACTTCAGTTCTTAGTACATAGAATGGAGGTAGTACTTGATTTGTTTTTATCATTGCAGAGATGAATTTTAGATACTACAAAATTTGTAGGTTTTTCAGTGTACATTGTGTGCGCTACAGTTCTAGCAGTTGGTAGTTTTAAAATTAATCATGTTCAATGATTCCATTGGGTCAGACTGCAGTTGGTAGTTTCAGAATTAATCATGTTAAATGATTCCATTGAGTTAGACGGTAGATCGGGGCATATTTGTGTCAGTTGTGAATCCTTCTCTGTATTTACCCCTATATCGTACAAACTAATGCTTGGTATTAAATATTGAGAGGAAAAAGACCGTCGAGGTAAACATATAGCCGAACGTAATATGGGAGCTCAAATTCTTTCTTGAATTTACAGGTGTAGAATATGTTTTTTCTTATATATCAGAGTTGTATCCAGGTAAATTAGAGGCGCATCATGGTGCTAATATTTGTTTACTTCAATGACAAGGCTAGCGATAACTTTAGTGAACATTCATGTTCTATTTCTAAACTGAATAATTAAGCATGTAAGTTGTACCAATGATCAAGGTATTAACTTTTTTTGTTTCCTTCCATGCGTCTTCTGGTGACACATGCACTTAATCTGGGAATTGCTAAAACCGAACTCATTGGGCCTTGCACTGAATAAAATTCAGTGTTGAAGATGTAAGGAAACAAGATCAAGATTTTTGGAAGTGTATGTTTGTATATGATCAATCATTGTTATATATGTTCTTTGCCAATCATTTCCATGATATCCTTCCAAGCACTAAAAGCTCATTACACATGGGGAGCGCTCCTTCTTCTAGGTGTTGTTCGGATTTATGGGTCCGCCTTTCCATACTGACTCTGGTGCTTTCAGGTGTGTTTTCATGTGGGATTTTTCATCGGTTGAGATGGACTTAGAGGGATGCATGACGCCTCTGTGTGATGCCTGGATTCTGTTGGTGGTGGTGTACCTTTTGTATGTATGTTTAACATGTGTATCCTGATACTATTTTCTAGCTTTCAGCAATTTCATGCATGTTGTTTTTTCTGGATATGAAAACTCAGGAAGCTCCCTGAATTACCTTTTGAATCTTTACCCTGTGAGCTCTACCAAGTACTTTCCCCCTTTTCCCCTCTCAAGGCGCTACAGTAGCCACGCGTTTTGAGAGTCCGCCGCTCTTCTCCCCCGTTGCCGGCCCGATCCGGATCCTTCTTCGCCGGCGATGCCGACCGGAGAGGAGGAAGGAGAGGAGCTTGGCCCGTTGTATATACTAGTCTAGGTCGTCTAATCCTGTTGTCTACCCTTGTGGAGTTTTGGAGTAGGAGGCGGGATCTTCTTGGCCAGATCCAGCCCGCCCAAGCTTCCTTCTTCGTTGCTGCTTGGCTCCGGTGGCAGGGGCGGTGGCAGGCGGCGAAGGGGTGGCGTGGCATCTCCAGCAATAAGGCCTTTCCTTCCTGCCCTTACCATCTGCTTTGGTTGCGCTGGAGAAGCAACCAAAGTCCAGATCGTTCGTTTCTCCGACTTCATCCATGGTGGATGGACGAAGGAAGTGGAGGATCTGAGGATGGCTTCCCCAATAATCTCCCCCGGGTTCACCGACGCCACCATCTTCAACGCCCGCCTCCCCGAGTCCGTGGCAGGCCCTTCGGGATTGACGGCGAGTCGGTTTCTCTGCCGTGGCCTTGGTATGACCCTGCTACTTCTTCATCTCTACCTCCTCTTCCTCTCTCCCGAGCTCTTGGCGTCATGGTGGCATCAGGCAAAGGAGGATGCAGAGTGGTGGTGCTGAGGATTTGGCGACGGAGTCTTTCTGAAGCACCTTCTTGGAGCACAACATCGGCAGCATAGATGCTGGCCGTTATCCATGCCAGTAAGATCTGGCAAATCTTCAACCTCCATCAGAGGCCCCTGCTGAGATTGACGGTTGCATCCCACGTCGACTGTAAAGCAAGTGGTTTTGTCCCCGCTTTGGAGCTCGACGACGACATGGTTGATCTCCTGCTCGTCGGTGGGGAAAGAGAAGGGCTTGATTGCTTTTCCATTTCTTTTAGTGAGGCCCTTTCTGCATATATCAGGGACCTATGTGTAATTTTATATTTCATGGGGTTCCTTGTAATGTATTGTACACCCACCGTTGGTTATTAATGTAGCTTCTATGCCCTTCGGGGCACTCCGTGTTCAAAAAAAAAAATCTTTACCCTGTGTATGATATATGAACATATTTTTTTGTGGAATGTAAATTCTGTCAACTCCCACCGACAACTAAAGTAGCATGGCCACTGGCCAGTAATTTAGGATAATTGTCCAAGTGTAAACGAACTAAGAAAACAACCTCCAGTATATTGGATAAATATATACAAGTAAAATAAATGAAAGAATAAGCTATCTCATCTTTGTATATCTTCTTCCATGTAGATTTTGTCAAGGTTCATACTTTTAGAACTAGGAGATATGTTTCTATTTCTGGCCGACAAACCTACATTTCCTTTCTTCAGTGTTAGCGGATGGAAAATTGGTGAAGGTGTATCAGAAACTTAAATTTACGAGGTATCTCCTTGAAAGCAATGTAATGAATACTCTTTATGTATCTTTTTTGAAATTCATAGGGGTTACAACTATCAATGATACCACTTTATAACTATTATTAGATTGACCATACAGGTTTTTTTAAATAAGTTAGAAACTGAAGTTTAACATAGAAAATATTCTTTTAGATTTGCTCATATTGAATTCCAATAAGAATGTTTGGTGTTTGTTGATATGCATGTTGTTTCTCCATTTCTTCTTGTTTATGTTAGACATGATATACCAATGTTTGTAAAAGTTTATAACTGCACATGCAACCATGTTAGCTTATGAAATTGATCTCACTACAGGGAAACGCCTAGAACGAAAACGGCGCAGCAACGCGCGCGAGGTCCTTCTAGTACTTCTCAAACTTGCAGGGCCTCGTCATCGAAGCAAGGATCTTCTCCATCGCCCGGCACCGGAAGTCGCCGATGGGCTCGGTGCAAGAGCCGCACCTCCGGTTCATGCTTCTGCAGCAGTTGGCGCACGCAGCATGCCCGTTCTTGCACTGCTCATCAATCATTTCAGAGTAGTGTTAGCAGAGTACATCGACCTTACTAGAGCGCAAAATTGAACATAACCACTTTTACAGTACCCTGAACTAAATATAGACCGTCTATTCATGGTAATCTAAGGGCTAATCTTAACTCGTACTCCGATTCAATTGTTAAGGAGTACCGTCCTCGTAAGCCATGGAGTACATTGAGTACATTGCTGTCAGGGGCAAAATAGTACAGTAATCACAATCTTTTCTCACGCCTCAAATCGTCCAAACTTTTCTCTCTCTATCGAACGACGACGTATGCCGTCAGTTCGTCCGACCGCCGTCTGCTGCTGATATCTCGCCGGTTGCCGCCGCCCTCGAAGCTGCACAGGAAGCCCTAGCCTGTGTCTTCGTCAATCAATCTAAATTGTAGTGCACAGTGGACGTCCTCATTGTCGTACATCCTTTCTGAATCAATCTCGCACTGCGTATTCAGCAGCTTCCCCCCGCCCCCACAAATTCGTTCTTAGATTCTTGAATAATTTTGGCGCTATGCTCTAACTCCCATGAAATTAATGATCGCACTGGAATTCTTGCATAAAGAGCTGTTGTCTATCTGTTAATTTATCAAAGTCATGGACGAATTTCACTAGAAAGTAAGGACGCATGTTCTTCGTAGGAACTACAGGCATGTTTTCTCACAAAAACAAAACGAGCATGGTACAATTTTACTGATGTGCTCTGAATTCCTCCGTCTCAACCATTAAATGATCCCCTATATATGATTATCACCATTCAATCCAGATCCATCCAAACATGGATGATGCACTCGTTTTCAGCACAACAAAATAATTTCGAGGATCTAATTAAAAACGTCGGGAGAAGAAGGGGCAGAGGTCGGTGTGCAACAGGGGGAACAACGGTGGCTCGCTCAATCGGGAGAAGTGGCGGCGTGCTACGGAAGGAGAGGGCCGGTAGTTACAACGAAGAACACCCTTAATCACTTCGTATTAGCAGTCATAGAATCTCTAAACTACCCCTGTAAATGGATGGTCAGATTTGTCCGGTACTCTCCTTCCTCTCATGGAGTACTAGGGTACCGTAAAAATCCTCAATATGCAGAATTTGTTCAGATGCTTACCGTGTATATCTGCGAATCAAACGGTAAACTGCAGATGTCACACTCGAGCGTGTCCATGTCGAGAGTGAAAACATTGGAAGTTTCTACCGCCTTTTGATGCCCTCCCTTGGTGTCTTCCGCCTCCTTCCTCGACGTCGACTTCTCCGGCACCCCCTTGGTGTCCGCCTTCTTCGCTGCACTCATGGCGCGCTTGTTCGCTGACCTTTTCTGCATCACCGGATCACCTACGCCTTCGCCTGGCCTGGCAAAAGCAAGCTGTGAGTTTCAGTAATATGAACGCCCAACAAAATAGTAGTAGAAAAGGAAAGATTAGTACTCTGTTTTTGAGAAGCAGCATTACGGTAAGAGCGCATGCTCACCTGAAAGTTTGAGATGAAGCGATCACAGGAAGGAGGAAGCCGTGCGTTGTGGTGGTGGTGGCAATGGCACGGGCAGCGTCGGCCGGCCACTCGCGGGTTTTCATAGGCAAGCACGAGAGCACCAGATGGCCAACGTGCACACACGGCAGAGAACTGCAAGAAACAAGTGGACACGTGAACGCGTGGCTGAAGGACCAAACGCCACGCTCACCAGCAGACCGACACCCGGCACGCTGAGAAGGATTGCTGCGGACAAGTGTGCGCACACGAGGCTGAGGCCCTGTTGGATTATCAATTTCCAAAGAAAATGGAATATGTTTAGTTGGTGAACTTTATTCAGCGATAGTTTAATCATCTTCTGCCGCTTGGTCTCACGATGATTTCAATGGTCGACAGTCGGATTGTACTTACTATTTGTTGGGTTGGACAACAATATTCATAATCGACCTCAGTTCTCATGACCTGCGACGGTAATACACATAAAAAATGCCTGCAAACAAAATAACCGGATGTAAAGAAACATACTGCACAAGAACCTCGATCTGCTTTCAAAATTGGCTGCCTGGTCACCCAAAGGTATGTAGGGAGGCGACACGGTGCACCTCTACCGTCGGAGGAGGACGGGCGGCTGCGTGAGGGTCTGTCGATCTGCCTAATAAAGATGGTTGTCTTAGGATTACTCTTGTGCGAAGATGGAGAGCTTCCTGAGGCCGATCCTTCTTGATCTGGCCAGCGTGGTGAGTTCTGGAGGTTCCGCCGGTGAATGTAACAGTGAACTTTATGTCTGGAGTTTGCTGAATCGGGTGGTAATCGGTCATGCGCATCCATGCTTTTATTCCGAATGTTTGGTTCTGGAGGGAGTGGCGCGAAGGTCTGTTCTTTCCTGCTATTAGGTGACCTTTTGGTCCATGATGAAGTAGAGGCGGAGAATATGATGAAGATCGGATCGGAGGACTAGCAGTGGAGGTTCAAGTTTCTGCGTTGTTGGGAGACTTACTTGGTGTTCTAGTTTTCGCAACAAACAATATGTAAGTAGGGGCGGCAGCACAAGTGAAGTTCAGATCTTACCTTTCAGGGTGAAAATCTAAATGTTTGGCCTTAATTGATTGTGCCTAGCAATGATCTTGTTGAAAGCATTATTTTGAGAGTGGGGACTATCTTCAAGGTGAAAATCTAAGATCTTTGCTCGGACGACGACAATGCTTGTGCATTGATTCCTTCATGGAGCCGTCGCTTTTGGAGAGTCCAGAGTTCAGGTGTTGTCTTGGTGGTGGATGTATTGTTGCTACTAGGGCTGGAATACTGTAGCGAGATTTTATTTTCTTAGTTTATTTTTCTTCCATTGGTTGTCTGCATCCGTACTGCCATTAGGGTATTGCATTGTTGCAGAGACTGTGTGTAATTGGTATCTCTTGATATTAATGTATTCCCTTTATCGAAAAAACTAACAAGAATACTAAAATGCGGTTTCATATAGTATTAAGTCTGCAAGTCTTATAAAATAGATACAAATGGTGTTCAAAATGACACCGTGTGGGCTAATGAGAATAAGAAACAACTTGCCACATAGCCAAAAAAGATTGTCCTTTAAGTGTTAAAAATGTTAATATATGGGATTCCCTGAAGAATGTAAATGTCTCAGTTAATAACTTACAGTTTAGTTAATTTTGTTGTACTAACATGGGCAGATAAAAGGTCTAGAAACCTAGGGTAGGAAACAAATGCAAAGGCTGGGGGTCAAGGACCTGTTCGGTTCCTGTGCACCCTTTTTCGCATAGGTGGAGATCTTCTGCCTAAAGCCATGATGGACTGGGCTAAGTATAAAATCATGTTCTGCATCTAGTTTGGATGCCAAGAAGCCCATTTACGCATTGTGGGAGAAAAAAAATGCACGGCAATTAGTCGGATGTTTCATGGTCAACTATCCATGGTTTCTTGAGCGGAGCAGTGCCTCACCTCCACACTTAGCTCATCCTGGCTCGATCAGGACTCCTCTGAGCTAGAACCAAAACCACAATGCTCATTGGGCCCCACAGGCTGCCGGTTTGCTTTCATCGGTGATCATGTTCCCTCCATCAATCTTGAATCCGATGAGGAGTTCGGCATCGGCGAGGCTCTAGCCTGGTCTAGGGATGACTTTCATACCATTGAGAAGGCCATACATACCACATAGTAGTAATAGCTCGCGGAATCTCTGTTAGCTTCTGGGGCCGACCCAAAAGCATTGCGGGATAGAGCAGCCACAAAGTACAAGGAGGACATGTCTACCGCTCAGGTCGCGAGTCGTTGGTAAACCAAAAGGTGCAGAGCAAGGGCTTGACGCCAATGAAGGTGCACAGTAAGGTAAATACGGCAATAAAGGTGCATGACAAGGACAAGTACCCAACGGACCCAATCGAGGTTTCCGACAATGATGACGACGACAACGTTGATTCGCACGGTCGTGGAGTTAGAATAGTTGTTGTTACTATTGTGTAATTTTGTCTGAGAAGTCAGTTAAGAATTAGTTATAGTAGTTGTTTCATTTTATGCTCCTTAACTGTGGAAAGTTTGAATGTGTTTAATGTTTATGCAATTTTTTAAATTAAAAGCGTGCTTCACATAATTGGAACCTCCGCCTTAAGTTTCTGCTTCTACCATTAACTCCCTCTGTCACACTCTGCATTCTGAGAACAAATAATGCTAAGTGTAATGAGCTTCAGAGTGGAAAACACCGTAACAACAGGGGCATGACATAGATCCTTCCAAGTGCCACTGTAAGGTCAATCTAAGAAGAGGTAGGAGTAGGTAGCATTGAGAGCCGTGAGATGTAACGGTCACTAAAACCATTAATTGCGCAGGGTAGCGTGTTGTTGTTTTGCCGAACAATTTGTGTCATTACTAGAGTGTGCTCTACACGCAAACTGGCACATCACGCGGGCACATAGCACGCTCTTGGACGCCAAATCACCAAATTCCACGACTCCCTTCATGATATTGGGCCCCAATTTTGCACATAGGTGCATCTTGGCATATAAAACAAAAGTGGTGAACATTGTTTCCAACTTTTAGTCATAAAAAGTTTTTAAACCATTTTATTTGTGCTAAATGGTGTTTTTTGTGTGAAGCAACTAAATAAAATATTGGGAAAATAGTGACACTCCAATCTTCAAAAACATTAGATAGAAGGAAAAAAATCCCATGTGTCTTTAGTTTTTCTCGATTTCTAACTAGTTTCCCCATTTAAATCATTTCCAGGGGATTTTTTGAAACTAATTTAAATTTGAACTGCATCTATGCTCTACTGTCCAGAGTTTGGCAAAAATCATTTTAATCTACCCAAGTTGGGTTCTATGTAGTATCCACGAAGAAAGTTGAAATATCCAATCATTTGCTATGAGTGCACATGACGTTAATTTTGACCACAATTTTAAAAAAGTCAAAGATATTTTAGAATTATGAGAAAAATGTAAAACCAACGCAAATAGGCCCTTATGTGACCTTGTTTCTAGGGAACAAAATAAAAAACCAAAGTTAAGATAACTGGTTTTAAAAGTTAATCTTGAGTTGACTTTTGTTCATGTTCACACCTTCGTTTTGGCACGTGCCTATCCTATATATGAAGCCTGAACACCCTCTCTGGCCTCTCTTTCCTAGCACCTCTCGTTCGCTTCTTTCCTCCTTTTCTACTGTCTCAGTTTGGCACTCCCTTTTGTCTCTACTATGCTCACCTATTTTTTCACCCTCGGTTTCACTACAAGAAAAGTTTTGATAAACAACTTCTCAAAATCGTCCGCTAAGGGGTATTTTTTGTCGCCTATGGGCCTAACCCGACGATATGGGTTCTGTTGTCGAAACTGCGTCAGGCAAAGTCCTACGACGATTTTTTCGGTCCGTCGCGCTTGGCGCCCTTCCGCCAAAATCGGACCGTGCGAAGTGTTTCGGGAGCCCGTTGATGCCGACATCATGCAAACTAACACAGCGACGCGTTAACGAACTGCGTAACCGCTGAAACCCCGTGGTAGATGGTAGGCCCACACGAGGCACGTCTTAAGCGGGCCGGCCCATTAAGTTTAGGGCCGGGCCACTGACTTAGTTTGACCGGTCAACTATATTTGGTCCATTAGTTACGTGGGCGGCCTAACCTCTAAGGTTGACGGTCAAAACATTAATGGGCCGCCCACTAAGCATGTGGGGCCGAATGCACTCGTTTGACCGGTCAACAGGCAAAAGGGTCGGCCCACAAAACATGTAGGACCCACTTTCCTATTATTGGGCCGGCCCATTTACCAAGTGGGGTCCACCGTAAAGCAAGTGGGCCGGCCCAATTAGCCTATGGGTCCCATTTTCCTCCTATAGGGCCGGCCCATTTAGTATGTGGGGTCAACCATATAGCAAGTGGGCCGGCCCAACAAGCCAGTGGGCCGGGCCAACATCACAGGTGGGTCCCACTTTCCCGCCCATTTAGTATGTGGGGTCCACCATATAGCAAGGGCCGCCCAACAAGTAGTGGGTTCGGCCAAAAACACAGTGGGTCCCACTTTCCAGTTAAAGGGCCCATTTAGTATGTGGGTCCACCATAACGTAATTGGGCTGGCCCAACAAGAAGTGGGCCGGCCAAAAACACAGTGGGTCCCACATTCCCAAAGGGGCCGCCCATTGAGCAAGTGGGGTCCACGATATAGCAAGTGGGCCGCCCAAAGATAGTGGGCCGGCCAAGAACACGGGTGGGTCCCACATTCCTGTTAAAGGGCCGGCCCAGTTTGTAAGTGGGGTCCACCATAACGTAATTGGGACGGCCCAACAAGACAGGGGTCGGCCAAAAGACAGTGGGTCCCACTTTCCTGTTAACTGCCTACCTAGTAAGTAAGTGAGCGGCCCAAAATGAAAGTGGGTCCCACACTACTGTAGGGCCCAATCTATTATAGGGCCCTGGTTGTTTGACTAGTCAACTTGCATTAAATTTCATGAGCCTAAAATCTGATATCAATGATACACACAATTACATACACAAATAAAATAACTATTACAAGGCAATTAATGTGCCCAAATAAAAAAATACATAGAATCATTGAGGACTTCTATTAGCATCATCAATAACACGTTGACATTTGGCAATCGCCTTGATTGAATCTTGTGTACTCTTGGTCAACATATCAGCTACAGACCTTAAAGCAGCAATACCATGTCTTTTATAAAGTACAGCCTTGAGATGTTCACTGTTTGATGAAAAGAATGGTCTAGGTTGACGGCTATGAGAGGATGCATCAGAACAAAGATCAGAACTTTTTGTGGGCCTCTCTTCTAATGAAGATTGCTTCATCAGAACTGCATTCTGATAATAATGCAAAAAAAGTTAAATGATGAACTATGCAAACATGTATTAAGCATTGTCGATATGAGATAGTCACAAGTACTAAGCGCAGACTTACATTATATCGTTGCATAGGCTCACGCCGGAACCTTTTTGCGCTCTATCTTCTACTAATGACTTCTTCATTACAACTGCATTCTAGTAATATTGCAAACATAGTTACAACAGTGAACTATTCAAACATTTATTATGCAATGTAGATATAAGATAATAACAAGTTGCATAAATAAGACAATGTATGTAACTTGTACTAAGCAGACTTACATCATAATGTTGCACAAATCGCTGACTATCTTCTAATGATGACTGCTTCACTAAAACTGCATTCTGGTAATATTGCAAAAATAGTTACAATAATTAACTATTCAAACATGTATTACGCAATGTAGAGATCAGATAAATGCATGTACAGCACATACTGGCTCGCTGCAGGTCCTTCTCTTGCGTGCACTAGTCGTGGTCGACATGCCTGTCATTTTAGGTTCAGCCATCAAGTGAAATGCTAATCCTCCTGCTCCATTGTCCTTAATCTATGTTTAGATATCACATTTAAGACCAAGTCAGCTGGTTTCAAATAACAAAAAACTTGAGCCGCCAAATGAATAAGCCAATATTTACCAGATATCAGATTAAAACCAACTAGATGTTGCTTTGCATGAGATACGAATTTCAGACATTCAGATTTAGAGTAGGGTAATACCAAGGTTTTCCACATAAAGTAAACCGGCATTAAGAATGACCAAATGTCGGGTTCAAATCACCTTCAGTTGCTCCAAGACAAGCATATCAAATAGGCGGAAACATAGTAAAGCATGGATGGCATTGCTATGGCAGGGTTCCAAGTGTTTATCTCTTGCATAAGGAACAATGCATATAGGTTATAGATAATAACGGAAGTAAACTGCCAAAGTTACCAACCAAGAACTCAGATTCCAACCTTCCCTAGCGTCCCCGCTGTTAATGTTGGATATTCTAATAAGTGGTTCGCATGATCAATCCCTAGGAAAAATAACATTGACAAGTTAGTCTACGATAATACAAAGACCAGACATGCACGCAGCAATAACTATACAAGCTGTGCGACAGGAGCATTCATGGAAAAAATATCTATAAGCTAAAGACGAGGTATAAGAGCAAGCAGATTGGAAATGCACATAGCATGATTATAAAAGCAGTTAAAGAATAGCAGAGACGAGAAAACAGCTAGCGGCTAGCGGTGAGCTAATGACGTGGTATAAGAACAACCAGATTGGAAATGCCCATAGCATGATTATAAAAGGAATAGCATGCAGTACAAAAACAGTTGGCAGCAAATGAATGGGTCCCCTATAAATATGTGGATGCACACAAGTGTGACTAGAATGAACAGGATGGTAGCGACCGGATAATGCTTTGGTACTGTACAATATTTAAACAAACTTCATGCGAAGTAACACATCAAGAAATTTAATGGCATATGAGATCTTGTTATCACCAGAATTTGACCAGGTCAGAGGTGGGCCGCGATCAAGATGGGCTTAAAGATTATATACGGAAGAAATACGTGAATCGGCCTTATATGCAAAATTTGGGCTAGTGTGCCCGTGTATCTGTAACATAGTAGGTCGCATCTTAATTTAGAAGTTGGAGTTTGGCCCGTGCACGGTTAGGTGCACGCCTAAATTAGAAAGTCCCCTGGACTATAAATATGTATCTAGGGTTTATGGAAAACAACAACCAACGTTCAACACAATCAATCTCGCGCATCGCCAACTCCTTCGTCTCGAGGGTTCCTTCCGGTAAGCACCATGCTGCCTAGATCGCATCTTGCGATCTAGGCAGCATAAGCTTATTATGTTGTTCATGTGTTGCTCGTACTGAAGCCTTTTTGATGGCGAGCAACGTAGTTATCTTAGATGTGTTAGGGTTAGCATTGTTCTTCGTATCATATGCTGTCGTAGTGCAACCCTTATACATCTAGCCGCCTATCTTGGGTGTAGGGGCGGCACCACGCTTGATCATTGTTTAGTAGATCCGATACGTTACGGTTGCTCCTTGTTCTTCAGGGATTAGTTTAACATCCGCAATAGTTAGGCCTTACAAAGGGTTGGAGGATCCAGCGGCGTGTAGGGTGTAGTTTGCTGGCCCTAGACAGGATGTTCCGGGGATCAACCTCGTGTTGGTTTTTAGGCCCTGTCTAGGATCGGCTTACTATCACCGTACGCGAGCGGGAGGCCCAATCGTGAGTAGGATGATCCGATTATGCGGTGAAAACCCTAAATCGTCGTAGATCGCATTAGCTTTATCTTGATCAAGCAGACCACCATATATTCGGACACCTTGTACGAATCATGGGTGGATCGGAGCCGATTCACAGGATAACCCGAGAGCCGATCGAGGCTCGTATTTAATGTTTACGTGTATGCCATGGAAACTAAGCGAGGCATCATCCAACACCTTCCCGACTCATAGTGGCACGCACGAAAAGATCGGACGTGTGTAGGGCTCGTCCGGGCTGCCTTCCGGGTTGACCCGGCTCTGTTGTTGCACCGCTTCCGCCGGTGGGTTTCGACCGCAACACATTCTACGCCCGGTGGGACAATCTTCGACATCCACCGCATCGCCATCTATATCCGAGATGGCGGAACTCGGTCAAGTACGAGGATCCGACCGACGAGCTCAAGAAGAAGCATGACGAGGGTCCCGAAGCCGACCTCATCGGCTCTTTCCACGAACCCGCTCCCATGGCATCGTGGAAGGGCTCTCGAAGGCGCGCTCGATGGAGTGGACCTGTCCACCCCGTCGAAGAACGCACCAGGTCGCTGCGTCAGAGATCAACTTCATGGTGGCTCATTCGCTGCACCGCCACTCTGAGAGCCCGGTGAACACTTTGGAGCGTGTCTGCGGTGATCCAGGAAATCATGAGCCATCGATTCTCCGTGGACCAGCTCGGGACTTACAAAGGAGAGATTCCACTCCAGTCCCGTCCACCGCTTCGCGTTGGCAGCACCAGTGCCGAACTCATCGGCATACGTCGTCTACAAAATTTGTGGTGACCCTAGTGACTACCAATTCCTACATGAGGCGCCCAAGGAGATCCCGCACGGATACACGTGCGCATACGTGCAGACTGCAAACCGGGCACTCTCGAACCAGGCTGCGACAGCAGGGGCCTCTGGAACAGCAGGAGGAACGTCGGGAGCAGATCTTGAGAAGCAAACGTGGTTAGCTACGTACGCCACTCCGACAAACCTCCAGAGCTCAGCTCCTTGGCTCAGAACTGGAAAAGCAAGCATGGCTGGCAAGTATGCCACCCCGACGAATCTTCGGGGTTCAACGCCTTCAGCCATCACCGCGGATGAGATTTGTACAACGAAAGACCAGTTCGCATGATGCCGAAAAGGAGGACAATCGGCTATACCAAGTCGTACCCCAACGAGTACGAATTGATTCCGCTACCTCCCAAATATCGGCTCCCTGACTTTACAAAGTTTAGTGGATCGGATGGTTCCAGCTCCATCGAGCATGTGAGCCGATATTTGGCACAGCTGGGCACGATCTCAGCATCGGACGAGCTGCGTGTGAGGTTCTTCGCACAGTCCCTCACAGGATCGGCTTTTGTACACATCGCTCCACCAAACTCCGTCCGACTTGGAAGCATTGGAAGAACAATTCCACCTCCGTATCACTCAGAAGCTTCCGAGGCTGGCATTGCCGATCTAGCACAAGTACGACGAAGCGGGGAAACAGTCGAATACATCCGCTTCAGACCGTGAGGAACCGATGCTATTCGGTTCACGTAAGTGAAAAAGAAGCTCGAGTTGGCGGTGGTGGGTCTCTCATCATCGATCAAGGACGTGGCCTCCTGCAGACTACCCTTCGTTGGCACACATGGTGCCGTCGCCGTATGAACAGCGCCACCCGCATGTTTACCAGACAAATTCAAGCGTGCGGTGGTCCTGGTTGAGGCAGACGAGGACGAATGTGCTACGGAGATCGGGAGGTAGCAGGCTGAATGGACTCTGACGGCAAGCCCCGTGTCCCGTAAGTGGGTTAAGCCACAAGGTCCTCCAAAAGGGTTCGACTTCGACGTGACCAAAGCTGAGCAGATTTTCGATCTCTTACTCACGGAGCAGCTCAAGGTACCCGAAGGCCACAAGATCCCCACGGCCAGGAGCTGAACGGAAAGCCATACTGCAAGTGGCATAACGCGTTCACCCACACCACCAACGACTGCAGGGTGTGGCGTCAGCAGATCCAAATGGCGATAGAAAAAGGACGGCTAATTTTCAACCAGTACGCCATGAAGGTCGACACACACCCCTTCCCCGCCGTTAACATGGTGGAGTATACTTACCATGGAGGGTGCCGCCAGATTTCTCGTGCAATATCAACATGGTGGGACCTGGGCACCACTCAAGGACGGAGATGAGGGCAGCTGCTCTCATAGCAAAGACACAGAGGAAGCCGCTCCACGCGATCGGCTCCGCCACGATGGCAAGCGCTACGTCACGAGGAGAAGTGAAGAACATAAGATATCGACGACCTCTCTCTGATCACCTCCTCAACAAGTATGTGAGTCAGTATGACCAACGCCGACGATCCAGCGATGATGATGAAAAAGATCGGCTGGCTAGGGACGACAGGAGACGTCGTCGGCATGATCACGACGAGGAGCGATATGAGCGCCACGCCAAGGAAAAGTCGAGGGAGCAAGACGACGTGGATAGGCACTGGGACTGCCCCTTCTTAGACACTGCTGGGATTCAGGAATGAGCCGATTGCCTACAATCGGCAACCAGAATGCAAACAAAAGAAGAAGGATGCAGCTAACGTGTCCGTGTTCAAACGTTTAGGGCCTCTCCCGCCTCGGAACAAACATGCTGAGCCTGCTCGGGTGGAAGATCTCGAGGAACTAGAGGACGATGATGAAGAAGAAGACAGGTATCATCGGCCAAGGTGGTGCCCCGATGGGCTCAGCCGTTCCCAAAAGCGAAGGGTTCAGCGACTACGTGGATTGGAGGAAGCTGAAAGGTTATACCTACACACGTTGAGGAAGGCGCGGCCTGATCTGGCCGCTAAAATTCAGCGAACCCTGGACGAAGAAGGTCGGCCACAAAGAAAAGAGTGGCGCCCAAGCAAAGGAAAGCCGACGATGAGACATCGGCTGGCACAAACATGGTGCTCGTCCTTCCAACGGAGTTTGGTGCTCCAGGATTACACGAGGCACCCAATTTCGACGACTGCGAGCGCATCAACATGACACAGGATGGGACTAGGTTGGTCTCACCCACGGACCCGACCGTGTAGCGAACGCAGCGTCTATGGACAAACGTGGCGATGCCGATCCAGGAGATCGTCCCCAAGGGAAAGATGAAGGAACATCGCAAAAAACCTTCATCGAGCGAGCAACGTGGAGGCCGATTCCATCGATCGGCCAAAATTATCCTCACCATCCATGCTGCCTGAATTCAACATCGATCTAATAGGCGATGGGTCTACGTCGGCTGATGAGCTGGAGGAAGTCCACACTGGTCCTATCAGAGCCGACGTTCACATAGAGTGCCTTGGCTAATCATAGAGCCGATTTCAGCAGTTACCTGCGAATCGGCTCTGGGCACTGGGTGGATAAAACACGAGGATACGAAGGGAAAGTGTCTTCCCAATGCCCAGCAGCTCAAGTGTGATGACCCAGCGTACCACTGCATGGTGTAGTACACAAGTCGTTGACATAACACAAGTGAAACACCGTTCCACTCATATTACATCTCTCAGAGTGGTACAACAGAAACATATGCGAGTCCAAGGCATGTCTATAGAAGGATACACAAACGGTTTACAGAAGATCAACATAGCCTCCTACTTTACATTGAGGTAAAAGTTCAAATAAAATTCCAGAAGAATGACTCGTAGTCTAACTTATTGCTAACTCAAACTAAAGAGCTACTTGGCTTGCTATAGACATCTAGCTACTTAGGTGCTAGGATTAGGGAAATGTTCCCTTCTATTACTAGTCTAAGTTTCCACTCCAACTGATGCAGAGGTTGACTCCATTGACTTCTTTGATTGGATTCTTCATCTTGTTGCAGTTGACTTCTTTGTCTTCGAGTTCCACGGTAGTTTCTCCTTCGGTGCTAAGCAGGGGATTTAAGAGTGGGATGAGTACGAGCGTACTCAAGAAGTTCATATTAGGAAATAGGTGTATCATGCACTAGCTATAGCCATAGACCAGAAAGTCATAGGCGAATGCAAGTTTTCATAATCATTTCTTCAAAAGGTTTATTTTATTCTGAAAACTATGCCGGCCTTCACAGGTTGACTAGAACTTCATGGAGTTCCTTTCCTCGCTGTCAGTCCTTCCGAACAGGAGTGACAACACAATTCAACATCTCCAGAGGTGCGTTACTTTTCCCATAAGAGACCTTATCCTTGTTGCCAACCAGGCGTATACTTTCCCGTCCACACTTCCTTGGTGTGAGGCCAGTGTAAGATCCAAGTCCACACCGCCTTCTCCGCGACCTCGCAGACCCACCCTTTTGTAAGTCTGTCCTCTCCTATATCTATGGGTAGACCGACCCAGGCCTTTGTTCTCACCTTTACCAATAAGGTAGACCGTTCCGAACAATTAATATGCCTTGTCCTATACACCATAGATAGACCGATCCGGACAATCCTTACAATCCTTCATAGACCAATAATAAGTCTACCCTCTCCTGTATCTAATGGTAGACCGTGCAGGACCACATGTCCCCACCTTTACCAAAGATAGACCGATCCGGCAACCCTTATCACCAGTCCGTTGGCATGCGAGAGGGAAAAGATACACTGACTTCCCAGCCATTATAGATCTTATGGTTAACGCGATATGTACGGCGCTAGAATCACTGGACGGCATTGGTACTTAGTCCTAGATGAATAGTACCCGTGCAATGGAACCTCCACCAATCAACACATACCATGGTTCCATTTCCCACCACATAGTCATATTCATAATTGTAAAATAATAATTGCTTTTCAATGCAAGAGTGATAAGTATAGTACTTTGCATATAATTTGATAAAAATAATCAAATGACATGAGCAAGCGATGAACTTGCCTTTCTTGACTGCAAGATTATGCAGGCAAAAGCTTCGATACGTGATAACTCCAAATGTTGAAATACCATCATCGTCCGGTAAGGACAATGTTTAAAGAACTGGCAAAGATGCTATAATGCATAGTATGAGATGCAATCGTCCCGAGCGTAAGCTAACCTTGATGATTTAAGATATGTGAGTTGTAAAGATTTCTTTAGGGTTGGTTGCACTTTTAGAATGGTTCTCAAACAAGGTTCTTATTAGGGTTTGATTATATTAACATTATAATCAATTGATATATGACATCATAACAATCATACACATAAGGAATAGTGGTGGAATAATATGTAAAGAACAGTTGTCCATTTTTAAGTTCTAAAGAACATGATTGATGATTACTTCTACTATACTTTAAAAGAATAACTTTTGAAGAACATGTTGTTTAAGAAATAGTGAGTATTTCAAAGTAGAACTATGGCTTCTATGGTTTGATTGATATTTGTACTTCAAAAGAATAACTTTTGAAGAACAGGTTAAATAAGAATATGAACTACTATACATAGGAGCTATGGCTTTCTAGGGTTTACTATTGGATTTATTTAGTTCTCTAATAGGAACTAGTTGGGTTCTTAAATAGAACTGGTTTATATGTAGCAAGTATTGGTAGGGTTATTGCTATGGTTTCTCATACACATCACATCAAAGGATGGTTATTAAGATGGTTCCATAGGTTTGCTATTAGGTTTATATGGCTTCATATTTGCTTCACCAAATAATCTCTAATGGTTTCTAAGCTAAGTGGCTTATCATTTCCTATGTAGGGTTTAGTGGAATAGAAGCATGTGTTGTGAATTGTTACACAAGGTTGGTACTAGAGTTTATCTTATGGTTCTACTAGGGTTTGATGGTTGAGGTTGATCCTAATGGTGTGGTATATAGGAGTGGTGATCAATGGTACTAATCCAATTAACCAGTTAGGGTTTATACCTAGGTGACATTAGTGGATCATATAGGTTTTAATTAAGAATAGGAACATGAAATGATAATCTCATGTGACTTGGTTTTATGCTAGTGGATTCTAAGCATGTATTCAATTGTTGATAATTAGGGTTCTATATGTCAAGTAAATCTCCCATGATCATATGTGACACATATCTAGGGTTTTAGAGTTGGTTCTAAGGTGGAATGATCACATGAAATAATGGGATCCAGGTCTTACTCAATTTGAAACTAGGGTTTCTAAATCATGGTACAACTCCTAAAAAGGATGGTTGGACATATAGGTGTGGTAACTAATTACTTTGAAACAAAATTAATAATGGTTTGACATCTTATTAATTTTCACAAGATTTAATAATTAGGGCAACTTCTATTTAGGTTTAGTTAAGAATTAGGGTTTAACAATTGTTATTAGGTTTTAAAATACTTAACTTGGTAACTAAAGATGTTTAAATAAACAAGTTTTGAATTACCAAAATAATATTGACTTATAATATTTTCTGGAGTGATTATTATTTAGAGAAAATAGAAAATAGTAATTTGCAAATTAGGGTTTATGAATTACCATTAATAATTGAGTTAATGTAAATATGATAAATAAAATTAATTCTAACATTTTACTTAGTTACTGAATAGTTAAAATTTAATTTTGGAACTTATTTATTTATTGAATTCAATTTGCATTTTAAATAAATGGAAAGGCATAATTAAAGAAGATTAAAAATAAGTGAATTTTTATTTTGACACACATTTTTGTTTTATATATTATTTGAATAGAGTTTATTTTTGTGAGCATTTTGATATATTATTCATATTTTTCTGAGTTGAAATGGATTTTATATAATTTTGCAAAGTTTCAGTATTTTACTGGAATTTGAAATTAAACGAAAATACTAAACGTACCGGTTCACACCCTAGTTCCAGACACTGACGAGTGGGGCCATTGACTGGGTCAGTTGCCACGCGGGCAAATACCAGTCAACAAAGCCAAGGGACCCCACCTGCTGCGCTGGCATCACCGGCGGCTAAACGCCGGCGGCCTGTATACGGTGGCGCCGCCGATTTAGGGCACCCCGAGATGCGTGGTTGGTACCAATCGAACGAGAAGAAGACGAGGAACACGATGGTGGTGTTGGTTTGGCGAGGGGATCACCGGAACCATGTCGGAGAACATGTCCCGCGGCGGTGCTCTCCGGTGAACTATCGATCGAGGGCTACAAAGGGTTCTAGGAAGCAAGATCTAGCTCTTCAGATGCGCAAGCTTACCCTGAATATGATGGCGTGGTCGACGACGACGATTGCTGCCGGAGTTGGGCTCGATTTCATTGTTACCGGTGATGTACTGAGAAAGGGAATCTTCAAATTGGCCCTGCACCTTGCTCCCCTGGACGATTGCTTGTACCCAGAGGCTCTCCTCGACGATGCGCTTCCAACGAGCCACTGCACGGAGCTTGGGGTGGTCTCCTCCGTCGAACTCGTCCACGACGCCGGCGGCAGTAAGTGGATAATGGTGAGAGATAGAGGCTGATTGAGAGAGAATGGATGGGCGGCGAAGAACAAGGAGATCACGGTGATGATCTCCACCTATTTATAGGCCAAGAGAACCTTCGAGGCCTCGACACGACGACGACGACGGTCAATAGGTGGCGGTCTCTGGATGATCTCGTCTGGCGAAGATCTTTTCTCCCGCGGATAAACTCGGACGCGAGAGAGATTGGGCGTGCTTCTGAGAGGTCTGGCGATGTCCGGGCAAGCTTATTGGCGAGGAGATCGTGGCCTACTGGCGTTGCAGCGCTGTCGTGCACGGAGACGAGGACGACGACGTGTTTTATTCTCGCACGATTTTTAAAGCAGGCGAAACGGTAAGTGGCTTTGGGCTGGGCTGGTGCTGGGCTTCAACGTGGGCTGCTTCGGCTGGTGCGGTGCTGGGCTGCGACGGTCCACCAGGTAAGGTAAGTCCTCTCTCTCTTCTCTTTTCTATTTATTTTCTGTTTTATTTTCTGATTTGAATTGCTAGTTGAATTCAAATTTGAATTTGTTCTATTTTGCAGGTTCTAAAATATTTGATTGTCAATATAACTTGATGATAATGCCTACTGCATAGTCTTGTTGTTTAAACAAATATTTAGTTAGGATTTAATTGATATCTTGTGAGGCTTGAGTAAAGTATAAATGGTTTAGTTATTTATTTCAATTCCCTTTTTAATTTAGGAACCAAATCCATTTAAATGGTTTGAAATTTAGAACATGTGAATGGTAAAAATATTATTAGGTTAAACTAGTGTGCTTAACAATATTGATTGTTCATATCTATTTTAATTATGGTTGAAGTTTCAATTAAATGGTGTTGTGAATAGAATGAGTTTATGATTTCATGTGGGTTCTTAGGGTTTAAGAAGATGATTGAATAAACTCTATAATTACTAATCTTGCTTAGCAACTTCTAACTTGGATTATACTGGAGATCCATGATACACAAGTTATGGCATATCATTTTATGTAGATTGGTTCCATATGACAAGGTTAATGGTTTTGGGAATACTTCACTAATTGAAGTATTAAATAGGCATGAGGTATGGCAGGGTTCTACTTATAATCCAAAGTAATCCATGGGTTGGAATTCACATGTAGTTTAGGGTTTAATTTGGGATTACCCATGTAATACACAAGCTAGAACTGGGTATAAGCATAAGCTTTGATTATGTTTTATTGGCTAGCTAGGGTTACTCCTCCACACAAGGCATGAGGATTGGTCTGGGGTTAACTACTAGTGATATACTTATTATTTTATGTGATATATGAGATCTAGAAATCATATGGTTTAACTTATCATCTAGGTCTACAAGATATGATCATGCATTAGACAAGATTCACTCACTCCTCACTACTCCCTCTTTAATATTCCTCTCATCACACTCATCCTAGATTCTTAGGGTTTATAATTAATACCAAGTTGTGATGATTATGGAATTGGTTTCCTAAGGTATTGATATTGGAATAGGGTTCTCACCTCCAAGATCAAATATTGACTTGAACAACTAGGATTAGTACTTTCCTAATATTCTTGTATGAACATGACTATGGTTAGTATTATAACTTCTCTCACTTCTCAGTGTCTTGGAATATCCTAAGGTCCTACTTAAGAGATGATGATATGATCCTCTAAATATATGGTTTTCCTAGGAATTCTACCTTGGTATCTTTTGTAGCTTGTTCTTCAGGAAATCTGATAAACCTGCATCTTGTGGTATGCCTCCACCTCCTAGCTTCTTCATCTTGATTCTAGCTAATTCACATGGAGTGGCTCTATGTGTTTGTTCCCATGTATGATGGTACTTGAGGATCAAATGGATGAAGGGTGTGGCTCTATTTATAGGCTTGGGCAAGCTCTAACATCATGACACCTAGGTGGGTGACTCTTGTTTTAGTGGGATGAGTAAGGTGCTTGGTTGTCATGCTCTCATCCATAGCAATCCTTTGAGCATGAGGTGGCATAGCTTGGAAAGCAAGTCATGTAGATATTTTCATCCCATGTGGCATAGAGATTATCCTCTCATATGATTTATTTTTGGATAGCCAAGTGGCATTTGCTACTAAATATCTTGTGGATGGTTTTATTATTGTGGATGAGTCATCATACCATCTTTGATTGGATTTACATTATAATATTGGTAAAAAGGTTAAGGTTGAAGGTTATTTCTCAATTTTGGATAGTTGGGTTTGATTTCACCAAGGCATGATCATATGAGTTTCGAAATACTCATAGTTAGTTTTATTCAATTAGTTTGAACTATAATTTGTAATGTAAATGGATTTAGTTTTATGATACTCCATGTATTTAATAAGTTAGATTTAAATAAGAATGTGTGGCTTTTATGCACTTTAGGCCCTGTGGTTTACCTTATTTATAAGTGAATTAAATTACACACAAAGGTAGTTGCTAACTTTTAAGTGTTAATAAGTTAGGGTTTGATTCTTAAAGAATGTGTTGTTGTAAATCTAATTCCATTTGATCTAATCCATAGATCAAATCATATCTACCCAAAACAAGGTTTAGAAAAGATCACAGTGAAGTTTATAGCGCTTGACTTGATGATCTACTTCAATTCCAGCAAGTCAAGTGAAACTTCAGTTACTGTGGTAAGTTTTATTTGAAAGCGCGAAAATTCCCCGGATTTTCTATGCATGAATGCAATGCACACTTTGGTGTTCTCTCATTTTATAGCCTCTAAACATGGGATATTACAGCCTCTCCCCCTTAAACTGAACTTCACCCCGAAGTTCGAACGCTCTCATGTTTCGGAATGTTGAAATGTCTTGAACATATCACCATCCTTCAACTCCATGGTGATCACACTAGATATAGTGAAATATATCCCTTGTCCAGATCCTTCCGGATTCTTCTGATGTCTGGCACTGATACTTTCTTCAATTCTATGATTTCTTTCAACACTCTAAGCTTATAGTCTTACTCTCCAAAGATTCTTGGAATAAGACATCTTATGGTGTTAATGGACTTTACTAATGGCTGTGGTGACATCTTCCTATTTGGGTACTCAAAGCTTGGTTCTACCAGCTGCGGTAATCCAGCTGCGGTGTAATATGACACTACGATTTACCAGCTGCGATACTCAAACCTTAATTCTAAAAGATTCATTTAAAGCAGGGTATTGTTTTCCCTTACTATCATAACGAAAGTAATGGTACTTCGTATGGTGTTTACAATATGCATGGTCCTGGTTGTTTAGTCCTACGAATGGATTAGACTCATTTAGTCCATCCCATCATGGCTTCTAGTTTATACTAGTTATCTTCCCTTTGGTTTCTTTAGGTTCCATGAAAGGAATCTTTCTAATAATCATTAGTTTTGGTATGGTCAAACTCCTTCGTATAGTATCTTCTTAGGCTTTGATTGTTCTCCGATATCTTCTTCCTCCAACTTCATTATCTTAAGCTTACTTAAGTTCTCTTGGTTTCGAGTAATTACAATTAGCCAATCTAGTTAAGGTCTAACCCCTACTTCTTCGAGATACGAACCTCGGCTTCTGGGCTGACAACCTCCTGAGAGTACTTTTATATGGGTACTACCCAACAACCTTATAAAAATAAGATCGGACTTCCTCTCAGTTCAGACCTTTTTCTCCGTCTATCATACTCCAAATCATATTTTAATACTTCTCCTTCAACCTTCCTCTCCCCCTCGGAGTTTACTATTGATCTTCAAACTTACTTCCTTCTAATCATTAAACTCCAAGGGTTAGAAGATTAGTCTTGGTTTGGCTTATATTTTGTACTTTTCTAAAGTCTCATGAAGAATTCTTTGTGGTGTATCCACTCAGTTGTGGGTATCCATTATGAATCCTCCGACTAAATACTTACCAACCACGAGATACCAGCTGTGAAATACTAGCTGCGGAATCCCCCTTTCTTTTAGGTAAAGAAATGTTCAGGTGGCTATCTGGTACCAGCTGCAGACTACCTAGTACTAGATGTAGCTTATTGGATACCAGCTGTGGCTATGTTGTGGTTGTCAATATCCACCTACCAGCTGTGGCTACTTACATAGCTTTAGTTAAGATATACCTCACTTTACATTCTTTCTCTTCATGGTTATCCTATATCAGCTGCGGTCTGATGATACCAGCTGCGACTTCACTTGTCTATTTTTCTTATTCTAGGGTTTGTTTTGCAAGATAACCACTTGTTCACACTATGAAGATAGTATTGTAAGTGACTTCGCTTGCATTCCCTTCTTCCATAATGAATATGGCTCCACTTCTACTCCTCCATATTCACTATTTTTCTCACTTTCATGGTACTTCCATGTTGAAGTACTCCTTGATTAAGGATAAAAGTGAGTTTTGATTGGTCTTTCCTTTAGAGTATTGTGGTTGCTTCCCACAATTTGACTTCCTTCTTCTAGTGAACATTCATATTGTCTTCAAAATCTTCCTAATTCATCACTTCCTCACGCGAATACCTTTACCCTCTAGACCTATAACTGTCGTTGCCTAATCGACGGTACCTCGGAGGAGGGATCCTCACGAGGGGGAGAAGAAGGGGCCATAGGGCGGAGTGCACACGGGACGGTGGTACGCGAGTTACCCAGCTTCGAACACCTCGCACGATGACAGGGCCTACTGCTGCTTGTCTGGAATTATCTGGGCGCTCGCGTTGTTACAATGAGTTGTGGTTGTCGTCTCTAGGGCTCCCGAGATCCGGCTTATAAAGGCGCACAGATCTAGGGTTTACATGGAGAGTCCTAGCCGGATTACAGATAGCCTAACTACGGTACAACATCTTGCCGTGCACGTCACGGATCCGCCTTCCATACACGTCGTACTGGATCCGGGTCCCTCATGGGCCTCCATGGATCCGGGTTACTCCTATGTCGGTACAGATCCGGCCTGCTGATCCTGGGCTGGACTTCTTCCTTCATGATCAACAGCAACTGGGCCGCCCGATGGGCCACACGCCTCATCACCATCTGTGGGCCACCCGGGCTTGCCGGATCTAGGCACCGTCGATGGTACACCCATGAAGTATACCCACAACAGAGCCCCGAGTTCTCCGAGTTTCGCTGCAGTTTCCGCCTTGCTGGTCCAACACGATCTCCGGCAAACGTTGGTAACGCGGAGAAACTTGAAGAGCTCCAACTTTGCATTTTCTTCTTTTTCCCAACTTATAGCCGGAAAATGCTCCCATCCCGCGGGACTTCATCCATCGACGTTCCAAAGAACATTTCCGGGTTACTCCCCGCTCGAATGAGAGACAATTTATCTTCACAAAATTACCCGGAATCTTAAAAGACTCAAACGGCTTCGGAAATCCTTTATCTTCAAATCACAATCAACGGAAGTTCCTTATTCCCCGCGCACAACTTCCTTACTTCCCGCGCTAAATTTTCACAGACGCAAATCTTCAGCCGGAATTTTCGGGAGCGCACAGTCAAATCACCTCCACGTCGTTTTACCGCATTTGACCTAAACACGTGTCAACCATCCAACGGCGTGACCGTTCAGTTTCCACCGTTAGATCCGGATCCCGAATCTCCGAGCGCGGCCTATAAATACCCCGCGCCCGGTAAAAATTCATTCTTTCACCCCCTCTCACCACATCGTCTTCCTCCTCGCGCGCCCGCCCGCCAGATCTAGACTCCGGCGAACTTCGTCACGGTGAACCTCGCGCGCCGCCGAACCAAGGCTCCCCTCGCACCAAGATTCTCACGTTTGAACGAGAAACTCGCTCCGCCGCCGATTCGTGGTTACGCGAGTCGACTTCCTCCAAGTTCAGCGACCTCAACTCCGCCGGAGCTCCGTCGAGCCATCGCGCCATTAGCGGTAAGTACGCCGGCCTTGTAGAAGACAACCTAGTGTAGAAGATAGGTTCAGTGATCCGGGTACTCAAACACTTTGTATGGGTGCAGCCGGAAGCATGCCACTCGAATCGTCACTTGGCACTGGTAGCTCTTCGAGTAGCCCGGATCTCAACCAAATAGAACCCATATGCCCGGATCCCATATCATTCCTGCCACCATACATTTCCGACTTAAGACTAGCTCAACCTTTTTCCGCATCTTCCAGCACCGCTCCAAGCCGGATCCCTTCCCTCCAAGAGCTCCAAGAAGAACTTGAAGGGCAAGCTCGGATGGCAGCTAAGGTACAGGAGACGGAAAACAAGAAGGCGTCCAAGGCCCGGATCCGCGAAGGAGAAAGGGGTCAATGGTGGCCTTGCGAGACTACCGACGTGGAGCTTAGAGAGCTCCAGAACGAAGGAATGATCTCCTCACATTGGAGTTTCACACGTGATTCCGTCGTCCCCAAGCCAGAAACCGGAGAAGTTGTCATGACTAAGGCTTGGGTGGAGCGCGGACTTTCACTCCCTTGTTCGGAATTTTTTCTCTCCATCCTCAGCACCTACGGGCTCCAGCCCCACAACATCTGCCCGAATTCATACCTTCTCCTGTCCAACTTCGTGGCTCTCTGCGAAGGACACCTTGGGATCCGGCCAGACGTCAAGTTATGGCAGTTCTTTTTCCGGGTGAAGAAAGAAACCAAAGAGAAAGCAATGGTGAACTGCGGAAGCATGACGTTCATGCTCCGCCCTAGCCGCATGTACCCTCCCCATGACTCGCATGAGTCCGTCCGGTACTGGAACGCCGGATGGTTCTATGAGAGGAATGCCTCAGTTCCGAAAGTCCACGAGGGTCTGCCTCAGTTCATCAACGAACCTCCGGAAGAACTCGCAAGCTGGAGCTTCGTCCCTTCGCTCGCCCAGACCCCAATTCTGAGAAGGCTGCGCGGAGAATCTCCTGGCTAGTCCACGACGGGCTAACCGGAGCCCAGCTCACACTTAGCTGGTTTTCCCGGAGAATCCAGCCTCTACGCTACAACGCGCGCCTGATGTGCGCATATACCGGGGCGGATGATCCTCTCCGGGTTACCCGCCACGATCTTCCGGCCGACTCTCTGAAGAGAAGGATCAAGACGTTGGTGAAGATTCCGAGGGGCCAACAGGTCCCGGAACTGACCAAAGACATTTTCACAAACGACCAATGTCCTCCGGTAAGCTTCGTCCTTTTCACTGTTTCAAACTTCACAAGCTTTTGGATGTTTAACTTAACTTTATTCATTTTCCCTCCAGCTCAATACTTTGGCGGAGGAAGACTTTCGCGCCATTCTCCGTGTTCCCGTTACCGAAGACACGGCGGAGGAGGTTCCGGATGACGACGAGGAGGAAGAGGAACAGGCACCTCGCAAGGCGGCCCCTCGACCTACAAAGCGTCCCCGCGCCAAGGCTTCCGGCTCTGAAGCCGGAGCTAGCGGCGAGGCCTCCGCCAAGAAACCGAAGACGGTAAAACCACCTCCGCTAGACTCAAGGAAAGCGGAGCGTGCACGTATACGGATGCTCTCAACAGCCGGCCAAGGCACGCGCCCCATTATCCCCGGCGCCTCGTAAGTTTCCGAACATGACACGATTTTAACTTAGAGAAATTATCTCTTGTCTGAATCCTTTTACTTGTTTGCAGGAACCCGAAACCCGCCGCCACGCGGACCGCCAGCCAGGAGCCCATTACCAAATACATGAAGAAATCTCCGGCAGTCGGTCCAGCTACTCCGGCTCCGCCAAGTGCCTCTCACACCACTCCTCGGCCATCTCCTCCTCAGGCTGACCCGTCTCCCCCTCCCGCCACCGACACTCCACCGGAAATAATTCCGGTCAGCAGCGACAAGGTAGGTGGAGAAGATCCCAAGGCCAAAGGCCCTGCCCAAGAAGATGCAGGAGAACAAGGCCAAGGAGGGGCTGAAGTCACTTCTTCTGAGAAGGCCGGAGATGGCGCTGGCGACATCGTCGTTTTTCCGAAGAACTTCGGAGATCCGGCTGACATCACTTCCACCCCCAAAGCGTATGCTACCAAGTTCTTCAACAAGCTGTCCGAGGCGGAGAAATGGGAGCTTGAACAAGACCTGCTCAACGCCATGCTGAACAATGCCTGGGGGAAACCTGATGCCGCGACATCGGAGATCCAAGATTTTAAAAAGGATGTCGGCCAGTTCTTCGACAAGCTCGTCTGTAAGCAAAAGGTACTCCCCAGTAGCCCCCAAGCATGTATGCGGAAACTAAAATAATAGTTAGCGCTGATATGCTTAGAGAAGAAGGTACTTCCGGGAAAGTTTTCAAATTGAACCAGTAGCCCCCAAGCATTATGGCGGAAAGATTCCGGCAATGATGCTTTAAAAGAAACCACTGCTACAGGCGGAATTTTTACTCCTGCACTGTGTAAATTTTACAGGAACAACAGGCGCTGCACTACGAGCTACACAAGAACATTGCTGCAGCGCCGCGTAACTCTGAGTCAGGAAAATATCCGGACTCTGAAGGATGAAAATGCAGAGCTGGCTAAACAACTGGCAGACGCCCAAGGTTGGTTTCCGCCTTCTTCGTTGTTTAACCAAATTCCGACTTTGAACTTGCTATTAACTTATGCTTTTGTAGGCGCATCCTCCTCCCTGGCAACAACTTCGACTGAACTTGAGAACCTGCGCTCCTCGTACCAAGACTTGGAGACGAAGCTAAAGGAGGCGGAACTTAAGAGTGAGCAAGCCGAAAAGCAGCTGGCGGAGAAAAACTCCGAACATGCCAAGGAAAAAGGGGAGCTGAAATTGAAACTAAACGTTGACAGTGAAACTATCAAATCTCAGCAAAAAGAGCTCAATGGACTCCGGAAGTATATGGAGACCGCGGAACAGCACTGGGATTTGCTCAATGAGAACATCTTGGGTACCGATACTAGAACCTTGCCCAGATATTTGTTCCGACATTTTACTTTATGCTCAAAACTGTATGCTTATATCCTCACTGTTTTTATGCAGAGCCGCTTGGGTATTCTGAAGAGCGCCGGAATTTGTTCCCGCGAGATGACCTTCTTCAACTTGCAGGCGATGACTGCAAAGATCTCATCTCCGCCTCCCGCAAGATATGTTATAACTTATCCATCAAGAGGAGTCGTACTTGCGACGTCCGGAAACTTATTGGAAAGATGGATGTTCTGCCGGAGCTGGTGACGGATCTGCAAGCGTCGTCAGCCCGAGGCGCAGCTGCAATGGCCTTGACCATGTGCCTAGCACATCATGCGGATCTTGATCTTGATCAGGTAACCACGGGCGTTCCTCCAGATGCGGATGTTAGCGCTCTCCTGGATGCAGTGAGCGGCTACGACACCCGTATCGCGCGCAGGATCCGGCATGAGGAATTCTACGACAAGGTCGTCCTTCCTGCCGACGAGTCCTTAGAAGCAGAACTTCAGAAGGAACTCGCTGCCAAGGCGCGACCTGCGGAATCCGGAACCCAGTTTACCTGGACCAGCTCCAAGAATGCTCCCCAAGAGGAACCCAAGACCAGCACTGCCTCTGAAGAAAGTGATGAAGACGTGTCTTCTCCGGCCGAAGGCGCCAAGGAACAGGATCCAGAGGGCAAGACTTCTCCGGCTAAGGGGGAATGAGAACTTTTATTCCTGCGGGAAAAACAATGCATCATTTTGGCCCCAGAGGGTTTGTAATAAGACTTTAAATTCTTAAGTAGCTAGGAACGAAACGATTATGCATGGGGCGGAAACACTTATCCTGCTATCCGTTTAATATTATGTGCATGTTTCGTTTTATGTCGGAAAGCAAGTGCTGACTTCATTATTTTCGGCTTGCCCGCTTGACCTTCCACGAGCCGGAAAACCTTAGCCGGAAACGCTCAGCGGCGGTGAAGCCCAATGGCAATCCGTCCATAACCGGAAACAAGCCCCCAGCATAGGTGCCGGAAATCGCTACTAGGAATCCACGGGTTTGCAACAGATAACAACTTAATCAGAAAACTTAAGCTTACGTCCTAAAGGACGGGTTTAGAAATCACAACTTTTATACGCGCCTAGGCGGAAAACATCCAGCTCTGCGGTTTTAGTCGGAAAAAACATACACGATCTAAAATGAACAAGTAAAGGAGGTAAAAGACTCAAAGAGTGAACCATAAGCTTTATTTCATTGATCATGTATAACTATTACAGAGTTTTGTAACTCGGAAAAATATGCTAAGTGTAGAAAGGACGTAGCTGTGCGATATTCCAAGGGCGATCTGTTTCGTCAGATATCATCCGGATCCTCACGCTTGCGTTTCCGGCGCCAGCAGGTCTATCCTCAGCTCGCGGAAATCGACAAGGTAGTACGATCCGTTATGAAGCACTTTGCCGATGACGAAGGGTCCTTCCCATGGAGATTGCAGCTTATGGTCTTTCACCTGTCGAAGGCGGAGGACCGGGTCTCCGTCCATGAAGGAGCGTTTCCGAACTCGACGATCGTGATAGCGTCGTGAGCTTCTGTTGGTAGATGGCGGAGCTCTGTCAGCTAGGTTCCGTGCTTCTTCGATCAGGTCCACAGATAGCATGTCTGCCTCGTCAAATTTTTCTTCGTTAGGCGGAAACCCGCGGTGAATCATGGATAATGTCGGAGGAATCACGGCTTCATCCGTATACCAGAAAAAGGGGTAAACCCCGTTGACCAGTTAGGGGTAGTTCGCAAACTCCACAAGACGTCTAGTTCGTCGGCCCAAGCTCCGGCTGCTCGCCGAGCGGTTCTTCAAGGCGTGGCTTGATTCCTGATAATATTAGACCGTTAGCTCTTTCGACTTGACCATTGGATTGTGGGTGAGCCACGGATGCAAGGTCCAATCGAATCCCCATTGTCTCACAATAATCCTTCAATTCTCCCTGAGCGAAGTTTGTGCCATTATCTGTGATTATGCCGTGCATGTGGGATGCCGAATCTCATTACGAGGCTGATGACAAATTTTAGTGCCGTAGCACCGTCGGCTTTTTCACTGGCTTGGCCTCGATCCACTTGCTGAACTTATCAACATGCACAGGAGGTATTCACAACCACAGGAGATGATCGTTTTAACTTACCAACCATATCGAGCCCCCAGACCGCAAATGGCCAGGTGATAGTATGGTCTTCAGCTCTTGGGCTGGAGCATTTGGTTGAGTAGCGTAATACCGACAACCTCGGCAGGTCTTGACTATTTTGTCAGCATCTTCTTTAGCTGTTAGCCAATAAAAACCTAGCCGAAAAGCTTTTGTGAGTGACTGGGAGCGGCATGGTGCCCGTGTCCCCTGCGTGGATCTCTCCGAGGATTTCAATGCCATCTTGATTGGAGACGCATTTGAGACACCCCTGCTGCGCTTCGTTTGTAGAGCTGTCCATCAACAATTGTGTAGGATCGTGCTCGTCGATCTGCGCGCGAGGACCTCGTCCTCCGGCAACTTCGATCGATGAGGTAGTCCAGGAAAGGTTGTGTCCAAGCCGGAATGGTAGCTAATACCTCTCCTGGCCGGAGACACCGCCACGTCTGGGTTTTCCGGGTTAGCGCCCTTCACCGAGGGTATCCGGAGGTGCTCTAAGAAGATTCCGGCGGAATTGTCTTTCTGCCGGATCCGAGCTTGGATAGCATATCTGCGTATTGGTCGTCTCTTCGACGTACTTGACTTTCGTATCCGAGGAAGCTCTTGGCGATCTCATCAACTTCGTCTCTCGTAGGCCGCCATGACGGAATTTCTGGCGTTCCAGTTCCGGCTACTTGCCGTGCCACCAGGTCGGAATCTCCGCAGCAAATGATGTGCTTGATCCCTATTTCCTTAGCGATGCGCAGTCCGTGTAGTAGAGCCTCGTATTCCGCCATGTTATTTGTAGCTTCGAAGTGAATCGCAGAATGCAGTTCTTCTCCGGTAGGGGACTTCAGGGTGACTCGGCTCCCGAGCCTTGATGCTGCTTGGATCCGTCAAGTGCATGACCCATGTTTCGGTTCCGGCTCCAGACTTGCATCCGGAGCTTCGTCCAACTGCAACGAAATCGCCAAGACTTGGGATTTTACCGCAGTCCTAGGCTTGTAGGCGATGTCGGGGATAATTCAATGCCCCATTTAGCCGTCCGTCCTGTTGCGTCAGCGTTGTTGAGAATTGTTGACAGCGGAGCTTGCTCACGACGTTACTGGGTGCTCTTGAAGTAGTGTCTCAGCTTCCGGCTGCCTAGGAAAACTCCATAAGCTAGCTTCGAAAGTGAGGGTATCTTGCTTTGACTCCGTCAGCACCTCGCTTATGTAGTAGACTAGTCTTTGGACGTCATATTCATGACCTTCTTCCTTTCGCTCCACTACGATGACGAGGCTGATAACTTTGTTGGTAGCTGCCAGGTAAAGGAGCATTGGCTCTGACTGGGGCTGCCAAGATAGGTGGGGAGGTAAGTATTTCCTTCAACCCTCGAAGAGCTGCGTCGGTGCGTCATCCCATACAAATTTGTCTGTTTTCTTCAACAACTTGTACAGAGGTAGCGCCTTCTCGCCAAGACGGCTAACAAACCTACGATTGCTGCGACACAACCAGTTAGTCGTTGCACATCTTTGAGACAAGTTGGCCGTTTGATACACAGGATTGCCTTGATCTTTTCCGGGTTCACCTCAATGCCTCTGTGAGAGACTATGAAGCCAAGGAGTTTCCTCGGCTGGCACGCCAAAGACGCACTTCAGCGGATTCAACATCATCTTGTACCGCGGAGGTTGTCGAAGGTTTCGTGAGGTCGCCGATCAAGTCGGATCCTTTCCGGTCATGACCGATGTCGTCGACATGCGTGCACGTTCCGGCCAATTTGGTCCTTCAGGCACCGCTGCATGGTACGTTGGTAAGTAGCACCTGCATTTTTCAAACCAAAAGGCATAGTAACATAGCAGTAAGTACCAAACGGGGTTATGAATGAAGTCGCCTTTTGGTCGGATTCCTTCATCCGGATCTGATGATACCCGGAATCAAGAAAACACAGAAGTTCCGCCCCTGCCGTCGAATCAATGACTTGGTCAATGCGCGGCAAGGGGAACGGATCCTTCGGGCAATGTTTGTTCAAGCCAGAGTAATCGATGCACATTCTTAGTATTTCAGTGTTCTTTTTGGGTACAAGGACGGGATTCGCGACCCAATCGGTGTGGATAACTTCTATTACAAAACCTGCTTCTAGTAACTTTGCTAGTTCCATTCCTATGGCGCGGCGCTTCTTGTCTCCAAAGCGTCGCATAGCTTGCTTCACTGGTTTAGCCCCGGATTTATGTTGAGGTAGTGCTCGGCGAGTTCCCTAGGTACTCCGGACATGTCCGAAGGTTGCCATGCGAAGATATCCATGTTAGCGCGGAGGAACTCGACGAGCGCGTTTCCTATTTGGGGTCCATGTTGGCTCCGACTGAAACCTGCTTGGAAGAGTCACCCGGAATGAGGTCATGCTTCTTTGTTTCTATCGCGGGCTTGAAGGAGGTTTTCTGCTCGGAGATCTGCTTCTTGGTGGTCTGCATCTCGGTCGGATCCACCGCGCTCGTAGCCTTTCAGCTCTTCTCCGGATATGACAGACTCTGCGAAGGCTTCGCCCAACTCGCACTCATGAGCCTTTTTGTAGTCTCCGGTTATGGTGATCATACCATTAGGACCCGGCATCTTGAGCTTGTTGTAGATATAGCACGCTCTTGCGTGGAACTTGTGGTAGGTGGGCTTGCGAAGATGACATGGTAGGAGCTCTTGAAGGGCACAACTTCGAACGTGATCTTCTTCTTCGCGGAAATTGTGAACATCGCCGAAAGCCACGGGAAGTGTGATGCTGCCAAGGGAGTTCGCCTCTTACCCGGAACCACGCCGTGAAAGTGTTGCTGTGTTTGAGCTGTTTCTTGGTGAGGTTCATCCGCTCCAGTCTCCGTACATGATGTTCAAGCTGCTCCGCCATCCATGAGGCACTTGGAGAAGTCATACCCATCTATGCGGGGACCACAACCAAGGCGTAGTATTCTTTTGGCACAATGGCGGGATGACCTCCCTGTCAAATGTGCACGGAACTTCCGACCACCTGACATACTGCGGCACAGCCGGCGTTCAGGATCCGGGTAGCTGATTTTGTAGCGCGGATCGTGGGGGTTCCGAGGAAAGTGTGGTAAGCCCCCACGCCCTTTTTCTCGAAGGGGTTGGATTTACCTGCGGATCCGGCCTTGGGATCCGGCGAGTTATCATCCTCGTCCATCGCCTCGGAACTGCCCTCCTTGTCCTTGTTCTTGCCCTTGCCTCCTTTGCCGCGTGGGCGTGCTTCCGGCTCGCTTGTATCCTGCTCTCGGTCGTTTCTTAGGTCGTTGACCCACTTGCAATTGCGGTTGGTGTGTGTGGCCCTGTAGCCGGATCCAGGTGGGCCGCAGGGCATGTCTCAGTACTCTTCGTAGGTTTGCGGGGCACGGGATCCGCGCGGGACATTGGCCATGCCGCTGACCCCCGCTGGCCTCGCGGCCGCGTCCTCTTCCGCCTCCTGAACCTCCGCGTTGGAACGCCATGGCGACCATGTCGGATCCGCCACTCTTCTGGTCATCGTGGTTCTTGCGTTGTGGCCGTTGTTACCGTTATCGCGGTTCTTCTTGTTGGTGTAGGGGGATTGCTGTAGCTGCGAGATCACGCCTGCGTCGTCATCGGCGGCAGTGTGGTCACTGGCAATGGAGATCATCTCATCCAAAGTCAGTTTGTTGGCGTTGGCCAAACAAGTAAGCTTATGCCTCAACAGTCCTCCTCTCTGCAGTCCACCAATGAAGGCGTACATGGCAGTGGTGTGGTCGACGTTTCGCACTCGTTCCTGCATGCCAACCATCGTGTGAGGAAGTTTCTTGAAGATTCTCCCTTCTTCTGGATACAAGCTTGTAAGTCGCTTGCCGTGGCAGGTCTTTTTTAGGTGCCCCTGAAGTGTTTCTCAAAAGCGGTCTTTAGGTCAAACCAGCAAAAGATGGAGTTTTTCTCGAGGTCACTGAGCCAGATCCGGGCTGGGCCTACAAGGTACAACGGAGCATGCGGCAAGCGATATTAGGGGTTCCTCCGGCGAAGGTTACCGCATTGTAGTAATCCTCAATCCAGGTATCCGGCCTTTCGGTGCCATCGTAATGCTTCAGGTTTCCGGGTAGCTTGAGGAAGCTCCTTGGCTTTGGTTCCTCTCGAATCATCCTGCCAAAGCACTTCGATCCGATGTAGTCGGTTCGTATTCGTTGAGGCGTTCCCCGCGCGTCGCGCGAACCGTGACGTGGACCGTGAGCGAGAGCGAGATCTCCGGCCGCCGCCTCCGCCTCCACCTCCGCCGCCACCGCTAGGTGGTGGTGAGGGAGACCTGCGAGGGGGCCGATCCGACCTCTTGCTTCCGCCTCCGATTCTCCCCGTGCTGGCTCCGGCTCCTGTGGCTGCCTTCGCCGTGGCGCTGGCTGCCCTGGTCATTCCGGCCCGGCGAGGTTCCGGGTCGCGCTCCTCATTCCGGCTCCTCCTGGGCTCGGGCTCATGATCGTTGTTCTGATTCCGGCGAGGTTCCGGCGTGCGCTCCCTGTTCCGGTTTCCGGAGGGCAGCACGTTGTCGCGGATAACGATTCCACCATGCCCTTGAGGCCTGGTGTTTCCGGCTGGACTACGGCGGCGAGGGGGACGCGGGTAACCATTAGGCGGAGGGGAGGGGTTGCGGTACTTGTCTCGTCCAGAGTACATTGGGTCCTTTCCCTTTCTCGGATCTGACGGTGGTGTCTTTGATGGTACGGGGATCGGATTTGGATGTTCCCTGGTTTTCCTTCTGCGTTCCGAGGATCCGGTTCGTGATTCGTCATCTCGATGGCGGTTCCGCGGGCGTCCTTCTGCGCAGTGGAGACGCAATGCTCCGGGTTAGATTCCAACCTGCGCGAAGTGTCTGCCTTGCTTTGCTGTTGAACCGCTGAAGCGACGAGCGTGCGTAAGTAGTTGATGTCGATTTCCTCGTCTCGTTTCTTCAGGAGTTCTGCAGCTTTTGTCATATTGTCTTTTGGCGGCTGTTGCTCTGTTGGAGTTGCGAAAGTGATCTTGCGGGGAGCTATCATCTCACGCCGGATCTTTTCGACCTCCCTGTTAGCTTCAACGACCTTGTCTTCCCAATGCTTTCGGAGTTCTTTGACTTGTGCCAGTCCTGCGTCCACCTCCTGCTCACGCTGGATGAAGTCTTCCACAAAAACTGCGGCGTGCTTCCTTTCCTCCAGCATGGCGGCTGCGGTGTCCTTAAACTTTTTGGCTGTGGCCAGCAGTTCCACTCTTTTAGCTTCTAAAGCTTCGACGTCTTCGGGAGTGATGGGTTTGTTAAGAATTTCCGAACGATAAACCGCATCCATGCCCGCTTGCGCGACCATCTCTTCAGGCGACAGGAGGCTCTCCGAGGAAGAATCCTTACGGGGCCGTTCCCGCGACATCGGAGATCCGTGGTGGGATGGCTGGGGGTCGGATTGGGTGCCTGCGTCTTCTGATCCGTTCTCTCCCAGCGCTGCTACAGTTGCAAGTACCTGCTTTGGCTGGATGGAATCGACTTCAGACTCTTCACCGTATCCGAGCTCCTTCACCTTGCGATCGAACTCTTCAGTATTCATGGATTGAGTGTCTCCTGAGATTGGGCTTAGATTTCCCAAAATCGACTCTTCAGCCGGAATTTGCTTTCTCCGACAGCCTCCTGCTGATCCGGAGCAGCGTTGTTTTCCGGGGCTCCGACCTGCTCGGACCAGCTCCGACTTCATGAGGGGCGGTTCCGGCGGTATGGGCCAAGAAGTGTACGAAGTGACACCTTTGCTTCTCTAACCCGGGAGACCCAGGCGGATCTGCATTGGTCTCCACCGATACTTCGCTGGCGGATTGGGTGGTTTTGATTTTTCATCTAAGGCGGAATCTTGCTAGGAAGTTCCCGTCTCGATCGGATCTTCGCGATCGCAGCCTGCGGCGTCGCGTCGGTCGTTACTTACCAGGGGTTTCCGTCTGAGTCGACGGTTTCCCCGATGAAGATGTGTATGCCGCCAACTGGGACGATGGAGAGCTTGACGGGTTTTAGCCGGAATCCAACACTCATCCGGAGGGACGATTGGCAGATTTCCGGCGTAAAGGACACGCCCCACGGCGATGGTGTCGTCGTAGCTTCCCATGGCGGAACCTCCCGGTTCCGGCCTGACGCCGCAGCCCCACGTGGGCGCCAACCGCCGTTGCCTATCGACGCACTGGAGGAGGGATCCTCACGAGGGGAGAAGAAGGGGCCATAGGGCGGAGTGCACACGGACGGTGGCACGCGAGTTACCCAGCTTCGGAACACCTGCACGATGACAGGGCCTACTGCTGCTTGTCTGGAATTATCTGGGCGCTCTCGCGTTGTTACAATGAGTTGTGGTTGTCGTCTCTAGGGCTCCCGAGATCCGGCTTATAAAGGCGCACAGATCTAGGGTTTACATGGAGAGTCCTAGCCGGATTACAGATAGCCTAACTACGGTACAACATCTTGCCGTGCATGTCACGGATCCGCCTTCCATACACGTCGTATGGATCCGGGTCCCTCATGGGCCTCCATGGATCCGGGTTACTCCTATGTCGGTACGGATCCGGCCTGCTGATCCCGGGCTGGACTTCTTCCTTCATGATCAAAAAGAATCTGGGCCGTCCGATGGGCCACACGCCTCATCACCATCTGTGGGCCACCCGGGCTTGCCGGATCTAGGCACTGTCGATGGTACACCCATGAAGTATACCCACAACAATAACATCAAGTAAGAGCTTGATATTGCAACATGCATTTGCATATCAAAGTCAAACTTCATGTATGGATCTAGTCAAACAATGAAAATCCAATAAAATCCAAGAAGATTCAGCTTTGTGTTCATAATACACATCCTGATATGCCTGAATAAAATAGTTGGGTAAGACATCCCTAAACATCAGGTTCAGATGTGTAGTATATAACACCACATAAGATAGGTTTAGGTTGTGATACTTAGCACAATACGTGAATTTCTACTAGTGGTCTCAACATTTATCTTAATTGCACATTTGCAATGAGACAAACTTGAAACAAAATGGCCTGGGATAGTTGAAGTTAACCTAGTTTTCTTTGGAAGTACTAACAAAATAGGATACAATTGGTTCTAACATGTCTACTCTAAACACATGATTGTTTAGAATATACCACCTATAACTCTAGGATTTCTCTTTGTGATATGCTCTAATAAAGCCTTCTTTGAATTAAGGACTATGGTTCTAACATTCTTGACACAGTTATTAGGATTTTAAGGCCTAAGCTTTCGAACTATTCCCTAAATCCTACTCCTTATCATACTTCTGTTAACTTACTTATGATGTTCTACTCCCTCACATCATGATTCTCAAGTGAATCATATATGATTACCAACTTTACCATGAAAAGTAGAGTTGTATAACTCCTATCACTCTTCCTTACCTCTTATGATTGACTCATCGTAGACATATACTACCTTATATAACTTATCTCCCTTACTTAACATCAGTCATTTGACATTTTGAATGACTCTTACTTAACTATAACATAACTTGGTATACATCTTCCAATAGGATATCTTCCTTATAGTTGTATCCTCTCTTTGGACTACCATGTATTGTATACCAACTGTGGTCTACTACCACCCATTATCTTAAGCTTCAATGGTTTTCTAGTTATTTGGAATGAAGCAAGATAACTAATTCACTTTACTAAAGAAAGATAGATAAGAAAGATTGACTCAAGTGTGTCAGGATTATTCTCAAGTGAATACCCATCTCAAGTCAAAAGAATAGTTGGTTTAGTATAGTTGGCTTAACTAAAATAGTTCCTATAGACACTACCAAACCTATAGGTCTCCTTTAAAGGGTTTTAATCCTAAGGTCAAAGCATTTGCTCTGATACCATGTGGTGACCCAGCGTACCACTGCATGGTGTAGTACACAAGTCGTTGACATAACACAAGTGAAACACCGTTCCACTCATATTACATCTCTCAGAGTGGTACAACAGAAACATATGCGAGTCCAAGGCATGTCTATAGAAGGATACACAAACGGTTTACAGAAGATCAACATAGCCTCCTACTTTACATTGAGGTAAAAGTTCAAATAAAATTCCAGAAGAACGACTCGTAGTCTAACTTATTGCTAACTCAAACTAAAGAGCTACTTGGCTTGCTATAGACATCTAGCTACTTAGGTGCTAGGATTAGGGAAATGTTCCCTTCTATTACTAGTCTAAGTTTCCACTCCAACTGATGCAGAGGTTGACTCCATTGACTTCTTTGATTGGATTCTTCATCTTGTTGCAGTTGACTTCTTTGTCTTCGAGTTCCACGGTAGTTTCTCCTTCGGTGCCCTAAGCAGGGGATTTAAGAGTGGGATGAGTACGAGCGTACTCAACAAGTTCATATTAGGAAATAGGTGTATCATGCACTAGCTATAGCCATAGACCAGAAAGTCATAGGCGAATGCAAGTTTTCATAAACATTTCTTCAAAAGGTTTATTTTATTCTGAAAACTATGCCCGTCAGTCTTCACAGGTTGACTAGAACTTCATGGAGTTCCTTTCTGCCGCGTTCGCAGTTCTTCCCGGAACAAAGGAGTGACAATACAATTCAAGATCCTCTCGCAGAGGTGCGTTACTTTTCCCATAAGAGACCTTATCCTTGTTGCCAACCAGGCGTATACTTTCCCGTCCACACTTCCTTGGTGTGAGGCCAGGTGTAAGATCCAAGTCCACACCGCCTTCTCCGCGACCTCGCAGACCCACCCTTTTGTAAGTCTGTCCTCTCCTATATCTATGGGTAGACCGACCCAGGCCTTTGTTCTCACCTTTACCAATAAGGTAGACCGTTCCGAACAATTAATATGCCTTGTCCTATACACTATAGATAGACCGATCCGGACAATCCTTACAATCCTTCGTAGACCAATAATAAGTCTACCCTCTCCTGTATCTAATGGTAGACCGTGCAGGACCACATGTCCCCACCTTTACCAAAGATAGACCGATCCGGGCAACCCTTATCACTAGTCCGTTGGCATGCGAGAGGGAAAAGATACAGCTGACTTCCAGAGCCATTATAGATCTTATGGTTAACGCGATATGTACGGCGCTAGAATCACTGGACGGCATTGGTACTTAGTCCTAGATGAATAGTACCCGTGCAATGGAACCTCCACCAATCAACACATACCATGGTTCCATTGCCCACCACATAGTCATATTCATAATTGTAAAATAATAATTGCTTTTCAATGCAAGAGTGATAAGTATAGTACTTTGCATATAATTTGATAAAAATAATCAAATGACATGAGCAAGCGATGAACTTGCCTTTCTTGACTGCAAGATTATGCAGGCAAAAGCTTCGATACGTGATAACTCCAAATGCTGAAATACCATCATCGTCCGGTAAGGACAATGTTTAAAGAACTGGCAAAGATGCTATAATGCATAGTATGAGATGCAATCGTCTCGAGCGTAAGCTAACCTTGATGATTTAAGATATGTGAGTTGTAAAGATTTCTTTAGGGTTGGTTGCACTTTTAGAATGGTTCTCAAACAAGGTTCTTATTAGGGTTTGATTATATTAACATTATAATCAATTGATATATGACATCATAACAATCATACACATAAGGAATAGTGGTGGAATAATATGTAAAGAACAGTTGTCCATTTTTAAGTTCTAAAGAACATGATTGATGATTACTTCTACTATACTTTAAAAGAATAACTTTTGAAGAACATGTTGTTTAAGAAATAATGAGTATTTCAAAGAAGAACTATGGCTTCTATGGTTTGATTGATATTTGTACTTCAAAAGAATAACTTTTGAAGAACAGGTTAAATAAGAATATGAACTACTATACATAGGAGCTATGGCTTTCTAGGGTTTACTATTGGATTTATTTAGTTCTCTAATAGGAACTAGTTGGGTTCTTAAATAGAACTGGTTTATATGTAGCAAGTATTGGTAGGGTTATTGCTATGGTTTCTCATATACATCACATCAAAGGATGGTTATTAAGATGGTTCCATAGGTTTGCTATTAGGTTTATATGGCTTCATATTTGCTTCACCAAATAATCTCTAATGGTTTCTAAGCTAAGTGGCTTATCATTTCCTATGTAGGGTTTAGTGGAATAGAAGCATGTGTTGTGAATTGTTACACAAGGTTGGTACTAGAGTTTATCTTATGGTTCTACTAGGGTTTGATGGTTGAGGTTGATCCTAATGGTGTGGTATATAGGAGTGGTGATCAATGGTACTAATCCAATTAACCAGTTAGGGTTTATACCTAGGTGACATTAGTGGATCATATAGGTTTTAATTAAGAATAGGAACATGAAATGATAATCTCATGTGACTTGGTTTTATGCTAGTGGATTCTAAGCATGTATTCAATTGTTGATAATTAGGGTTCTATATGTCAAGTAAATCTCCCATGATCATATGTGACACATATCTAGGGTTTTAGAGTTGGTTCTAAGGTGGAATGATCACATGAAATAATGGGATCCAGGTCTTACTCAATTTGAAACTAGGGTTTCTAAATCATGGTACAACTCCTAAAAAGGATGGTTGGACATATAGGTGTGGTAACTAATTACTTTGAAACAAAATTAATAATGGTTTGACATTTTATTAATTTTCACAAGATTTAATAATTAGGGCAACTTCTATTTAGGTTTAGTTAAGAATTAGGGTTTAACAATTGTTATTAGGTTTTAAAATACTTAACTTGGTAACTAAAGATGTTTAAATAAACAAGTTTTGAATTACCAAAATAATATTGACTTATAATATTTTCTGGAGTGATTATTATTTAGAGAAAATAGAAAATAGTAATTTGCAAATTAGGGTTTATGAATTACCATTAATAATTGAGTTAATGTAAATATGATAAATAAAATTAATTCTAACATTTTACTTAGTTACTGAATAGTTAAAATTTAATTTTGGAACTTATTTATTTATTGAATTCAATTTGCATTTTAAATAAATGGAAAGACATAATTAAAGAAGATTAAAAATAAGTGAATTTTTATTTTGACACACATTTTTGTTTTATATTTTATTTGAATAGAGTTTATTTTTGTGAGCATTTTGATATATTATTCATATTTTTCTGAGTTGAAATGGATTTTATATAATTTTGCAAAGTTTCAGTATTTTACTGGAATTTGAAATTAAACGAAAATACTAAACGTACCGGTTCACACCCTAGTTCCAGACACTGACGAGTGGGGCCATTGACTGGGTCAGTTGCCACGCGGGCAAAGACCAGTCAACAAAGCCAAGGGACCCCACCTGCTGCGCTGGCATCACCGGCGGCTAAACGCCGGCGGCCTGTATACGGTGGCGCCGCCGATTTAGGGCACCCCGAGATGCGTGGTTGGTACCAATCGAACGAGAAGAAGACGAGGAACACGATGGTGGTGTTGGTTTGGCGAGGGGATCACCGGAACCATGTCGGAGAACATGTCCCGCGGCGGTGCTCTCCGGTGAACTATCGATCGAGGGCTACAGAGGGTTCTAGGAAGCAAGATCTGGCTCTTCAGATGCGCAAGCTTACCCTGAACATGATGGCGTGGTCGACGACGACGATTGCTGCCGGAGTTGAGCTCGATTTCATTGTTACCGGCGATGTACTGAGAAAGGGAATCTTCAAATTCGCCCTGCACCTTGCTCCCCTGGACGATTGCTTGTACCCAGAGGCTCTCCTCGACGATGCGCTTCCAACGAGCCACTGCACGGAGCTTGGGGTGGTCTCCTCCGTCGAACTCGTCCACGACGCCGGCGACAGTAAGTGGATAATGGTGAGAGATAGAGGCTGATTGAGAGAGAATGGATGGGCGGCGAAGAACAAGGAGATCACGGTGATGATCTCCACCTATTTATAGGCCAAGAGAACCTTCGAGGCCTCGACACGACGACGACGACGACGGTCAATAGGTGGCGGTCTCTGGATGATCTCGTCTGGCGAAGATCTTTTCTCCCGCGGATAAACTCGGACGCGAGAGAGATTGGGCGTGCTTCTGAGAGGTCTGGCGACGTCCGGGCAAGCTTATCGGCGAGGAGATCGTGGCCTACTGGCGTTGCAGCGCTGTCGTGCACGGAGACGAGGACGACGACGTGTTTTATTCTCGCACGATTTTTAAAGCAGGCGAAACGGTAAGTGGCTTTGGGCTGGGCTGGTGCTGGGCTTCAACGTGGGCTGCTTCGGCTGGTGCGGTGCTGGGCTGCGACGGTCCACCAGGTAAGGTAAGTCCTCTCTCTCTTCTCTTTTCTATTTATTTTCTGTTTTATTTTCTGATTTGAATTGCTAGTTGAATTCAAATTTGAATTTGTTCTATTTTGCAGGTTCTAAAATATTTGATTGTCAATATAACTTGATGATAATGCCTACTGCATAGTCTTGTTGTTTAAACAAATATTTAGTTAGGATTTAATTGATATCTTGTGAGGCTTGAGTAAAGTATAAATGGTTTAGTTATTTATTTCAATTCCCTTTTTAATTTAGGAACCAAATCCATTTAAATGGTTTGAAATTTAGAACATGTGAATGGTAAAAATATTATTAGGTTAAACTAGTGTGCTTAACAATATTGATTGTTCATATCTATTTTAATTATGGTTGAAGTTTCAATTAAATGGTGTTGTGAATAGAATGAGTTTATGATTTCATGTGGGTTCTTAGGGTTTAAGAAGATGATTGAATAAACTCTATAATTACTAATCTTGCTTAGCAACTTCTAACTTGGATTATACTGGAGATCCATGATACACAAGTTATGGCATATCATTTTATGTAGATTGGTTCCATATGACAAGGTTTATGGTTTTGGGAATACTTCACTAATTGAAGTATTAAATAGGCATGAGGTATGGCAGGGTTCTACTTATAATCCAAAGTAATCCATGGGTTGGAATTCACATGTAGTTTAGGGTTTAATTTGGGATTACCCATGTAATACACAAGCTAGAATTGGGTATAAGCATAAGCTTTGATTATGTTTTATTGGCTAGCTAGGGTTACTCCTCCACACAAGGCATGAGGATTGGTCTGGGGTTAACTACTAGTGATATACTTATTATTTTATGTGATAGATGAGATCTAGAAATCATATGGTTTAACTTATCATCTAGGTCTACAAGATATGATCATGCATTAGACAAGATTCACTCATTCCTCACTAATCCCTCTTTAATATTCCTCTCATCACACTCATCCTAGATTCTTAGGGTTTATAATTAATACCAAGTTGTGATGATTATGGAATTGGTTTCCTAAGGTATTGATATTGGAATAGGGTTCTCACCTCCAAGATCAAATATTGACTTGAACAACTAGGATTAGTACTTCCCTAATATTCTTGTATGAACATGACTATGGTTAGTATTATAACTTCTCTCACTTCTCAATATCTTGGAATATCCTAAGGTCCTACTTAAGAGATGATGATATGATCCTCTAAATATATGGTTTTCCTAGGAATTCTACCTTGGTATCTTTTGTAGCTTGTTCTTCAGGAAATCTGATAAACCTGCATCTTGTGGTATGCCTCCACCTCCTAGCTTCTTCATCTTGATTCTAGCTAATTCACATGGAGTGGCTCTATGTGTTTGTTCCCATGTATGATGGTACTTGAGGATCAAATGGATGAAGGGTGTGGCTCTATTTATAGGCTTGGGCAAGCTCTAGTATCATGACACCTAGGTGGGTGACTCTTGTTTTAGTGGGATGAGTAAGGTGCTTGGTTGTCATGCTCTCATCCATAGCAATCCTTTGAGCATGAGGTGGCATAGCTTGGAAAGCAAGTCATGTAGATATTTTCATCCCATGTGGCATAGAGATTATCCTCTCATATGATTTATTTTTGGATAGCCAAGTGGCATTTGCTACTAAATATCTTGTGGATGGTTTTATTATTGTGGATGAGTCATCATACCATCTTTGATTGGATTTACATTATAATATTGGTAAAAAGGTTAAGGTTGAAGGTTATTTCTCAATTTTGGATAGTTGGGTTTGATTTCACCAAGGCATGATCATATGAGTTTCGAAATACTCATAGTTAGTTTTATTCAATTAGTTTGAACTATAATTTGTAATGTAAATGGATTTAGTTTTATGATATTCCATGTATTTAATAAGTTATGATTTAAATAAGAATGTGTGGCTTTTATGCACTTTAGACCCTGTGGTTTACCTTATTTATAAGTGAATTAAATTACACACAAAGGTAGTTGCTAACTTTTAAGTGTTAATAAGTTAGGGTTTGATTCTTAAAGAATGTGTTGTTGTAAATCTAATTCCATTTGATCTAATCCATAGATCAAATCATATCTACCCAAAACAAGGTTTAGCAAAGATCACAGTGAAGTTTATAGCGCTTGACTTGATGATCTACTTCAATTCCAGCAAGTCAAGTGAAACTTCAGTTACTGTGGTAAGTTTTATTTGAAAGCGCGAAAATTCCCCGGATTTTCTATGCATGAATGCAATGCACACTTTGGTGTTCTCTCATTTTATAGCCTCTAAACCTGGGATATTACATCAAGATATCCTTTGATGATGGATATTGAAGTATGGGGGTCCGATACATAAATCGGCCGGTGAAAAATTCAAAAAAATTTAAGCACAGCCTATGCGCAGACATCGACTTAAGAATAGAAAGCCGATGCATGGCCATCGACTCAAGAGGTATAACTGTTATAAGCAGAGGGTCAATCGAATGCCTTCTTGCAAGTACTCGAGTCCGCAATATCAGCTAGGGCAAGTTGAGGGATTACGACCTGACCAATGCCAAGAGCAGCCTGGACGTACGATCAGGTTAAGGATGAGTTGCATCAAATCCGCCAAAGGAAAGGAGCCGATCTGACCAGCAAGGCGCAAGAAGCGGACTGAAGAAGCTCGGGGGGCAGCTCACCCTGAAGGTTCTCTGCTCTAGGGAGCCAATTTCGTTGAAATCGGCTTGCTCTGCATCATGACTTGGAAACCGATGGTGACACGTTTGGGTGGCCCACTGCTGTTCTCGCCTTGTGGAGGCTCAGGGGGCAACTGACTGCGTAGATATTCTGTTCTTAAGAAGCCGATTGAGATTTCATCGGATGGCCCTCCATCATAACCTTTTTTCAAGGGGATTGGGTAGGTTTGAAGAGTATCACTGAATATCTGAATATCCAGAGGTATCGGCTTCAGCGTCGAGTCGTTTCAGCAGTGGTTCTGGGGCTCTCGTAAAGGCGTGGGTCTGCCTCGTTGTCCACCAGAGCGCAAAGTCATCGGTCGAAAAAGGTGAAAGATGGATCGTGAAGGATTGATATGTTAAACATCGGCTTTTGAGCATTGATCAAGTTCACGATCACTCCGACGTCAAAGAGATGAAGAACGAATCATGAGAGACCGATGCGTTGTCATCGGCTCATTGAGCATTGGCTAAGTGACGATCGGCGGAATCAGTATGAGGGGAATCGGCTAAATTGGCATAAAGGAAATCGGCAAAATCAAATTGGGGAATTTCTTCATTGATGAACGAGATTTCTTACATAGAAGAGCTGATTGCTCTCAAAAGGGAGTACTAAGGGGATACATTGCCCCGTCTACTACTACTGATCCTATGCTAAGGGTTTTATCTACGGGCCGTCGCTGCCCTCGCCACCCTCGTCGCCACTATCGGCGCTGCTCCCGGCGGGCTCATCGTCGCTGCTGTAGCGGCCGCCGACAGGACCTTCGTTGTCCTCATCCTCCTCGTCATCGTCGTCGTCGTCGCTGTCGAAGTCACTGAGATTCCCGGCCGGGCGCGGGCGCTGGCCGGCGGCTCGTCGGAGGATCTCTCGTCGTCGTCCTCCTCCTCCTTCACCTCCTGAGGAGGTGAAGTCATCCCAGGAGAAGCGATCGTCATCGCTCTCCTCCTCCGATTCCCCGTCGGCGAGGAAGCGGAGGTCGCTCTCCCCGTCCGTCGAGGACTTGTCGTCCTCGGACCAGATGGAGAAGTCTTGGCCGGGCTCCTCCCCGACCTCTATGGCGCGACGGACGTTGGCCGCGTGGACCTCCTGTGGGTCCCGTTCTGGCGTCGGCTCGTGGGAGGAAGAGGACTCAAGGGAAAGTCCCGATGAGGCGGAGGAGGAAGAAGACATGGTGCGCAGAAGGGCTTTTGCAGTGCTAATGCGGAGAGGATGAGGAGGAGAACTGTTCGGTGCGGTTAAATAAAAGAAGTGGGGGTTTAATGTTCGAACAATTTTCGAGGAGGTGGTGCAAAAAACTATCAAATCGTGCAGAGAAGTTGAGAAGACAGGGCATCATGATGAGGAATGTTGCGACGGTTCTGCTCTGCCATGACATGACCCGACGAAGAAAAAAACAGAGTGATTTTGGAATTATCAATTCCAAAACCAGGGGGGCATGTGTTATCACCAGAATTTGACCAAGGAGGTGGGCCGCGATCAAGATGGGCTTAAAGATTATATACGGAAGAAATACGTGAATCGGCCTTATATGCAAAGTTTGGGCTAGTGTGCCCGTGTATCTGTAACATAGTAGGTCGCATCTTAATTTAGAAGTTGGAGTTTGGCCCGTGCACGGTTAGGTGCACGCCTAAATTAGAAAGTCCCCTGGACTATAAATATGTATCTAGGGTTTATGGAAAAAACAACAACCAACGTTCAACACAATCAATCTCGGCGCATCGCCAACTCCTTCGTCTCGAGGGTTCCTTCCGGTAAGCACCATGCTGCCTAGATCGCATCTTGCGATCTAGGCAGCATAAGCTTATTATGTTGTTCATGCGTTGCTCGTACTGAAGCCTTTTTGATGGCGAGCAATGTAGTTATCTTAGATGTGTTAGGGTTAGCATTGTTCTTCGTATCATATGCTATCGTAGTGCAACCCTTATACATCTAGCCGCCCTTACGCCTATCTTGGGTGTAGGGGCGGCACCCCGCTTGATCATTGTTTAGTAGATCCGATCCGTTACGGTTGCTCCTTGTTCTTCAGGGATTAGTTTAACATCCGCAATAGTTAGGCCTTACACAGGGTTGGAGGATCCAGCAGCGTGTAGGGTGTAGTTTGCTGGCCCTAGACAGGATGTTCCGGGGATCAACCTCGTGTTGGTTTTTAGGCCTGTCTAGGATCGGCTTACGATCACCGTACGCGAGCGCGAGGCCCAATCGTGAGTAGGATGATCCGATTATGCGGTGAAAACCCTAAATCGTCGTAGATCGCATTAGCTTTATCTTGATCAAGCAGGACCACCATATATTCGGACACCTTGTACGAATCATGGGTGGATCGCTCTTCGAGCCGATTCACGGATAACCCGAGAGCCGATCGAGGCTCGTATTTAATGTTTACGTGTATGCCATGCAGAAACTAAGCGAGGCATCATCCAACACCTTCCCGAGGTATAGGTCAGGTGGCACGCCTGCGACAGCATCGGACGTGTGACCGAAGGCTTTGCGGGCCGTCGCTCGAGGGAGTAGGGCCAGCCGCAGCCCCGAGTTGTTCCGGCTCTACGGTGTTGCCGGGTCGCCCGCCGGGGTTTCTCGACCGCAACACATTCTGCACGCCCGGTGGGACAATCTTCGACATCCACCGCATCGCCATCTACATCCGAGATGGCGGAAAGCACTCCGGTCAAGTACGAGGATCTGATCGACGAGCTCAAGAAGAAGCATGACGAGATCAAGGCGGTCCTCGAAGCCGACCTCATCGGCTCTTTCCACGAACCCGCTCCCATGGCATCGTGGAAGGGTTCTCGCCTGGCGCGCGATGGAGTGGACCCGTCCACCCCGTCGAAGAACGCACCAGGTCGCGTCGGAGATCAACTTCATGGTGGCTCATTCGCTGCACCGCCACTCGAGAGCCTAGTGAACACTTTGGAGCGTGTCGCTCTGCGTGTGATCCAGAAATCATGAGCCATCGGTATTCTCCGTCGGGACCAGCTCGGGACTTACAAAGGAGAGATTCCACTCCAGTCCCGTCCACCGCTGCCGTTCGCGTTGGCAGCGTGCCGAACTCATCGGCATACGTCGTCTACAAAATTGGTGGTGACCCTAGTGACTACCAATTCCTACATGAGGCACCCAAGGAGATCCCGCACGGATACACGTGCGCATACGTGCCAGACTGCAGCCTGGGCACTCTCGAACCAGCGGGGCCTCTGGAACAACAGGAGGAACGTCGGGAGCAGATCTTGAGAAGCAAACGTGGTTAGCTACGTACGCCACTCCGACAAACCTCCGAGCTCAGCTCCCTGCAGTTGGCTCAAGCTGGAAAAGCAAGCATGGCTGGCCAAGTATGCCACCCCGACGAATCTTCGGGTTCAACGCCTTCAGCCATCACCGCGGATGAGATTTGTACACTGAAAGACCAATTCGGCATGATGCCGAAAAGGAGGACAATCGGCTATACCAAGCCGTACCCCGAGTACGAATTGATTCCGCTACCTCCCAAATCGGCTCCCCGACTTTACAAAGTTTAGTGGATCGGATGGTTCCAGCTCCCGAGCATGTGAGCCGATATTTGGCACAGCTGGGCACGATCGCAGCATCGGACGAGCTGCGTGTGAGGTTCTTCGCACACCCTCACAGATCGGCTTTGGGTGGTACACATCGCTGCCACCAAACTTCGTCCGGACTTGGAAGCAGTTGGAAGAACAGTTCCACCTACAGTATCACTCAGAAGCTTCCGAGGCTGGCATTGCCGATCTAGCACAAGTACGACAGAAGCGCGGGGAAACAGTGTGAATACATCCAGCGCTTCAGGACCGTGAGGAACCGATGCTATTCGGTTCACGTAAGTGAAAAAGAAGCAGTCGAGTTGGCGGTGGTGGGTCTCTCATCATCGATCAAGGACGTGGCCTCCCAAGCAGACTACCCTTCGTTGGCACACATGGTGCAGGCTGCGCGTATGAACAAGCCACCCAGATGTTTACCAGACAAATTCAAGCGTGCGGTGGTCCTGTTGAGGCGACGAGACGAAGGTGCTACGGGAGATCAGGAGGTAGCAGTGGCTGAATGGACTCGGACGGCAAGCCCCGTGTCCCGTAAGTGGGTTAAGCCACAAGGTCCTCCAAAAGGGTTCGACTTCGACGTGACCAAAGCCGAGCAGATTTTCGATCTCTTACTCACTGAGAAGCTGAAGGCCCCGAAGGCCACAAGATCCCCACGGTGCAGGAGCTGAACGGAAAGCCATACCGCAAGTGGCATAACGCGTTCACCCACACCACCAACGACCGGGGTGCGTCGGCAGATCCAAATGGCGATAGAAAAAGGACGGCTAATTTTTAACCAGACGCCATGAAGGTCGACACACACCCCTTCCCGCCGTTAACATGGTGGAGTATACTTACCATGGAGGGTGCCAGATTTCTCGTGCAATATCAACATGGTGGGACCTGGGCACTCTGGTAAGGACGGAGATGAGGGCAGCTGCTCTCATAGCAAAGACACAGGAAGCCGCTCCACGCGATCGGCTCCGCCACGACGGCAAGCGCTACGTCACAGAGGGAGAAGTGAAGAACATAAGATATCAGCGACCTCTCTCTGATCACCTCCTCAACAAGTATGTGAGTCAGTATGACCAACGCCGATGATCCAGCGATGATGATGAAAAAGATCGGCTGGCTAGGGACGACAGGAGACGTCGTCGGCATGATCACGACGAGGAGCGATATGAGCGCCACGCCAAGGAAAAGTCGAGGGAGCAAGACGACGTGGATAGGCACTGGGACTGCCCCTTCTTCAGACACTGCTGGGATTCAGGAATGAGCCGATTGCCTACAATCGGCAACTACCCAGAATGCAAACAAAAGAAGAAGGATGCAGCTAACGTGTCCGTGTTCAAACGTTTAGGGCCTCTCCCTCCTCGGAACAAACATGCTGAGCCTGCTCGGGTGGAAGATCTCGAGGAACTAGAGGACGATGATGAAGAAGAAGACAGGTATCATCGGCCAAGGTGGTGCCCTGATGGGCTCAGCCGTTCCCAAAAGCGAAGGGTTCAGCGACTACGTGGATTGGAGGAAGCTGAAAGGTTATACCTACACACGTTGAGGAAGGCGCGGCCTGATCTGGCCGCTAAAATTCAGCGAACCCTGGACGAAGAAGGTCGGCCACAAAGAAAAGAGTGGCGCCCCAAGCAAAGGAAAGCCGACGATGAGACATCGGCTGGCACAAACATGGTGCTCGTCCTTCCAACGGAGTTTGGTGCTCCAGGATTACACGAGGCACCCAATTTCGACGACTGCGAGCGCATCAACGTGACACAGGATGGGACTAGGTTGGTCTCACCCACGGACCCGACCGTGTAGCGAACGCAGCGTCTATGGACAAACGTGGCGATGCCGATCCAGGAGATCGTCCCCAAGGGAAAGATGAAGGAACATCGCAAAAAACCTTCATCGAGCGAGCAACGTGGAGGCCGATTCCAGCGATCGGCCAAAATTATCCTCACCATCCATGCTGCATGAATTCAACATCGATCTAATAGGCGATGGGTCTACGTCGGCTGATGAGCTGGAGGAAGTCCACACTGGTCCTATCAGAGCCGACGTTCACATAGAGTGCCTTGGCTAATCATAGAGCCGATTTCAGCAGTTACCTGGCAGAATCGGCTCGGGGGGCACCTGGGTGGATAAAACACGAGGATACAAAGGGAAAGTGTCTTCCCAATGCCCAGCAGCTCAAGATATCCTTTGATGATGGATATTGAAGTATGGGGGGCCGATACATAAATCGGCCGGTAAAAAATTCAAAAAAATTTAAGCACAGCCGATGCGCAGACATCGACTTAAGGATAGAAAGCCGATGCATGGCCATCGACTCAAGAGGTATAACTGTTATAAGTAGAGGGTCAATCGAATGCCTTCTTGCAAGTACTCGAGTCCGCAATATCAGCTAGGGCAAGTTGAGGGATTACGACCCTGACCAATGCCAAGAGCAGCCTGGACGTACAGATCAGGTTAAGGATGAGTTGCATCAAATCCGCCAAAGGAAAGGAGCCGATCTGACCAGCAACGCGCAAGAAGCGGACTGAAGAAGCTCGGGGGGCAGCTCACCCTGAAGGTTCTCTGCTCTGGGGAGCCGATTTCGTTGAAATCGGCTGGCTCTGCATCATGACTTGGAAACCGATGGTGACACGTTTGGGTGGCCCACTGCTGTTCTCGCCTTGATGGAGGCTCGGGGGGCAACTGACTGCGTAGATATTCTGTTCTTAAGAAGCCGATTGAGATTTCATCGGATGGCCCTCCATCATAACCTTTTTTCAAGGGGATTGGGCAGGTTTGAAGAGTATCACTGAATATCTGAATATCCAGAGGTATCGGCTTCAGCGTCAAGTCGTTTCAGCAGTGGTTCTGGGGCTCTCTTAAAGGCGTTGGTCTGCCTCGTTGTCCACCAGAGCTCAAAGTCATCGGTCGAAAAAGGTGAAAGATAGATCGTGAAGGATTGATATGTTAACATCAGCTTTTGAGCATTGATCAAGTTCACGATCACTCCGACGTCAAAGAAATGGAGAACGGATCATGAGAGACCGATGCGTTGTCATCGGCTCATTGAGCATTGGCTAAGTGACGATCGGCGGAATCAGTATGAGGGAAATCGGCTAAATTGGCATAAAGGAAATCGGCAAAATCAAATTGGGGAATTTCTTCATTGATGAACGAGATTTCTTACATAGAAGAGTTGATTGCTCTCAAAAGGAGTACTAGGGGATACATTGCCCCGTCTACTACTGATCCTATGCTAAGGGTCCTATCACGGGTCCGTCGCTCGCCACCCTCGTCGCCCGTCGGCGCTGCTCCCGGCTGGCTCGTCGTCGCTGCTGCGGCGCCCGGCAGGACCTTCGTTGTCCTCATCCTCCTCGTCATCGTCGTCGTTGTCGCTGTCGAAGTCACTGAGATTCCCCGGCCAGGGGCAGTGGCGCTTGGCCGGCGGCTCGTCGGAGGAGCTGTCGTCGTCGTCCTCCTCCTCCTTCACCTCCTCGGAGGAGGTGAAGTCATCCCAGGAGAAGCGATCGTCATCGCTCTCCTCCTCCGATTCCCCGTCGGCAAGGAAGCGGAGGTCGCTCTCCCCGTCCGTCGAGGACTTGTCGTCCTCGGACCAGATGGAGAAGTCATGGCCGGGCTCCTCCCCGGCCTCTATGGCGCGACGGACATTGGCCGCGTGGACCTCCTGTGGGTCCCGTTCTGGCGTCGGCTCGTGGGAGGAAGAGGACTCAAGGGAAAGTCCCGATGAGGCGGAGGAGGAAGAATACATGGTGCGCAGAAGGGCTTTTGCAGTGCTAATGCGGAGAGGATGAGGAGGAGAACTGTTCGGTGCGGTTAAATAAAAGAAGTGGGGGTTTAATGTTCGAACAGTTTTCGAGGAGGTGGTGCAAAAAACTGTCAAATCGTGCAGAGAAGTTGAGAAGACAGGGCATCATGATGAGGAATGCTGCGACGGTTCTGCTCTGCCATGACATGACCCGACGAAGAAAAACAGAGTGATTTTGGAATTATCAATTCCAAAACCAGGGGGCATGTGTTATCACCAGAATTTGACCAAGTCAGAGGTGGGCCGCGATCAAGATGGGCTTAAAGATTATATACGGAAGAAATACGTGAATCGGCCTTATATGCAAAGTTTGGGCTAGTGTGCCCGTGTATCTGTAACATAGTAGGTCGCATCTTAATTTAGAAGTTGGAGTTTGGCCCGTGCACGGTTAGGTTAGAAAGTCCCCTGGACTATAAATATGTATCTAGGGTTTATGGAAAAAACAACAACCAACGTTCAACACAATCAATCTCGGCGCATCGCCAACTCCTTCGTCTCGAGGGTTCCTTCCGGTAAGCACCATGCTGCCTAGATCGCATCTTGCGATGTAGGCAGCATAAGCTTATTATGTTGTTTATGCGTTGCTCGTACTGAAGCCTTTTTGATGGCGAGCAACGTAGTTATCTTAGATGTGTTAGGGTTAGCATTGTTCTTCGTATCATATGCTATCGTAGTGCAACCCTTATACATCTAGCCGCCCTTACGCCTATCTTGGGTGTAGGGGCGGCACCCCGCTTGATCATTGTTTAGTAGATCCGATCCGTTACGGTTGCTCCTTGTTCTTCAGGGATTAGTTTAACATCCGCAATAGTTAGGCCTTACAAAGGGTTGGCGGATCCAGCGGCGTGTAGGGTGTAGTTTGCTGGCCCTAGACAGGATGTTCCGGGGATCAACCTCGTGTTGGTTTTTAGGCCTGTCTAGGATCGGCTTACGATCACCGAACGTGAGCGCGAGGCCCAATCGTGAGTAGGATGATCCGATTATGCGGTGAAAACCCTAAATCGTCGTAGATCGCATTAGCTTTATCTTGATCAAGCAGGACCACCATATATTCGGACACCTTGTACGAATCATGGGTGGATCGGCTCTTCGAGCCGATTCACAGGATAACCTGAGAGCCGATCGAGGCTCGTATTTAATGTTTACGTGTATGCCATGCAGGAAACTAAGCGAGGCATCATCCAACACCTTCCTGACCAGGTATAGGTCAGGTGGCACGCCCTTGCGACAGCATCGGACGTGTGACCAGAAGGCTTTGCGGGCCATCGCTCTGAGGGACTAGGGCCAGCCGCAGCCCTGAGTTGTTCCCGGCTCTACGGTGTTACCAGTCGCTGACCGCCGGTGGGTTTCTGACCGCAACAGATCTGCAAATAACTACACAAAACATGGCTAAAGAAACACCGTGATCTAACGGGCCAGCGTACTAACCAAGCTGCGGCGGGGTGGACGGGGGCGGCAACTTGCATTCCAGCGCGGCGAACGCGGGAGACGATGAGTCGACCCTGTTTCAGTAGAAGCGGGCGTTAGTGAAGCAGATCTGGTTGGCTGGCAAGGGATTCGGTGAAGTTGATACAGCCGCTGCGCCGAGGTAGTCGGTGGAATAGATCGGCTTCGTGGGGGGCGGTGAAGTAGACACGGTTCCGTTGGAGAGGATCCGGTGCGTCGATAGGAAAGGCGTTGATTGCTACGCTGTGGATGAGGTCGGCGGTGAAGCAGATCCGTCGGTGGAGGTCGGCGGTGAAGCAGATCCGTCGGTGGCGAGGTCGGCGGTGAAGCAGATCCGTCGGTGGCGAGGTCGGCGGTGAAGCAGATCCATCGGTGGCGAGGGCGGCGGGGGAGCGGATCAGGTGGGTGGACAGCCAACACGATCAAGGCTACGCTGTGGAGGAGTATGCCGGCGGCGAAGCAGATCTAGTACTGTAGAGAGTCAGAGCTTTGGCGTGTGAGAGTATTTTTGAGCTAATGGGGCGAATGGTTGGTGGGTGGGTGTGGGCCTGTGGGGAGGGTTCGGGATCTAGGAAAGATATTTCATTGTTACCGAATGAGCCCTCCATGGTCGGTGGGTTGTAGCTTCCGGACCAGGGTTAAAAGGGTAAAACTGGTCACGGGATTTTCGAATGGATGCGGCGGGATGATTTGGCGCGCGGCCGAAATTTTCAGTTTCAAGCTACGAGCAAACGACAAAAATAATGTTCTTCTCCAGGGAGCTCTCATTTCTTCCTCTTCTCTTTCCCTCTCGAGTCTCTCCCACTCCCCCGGCTCCTCTCCCCTTCTCTCCGGCAGCCTCGCCGGCCGGAGACGAGGCCGACTTCTCTCTGTATATCGTACACCCTCCGAACTAAATTAATTGATTCAACTTTCCTTAGACGTGTATGTATCTCGAGTAAAAACATGTGTGGATACATCCATATTTAGATAAGCAAAGTTGAGTCGCTAATTTGGATCCGAGGGATTTCATGTTGTTGTAAGCTTAGATCCAGTGTTTCCCATGAGCAGAATAGCGCAATGGAGTCGGGGATCTCGTCATCGGCTTCAGATCTGGCCTACGGTGAATCTGGCGGATCTTGCCGGCCAAACCCCGATCTGGTGCCATCAAGGTGATGGCGCAAACGGTGAGGCTTGCTTTGGTCAGTGCTTCAGATCTGGTCAATGGGGAAGTCAAGCTGCTAACGTTCACAAGCTCGGGGCATACGAGGGCGTCATCCATCTTGCCCGTGAACATCTTGGCCTTTCAGCGGCCCTTCTCAGAGCCAATGTGCCGTTGCTGAGGCCATTCTTCTCCTTTGTCCTGGCGACTACCGGCGACACCGTCCCAAGTGGTGCGTCCCCGGCGACGGAGTTGCTGGAAAGGATGCGGAGCAGAGATCTGATGCGGTCCGAAGGACTCGATTGATTTTCTTCGATATGTTTTGGCGTCCTTTTTGTAAAGTTGCAGGTCCTATTAGTTATTGTCTAGTTCTCTTGGACCTCTATTTAATTTTTTAGACTAGTTTCCATTTGCACCAATAAACTTGAATTTTGACAAGTTCACGGGAAAAAAATTCCTTTGCACATATGGCCTATCATGTATGAACATTCTTGAGTTTTAAACTATATGTAATGGCCAGCACTTGCGCAAGGGGCTCGTCTAGTGCGCACTAGTTTCCATTAGCACCGATAAATTTGAATCTTGACAAGTTCTTGGAAGAAAAAATTGATTCACATATAGCCTATCATGTATGAACATTATTTGGATTCAAACTATACATAGATGGCCAACACGTGTAAGAGGGGGTCCTCTAATGTGCACTAGTTTCCATTAGCACTGATAAATTTGAATCTTTACAAGTTCTCGAAAAAAATTGCTTCACACATATGCCCTATCATGTATGAACATTATTGGGATTCATATTATATATAGATGGCCAACACTTGTGCAAGGGGTCCTCTAATTCTTGGGGATTTCAATCTATCTATCTCTCTCGATCTATCGTTGGTGGCCAGAACAACACACATATGCATGCACTTTATGCGCAAAGGCGCGGGTGCCTCTAATAATTCATGTGTGTGCGTATATTTGAACATATTCTTGGGGATTTCAATCTCTATCTCTCGATCTATATATCGTTGGTGGACAAGAAACACACTTATATATATACACAAAGGCGCGGGTGCCTCTAATAATGTGTGTGTGCACTCGATCGATGATCCCTAAACCTTAAACCCTAAAACCCTAATCCCTAATTATACCCTAAACGTACACCCTAAACACCCTAAACACTAAACCCTAGACCCTAAACCCTAAACACTACTCCATATACCCTAAACCCTAAACACTAGACCCTAAACCCTAAACCCCAACCCTTGACCCTGAACCCTAAACCCTAAACCATAAACCCTAAATATATTTCAATCTCTCTCTAGATCTATATATCTTTGGTGGCCAAGAAACTTACTTATATATATATACGCATGCACTTTATGCGCAAAGGCGTGGGTGCCTCTAATAATTAATGTGTGTGTGCACTCGATCGATGATCCCTAAACCTTAAAACCCTAATCCCTAATTATACCCTAACCGTACACCCTAAACACCCTAAACACTAAACCCTAAACCCTAGACCCTAAACCCTAAACACTAAACCCTAAACCCTAACCCTAGACCCTAAACCCTAAACACGTACTAAACCCTAAACCCTAAACCCTAGACCCTAAACCCTAATTAACCCTAACCCTAACCCTAAAACCCTAGCTAGCTAACCCTAAAACCTAAACCCTAATTAAACACTACATATATATATAGGCCAACGACACTTAATTGCGCATCAAGCAGGCGACCAAATTAGCTGATAAATTAATTAACTTGAATCTTGACAAGTTCTCTCGAATGAAAACACATTTGATTAAGTTGCCTCATAATATATATACAATTAGTGTGCATGCATGGCATACGTACCTTGCACATATCATTTGTGCATATATTTCAATATATATCTGAACATATTTCTTTGGGATAAATATATATATATATTTCAATCTTTCTCTCTCGATCTATATATATATCGTTGGTGGCCAAAAACACACTTATATATATATACGCATGCACTTTATGCGCAAAGACGTGGGTGCCTCTAATAATGTGTGTGTGCACTCGATCGATGATCCTAAACCTTAAACCCTAAAACCCTAATCCCTAATCCCTAATTATACCCTAAACGTACACCCTAAATTAACACCCTAAACACTAAACCCTAAACCCTAAACCCTAAACACTACACCCTAAACCCTAACCCTAAACCCTAAACACTAAACCCCAAACCCCAAACCCCAAACCCTAAACCCTAAACCCTAAACCCTAAACCCTAGACCCTAAACCCTAATTAATTAACCTTAACCCTAACCCTAAAACCCTAGCTAGCTAATCCTAAACCCTAATTAAACCCTACACATATATATATATAGGCCAACGACACTTAATTGCGCATCAAGCAAGCGACCAACTAATTAGCGCTGATAAATTAATTAACTTGAATCTTGACGAGTTCTCTCGAATGAAAAAACATTTGATTAAGTTGCCTCATAATATATATATATATAGAATTAGTGTGCATGAGCGCATGGCATACCTTGCACATATCATTCGTGCATATATTTCAATATATATCTGAACATATTCTTGGGGATAAATATATATAGTTCAATCTCTCTCTCGATCTATATATATATCGTTGGTGGCCAAAAAACACACTTATATATACGCATGCACTTTATGCGCAAAGGCGCGGTGCCTCTAATAATGTGTGTGTGCACTCGATCGATGATCCCTAAATCTTAAACCCTAAAACCCTAATCCCTAATCCCTAATTATACCCTAAACATACACCCCCTAAACACCCTAAACACTAAACCCTAAACCCTAAAGCCCTAAACCCTAAACCCTAAACACTAAACCCTAAACCCTAAACCCTAACCCTAACCCTAACCCCTAGCTAACCCTAAACCCTAAACCCTACATATATAGGCCAACGACACTTAATTGCGCATCAAGCAGGCGACCAACTAATTAGCGCTGATAAATTAATTAACTTGATTCGTGCATATATTTCAATATATTTTTGAACATATTCTTGGGGATATATATATATATTTAAATCTCTCTGTTATCTCGATCTATATCGTTGGTGGCCAAGAAACACACTTATATATATACGCATGCACTTTATGCGCAAAGGCGCGGTGCCTCTAATAATGTGTGTGCACTCGATCGTTGATCCCTAAACCTTAAACCCTAAAACCCTAATCCCTAATCCCTAATTATACCCTAAACGTACACCCTAAACACCCTAAACACTAGACCCTAAACCCTAGACCATAAACCCTAAATGTACACCCTAAACACCCTAAACACTAAACCCTAGACCCTAAACCCTAGACCATAAACCCTAACCCTAAAACCCTAGCTAGCTAACCCTAAACCCTAAACCCTAATTAAACCCTACATATATATATATATAGGCCAACGACACTTAATTGCTCATCAAGTAGGCGACCAATTAACTAATTAGCGCTGATAAATTAATTAACTTGATTTTTGACAAGTTCTCGATCTCCAATGAAAACACATTTGATTAAGTTGTCTCATAATATATATAATTAGTGTGCATGTGCGCATGGCATACCTTGCATATCATTCGTGCATATATTTCAATACATGTTTGAAGATATTCTTGGGGATATATATATTTCAATCTCTCTCTCGATCTATATATCGTTGGTGGCCAAGAAACACACTTATATATATACACATGTACTTTAATTTATTTGCCTCACAATATATATAATAAATATGCATGCATGGCCTAACCATGTATGCTTATATATGTGTTTAATTTGGAGATTTCAATCGCTCTCTCGCCGCTCTCTCGTTGGTGGCCAACAACACACACATGCACTTTGTGCGCAAAGGCATGTGCCTCTAATAATGTGTGCGCAGTCGATCGATCTAGTTTTGATTAATCATAGCACACAAATATAGAAGTTGTATTTGAATCCACACAACCCTAATCTAAAACACATAGCCCCTAACATGGCCTAATTAATTGACCCCTTCTCTCTAGCTAATTAGTGGAAATTGCACAAAATCAAAAGGGGTCCCTCACTAATTATACATATATATCTAGATTGTGATAAACTTTTGCCCCATATTTGGTGGATGGGTGCATCTTGGCATGTAAAACAATTAATATTTGCAAATGGCGTTGTCAAAATTTATGTACAAATGATTTCTTGTAATGTCCCAGGTTTAGAGACGATCGAGGGGTAGATTTTAGAAAGGGATGTGCATTGCATAGTAAATTCTGGGGAAATTTCGCGCTTTTAAACAAAATCGCATCGAAGGGGACAAGTTTCTCTCGACACCTTACAGTTAGGGTTTCGAGAGTGCGACAAACTTGCAACTCACTTCATTAGTTTAGGGTTTTGAGAAGAGAGGGGAGAGTTTACTTGATTGAATTCTAAATGATATGACATGGTTGAATTCAAACCAAGGTTGAATTTGAATTTCAAATTCAAACATTAAATAATTACCTTAAATAATTCAATTGAGGAAAATCATTAAGTATATAATCAATAATAAACAAGATGAACAATTATAATAAAGTGGAGCTCATTAGGGAAAACCTTGAGCTTTATTGAATAACACACAAGATACATTGTCTTTACATTATTCATAATGGAAATAAATGAATTACAACACATTACATAAATGGGCAGAATAGAAGAAAGAAAAATAAAGAAAAATTACAAGTTAATGATCCTAGTCTAAATTCTACAAGATCATCTTCATTTGATCTTGAACTTGATGAATTCCAAGTCCATTTTGAGCCATTGTTGATCCCTGCACAAAAACACAACAAAGAGAAGTTATGCCAAGTGGCAAAGCCACTTGGCAAGTTAGAAATCAAATGGAAAGGTGAAATGAGCAGATAAGCTCAATGTGGCCGAGCTGATCCAGGCCAAAGCCAAGTTCCAGGTCCAAGTGCACAGCACTTGACAGCACACACACACAGCCTGCTCACAGGGCTGTGTGCATGCTGCACACACACACAGTGAGTCACTAAGGTGACAAGCAGGAGCTGTCGACCAGGGATGCAAGAGAGCACCATATATAACCTTTTCAGAGCCAAACCCTAGTCATTTGTTCATCCATCGACAGCAGCAGTGGTAAGTTCATCAAGAACAGCCAAGAACACCAAGAACAGAGGAACAGCTAGAGCTGTTCATCTATTTACAATCACCAGAAATTAAACCAAGACCTCAAGCTTGCTAGGAGGAGCAGGGCAAGCAAAAGACCACCAGAAGTAAAACCTCTACACCAACACCAAAATTTCTAGGAGCTGGAGTGAGGTATACACATCATCATGAACAAACCAGATGGTTTTGTTCAATAAATTGCACAGGCATGATCTCAAGCACACCTAAAGGGTAGGAAGCCCTGTTTGTGTCATCATATGGCTATCTAGCCATTTGGTACAAGCAAACATAGAAAAAGCCAGTAGGAAATTATCCAGGGAACACTGATTGTGTCCACACAGGGACACAATCAGAGAAATCCAACATGGATTTAATCCCTAGCTAGCTACACAAGTTCACTTGACAACCTATAGCCAGCTAAACCATCAGACAGATAGACCATTAGGTGTCTATCTATGTTTGTCAACATTAAAAGCATCTGGCAACCAAATATGGTCAGGCCAGAAAGCAGTTGTCCATACAACTCAAGCCAACAAGTGTGGGAGCTTCCTGAACAGCCAGGAATGGCTGTTGAGGCCACCTCTACCACTTAAGCAATCAAACCACCAAGCCAGCACATATATCATTACCCAGAAGGGTTCAAATGAAGCTAGGGTCCCCAATAAATGATTGGCATCCCTCTAGCTCTACTAAATTCACTTATATGATCATCACTGCAAAGCAGTTCACATCATTTATCTATTTAATGAATCAAAACTACACAGATAAATGAAACAGAAAAGTAAACCATGCACCAGGCCTTGCAGATGATCCAATGGATCATTGCAGACATAGCAGTGGCTTGAGCAAACACAAATGTACACCAGCACAAGCCAGTGTGTTACACAGACACAAGGAGAGCACCAGCTAGACACAAGCATGGAACAGCAGCCATTCATCAAGCAACTGATGATCATAAGATCATCAGGGCTTGACAGAGCATGAAAATACATGCTAGAGCCAAGCCTAGCACCAACCATAGATCATATGAATTAAACAGCCACAGATCATGAACAATTGCATCACAGATAAGCAAATACATGATTTACAATTGTATCCAGTAGCACACCAACAAGATGTGGAGTTAATTAGCCAATACACAAGCTAAACAGAGCTTTACAGTGAAGAAAAGCCCAAGAGCACTACACAGATAGCACTGGTTCTTGCAAATTTGCAAGGATCACACACATTAATCAAGCCAGGGCAAGTAATTGAATACACTTGATGATCTAGCAGAAATAGCATCAAGAACAGAGGCACAGGGAAGCAGCAGCACAAGCACAAGCATGGATACAGAAGCAATGGCCATGGTAGCAACACAGCAGCAGCACATGCATAGTAGTAGAGCAACAGCGCCATAGCACAGCAGCACATCAACGCGAGTAAAGCAGCAGCAGCATCACGGCATGGCCGCACCTCTACGAGTAGAGGCAGGCCAGTGACCAAGCTAGGCGAAGAGGAGGAGGAGAAGAAGTAGAAGGGAAGGAGAAGAACTCACCAGGGAGGAGGTGGCCGACGCGGTCATGGCGGCCAAGGCGGCGCGCGCCGGAGCACGGCGGCACCAGGCCTGGCCAAGCCAAGCCTGGCGACCACCACCGCACCTAGCGCTGCACCACGCGCAGGGGAGGCGCCTGGATGAAGGGCCACGGCCTCTCCAACGCGCGGCGGCGGCGGACGCCAACGACCTGGCGCACTGGAGCGACGATGGCGAGCGAACGGCGACGCCCGCGACAGATCGGCGCGGACCATCTGGTTCGCCGTCGAACGGCGACCCAGATCCGCAGCACCTCGTCGCCGGCGACGGCCTAGGGCGGCGGGGATAAATCGGCGACGGCGGAGGCGACTCTGGTCGCCAGAGCGAGAGAGAGAGATTAGGGTTTCGCGTGCGAGGAGAGGGGAGCGCGTCTGAGTCCGACCGAGCCGGTTGGGGCGGCTCGGGTTTGACTCAACCCTTTGGGCCACCTGACAGGTGGGGCCCAAGGGTATTTTAGGTATTTCATAATTCAATGAAAACATGAAATTTTAAAATTCAATAGAAAATTGATAAAAGCTCTTAAAAATAAATTAAAAATATGAAAAAGGATCAGCATAAAATTCTCTATTTAAATAAAATATCAAAGAGAATTTTTGAAGACAATTAAGAATAAGTCCTATTTTGAGGATTTAAATAATCATTTAAAGCACACACCTAATTTTCAATAATGAAATTTGGATTTTAAAAACACCTTGACAACATTTCAAGGTTGTAGATACCCTAAATCAAGTATCCCTAAGATGTTCTTAGTATCTAACCTCTCATAAAATAACAACGACATCGGAAGGGGGGAAACAAACCCTAAAACTGGAATCATGCATTATTGCTTCTTTAACCATTGCCCTTATCGGACAATGATGCTATTTTTCAACAAGAGGACAAGGGTCAGTCCATACCTTCCAACTGCAGAACTTTGCAGTGTTGCAAGTTCATCACTTGCTCATGTCATTTGAGTATTTTTATCAAATTACTTGCAAAGTATTATGGTTAACACTATTGCACAAAAATCAAAACCACTACTTTCATAACTATGAATATGACTATGTGGTGGGCAATGGAACCATGGATTGTGTTGATATGGTGGAGGTTCCATTGCACGGGTTTATATCCATCTAGGATTAAACAACAAATGTCTCCAGTGATTCTTGTGCCGTAATACCCGTGTTAACCATAAGATCCGGAGTGGGACGGAGTAGTCAAAAGTGTTTCCACCTCTCATTCATCAACGGATGCGCTTTACCGTAGTACACTTGTAATCCAAGGGGGCAAGCTGGTGAGGCTGGGGAGTCCTAAGTCCCCACGGCATAGTCCGTAGTACACTTGTCGCCCGAAGGAGCAAGATGGTGAGGCTGGGGAGTCCTAAGTCCCCACGGTATTGCGGTCTAGGATGGGTTGCAGCCACCGGCGTAGTAGTGTATGGTAGAGCCCAGCACTGTTGTCGTGGTCGGGGTCCACTCTGAAATACGGGAATAATGGGACCGACGTGGACCCAGGGTCGGCGCATGCAACAAAGGGTGGGTGTTCGAGGTAGCGGAGGAACATGATTGGCTAGACCTTATACCGGGCCTCACACCAAAGGAAGTGTGGACGGGAAAGCTGCCCGGTTGGCACCAAGGTTAAGATCTCTTATGGGTAAAGCAACACACCTCTGCAGAGTGTAAAGAATCGTGACTGTCACTCCCTGTTCCGGGATTGAGGAACTGCGAACGCGGCCGGAAAGGAGCTCCATGAAGTTCTAGTAAACCGGTGAAGGCTGACGGACATAGCTCTTTGAAATAAAAGCAATCTCTTGAAGAAATGTTTATCAAAACTTGCATTGGTATTAGACTTTCTGGTCTAATATCGTAGCTAGTGCATTAAACACCTCTTATCTATAATGAACTTGTTGAGTACGCTCGTACTCATACCACTCTTAAATCCTGCTTAGATTGTCTGAATCATCTGGAGGAGGACTACGACAACAATGATGGAGCCGAGATCATCGGCTACGAGGAACCAGACCTCTCAGGAGGTGTTGAAGGCGTAGACTACATCATCGTCTACGGATCCGGGGAGGCTTCCGGAGGAGAACAAGCCTAGAGATATCTGAGGAGTAGTAGTAGCCGAGCAGCACAAACTCTTACCATGTAGCTGCTCGATTAAATAAATGTTTAGTTTAATGAGACTATGGTTTTGTAAGTTAAGTTGGGTTCACCTCGAACCCAGGAGTATTCCTCTTAGGACCCAAGAGGAGCTCCAAGACGACATGTGTATGTTAATTGTAATATTATGTGAATGAGTTATGGACCTTGCTATGTTCTGTTGTACTACTCTGAGGGATGTAATATTTGCGGAATGGTACTTCGTGAATGTTATATCAACGACTGGCATACTACAACATGCAGTGGTATGCAGGGTCACCACAGTTGGTATCAGAGCAAAAGCTTTGACCTTAGGTTGGAACCTAGTAAATGGGACCAAACGTTAGGAGTCAAATAGGACTAATAAAGAATTCTCTAAAAATATGGTGTATATTCAATTGAGAATACAACAATCATATCTTTTAGTGCGATAATTCTTTATTATCTCTATTATGATGCATTATTACTAATCTCATAATCTTTCTATTTCTACAGCCAACATGGCAAGTTCACGACCAGGGAGAAACGTGAAAGTTATGGATTCCACACTGAACGAGTACCAAGGAGGACTGGCAGATATCCTACGAGCCATGTTACTAGAATTTGGGTGCGATCCCCAGATTCCAGTAAAGAAGTACATGTTCTATGATGGTCCGGTGTTGGCCAAGTGCAGAGTAGGACTGCGACTTCCCGAATCTTTGGGAATGAGCGTAGTCATGCCAGCTGGAGAAGCGAGGACAACCAACACAGCTTATCATATAGCTGTTATGAGAGCCATATCCGATATTCGGGAGCATAAGACGAAAGAGCTTATGGGTTCCGAATTCACACACATTCCTCATATGGAGGAGGACAATGATCCCATGCTCAACCACTACAAATATGCTAAACGCAAACCTATAGCAGCGGCAAAATATATGGATAATAGCCGCAACTTCATATCATTACTCTTTCAGTTGAACCATCATCTGATAGGAGCAATTGATACGATGCTTGAGGAATTCACTGAACCCAAGGAGGAGAGTAGGGGCAAAGAACCTATGGAGAATGTGGTGCACACACCAGTTTATTCAGCTGGTGACTACATCAGTATTGATCCACTTGCACGTGAACCCACACCTGCTACACCTGGGAACTACCTGGGTAGTTCCTATGGGGGATACGAAGGCGGAGAGGAATCCGGAAACAACCAGCGTTCCGAGACTCCTATCGAGAATTCTAGGGGTTGGCGTTGGGGATCGGATACTGGAACTCATAGTACCACAGCGTATTATGATGGGGAGATGAATGATGACGCAACAACCCAGAACCAGAGCTATCCTAGTAATGAAGAAGTGGATGGAGGATATCCGACACAAGTTGAGTCGGGTATGGGTTTTGGTAATCCTTATGGTGGGGCTACAGGAGAGTACACCCGATGGGTGGACTATGATGCACTCAACGATCAGTTTGTGAACACTGATTTCTCCTTAGGATCATCATCGGATTCGGATTACAAGCCAACGGGGAGACCTTATGTTCCAGGGTCTATCAGGAGGACGACACGTTCGACCGGATGGAAGCCTGGAATGTACCGGGAGTGAAGATCGACTAGAGTCCACCAAGGGAGGCGTGGCTATAATACACAAGTACCACGTGTATTATAGTTTGTAATATTTGTATAAATTTGTACATATACTTTAATAAGTGAGTTTGCATACTCACATCGACTTGAGTATTGTAATAAGACCACTTATGTATGTATATACAGGGTATATGTTTTGTATGATTTGGATTTGCTTCTTGATTTCCATTGCGTGACTAGTTCTGTGCACAATGTTGAGCTCAGAAAACTTGCGCATGGAGTAATTATGAGTATCATCTTGTGTTGCAGAACTAGGGGGATTATGTCGGGAACGTTAGGAAATGAGACTGAAGCGCAGCGCATGGAGCGCGAAGCAAAAGAAAAGGAAGAGGCTGAGGGTGCAGCCAGAGATCAGTTTCCACCACCACCACCACCCATGACTCAGCAGAACTTTATCCAGTACATGCAACTGGCGGAAGAGAGGCAGCGTGTAACACTGGAGCTGCAAAACAAATTCCTTCAGGATCTGATGCAGCAGAATAGGGTGGAGAGACCTGAGAACCAGGGAGTCACATTAGCAGACTTCCAAAACACCAAGCCGATATCTTTCGCATACGCGCCAGAGCCTATGGACGCGGAAGATTGGCTGATGGATACTGAGCGCAAGCTCAACACCGTAGGATGCAATGACCAGGAGAAGGTCCGTTATGCTACACACTTGTTGTGTGGACCCGCCGCATCATGGTGGGATAACATTGTAGCCGTTTACCCGGCTGGAAAGGTATTTACCTGGGAGGAATTCGCAAGGAAGTTCAGGGAATCCAATGTCCCTGAAAGTATTGTGGAACTGAAGCGTCGAGAGTTCGAGAGTCTCGAGCAGAAGGACAAGGCAATCCTGACCTATGTCAGGGAGTTTTCAAAGCTGTCCCGGTACGCTGTTGAGGAAGTCAACACCGAGGACAAGAAGAAAAAGAGGTTTCTGAGGGGGTTAAGTCCCCAGTTCAAGGTTCAGCTCCGTATGATGAGAGCGACGGAGTTTCAAGAGTTGGTGGATGCAGCCATCACTCTTGAAGATGATTTCAAACAACTGCAAGAAGAGAAGAGGAAAAAGGCCAAGTTTGAGCCTAAGAGGTTTGTTAGTAACAAGCCAAACTTGAGTTTCAAGCCCAGATACAACAACAACAACAATAACAGCAACTACTACGGTAGTAGGAAGAATCAGGCATTCCAGACTGCAAATCAAATCGTTTGCAGGAGTTGTGGACTCACAGGGCATTTCGCCAAGGACTGCAAGAAACCAAGGATTATATGCTTTGGTTGTCGTCAGGAGGGGCACATGCTGAAGGACTGCCCCAAGAGAAACACTGGAGGAGGTCAATCTGGAGGAGGAGGAAATCGAGGAAACACCGGAGGGAGCTGGAAGAATAAGAAGCCCTTCGGCAAGCTGAACTGTACCAGTCTGGAGGAGGTGGTCAACTCGATGCGGTGATAGGTACGCTCCGATACTCACTCATCCCGGCAAAGTACTTTTTGATACCGGTGCAACTACATCATTCATTTCTCAACAATTCATCATCAAACATGGGATTAGTTGCACTAAGTTAGATACACCCATAACCATACTTTCTGCGGGGGGAACGATAGTAGTAACCCATACCAAACAAAAACAAGTCATCATGATCAATAAGTGCGCATTTGACGCAGACCTGTTCATTTTACCGATGAAGGACATTGATGTCATTCTTGGTATGAACTGGTTGGAATCTAATGGAGCATTGATCGACTGTGTGAACAAGACGGTGTCGTTGAAAAGTCCCGATGGAAGCAGAATGATCTATCAAGGAGACAAACATACACAGATTGAAGTGGAGCTACAGCTGAACAGCATGAAAGAGGTGAAGTTAGAGGATATACCTGTAGTAAATGAATTCCAGGATGTGTTTCCTGCGGAATTACCTGGTATGCCACCAGATAGGGAGATAGAATTCACTATCGACCTAATTCCAGGAACAGCTCCGATTGCCAAAGCACCATATAAGATGGGGCCTAAGGAATTGAAAGAACTTAAGGAGCAATTGGATGACTTGGAACAAAAGGGATTCATTCAAGAGAGTGTTTCACCATGGGGATCACCTGTGATCTTCGTAGATAAAAGAGATGGAGGAAGAAGGATGTGCGGAGACTACAGGAATCTCAACAACGTCACAATCAAGAACAAGTACCCACTTCCAAGAATACAAGATCTATTTGATCAAGTAAGAGGCGCGGGAGTCTTTTCCAAGATTGATCTAAGATCGGGTTATCACCAGATAAAGATCAAGAAGGAGGACGTTCCGAAAACTGCCTTTGTCTCAAGATATGGACATCATGAATATCTTGTAGTACCTTTTGGATTGACCAATGCCCCAGCAATATTCATGAATCTCATGAATAAGATCTTCATGCCATATCTAGACAAGTTTGTCATCGTATTTATCGATGATATTTTGATATATTCCAAGAACAAGGCAGAACATGCCGAACATTTGAGGTTAGTGTTGCAAACACTAAGGGAACATCAGCTTTATGCCAAACTCAGCAAGTGTGAATTTTGGCTAGATCAAGTGGAATTTCTTGGTCATGTCATTAGCAAAGATGGAATCGCTGTCAACCCGAGCAAGGTAGCAGCAGTTCTAGAATGGGAAGCACCCAAGACTGTCAAGGAAATCCGAGGATTCCTAGGAATGGCAGGATACTATCGGAGATTCATTGAAGGATTCTCTAAGATAGCAGGACCAATGACAAAGTTGCTAAGGAAGAACACACCATTCGTGTGGTCAGAGGAGTGTGAGAAGATTTTTCAAACTCTGAAAGAGAAACTCACCACAACACCGGTGTTAGCAGTTCCGGAAGTTGGCAAGGATTACACCGTGTACTGTGACGCATCCAAGCATGGATTGGGTTGTGTACTCATGCAAGATCGGAAAGTGATATCTTATGGATCAAGGCAACTCAGACCTCATGAAGTGAATTATCCAACACATGATTTGGAATTAGCAGCTGTCGTATTTGCACTCAAAACATGGAGACATTTTCTCTATGGAGCTAAGTGTGAGCTCTATACAGATCATAAAAGCCTCAAATATTTCTTCATCAGAAGGAACTCAACATGAGACAGAAAAGATGGTTAGAATTGATCAAGGACTATGACCTGACAATCAATTACACACCAGGGAAGGCTAATGTTGTAGCAGATGCCCTGAGTAGGAAGAGTACCGGAGGAGTAGAACAAGAAATATCACCGGAGTTGAGGAAGGAAATAAGTCAAGCCCAAATACAACTTTGGGAGAAGGAAGCCCATGAAGGATTATCGGCGTTGCAAGTAGCCGATGAGTTGAATGTCAACCTGAAAAATGAGATAATGATGGGTCAGCTGGACGATCCATTCATCGTGGAGGAGATGAGAAGAATAGATGAAGGAAGACCATCAGAATTTCACCGCGGAGAATCTGGATCATTATGGTTCCAGAAAAGAATTTGCGTTCCGGATATTGCTGAAATTAAGGAAGTAATACTCCGGGAAGCTCATCAAACACCATATTCCATACATCCGGGAAGTACAAAGATGTATATGGACTTAAAAGAATTATTCTGGTGGAATAACATGAAGAGGGAGATAGCACAATACGTGGCGGAATGCCATACCTGCCAAAGAGTGAAGGCGGAACACCAGAGTCCGGCAGGGAAGTTACAACCTTTACCTATTCCAGAGTGGAAATGGGAAGAAATAGGGATGGATTTCATCACCGGACTACCCATGACTAATAAAAAGAAGGACATGATATGGGTAATCGTGGACCGGTTAACGAAAAGTGCACACTTCTTAGCGGTAAACCAGCAGGATAAAGGAGAGAAACTTATCGATCTTTACATCAAAGAGATCGTGAGTAAGCATGGAGTACCTAAGAAGATAGTATCGGATCGAGGATCCGTGTTCACATCAGCATTCTGGAAGCAACTTCATGAAGCTTTAGGATCCAAGTTGGACTATAGTACCGCTTACCATCCACAGACAGGTGGACAAACCGAGAGAACCAACCAGATCTTAGAGGATATGCTTAGGGCTTGTGCCCTAGACTTCGGAGGATCGTGGGAAGAACACTTACCACTAGCAGAGTTTTCATACAATAATAGCTATCAAAGCAGCATCAAGATGGCACCATTTGAAGCTCTCTATGGAAGGAAGTGTAGATCACCGATATGTTGGTATGAAGCCGGAGCAAGCAAAGAGTTCAACCCTGATTATGTCAAGGAAAAGCAACAAATAATTGACATTATCAGAGATAGGTTGAAAATAGCCCAAAGTCGGCAAAAGAGTTACGCCGATCAGAAGAGGAGAACTTGGGAGCCACAAGTTGGAGACATGGTATATCTCAAGGTAAGCCCGATGAAAGGACTTCAGAGATTCGGAGTAAAAGGAAAGTTGAGCCCTAGATACATAGGACCTTTCAAGATACTGAGTCAGAATCGAGGTTTAGCCTTTGAATTGGATTTACCAGGAAGGTTAGATCAAGTTCACAATGTATTCCATGTGTCACAACTTCGGAAATGTTTGAAGACCCCAGATGAACCAATATCACATGATGAGCTGGAATTACAACCAGACTTAACATATATCGAGAAGCCAGCTAAGATTCTCGAGGAGAGCTGGAAACAACTCAGAAATAAGGCGATCAAGTACTGCAAGATTCAATGGAAGCATCACCCTGAGAGGGAAGCCACCTGGGAAAAAGAGGAAGACCTGAGGAAAACATACCCCGAACTATTCAGGTATTACAACCACAACTTCGGGACGAAGTTTTCTTTAAGGGGGAAAGGCTGTAATGTCCCAGGTTTAGAGACGATCGAGGGGTAGATTTTAGAAAGGGATGTGCATTTCATAGTAAATTCTGGGGAAATTTCGCGCTTTTAAACAAAAACTGCATCGAAGGGGGACAAGTTTCTCTCTCGACACCTTACAGGGTTAGGGTTTCGAGAGTGCGACAAACTTGCAACTCACTTCATTAGTTTAGGGTTTTGAGAAGAGAGGGGAGAGTTTACTTGATTGAATTCTAAATGATATGACATGGTTGAATTCAAACCAAGGTTGAATTTGAATTTCAAATTCAAACATTAAATAATTACCTTAAATAATTCAATTGAGGAAAATCATTAAGTATATAATCAATAATAAACAAGATGAACAATTATAATAAAGTGGAGCTCATTAGGGAAAACCTTGAGCTTTATTGAATAACACACAAGATACATTGTCTTTACATTATTCATAATGGAAATAAATGAATTACAACACATTACATAAATGGGCAGAATAGAAGAAAGAAAAATAAAGAAAAATTACAAGTTAATGATCCTAGTCTAAATTCTACAAGATCATCTTCATTTGATCTTGAACTTGATGAATTCCAAGTCCATTTTGAGCCATTGTTGATCCCTGCACAAAAACACAACAAAGAGAAGTTATGCCAAGTGGCAAAGCCACTTGGCAAGTTAGAAATCAAATGGAAAGGTGAAATGAGCAGATAAGCTCAATGTGGCCGAGCTGATCCAGGCCAAAGCCAAGTTCCAGGTTCAGGTGCACAGCACTTGACAGCACACACACACAGCCTGCTCACAGGGCTGTGTGCATGCTGCACACACACACAGTGAGTCACTAAGGTGACAAGCAGGAGCTGTCGACCAGGGATGCAAGAGAGCACCATATATAACCTTTTCAGAGCCAAACCCTAGTCATTTGTTCATCCATCGACAGCAGCAGTGGTAAGTTCATCAAGAACAGCCAAGAACACCAAGAACAGAGGAACAGCTAGAGCTGTTTCATCTATTTACAATCACCAGAAATTAAACCAAGACCTCAAGCTTGCTAGGAGGAGCAGGGCAAGCAAAAGACCACCAGAAGCAAAACCTCTACACCAACACCAAATTCTAGGAGCTGGAGTGAGGTATACACATCATCATGAACAAACCAGATGGTTTTGTTCATAAATTGCACAGGCATGATCTCAAGCACACCAAAAGGGTAGGAAGCCCTGTTTGTGTCATCATATGGCTATCTAGCCATTTGGTACAAGCAAACATAGAAAAAGCCAGTAGGAAATTATCCAGGGAACACTGATTGTGTCCACACAGGGACACAATCAGAGAAATCCAACATGGATTTAATCCCTAGCTAGCTACACAAGTTCACTTGACAACCTATAGCCAGCTAAACCATCAGACAGATAGACCATCAGGTGTCTATATATGTTTGTCAACATTAAAAGCATCTGGCAACCAAATATGGTCAGGCCAGAAAGCAGTTGTCCATACAACTCAAGCCAACAAGTGTGGGAGCTTCCTGAACAGCCAGGAATGGCTGTTGAGGCCACCTCTACCACTTAAGCAATCAAACCACCAAGCCAGCACATATATCATTACCCAGAAGGGTTCAAATGAAGCTAGGGTCCCCAATAAATGATTGGCATCCCTCTAGCTCTACTAAATTCACTTATATGATCATCACTGCAAAGCAGTTCACATCATTTATCTATTTAATGAATCAAAACTACACAGATAAATGAAACAGAAAAGTAAACCATGCACCAGGCCTTGCAGATGATCCAATGGATCATTGCAGCAGTAGCAGTGGCTTGAGCAAACACTTACCAGCACAAGCCAGTGTGTTACACAGACACAAGGAGAGCACCAGCTAGACACAAGCATGGAACAGCAGCCATTCACCAAGCAACTGATGATCATAAGATCATCAGGGCTTGACAGAGCATGCTGGAGCCAAGCCTAGCACCAACCATAGATCATATGAATTAAACAGCCACAGATCATGAACAATTGCATCACAGATAAGCAAATACATGATTTACAATTGTATCCAGTAGCACACCAACAAGATGTGGAGTTAATTAGCCAATACACAAGCTAAACAGAGCTTTACAGTGAAGAAAAGCCCAAGAGCACTACACAGATAGCACTGGTTCTTGCAAATTTGCAAGGATCACACACATCAATCAAGCCAGGGCAAGTAATTGAATACACTTGATGATCTAGCTGAAATAGCATCAAGAACAGGCACAGAAGCAGCAACACAAGCACAAGCACGGATCCATAAGCAATGGCCATGATAGCGACAGCTAGCAATCACAAGACATGTAGGTAGCAGCACCATAGCACAGCAGACAACAACATAAGTAAAGCAAGAAGAAGATCACGGCATGGCCGCGCCTCTATGAGTAGAAGCAGCCGGGACCAGTTAGGCGAAGAGGAGAAGGAGGAGAAGAAGCAGAACAATAGAAGAAGAGGGGTGGCGCACTTACCGGGGTAGAGCAGACGGTCGTAGCCATGGCGGCCACGGCGGCACGCCGGAGCGCGGCGCGCTGCCAAGCCAAGCCATGGTGGCACCACCACCACCGCACCTAGCGCTGCACCACGCGCAGGGGGGGGCGCCTGGAGGAAGGACCACGGTCTCTCCAACGCGCGGTGGCGGCGGCGGACGCCAACGACTTGGCACACTGGAGCGACGATGGCGAGCGAACGGCGACACACGCGACAGATCGGCGCGGACCATCTGGTTCGCCGTCGAACGGCGACCCAGATCCGCAGCACATCGTCGCCGGCCGACGGCCTGGGCGGCGGGATTAAATCGGCGACGGCGGAGGCGACTCGGTCGCCGAGCGAGAGAGAGAGATTAGGGTTTCGCGTGCGAGGAGAGGGGAGCGCGTCTGAGTCCGACCGAGCCGGTTGGAGCGGCTCGGGTTTGACTCAACCCTTTGGGCCACCTGACAGGTGGGGCCCAAGGGTATTTTAGGTATTTCATAATTCAATGAAAACATGAAACTTTAAAATTCAATAGAAAATTGATAAAAGCTCTTAAAAATAAATTAAAAATATGAAAAAGGATCAGCATAAAATTCTCTATTTAAATAAAATATCAAAGAGAATTTTTGAAGACAATTAAGAATAAGTCCTATTTTGAGGATTTAAATAATCATTTAAAGCACACACCTAATTTTCAATAATGAAAATAAGTCCAATAATGCCTTTGGACTTCAAAACACCTTGACAACATTTCAAGGTTGTATTTACCCTAAATCAAGTATCCCTAAGATGTTCTTAGTATCTAACCTCTCATAAAATAACAACGACATCGGAAGGGGGGGAAACAAACCCTAAAACTGGAATCATGCATTATTGCTTCTTTAACCATTGCCCTTATCGGACAATGATGCTATTTTTCAGAACAAGAGGACAAGGGTCAGTCCATACCTTCCAACTGCAGAACTTTGCAGTGTTCAGGCAAGTTCATCACTTGCTCATGTCATTTGAGTATTTTTATCAAATTACTTGCAAAGTATTATGGTTAACACTATTGCACAAAAATCAAAACCACTACTTTCATAACTATGAATATGACTATGTGGTGGGCAATGGAACCATGGATTGTGTTGATATGGTGGAGGTTCCATTGCACGGGTTTATATCCATCTAGGATTAAACAACAAATGTCGCCAGTGATTCTTGTGCCGTAATACCCGTGTTAACCATAAGATCCGGAGTGGGACGGAGTAGTCAAAAGTGTTTCCACCTCTCGTTCATCAACGGATGCGCTTTACCGTAGTACACTTGTAATCCAAGGGGGCAAGCTGGTGAGGCTGGGGAGTCCTAAGTCCCCACGGCATAGTCCGTAGTACACTTGTCGCCCGAAGGAGCAAGATGGTGAGGCTGGGGAGTCCTAAGTCCCCACGGTATTGCGGTCTAGGATGGGTTGCAGCCACCGGCGTAGGAGTGTATGGTAGAGCCCAGCACTGTTGTCGTGGTCGGGGTCCACCCTGAAATACGGGAATAATGGGACCGACGTGGACCCAGGGTCGGCGCATGCAACAAAGGGTGGGTGTTCGAGGTAGCGGAGGAACATGATTGGCTAGACCTTATACCGGGCCTCACACCAAAGGAAGTGTGGACGGGAAAGCTGCCCGGTTGGCACCAAGGTTAAGATCTCTTATGGGTAAAGCAACACACCTCTGCAGAGTGTAAAGAACCGTGACCTGTCACTCCCTGTTCCGGGATTGGAACTGCGAACGCGGCCGGAAAGGAGCTCCATGAAGTTCTAGTAAACCGGTGAAGGCTGACGGACATAGCTCTTTGAAATAAAAGCAATCTCTTGAAGAAATGTTTATCAAAACTTGCATTGGTATTAGACTTTCTGGTCTAATATCGTAGCTAGTGCATTAAACACCTCTTATCTATAATGAACTTGTTGAGTACGCTCGTACTCATACCACTCTTAAATCCTGCTTAGATTGTCTGAATCATCTGGAGGAGGACTACGACAACAATGATGGAGCCGAGATCATCGGCTACGAGGAACCAGACCTCTCAGGAGGTGTTGAAGGCGTAGACTACATCATCGTCTACGGATCCGGGGAGGCTTCCGGAGGAGAACAAGCCTAGAGATATCTGAGGAGTAGTAGTAGCCGAGCAGCACAAACTCTTACCATGTAGCTGCTCGATTAAATAAATGTTTAGTTTAATGAGACTATGGTATTGTAAGTTAAGTTGGGTTCACCTCGAACCCAGGAGTATTCCTCTTAGGACCCAAGAGGAGCTCCAAGACGACATGTGTATGTTAATTGTAATATTATGTGAATGAGTTATGGACCTTGCTATGTTCTGTTGTACTACTCTGAGGGATGTAATATTTGCGGAATGGTACTTCGTGAATGTTATATCAACGACTGGCATACTACAACATGCAGTGGTATGCACAAATGATTTCTTTCCATCCAAAGTGCATAAAATGGGAGTTTTAATGAAGAAGGTACAAATAAAACAGCTCAACATGCCTCCACACCCCGATTTTCACAGGAAGTAGAGCATATTTAAAGGATAATTCCAGAGTTTTACTATTTTCAAGCAACTTTGCTAATTTCCACCCACTCACATGACTTTATGTCGATTTAACGAAAATAGGGCGAATTTAAACTACATGGGCGGGATAGTTTGAATTGTGCGCGCGGCAAAGGGAACCGCCTATTCCTCAACCTTGTGCACGGCAAATTACACACGCAACTCCATTAAACACCACCTACCGGGCGGCCCGGCCGCATGACCCCCACCCACCGCTACACAACTTATCCCCGTCCGTGCGAAGAGCTTCCCCTCCCCGTCCCGTCCGTGCGAAGAAGAAGCTTCCCCTCCCCGTCGTTCTTCTCGAGACGCACCGGCGGTCAAGTTGATCCACGGTAGGGTTGCTATCTCTAGCTCAATCATGCATCGGGCAAGACGGCCTAACGATTTATATTTTCTTGATGCTGCTAAAAAATCGTCAGTATGCTCGAACTAATTGGCACTTTATAGTTTTCCGCTCGATTTGTCCTCGATCAATTTGTTCATTTGCGTGGGCATATAGAGTCAGTTCTGCACTCGATCCGTTAATTTGCTGAAATGCCATGGCAGAGATTTGTACACGATCTGTTTGCTAAAATGTCGATGGGCATTTTTTGTTTTGTACTCGACATGATTGCTGAAATGCATAATCATGTACTAGTATAGTTTTGTACTCGATGGATATACATTTCCTACTTCGCCTTAAATTAATCACCAACCATTGTATCTCATAATTAAACAGATGGACAGAACTTGGATACTGCATGGACACTTATGTTCCCCTTCATATATAAATGGTGTTCAACCCTTTATGGGGTTTATTAGAGCTCATGAAGGTCACGACCTGGACGTGTATTGCCCGCGCTGCACATGTATGAATGGTGAGAAGAGGCCTCACCATGTAGTGGAAGATCATTTACACATTTTTGGGATGGACCGCACATATGTTAGGTGGGTTTATCATGGTGAACCACATAATGATCCTTCAGCGGGAGAAGCAGATCTTGCTCACACTGTATGTGTGCTGGCATATGTAGTTAATTATTTATATTGATGCTGCCGCTGTTTCGATCAATAGTTTGCATTGCTGTGCAAGTTCTGTACTCAAATTTAACTTGTTGCAGATGGATGGACGGGAAGGAGAGAAAAAGCGCTTGCTTCAGGAAACGGGTTTCAGCTCTGGGACATGTGCTGTGCCAGATGAGAAGGTAAATATGTAAAACGGCATTTGTTCAGGTTGCATCCCTTAGATGTTTGTCTAATCTGTTGATGTACTAATTGCAGAAGCATAGAGTTGAAGAGGTCTCTCAGTTTGATGGGAGATTTGAAGATGAATCTCAGTTTGATGCACCTGTGGATGGTACTGATGACGGGCCTTTCATAGACGAAGGTCCTGCACCTGAGATTATCCAGCCTACAGAAGGAGGCCGTGGACCGAGTACACAGCTTTGCGTTGAAGTGGATGCACGCCCGGAGATCATCGGCACCGGTAGTCTCAAGACCACCCAGCCCTGATGCACCTGTGGATGGTACCGATGACGAGCCTTTCATAGACGAAGGTCCTGCACCTGAGATTATCCAGCCTACAGAAGGGAGGCCGTGGACTACACTTTGCGTTGAAGCGGATGCACGCCCGAAGATCATCAGGGGCGTCCCGGTAGTCTCAGGACCACCTAGCCCTGATGCAAAATGTTGAGCTACTTTATGATTCGTACTCTTATGTTCTGGTGCTGTAGTATGTACTATCTTTGTTATGATTTGTACGCCTTTGGCGCTAGAACTATAATTAAGCATTCAGTGGATGATCGCGTTGCAAAATTTGACACCCACACAATCAGTTCATCGTATGAGTAGTAGCACAATTACTTCTACAGCGAGTCCTGCCAGCGCATTAATTGGTAGCATGAAACACTTTCAGGTACTCCCCTCTGATTCATATTAATTGACTCAATTTTGTCTAGATATGGATGTATCTAGATGCATTTGTTAACTAGACTAACAAACTTGAGTCAGTTAATATGAATCGGTGTAAACCGCCCAAGTCCTCGAGCAGCTAGTTTATTGACTCTGGACTCCAAGCCTCTCGCGGCAAGCCATCGACGAAGCTTTGACCAGATCTTGGCCCGCTTTTTTTTGCGAATAGCAAAGCTTTGACCAGTTCCTCTCGGGATACAGCACGCCGGTGAGCTTGCACGGTTGCCATGAGCACTTTCCGGCGGAACTTCCTCTGCAGCGCCCTCAAGCCGCCGCTGCGAGACAGCACGTAGTGCCTCGAGGTGGACGGAACGGACGAACTCGGGATCTCAGGGTGGGGGGTCCGCCTCGTCCCGGAACGATCTCCAGCGGGTTAACGAGGACATGCATGGCGGCCAGGGGATTTGGTTTTTTTGTTGTTGTTTGAGCTTGGGATTTGGGGTTTTTTCGGATAGGGGAGGAGGAACCGAGGAAGAGGAAGGAACAGCCCGCGTGCTTGGCGCGTGGCAGTGTGCTTGAATTTCGATTTTTTGTGAAATGTTTCATTTCCCCGCTACAATTCGGGGGTTTTCTTGACGCGCCAATGCATCCCGCCGGCAGGTTCAAGTGAATTTGGGGTGCCACACTATGGGCCCTAGTTTCAGTGAGACATGTAATGACTAGTCACATCAGTAAGTTCACTGTGTAATAAAATATGTTACCCCTCCCCTTTATGTAGCCCCCTTTGTCTCTCCCGATCGAGTGCCGACAGCCGACGGATGCAAGCCGCTAGCTCGATCCCCTCCTTTCGCCTCCACCGTCCAGGCATCCAGCTTGGAGGGGCAAGCTGCATCTAGACCAAGCGGATTAGGTAGTACTAGTAATGCTCTTTCCTTTCTCGAGATCGGTTCTTTTTTCCTCACCTCGATATCTTGCGCATCTACTATTTCCTATTCTGGGCGAAGGGGTGTCTTTCTGGTCACCCTCGCGCTGGGAGTGATGGGGTGGGGGGCGGGGGCTACCTTTGCTTGGATTGGGGTGTTCTTCCTTTATTTTTCGACATTTGCAACCTTTGTAGTTTCTGCAGATCCTCAATGTATCTTTTGTCAGCTTGTACAGGAAAGGAAATACCTCGGTGGTGGTGGGGGGCAATGGAGCGTAAGGCCACCACGCATGTGGGCAGTTGGCTGAGCCTGAGCTGCGTCCCCAGCCCCGCAAAGCAGGTACTCCGTTTGCTTATCCACTCTGTCTGTCTGCATCCTCAATCTGTTCCTGTTCTGGAAGATGCTTAAAGTAGCACATGTCTTCAGCTGTTTGTGCATAAAGCCTCTGTGACACCATGCTCTATATTCTCTGTATCAGGTTGGTACCTCCAGGTTCCGTGCTGAGGCTATGGGGAATGAGAATAGCGCCCCACCTGCTGCAGGAGCATGGCCCGATCTGCAGCACAAGAAGCGAAATGCCACTGCCGAGCTGGGCAGGGACCGCCGAGGGGTAATTTTTTTTAACCAACTTACCATGATGTAGTCTGAATCTGATACTCCCTCAGATCCAAATTAATTGACTCAACTATTTGTAGATACGGATGTATCTAGATGTGTTTTAGCTCTAGATACTACTACCTCCATCCCAAAGCTTAGGGATTATATTATTTTTAGAAAGTCAAACTATACCATGTTTGACTAAGCTTTTACCAAAAATCATTAACATGCAAAATACAAAATTAATATCATTAAATAGGTTGTGAAATATATTTTCCTACGGTATCTACACAATATTATATTTGTTGATAGAATGTTCTAAAATTTTGGTCAAACTTTACTTGTTTTGATTTCTCAAAAATAAATAAGCCTTAAGCTTTGGGATGGAGGTATCTAGACAAAGCTGAGTCAACTGGAGTAGTTTTTTTGTCTGTCCATAGCTAGTGTTCATGGTGCAAAAGGCTAAGAGCATCCACTATATGCATCAGTCTATCTCATACAGTAATTCAATATCACTGCTGAGGTCTGCCTTTTGTTTTGCTATTCATATGCAGACTGAAACTTTAGGGCCTTTACTCAAAAGGAAGATCAAAACTGCGGCTGATCAGGCTACCAGTATGTTGATGCCGCCCCCATCTTCTAAATGCCTCTACAAGCACAAGGCCACGCGCCAGCTGGGTGGTGATCTTTTAATGAATATGGTATATTTTCTTAATCCACAAAACATGCCTTGATATTTGTCTGTTTATTGTCGGTTTTTTCTAATGCTTGCCAAAAGTTTACAACAACAACAACCAAGCCTTTCAGTCCCAAACAAGTTGGGGTAGGCTATAGTTGAAGCCCATAAGATCTCGAAGCCAAAAGTTTAGAAACACCAAATTCGTTTGCTTACAATCATCATACAGTAATGTTCATCTACTCTCCAGTTCCCCTAACCCAACAAAAAATGATGTTAATTACGATTTTTAGATTAAAAGAGCACCATTAGGCGCTGTTAATTACGATTTTGAGATTAAATGTCATTTGCAATTGCTAATTACAATTTTGAGGCAAATGATTAGTTTAACCTTGATCTGTTCCGCTCTCCATTTTTCCCAACCGAAAAAATGTAACCATTCCATTCCTCTGAAATGGAACCATTCCATTCCATTCCACGCTGTTTCAGAACCGAACACACCCTTGCATTGTTGTGAACTGTTGTCCATACACAGCCATACCCTTCCACTTACATCCAGCACTATATGCATCAGTCTGTCTCAGAGTCATTCAATATCACTGCTGAGATCTGTTCCCATTCTTATGCAGGCTGAAACTGCTGCGCCTTTACTCAAGTGGATGCAAAATGAGGCTGATGAGGCTGCTGTGAGGACAATGGTGCCGGCACCATCATCCGAAAACCTCTACAAGCACGAGGCCATGGGCCAGCTGGGTGGTGACCTTTTAATGAATCTGGTATATTTTCTTAATCCACATACATGATTTTATTATTATCTGTTTAATTACTGTTGGCTTTGCCTAATGCTTACCAAAAGTTCAGAAACACTGCGTTTGCTTACAATCATCATACACTAATTTTTCACTTTTCAGTCTGTCTCATCCAGTATATAAACTGTTGAGTTCCGTTGGCTTCTTTTGTAATCATTTGCATTGTTGTCAACTGTTGTCTATGCACAACCCTATTCTTCCACTTACATCCCGCACTTTTTGCATCAGTCCATCTCATAGATTTATTAAATATCAATGATGAGTTCTGTTGCTATTCATATGCAGGATGAAGCTTCTGTGCCTCTACTCAAATGGATAAAAAATGATCCTGATGAGGCTGCTGTGAAGATGATGGTGCCGCCACCATCTTCTGAAAACCTCCTCAAGCACAAGGCCACGGGCCAGCTGGGTGGTATCCTTTTTAAGCAGGTATATTTTCTTAATCCTCATACATGATTTGATTTGTCTGTTTATTGCCGGCTTTGTCTAATTATGCTTACCAATAGTTCAAAAACACACACAACCCTATTCTTCCACTTACATCCAGCACTATATGCATCAGTGTCTCATAGATTCATTTTATATATCACTGCTGATGTCTGTTGCTCATCAATTTTCATATGCAGACTGAAACTGCTAAGCCTTCATTGGTCAAAAGGATTGCAACTGCTGCTGATGAGGCATCTGCAGAGGCTGCCACCAAGTTACTGTCAGCCCCACCTTCTGGATGCTTATATAAGCTCAAGTCCAAGGACCAGCCGGGCCGTAACCATCCAAGGGTTCGGGTATATTTTCTTAAGCCACATATACATGCCATGATTTATTTCTGATATTATCACCGGCTCTGTCTACTGCTTCTTGGAATTCGGAAACGCCAAATTAGCATGCTTATATTCATCATACACTAAATTTTGACTGTTCAGTTTGTAACATAGTGTTATGCACTCGCTTGTCAACATTTGCATTGCTCTGAACTATGCACTTTACACAACCTAATTCTTCCACTTACATTCAGCGCTACGCACCAGTAGTACCTCCCATGTTTCCTTCACCATCCCGATGCCGAGCTTGCGGGAATATGGCGGGCCCATGTACATACCCCGCATATAACACCTCCTATGGCTCTATCTACCTTTCTAATAACTCCTTCACAGAGTTACAAGTATGTATTCTCAGTGGTTTAGCATGAATTGGCATATAGTAAAGTCTTGTTTTTAGTCTTCCTGCTTCTTACATTAGTATCAATTTTCACCTGCAGACTGTACCTTGTGAACTTCGTCCAATGATTAACCAGATGTGTCCGCATGAAGGGTCTTTCACTATGCATGGCAATGGCAAATTGATGAACACCTACACGGTCTATGAGGTGTATGTCTACAAGACGCAGGCCATCACATATTTGTATGGACATGATTGGAGAAAGTTTGCTTTTGACTACGGTCTGAAGAAGGGCGACGAGCTGAGGATCAGAAACTCAAACGGGCAGATATACGTAACTGCTTACAGAGTTGGAGACACTTCCAAATATATAATATGTAACTTTTTTGTACTCATATCCTTTGATTACTGCATTCTGAGCAGTTGTTCTAAACCATTCCCTCTGTTCTAGCTTGCTGGGTTTAACATGATCAAAGCTGCAGATCCCCTGATGGAACAGGAGCGGATGTCACAAAGGGCACCCACACCAGCACCGCACCGGCTTCCCACTCTCCCCGCATCGCACTGTTCCTGTACAAAGACCGTTTATTCCATCTACCCGCAGGCCCCTACATCATCATTGGTTCCCTGGAGGCCCCATATACTACACCGCCCGCAGGTTCCCGCATCGCATCGGTTCCTCTAGCCGCACCGTCGACTCCCAATGTCAGCCTCGCATCAGCACCGGTTCCTGTAGAAGCACCGTTTATTGCACCTGCCCCAGTCTCCTGCATCAACACCAGCTCGTGTACCAGCCCAGGCTCATGCACCTGCCCCAGCCAGATCACCGAGGTCTCAACTCATTGTTGTGGCCACCCGTGTGGTGACCAGGACGCATCTGAAGGCTATGTTCGTGAGTATATGACAACATAACTGCTCTTATCTTGATGTCTTCTCTGCTCAAAGTCTCACATGGTTCAGTCTTCAGTGCATTGGTGCCATTGACTAATTTTTGTTGGTATCTCTTGCTTTGAATCAGAAATTGCCTAAAAGTATCGCCAAGGATCTCAATGCTGGCCGAAGGGGCAAGATTTCCCTCGTCATGGAGAGTGAAGGTCTCACCATGGAGGGACGGTACTCCGTCAGTCCCACAGATGGCCGCTTGGCTGTTACTTCCAGGTGGAAAAAGTTCATTGACGGTGCCAAACTTCGCATTGGATCAAAGTTGAAGGTCAAGATCTTTCGATGCCGCTGTGACATGCTGGTCATCAAGTTTGCGGTTGTCTAGTTCTATTGTCCCATGAGCCCTTAGCAAATGCATTTGTAGTTATACTTATATAAGGTTATCTTATCTGAACTGCTAATTAATTGTATGGGTGGTAAAACTCTGGCAAGCTTTTGCTCTTAGCAAGTATGTATGTATGATCAACTATTATGATAACTAATGTTTGTGTTCATCTTAATTTGCATTTCCGTTTTAGAAAAAAACTTAATTTATATTTTGGCTGACCTGTTAGAGAACTATCAGATTGAATCCACAACATGATTCAAATAGATTCATTACACCAAGCCACATGTCTTGACCTTGCTATACACTAGTTCCATTAATCAGTGCAAGAAGGCTTACCTGAGCTGCCTGAACCACGGCAGATTCGAATCCACCTTAGCTATCTAGCTAGAAATACAACCTTTGCAGAAAGAGGATTTGCAGTACGGGGAGGCTGACATTGGGAACCCATGAGCCAGCAGCATCGTCAACGTTTTAAAGGCGGCAGGAGATCGAAACAAACAAAAAAAGCCAAAAATCAGTTGGTAAACAAAATCCAAGAAATGAAACTTTTACCTTTCTGAGAGGATGACATGCGGGACCCATGAGGCAGCATCCTCAACTATTCCAAGGCGGCAGGGATCAAAATAAAAATAGGAAATAGCCAGAAATTAATTAGGGTAAAAATAAATCTATCAAAGGAAACCTTTATTGTTCATAGAGGATGACATGTGGGACCGACCTGCCAGCTGCCTCATCGTTTCAAAGGGGGCAGGGGATCAAAAGAAAAGGCAAATAGCCAGAAATTAGGGGTAAAAAATAAATCCAACAAAGGAAACTTTTATTGTTCATAGAGGATGACATGCGGGACCCATGAGCCAGCAGCTTCCTCAACGTTTCAAAGTCGGCATGAGATTGAAAGAAAAAGGCAAGTGACCAAATATCAGGAGCCAAAAATAATCCAATAAAAGAAATTTTATTGTACATAGAGGATGACATGCGGGTCCCATTTTGCAGCAGCGGTCTCAACATTTCCAAGGCGGCACAGGACCAAAAGAAAAATGAAGTAGCCAAATCAGGGGTGAAAAAATCCAAGAAAAGAAAGATTTCAATTGGGCTGCATCTGGACATCTGGGCCTTCGAACTATCCCGTGGGCCTTTTGACTCGTACAATTTCAACCCACTCCAAAACAGGAAAGTTCGGATTTTCTAAAAAAAGGAAAGTCATATGCTTCGCAAAAACACAAAACAAGGAGATTCAACATATAAGTTTGTTTATGTAAAAATAAAGATTTAATTTATCCGTTTGCAATAGCTTAGAGCGAAATACAATGTTTATTGTCTGCAAAATAATCAAGATATCACATGTTTCTTGTATGGGGAGGCTGACATCGGGACCCATGAGCCAACAGCGTCGTCAACGTTTTAAAGGCGGCAGGGGATGGAAAGAAAATATAAACCAAAAATCTGTTGGTAAAAAATACAAGAAAAGAAACATTTTCGTTCTGAGAGGATGACATGCGGGACCCATGAGGCAGCAGATCTGATACGTCTCCGACGTATCGATAATTTCTTATGTTCCATGCCACATTATTGATGATATCTACATGTTTTATACACATTATATGTCGTATTTATGCATTTTCCGGCACTAACCTATTAACGAGATGCCGAAGAGCCAGTTGCTGTTTTCTGCTGTTTTTGGTTTCAGAAATCCTAGTAAGGAAATATTCTCGGAATTGATGAAATCAACGCCCAGGGTCCTATTTTTGCATGAAGCTTCCAGAAGACCGAGGGGGAAAGGAAGTGGGGCCACGAGGCACCGCCACAACAGGGTGGCGCGGCCAGTCTAGGCCGCGCGGCCCTGGTGTGTGGGGCCCTTGTGTGGCCCCCGTTGCCCTTCCGCCTACTTAAAGCCTCTGCCGCGAAACCCCGCATCAGAGCCACGATACGGAAAACCTTCCAGAGACGCCGCCGCCAATCCCATCTCGGGATTCAGAGACCTCCGGCACCCGCCGGAGAGGGGAATCATCTCCCGAGGACTCTTCACCGCCATGGTCGCCTCCGGAGTGATGAGTGAGTAGTTCACCCCTGGACTATGGGTCCATAGCAGTAGCTAGATGGTTGTCTTCTCCTTATGTGCTTCATTGTCGGATCTTGTGAGCTGCCTAACATGATCAAGATCATCTATCTGTAATGTTATATGTTGTGTTTGTCGGGATCCGATGGATAGAGAATACTATGTTATGTTGATTATCAATCTATTACCTATGTGTTGTTTATGATCTTGCATGCTCTTCGTTATTAGTAGAGGCTCTGGCCAAGTTTACTCTTAACTCCAAGAGGGAGTATTTATGCTCGATAGTGGGTTCATGCCTCCATTAAATCTGGGACAGTGACGAAAGTTCTAAGGTTGTGGATGTGTGTTGCCACTAGGGATAAAACATTGATGCTATGTCCAAGGATGTAGTTATTGATTACATTACGCACCATACTTAATGCAATTGTCTGTTGTTTGCAACTTAATACTGAAGGGGTTCGGATGATAACCCGAAGGTGGACTTTTTAGGCATAGATGCATGCTGGATAGCGGTCTATGTACTTTGTCGTAATGCCCAATTAAATCTCACAATACTCATCATATCATGTATGTGCATGGTCATGCCCTCTCTATTTGTCAATTGCCCGACTGTAATTTGTTCACCCAACATGCTATTTATCTTATGGGAGAGACATCTCTAGTGAACTGTGGACCCCGGTCCATTCTTTTACATTGAATACAATCTACTGCAATACTTGTTCTACTGTTTTCTACAAACAATCATCATCCACACTATACATCTAATCCTTTGTTACAGCAAGCCGGTGAGATTGACAACCTCACTGTTTCGTTGGGGCAAAGTACTTTGATTGTGTTGTGCAGTTCCACGTTGGCGCCGGAATCCCTGGTGTTGCGCCGCACTACATCCCGCCGCCATCAACCTTCAACGTGCTTCTTGGCTCCTACTGGTTCGATAAACCTTGGTTTCTTATTGAGGGAAAACTTGCTGCTGTACGCATCACACCTTCCTCTTGGGGTTTCCAACGGACGTGTTAACTACGCGCAATCACATCCTCAGCGTTTATTGTTCATAGAGGTTGACATGTGGGACCCTGATGACCCACAAGTATAGGGGGTGTATCGTAGTATCTTCTATAAGTAAGAATGTCGATCCCAACGAGGAGCAGAAGGTGTTGACAAGCAGTTTCGATGAAGGATTCACTGTAAATGCTCACAGACAAGTATTCAAGGGGTTTTGATGTAACAGATGAATAAAGTACGAGTAAGTAAAGTGAGAGAATAATTGCAGCGAGTGGCCCAATCCTTTTTAGCACAAAGGACAAGCCGGTTTGTTTACTTATAATAACCAAACGTTCTCGAGGACACACGGGATTTTAGTCTAGTGCTTTCGCTACATACGGCTAATTAATCTTCATTGTTTTGATAAGTGTTGTGTGGGTGAACCTATGCTAATGTACCGCCCTTCCTAGGACTAATACATACTTGTGATTATACCCCTTGCAAGCATCCGCAACTACAAGAAAGTAATTAAGATAAATCTAACCACAACCTTAAACTCGAGATCCTGCGATCCCTCCTGCATCGATATACCAACGGGGGCTCGGTTTCGTCACTCCGGCAACCCCGCAATTGGCAAACGAGTACAAGATGCATTCCCCTAGGCCCATAAAGGTGAAGTGTCGTGTAGTCGACGTTCACACGACACCACTAGAAGAATAACACCACAACTTAAATATCATAACATTGAATATTACTCAACCATACTTCACTACTAACATTTAGACTTCACCCATGTCCTCAAGAACTAAACGAACTACTCACGAGACATCATATGGAACATGATCAGAGGTGATATGATGATGAATAACAATCTGAACATAAACCTTGGTTCAACGGTTTCACTCAATAGCATCAATAACAAGTAGAAATCAACACCGGGAGAGTTTCCCCTATCAAACAATCAAGATCAAACCCAAATTGTTACAGCGGTGACGGCGTGCAGCGGTGGAGACGGCGGTGATGATGATGATGATGATGGTGATGGTGATGGTGATGGAGATGATGTCCAGCTCGATGACGGTGACGATGGTGTCGATTTCCCCTCAGGAGGACCGGCGGAGCCCGCCGGAGAGCTCTTTCTCTCGGTGTTCTCCGCCCGCAGAGGCGGCCGTGGGCTCTTCGATGTACCCCTGGAGCTTAGGTTTTCGGGACTAAGGCGTACACGAAGAAAAGGAGGCGAGAGGGCTGTGGGCCCCTCCTCACAGGCGGCGCGCCGGGCAGGCCCACGCCGGCCGTGAGGGGGCCCATGGCGGCCCTCCTCGGCTCCCCTTCTCTCCCTTCGTCATCTGGAAAAATAGGATTTTTCATATAATTTCAACGTTGATCTTCCGAAATATTGCATTCGACGGTGCTTTTTCCAGAATCCTGGCTCCAGTGCGCGATCCTCCAATAATCATGAAACATGCAAAATAGATGAAATAACGTAAGTATCATCTCCAAATATGAAATATATCAATGAATAACAGCAAATTATGATATAAAATAGTGATGTAAATTGGACGTATCAACTCCCCCCAAGCTTAGACTTCGCTTGTCCCCAAGCGAAACTGAACTCGGTAAACAGGACCACATGTTTATGGAGTGAAGAGTCGATAAATAAAATACGGACAAGAAGCATCATATTCATTCACACAAGACATTCTAGTAAACAACTTCCTCATATAACTCAACTTGAAACAAGTATAAGGTAATCACAAATAAAGGTGCATAAGGAATCATAATTGTGATGGCAAACTTTGTTCTTGGTCAGAGAACAGTTAACATATTATACTTATCTATTGAGCAGCGCTCTCATGTTAAATTTTATATAGCTCATCTTGCATACTCAATCATAATGATCATTGATAACTTCCAAAGCTATATTCATTTAGATAAAACTTGTACTAAACAAGAAAGAATAAAAGACATGATGAAATAAATCACAATATAATAGTTTGATCGCAACAACTCAAATGCTTGCTTGAGATGGAGGGAAATAGGTTTACTGACTCAACATAAAGTAAAAGACAGGCCCTTCGCAGAGGGAAGCAGGGATTAAATCATGTGCTAGAGCTTTTTCAATTTTGAAATCACATAAAGAGAATAAAAGTAATATTTTGAGAGGTGTTTGTTGTTGTCTACGACTGGTAGCGGGTACTCTAACCCCCTTGCCAAGCAGACCTCCAAAGAGCGGCTCCCATGAAGGACGTTATCTCTACCAGCAAGGTAGATCATCCTCTTCTCTTTTGTTTACACATGTACTTTAGTTTATTTATGGATGACACTCCTCCCAACCTTTGCTTTCACAAGCCATGTCTAACCGAATCCTCGGGTGCCTTCCAACAATCTCATACCATGGAGGAGTGTCTATTGCAAAATTAAGTTGCTTACTGATGAATCAGAGCAAAACATGTGAAGAGAATTATTAATGAAAGTTGATTAATTGGGGCTGGGAACCCCGTTGCCAGCTCTTTTTGCAAAATTATAGGATAAGTGGATGAAGCCACTAGTCCATTAGTGGAAGCTGCCCAACAAGATTGAAAGATAAAACACCACATACTTCCTCATGAGCTATAAAACATTGACACAAATAATAAGTAATAAATTTTGAATTGTTTAAAGGTAGCACATGAAGTATTTACTTGGAATGGCAGGAAATACCATGTAGTAGGTAGATATGGTGGACACAAATGGCATAGGTTTGGGTTGAGGTTTGGATGCACGAGAAGCATTCCCTCTCAGTACAGGTCTTTGGCTAGCAAGGTTAATTAGCAAGCACAAAAGTTGAGGGAAACAAACGAATATACATGTGATAGAAACAATCATGCATCTTTATTGTAAGCACATACAATTTTAACTTCAGAATAATAAGCTATGAGCTAACAAGAAAGGAAGACAATGAAACAACTATATGTATTTCTCTTTTCTACTTAAACCTCAAGGTGTTGTTGCTATTGACCAATGCTAAGTTTGCCAAAACCAAATAGATTTACTCAATGCTCCCAAAGTGGTACCAATACTAAAATCAAGATCAATCATATAATAGAAATTGCAAACTAAAATAAGGTGTGCAATATGTAAATGATAAGACTTCTCATTAATATTTCATAACGATAACTCACACCAAGGGATACATAGACAACCAACTAAAGGAGAGATACTTCCACACTGCAACCCATCTTATATGATAACTTCCCTACTCATGATATGGCACTACTTGATAGTAAAGTAAAAGGTAGTGATGATGTGATACCGCGGCACCCCCAAGCTTGGAACAAACCAAGGGGATGCCAATACCGACGATGAATTACTCCTTTGGCGATGGTGGTGATGAATTCCTCCCAGACTTCCAAGGAAGAGGCTCTCCATCAACAAACGACATCTTGGTCTCGGGAATCCTGAAACTAGCAGCATGGCTTATGTGTTTAAACCTGTTTTCATACTCACAATTCTGATTCTGAACGTCGTAGAGTTGAGCTTGGAGTTTGTTGGTGGTGTCGTGAAGTGAGAGGATGTCGCCCCATAGCTTCAGCTTTCTCCCGTGCTCAGCAATGAGTCAGACACAATCTTGTGGAAGATATCCACTCACGCTCAGCCATCTTCTTGTAGTTGAAGACCTCTTGTTCTAGCTTCTCCATCCTGTCTTCCAAACTTCCTTCTCCTTTAGGTCCCTGGACATCTTTGATCTGCAGCTCCCCATCAACGAGCAACAACTCCTTGGGATGCATCCTCAGCTCGTTCATGTACAGGTTGTCAACGTCCTTGCAGGAGCTGTCCTTCGGAGTTTCTGATGAAGACATGATACCTAGATCCAAGCAAACTGGCGCAAAACCAAAACAAAACACGTCGAGAAAATGATATACGGACCTCCGGGTCCGGGATTATATAGCAGGAATTTTTATGTCAAAAGGAAAGTACCAGGTCGAACCGGAGTCGGAAAGGGGCGACGAGGGGCCCTCCTCACAGGGCGGCGCGGCCAGGCTAGGGCCCGCGCCGGCCCGTGGGGGCACGCCCTCGTGCGTCTCTTTCACTCCGTTTCGATCTCGTAATTTTTCATATTTTCCAAAACAGCAAAAACATTGTTCGGAAAGTAAACCGCGAACTTTTTATTACCTGTACCGTTACCTATTCAAAGTCGAGTTCGGCGGATTGTCAATTTGACCTTTGATGAAAGCCTCCGGTGCTTCGATACGTCTCCGACGATCGATAATTTCTTATGTTCCATGCCATATTATTGATGATACCTACATGTTTTATGCACACTTTATGTCATATTCGTGCATTTTCCGAACTAACCTATTAACAAGATGCCGAAGTGCAGCCTGTTGCTTTTTTTGGTTTCGAAATCCTAGTAACGAAATATTTCGAGAATCGGACGAAATCAAGACCCGAGTTCTATTTTCACCGGAAGCATCCAACACCGGGAAGGACCGGAGGGGGGCAGGCACCAGACCATAGGCCGCGGCCCGGCCCTGGCGCGCCGCCATATGGTGTGGCTACCCCTTCGACCCTCCCGCGCCGCTTCGCCTATTTAAAGCCGCGAGAAAACCCCGATGCGAAAAACCACGATACGAAACCTTCCAGCGCCGCCATCGCTGGCCAAGATCCTGGGACAGAGTCCTGTTCCGCACCCGCCGGAGCGGGGGTGCCCGGAAGGCTTCTCCATCGACACCGCTGCCATCTCCACCGCCATCTTCATCACCGCTACTGCTCCCATGAGGAGGGAGTAGTTCTCCACGAGGCTCGGGGCTGTACCGGTAGCTATGTGGTTCATCTCTCTTCCTATGTACTTCAATACAATAATCTCATGAGCTGCCTTACATGATTGAGATTCATATGATGATGCTTGTAATCTAGATGTCATTATGCTAGTCAAGTGAGTTTTACTTATGTGATCTCCGGAGACTCCTTGTCCCACGTGTGTAAAGGTGACAGTGTGTGCACCGTGTGGGTCTCTTAGGCTATATTTCACAGAATACTTATTCACTGTTGAATGGCATAGTGAGGTTCTTATTTATATCTCTTTATGATTGCAATGTGTTTGTATCACAATTTATCTATGTGCTACTCTAGTGATGTGTTATTAAAGTAGTTTTATTGTCCGCATGTGTGTAAAGGTGACAGTGTGTGCACCGTGTTAGTACTTGGTTTATGCTATGATCTTGATCTCTTGTAGATGCGAAGTTAACTATTGCTATGATAATATTGATGTGATCTATACCTCCTACATATGCATGAAGGTGACAGTGTGCATGCTATGCTAGTACTTCGTTTAGTCTTTTCATCTATCTTACACTAAAGGTTACTAAAATATTAGCATTATTGTGGAGCTTGTTAACTCCGGCATTGAGGTTCGTGTAATCCTACGCAATGTGTTCATCATCCAACAAAAGTGTGTAGAGTATGCATTTATCTATTCTGGTTATGTGATCAATGTTGAGAGTGTCCACAGTGAAAGTGTAATCCCTAGGCCTTGTTCCTAAATATTGCTATCGTCGCTTGTTTACTGTTTTACCGTGTTACTACCGCCGCATTACTACCGCTTGTTTATTGTCCTGGGCAAAGCACTTTTCTCGGTGTTGTTGCTACTACTTATTCATACCACTGTATTTCACTATCTCTTCGCCGAACTAGCGCACCTATTAGGTGTGTTGGGGACACAAGAGACTTCTGCTTTGTGGTTGCAGGGTTGCATGAGAGGGATATCTTTGACTCTTCCTCCCTGAGATCGATAAACCTTGGGTGATCCACTTAAGGGAAACTTGCTGCTGTTCTACAAACCTCTACTCTTGGAGGCCCAACACTGTCTACAAGAATAGAAGCTCCCGTAGACTGATACGTCTCCGACGTATCGATAATTTCTTATGTTCTATGCCACATTATTGATGTTATCTACATGTTTTATGCACACTTTATGTCATATTCGTGCATTTTCTGGAACTAACCTATTAACAAGATGCCGAAGTGCCAGCCTGTGCTGTTTTTGGTTTCAGAAATCCTAGTAAGGAAATATTCTCGGAATTGACGAAATCAAAGCCCAGGGGCCTATTTTCTCACGAAGCCAGAAGTCCGAAGGAGAGACGAAGAGGGGCCACTTGGAGGGGCCACACCATAGGGCGGCGCGGCCCCCCCTTGGCCGCGCGGCCCTGTGGTGTGGGGCCCCGTGCCGCCTCTGACCTGCCCTTCCGCCTATAAAAGTCTCTCAGACGAAACCCCAAAGACGAGAGCCACGATAACTAAACCTTGCGAGATGCCGCGCCGCCGATCCCATCTCGGGATCCAGAGACGCCTCCGCACCCTGCCGGGAGAGAGGGAATCATCTCCGAGACTCTACACCGCCATGGTCGCCTCCGGAGTGATGAGTGAGTAGTTCACCTCTGGACTATGGGTCCATAGCAGGTAGCTAGATGGTTGTCTTCTCCTCATTGTTCTTCATTGTTGGATCTTGTGAGCTGCCTAACATGATCAAGATCATCTATCCGTAATTCTATATGTTGTGTTTGTCGGGATCCGATGGATAGAGAATACCATGTCATGTTAATTATCAAGTTATTATACATGTGTTGTTTATGATCTTGCATGCTCTCCGTTTCTAGTAGAGGCTCTGGCCAAGTTTTTACTTTTAACTCCAAGAGGGAGTACTTATGCTCGATAGTGGGTTCATGCCCTCATTGACACCTGGGGGAGTGACAAACCCCTAAGGTTGTTGTGTCAGTTGCCACTAGGGATAAAACATTGGCGCTATGTTCGAGGATGTAGTTGCTGATTACATTACGCACCATACTTAATGCAATTGTCTGTTGTTAGCAACTTAATATGGAGGGGGTTCGGATGATAACCTGAAGGTGGACTTTTTAGGCATAGATGCAGTTTGATGGCGGTCTATGTACTTTGTCGTAATGCCCAATTAAATCTCACTATACTTATCATGTCATGTATGTGCATTGTTATGCCCTCTCTATTTGTCAATTGCCCGACTGTAATTTGTTCACCCAACATGCTTTTATCTTATGGGAGAGACACCTCTAGTGAACTGTGGACCCCGGTCCATTCTTTTATATCTGAAATCTACTGCAATACTTGTTTTTACTATTTTCTCTGCAAACAATCATCTTCCACACAATACGTTAATCCTTTGTTACAGCAAGTGGAGATTGACAACTCAATGCTTTGCTGGGGCAAAGTACTTTGGTTGTGTGTCCAGTTTGGAATCTTGGTGTTGCGCCGCACTACATCCCGCCGCCATCAACCTTCAACGTGCTTGGCTCCTCCTGGTTCGATAAACCTTGGTTTCTTTTCGAGGGAAAACTTGCCACCAGGCGCATCATACCTTCCTCTTGGGGTTGCCCAACGAACGTGTGAAATACACGCCATCAAGCTCTTTTTTCTGGCGCCCGTTGCCGGGGAGATCAAGACACGTTGCAAGGGGAGTCTCCACTTCTCAATCTCTTTACTTTGTTTTTGTCTTGCTTTATTTTATTTACTACTTTGTTTGCTGCACTTATATCAAAACACAAAAAAATTAGTTGCTAGCTTTACTCTATTTATTGTCTTGTTTGCTATATCGAAAACACAAAAAAATTAGTTTACTTGCATTTACTTTATCTAGTTTGCTTTATTTACTATTGCTAAAATGGCCAACCCTGAAAATACTAAGTTGTGTGACTTCACTAGCACAAATAATAATGATTTCTTATGCACACCTATTGCTCCACCTGCTACTACAGCAGAATTCTTTGAAATTAAACCTGCTTTACTTAATCTTGTTATGCGAGAGCAATTTTCTGGTGTTAGTTCTGATGATGCTGCTGCCCATCTCAATAATTTTGTTGAACTATGTGAAATGCAAAAGTATAAAGATGTAGATGGTGACATTATAAAATTAAAATTGTTCCCTTTCTCATTAAGAGGAAGAGCTAAAGATTGGTTGCTATCTCTGCCTAAGAATAGTATTGATTCATGGACTAAATGCAAGGATGCTTTTATTGGTAGATATTATCCCCCGCTAAAATTATATCTTTGAGGAGTAGCATAATGAATTTTAAACAATTAGATAATGAACATGTTGCTCAAGCTTGGGAAAGAATGAAATCTCTAGTTAAAAATTGCCCAACCCATGGACCGACTACTTGGATGATCATCCAAACCTTCTATGCAGCTAAATTTCTTCGGGGAATTTATTGGATTCAGCTGCTGGAGGTACCTTTATGTCCATCACTCTGGTGAAGCAACAAAGCTCCTTGATAATATGATGGTTAATTACTCTGAATGGCACACGGAAAGAGCTCCATAAGGTAAGAAGGTAAATTCTGTTGAAGAATCCTCTTCCTTGAATGATAAAGTTCATGCTATTATGTCTATGCTTGCGAATGATAGGACTAATGTTGATCCTAATAATGTTCCATTAGCTTCATTGGTTGCCCAAGAAGAACATGTTGATGTAAACTTCATTAAAAATAATAATTTCAACAACAATGCTTATCGGAACAATTCTAGTAACAACTATAAGGCACGCGCGTACCCCTAGGTTGCAAATTTGATCAAGTTAGCATTAGTTATATGTTATAAAAATTATATCATTAGAAAGTTCAAATGTTCTATTTTCTAATGATATAATTTTTGTATTATATAATTTAAATTATATAGGTTAAATTGATGACCTAGGGGTACGCGCGCGCCTAATAAACTGTGAAGGAGGGATACTTATCATAATGTAACGGTTATGGTAATTCTTATGGGAATTCTTACAACAATAATAGGAATACACCCCCTGGACTTGAGCCATGCTTAAAGAATTTATTAGTACACAAACTGCTTTTAACAAATCTGTTGAGGAAAAGCTCAATAAAATTGATATTCTTGTTTCTAGAGTTGATAGTCTTGCCTCTGATGTTGATCTTTTGAAATCAAAAGTTATGCCTAATAGGGATATTGAAAATAAAATTGTTACTACAGCAAATGCCATCCAAGTTAGAATTAATGAGAATATAAGATTAATGGCTGAACTGCGTGCTAGGTGGGATAGAGAAGAAAATGAAAAACTAGCTAAAATGTAGCTAAAGTTTGGACTATTACCACCACTAGCAATGCTAATGATTCACATGTTGCTGCACCTCCTACTATCAATGGTAAAATAATTGGTGTTGGCAATGCTTCTACTCCTAGTGCAAAGCGCACAAAATTACCTGAAATCGCTAAAAAAACCTTGTGATAAAACTGCTGAAATTTTTTCCAACCTTGGGGATGATAATCCCATTGCTTTAGATTGTAATGATTTAGATTTTATGATTGCCATATCTCTGAAGTTATAAAGTTCTTGCAAAAACTTGCTAAAAGTCCCAATGCTAGTGCTATAAATTTGGCTTTCACAAAATATATTACAAATGCTCTCATAAAAGCTAGAGAAGAAAAACTAAAACTTGAAACTTCTATTCCTAGAAAGCTAGAGGATGGTTGGGAGCCCATCATTAAAATGAGAGTCAAAGATTTTGATTGTAATGCTTTATGTGATCTTGGTGCAAGTATTTCTGTTATGCCTAAAAGGTTTATGATATGCTTGACTTGCCACCATTGAAAAATTGTTATTTTGGATGTTAATCTCGTGATAATGCTAAAAAAAACTTTGGGGAAAGTTGATAATGTTCATATTATGGTTAACAATAACCTTGTTCCTGTTGATTTTGTTGTCTTGGATATTGAATGCAATGCATCTTGCCCAATTATATTGGGAAGACCTTTTCTTCGAATCGTTGGTGCTATTGATATGAAGGAAGGTAATATTAAATATCAATTTCCTCTCAAGAAAGTTATGGAACACTTCCCTAGAAAGAGAATGAAGTTACCTTATGATTCTATCATTAGAACAAGTTATGATGTTGATGCTTCATCTCTTGATGTTACTTGATACACACTTTCTGCGCCTAGCTGAAAGGCGTTAAAGAAAAGCGCTTATGGGAGACAACCCCTGTGTTATTTTCTACAGTATTTTGTTTTACATTTGTGTCTTGGAAGTTGTTTACTACTGTAGCAACCTCTCCTTATCTTAGTTTTATGTTTTGTTGTGCCAAGTAAAGTCTTTGATAGAAAAGTAAGTACTAGATTTGGATTACTGCGCAGTTTCAGATTTCTTTGCTGTCACTAATCTGGGTCTATCTCCCTGTAGGTAGCTCAGAAAATTACGCCAATTTACGAGCATGATCCTCAGATATGTACGCAACTTTCATTCAATTTGAGCATTTTCGTTTGAGCAAGTCTGGTGGCCTAATAAAATCCATCTTTACGGATTGTTCTGTTTTACGATCTTGTCCTTTATTTCCTTGCTCTTTTGCTATGTTGGATGAATTCCTTGATCCACTAATGTCCAGATTTTTGCAATGTCCAAGTGTTAAGAATGATTGTGTCACCTCTGAACATGTGAATTTTATTATGCACTAACCCTCTAATGAGTTGTTTCGAGTTTGGTGTGGAGGAAGTTTTCAAGGATCAAGAGAGGAGTATGATGCAATATGATCAAGGAGAGTGAAAGCTCTAAGATTGGGGATGCCCCGGTGGTTCACCCCTGCATATATTAAGAAGACTCAAGCGCCTAAGCTTGGGGATGCCTTGGCATCCCTTCTTCATCGACAACATTATCAAGTTCCTCCCCTGAAACTATATTTTTATTCACACATCTTTATGCACTTTGCTTGGAGCGTCGTTTGTTTTTGTTTTTGTTTGTTTGAATAAAACGGATCCTAGCATTCACTTTATGGAGAGACACGCTCCGCTGTTGCATATGGACAAATATGTCCTTAGGTTCTACTCATAGTATTCATGCCGAAGTTCTTCGTTAAATTGTTATATGGTTGGAATTGGGAAATGATACATGTAGTAACTCTAAAATGTCTTGGATAATTTGATACTTGGCAATTGTTGTGCTCATGTTTAAGCTCTTGCACATATACTCTGCACCCATTAATGAAGAAATACTAGAGCTTGTTAATTTGGTTTGCATATTTGGTTTCTCTAGAGTCTAGATAACATCTAGTATTGAGTTTTGAACAACAAGGAAGACGGTATGGAGTCTTATAATGTTTACCATATGTCTTTTATGTGAGTTTTGCTGTGCCGTTCATCCTTGTGTTTGTTTCAAATAACCTTGCTAGCCTAAACCTTGTATCGAGAGGAATACTTCTCATGCATCCAAAATCCTTGAGCCAACCACTATGCCATTTGTGTCCACCATACCTCTACTACATGGTATTTATCCGCCATTCCAAAGTAAATTGCTTGAGTGCTACCTTTAAAATTCCATCATTCACCTTTGCAATATATAGCTCATGGGACAAATAGCTTAAAAACTATTGTAGTATTGAATATGTACTATGCATTTTATCTCTTATTAAGTTGCTTGTTGTGCGATAACCATGTTTCGGGGACGCCATCAACTATTCTTTGTTGGATATGTGAGTTGCTATGCATGTCCGTCTTGTCTCAGTAAGAGAGATCTACCACCTTCATGGTTGGAGCATGCATATTGTTAGAGAAGAACTTTGGGCCGCTAACTAAAGCCATGATTCATGGTGGAAGTTTCAGTTTTGGACACATATCCTCAATCTCATATGAGAATAATAATTGTTGCCACATGCTTATGCATTAAAGAGGAGTCCATTATCTGTTGTCCATGTTGTCCCGGTATGGATGTCTAAGTTGAGAATAATCAAAAGCGAGAAATCCAAAATGCGAGCTTTCTCCTTAGACCTTTGTACAAGCGGCATGGAGGTACCCCATTGTGACACTTGGTCAAAACATGTGCATTGCAAAGATCCGGTAGTCCAAGTTAATTAGGACAAGGTGCGGGCACTATTAGTATACTATGCATGAGACTTGCAACTTGTAAGATATAATGTACATAACTCATATGCTTTATTACTACCGCACAAAATTGTTTCATGTTTTCAAAATAAAGCTCTAGCACAAATATAGCAATCGAAGCTTTCCTCTTTGAAGGACCATTCTTTTACTTTTATGTTGAGTCAGTTCACCTATCTCTCTCCACCTCAAGAAGCAAACACTTGTGTGAATTGTGCATTGATTCCTACATATTTGCATATTGTACTTGTTATATTACTCTATGTTGACTATTATCCATGAGATATACATGTTACAAGTTGAAAGCAACCGCTGAAACTTAATCTTCCTTTGTGTTGCTTCAATGCTTTACTTTGATTTATTGCTTTATGAGTTAACTCTTATGCAAGACTTATTAATGCTTGTCTTGAAGTACTATTCATGAAAAGTCTTTGCTTTATGATTCAATTGTTTACTCATGTCATTACCATTGTTTTCATCGCTGCATTCATTACATATGTTTACAATATGATCAAGTTTATGATGGCATGTCACTCCAGAAATTATCTTTGTTATCGTTTTACCTGCTCGGGACGAGCAGAATAAGCTTGGGGATGCTGATACGTCTCCGACGTATCGATAATTTCCTGTGTTCCATGCCACATTATTGATGTTATCTACATGTTTTATGCACACTTTATGTCATATTCGTGCATTGGAACTAACCTATTAACAAGATGCCGAAGTGCCGTCGTTTCTCTGTTTTTGGTTTCAAACCTAGTAACGAAATATTCTTGAATCGGACGAAATCAACGCCAAAGATCTTAGAATCCCTACAACCAGAACACACCGAGAGAATGAGGGGGCCAGGCCCCGTGATGATACCGCGCGGCCGGGGTGTGGCCGCCGCCCTATGGTGTGGCCCCCCGTCGCCCTCTGCGCCGCCTCTTCGCCTATATAAAGCCCCTGACCTAAAAACCTCGAGGCGAAGAACCACGATACGGAAACCTTCCAGCCGCCGCCATCGCTAAGCCAAGATCGGGGGACAGAGTCTCTGTTCCGGCACCGCCGGGCGGGGAAGTGCCCCCTGAAGGCTTCTCCATCGACACCGCTGCCATCTCCACCGCCATCTTCATCACCGCTGCTGCTCCCATGAGGAGGGAGTAGTTCTCCATCGAGGCTCGGGGCTGTACCGGTAGCTATGTGGTTAATCTCTCTACTATGTACTTCAATACAATGATCTCATGAGCTGCTTTACATGATTGAGATTCATATGAGTTTTGTATCACAATTCATCTATGTGCTACTCTAGTGATGTGTTATTAAAGTAGTTTTATTCCTCCTGCACGGTGTAAAGGTGACAGTGTGTGCACCGTGTTAGTACTTGGTTTATGCTATGATCATGATCTCTTGTAGATTGCGAAGTTAACTATTGCTATGATAATATTGATGTGATCTATTCCTCCTACATATGCATGAAGGTGACAATGTGCATGCTATGCTAGTACTTGGTTTAGTCTTTTGATCTATCTTACACTAAAGGTTACTAAAACATGAGCATTATTGTGGAGCTTGTTAACTCCGGCATTGAGGGTTCGTGTAATCCTACACAATGTGTTCATCATCCAACAAAAGTGTAGAGTATGCATTTATCTATTCTGTTATGTGATCAATGTTGAGAGTGTCCACTAGTGAAAGTGTAATCCCTAGGCCTTGTTCCTAAATACTGCTGAGTTACTACCGCTTGTTTACTGTTTTGTGTTACTACGCTGCAATACTACCACCATCAACTACACGCAAGCAAGCTATTTTCTGGCACCGTTGCTACTGCTCATATATATTCATACCACCTGTATTTCACTATCTCTTCGCCGAACTAGTGCACCTATTAGGTGTGTTGGGACACAAGAGACTTCTGCTTTGTGGTTACAGGTTGCATGAGAGGGATATCTTTGACCTCTTCCTCCCTGATTTCGATAAACCTTGGGTGATCCACTTAAGGGAAATATGTTATTCTACAAACTCTCCTTTGGAGGCCCAACACTGCCACAAAGGAGGGGAACGAGACACTGTTGCTTCAATACCTTTACTTTGATTTATTGCTTTATGAGTTAACTTCTATGCAAGACTTATTAATGCTTGTCTTGAAGTACTATTCATGAAAAGTGCATGATTCACTCGTTTACTCATGTCATTACCATTGTTTTGATCGCTGCATCCACTACATATGTTTACAAATAGTATGATCAAGGTTATGATGCCATATCACTTCAGAAATTATCTTTGTTATCGTTTTACCTGCTCGGGACGAGCAGAACGCTTGGGGATGCTGATACGTCTCCGACGTATCGATAATTTCTTATGTTCTATGCCACATTATTGATGTTATCTACATGTTTTATGCACACTTTATGTCATATTCGTGCATTTTCTGGAACTAACCTATTAACAAGATGGAGTGCCGTTGCTGTCTGCTGTTTTTGGTTTCGTAAATCCTAGTAAGGAAATATTCTCGAATTGGACGAAATCAAAGCCAGGGGCCTATTTTCCACGAAGCTTCCAAGTCCAAGAGAGACGAAGAGGGGCCACGGAGGGGCCACACCATAGGCGGCGCGGCCCCCTTGGCGCGCGTCTCCGGGGGTGGGGCCCCGTGCCGCCTCTTGACCTGCCCTTCCGCCTCTATAAAAGTCTCCGTGACGAAACCCCCTACCGAGAGCCACGATACGGAAAACCTTCCGAGACGCCGCCGCCGATCCATCTCGGGGGATCCAGGAGCTCCGGCACCCTGCCGAGAGGGGAATCATCTCCCGAGGACTCTACACCGCCATGGTCGCCTCCGGAGGATGAGTGAGTAGTTCACCCTGGACTATGGGTCCATAGCAGTAGCTAGATGGTTGTCTTCTCCTCATTGTGCTTCATTGTTGGATCTTGTGAGCTGCCTAACATGATCAAGATCATCTATCTGTATTACTTATGTGTTTGTCGGGATCCGATGGATAGAGAATACCATGTCATGTTAATTATCAAGTTATTATACATGTGTTGTTTATGATCTTGCATGCTCTCCGTTCTAGTAGAGGCTCTGGCCAAGTTTTTTACTTTTAACTCCAAGAGGGAGTACTTATGCTCGATAGTGGGTTCATGCCTGCATTGACATCTGGGATGACAGAAACCTCTAAGGTTGTGTTGTGCTGTTGCCACTAGGGATAAAACATTGCTGCTATGTTCGAGGATGTAGTTGCTGATTACATTACGCACCATACTTAATGCAATTGTCTCGTTGTTTGCAACTTAATGAAGGGTTCGGATGATAACTCGAAGGTGGACTTTTTAGGCATAGATGCGGTTTGATGGCGGTCTATGTACTTTGTCGTAATGCCCAATTAAATCTCACTATACTTATCATGTCATGTATGTGCATTGTTATGCCTTCTCTATTTGTCAATTGCCCATGGTAATTTGTTCACCCAACATGCTTTTATCTTATGGGAGAGACACCTCTAGTGAACTGTGGACCCCGGTCCATTCTTTATACTGAAATACAAATCTGCTGCAATACTTGTTTTTACTATTTTCTCTGCAAACAATCATCTTCCACACAATACGGTTAATCCTTTGTTACAGCAAGTCGGTGAGATTGACAACCTCTTTTCGTTGGGGCAAAGTACTTTGGTTGTGTTGTGCAGGTTCCACGTTGGCGCCGAATCTCTGGTGTTGCGCGCACTACATCCCGCCGCCATCAACCTTCAACGTGCTTCTTGGCTCCTCCCGGTTCGATAAACCTTGGTTTCTTTACAGGGAAACTTGCTGCTGTGCGCATCATACCTTCCTCTTGGGGTTGCCCAACGAACGTGTGAAATACACGCCATCATAGACATCAAGCACTTTTCTGGCGCCGTTGCCGGGGAGGAAAGGTAAAAAGGCACTCATACTCCGGTTCCAGGTAACAGTACTTTCTGGCGCCATTGTGTTTGTGCTCGAAGCTATTTCTTTAGATCCTGCAATTGCATCTTTTTGTTTCTTGTTTACACTAGTTTGGCATAATGGACAACAATGAGCTTCTTATTCTATTTCCTGATTTAAAACATGGATTGTTTGATGCGAAAATTAAAAAACCTATGAAATCTTATTTGCATGCTGGTAGTAATATTAGTATGAACGCTTTGAACACCATTGTTGATAATGATATAGAAAGTTCTAAGCTTGGGGAAGCTGGTTTTCATGATCTTTTTAGTCCCCCAAGCATTGAGGAGAAAATTTTCTTTGATGATACTTTGCCTCCTATTTCTGATGATTATAATGATAGTGGTCTTTTGGTACAACCTACTATGGAGAGTAAAATTTGTTGTGATTATACTATGCCTCCTACACTTGATGAGAATAATAATGATAGCTACTTTGTTGAATTTGCTCCCACTACAACTAATAAAATTGACTATGCCTATGTGGAGAGTAATTATTTTATGCATGAGACTCATGATAAGAATGGTTTATGTGATATTTATATTGTTGAGTTGCTCATGATGCTACTGAAAGTTATTATGAGAGAGGAAAATATGGTTGTAGAAATTTTCATGTTACTAAAACACCTCTCTATGTGCTGAAATTTTTGAAGCTACACTTGTTTTATCTTCCTATGCTTGTTACTTTGCTCTTCATGAACTTGTTTATTTACAAGATTCCTATGCATAGGAAGCATGTTAGACTTAAATTTGTTTTGAACTTGCCTCTTGATGCTCTTTTGCTTCAAATACTACTCTTGCGAGTGCATCATTAAACCGTTGAGCCCATCTTAATGGCTAAAAAGAAAGAACTTCTTGGGAGATAACCCATGTGTTATTTTGCTACAGTATTTTTGTTTTATATTTGTGTCTTGGAAGTTTTTTACTACTGTAGCAACCTCTCCTTATCTTAGTTTTGAGTTTTGTTGTGCCAAGTAAAGTCTTTGATAGTAAAGTAAGTACTAGATTTGGATTACTGCGCAGTTCCAGATTTCTTTGCTGTCACGAATCTGGGTCTACCTCCCTGTAGGTAGCTCAGAAAATTAAGCCAATTTACGTGCATGATCCTCAGATATGTACGCAACTTTCATTCAATTTGGGCATTTTCATTTGAGCAAGTCTGGTGGCCTAATAAAATCCATCTTTACGGACTGTTCTGTTTTGACAGATTCTGCCTTTTGTTTCGCATTGCCTCTTTTGCTAGTGTTGATGAATTTCTTTGATCCATTAATGTCCAGTAGCTTTATGCAATGTCCAGAGTGTTAAGAATGATTGTGTCACCTCTGAACATGTGAATTTTTATTATGCACTAACCCTCTAATGAGTTGTCGAATGGTGTGGAGGAAGTTTTCAAGGATCAAGAGAGGAGTATGATGCAATATGATCAAGGAGAGTGGAAGCTCTAAGCTTGGGGCCCCCTGGTTCACCCTGCATATTATAAGAAGACTCAAGCGTCTAAGCTTGGGGATGCCCAAGGCATCCCCTTCTTCATCGACAACATTAACAGGTTCCTCCCTGGAACTATATTTATTCCGTCACATCTTATGCACTTTGCTTGGAGCGCTTGTTTTTGTTTTTGTTTTGTTTGAATAAAATGGATCCTAGCATTCACTTCGTGGGAGAGAGACATGCTCCGTGTAGCATATGGACAAGTATGTCCTTAGGCTCTACTCATAGTATTCATGGCAAGTTTCTTCTTCGTTAAATTGTTATATGGTTGGAATTGGAAAATACTACATGTAGTAATTCTAAAATGTCTTGAATAATTTGATACTTGGCAATTGTTGTGCTCATGTTTAAGCTCTTGCATATTTTTACCCATTAATGAAGAAATACTTAGAGCTTCTAATTTGGTTTGCATATTTGGTTTCTCTAGAGTCTAGATAACATCTAGTATTGAGTTTTGAACAACAAGGAAGACGGTGTGGAATCTTATAATGTTTACAATATGTCTTTTATGTGAGTTTTGCTGCACCGGTTCATCCTTGTGTTTGTTTCAAATAACCTTGCTAGCCTAAACCTTGTATCGAGAGGGAATACTTCTCATGCATCCCAAATACTTGAGCCAACCACTATGCCATTTGTGTCCACCATACCTACCCACTACATGGTATTTATCCGCCATTCCAAAGTAAATTTGAGTGCTACCTTTAAAATTCCATCATTCACCTTTGCAATATATAGCTCATGGGACAAATAGCTTAAAAACTATTGTGGTATTGAATATGTACTTATGCACTTTATCTCTTATTAAGTTGCTTGTTGTGCGATAACCATGTTTCTGGGGACGCCATCAACTATTCTTTGTTGAATATCATGTGAGTTGCTATGCATGTCCGTCTTGTCTGTCTGAAGTAAGAGAGATCTACCACCTTAATGGTTGGAGCATGCATATTGTTAGAGAAGAACATTGGGCCGCTAACTAAAGCCATGAATCATGGTGGAAGTTTCAGTTTTGGACATATATCCTCAATCTCATATGAGAATAATAATTGTTGTCACATGCTTATGCATTAAAGAGAGTCCATTATCTGTTGTCCATGTTGTCCCGGTATGGGATGTCTAAGTTGAGAATAATCAAAAGCGAGAAATCCAAAATGCGAGCTTTCTCCTTAGACCTTTGTACAGCGGCATGGAGGTACCCCCTTCGTGACACTTGGTTAAAACATGTGCATTGCAAAGATCCGGAGTCCAAGCTAATTAGGACAAGGTGGGGCACTATTAGTATACTATGCATGAGGCTTGCAACTTGTAAGATATAACTTTCATAACTCATATGCTTTATTACTACCGTTGACAAAATTGTTTCATGTTTTCAAAATAAAAGCTCTAGCACAAATATAGCAATCCATGCTTTCCTCTTTGAAGGACCATTCTTTTACTTTTATGTTGAGTCAGCTTCACCTATCTCTCTCCACCTCAAGAAGCAAACACTTGTGTGAACTGTGCATTGATTCCTACATACTTGCATATTGCACTTGTTATATTACTCTATGTTGATAATTATCCATGAGATATACATGTTACAAGTTGAAAGCAACCGCTGAAACTTAATCTTCCTTTGTGTTGCTTCAATATCTTTACTTTAAATTATTGCTTTATGAGTTAACTCTTATGCAAGACTTATTGATGCCTGTCTTGAAAGTGCTATTCATGAAAAGTCATTGATTTATGATTCAGTTGTTTACTCATGTCATTACCATTGTTTTGATCGCTGCATTCATTACATATGTTTACAATATGATCAAGTTTATGATGGCATGTCACTCCAGAAATTATCTTTGTTATCGTTTTACCTGCTCGAAGAGCAGAACTAAGCTTGGGGATGCTGATACGTCTCGACGTATCGATAATTTCTTATGTTCCATGCCACATTATTGATGATATCTACATGTTTTATACACATTATATGTCATATTTATGCGTTTTCCCGAACTAACCTATTGACAAGATGCCGAAGTGCCGGCCTTTTCTGCTGTTTTGTTTCGTAAATCCCAGTAAATCATATCACCAGAATTTGACCAAGTCAGAGGTGGGTCCGCATTGAAGATGGATTTGAAGAATATACATAGAAGGAATACGTGAATCGGCCTTTTATACCAAGTTGGGCTTAATTGCCCGTGTACTATAGTAGATACATCTTAGCTTAGAAGATAGAGTTTTACCCGTGCACGGTTTGGTGCACGCCCACATTAGAAAGTCCCCTGGATTATAAATATGTATCTAGGGTTTATGGAATAAACAACTACCAACGTTCAACACAACAAATCTCGGCGCATCGCCAACTCCTTCGTCTCGAGGGTTTTCACGGTAGCAACCATGCTTCCTAGATCGCATCTTGCGATCTAGGCAGCGTAATGCCTATCACGTTGTTCATGCGTTGCTCGTGCTGAAGCCTTTTTGATGGCGATCAACGTAGTTATCTTAGATATGTTAGGGTTAGCATTGTTCTTCGTGTAATATGCTATCGTAGTGCGACCCTTGCATGTCTAGCCGCCCTTACACCTATCTTAGGTGTAGGTGCGGCACCCCGCTTGATCATTATTTAGTAGATTCGATCCGTTACGGTTGCTCCTTGATTCTTCAAGGATTAGTTTAACATCTGCAATAGTTAGGCCTTACAAAGGGTTGGAGGATCCAGCGGCGTGTAGGGTGTAGTTTGCTGCCCTAGACAGGACGTTCCGAGGATCAACAACGTGTTGGTTTTTAGGCCCCGTCTAGGATCGGCTTACGATCACCGTACGCGAGCGCGAGGCCCAATCGTGAGTAGGATGATCCGATTATGCGGTGAAAACCTTAAATCGTCGTAGATCGATTAGCTTTATCTTGATCAAGCAGGATTATTCGGACACCTCGTCGAATCATGGGTGGATCGGCTCTTGAGCCGATTCACAGGATAACCCGAGAGCCGATCGAGGCTCGTATTTAACGTTTACATGTATGCCCTGCAGGAAACTAAGCGAGGCATCATCCACACCTTCCCACTGCATAGGTCGTGGCACGCCCTTGCGACAAGACGGCGCGTGACCGAAGGCTTTGCGGGCCGTCGCTCGTAGGGACCGGGGCCAGCCGCAGCCCTTAGTTGTTCCCGGCTCTCCTGTTGCCCGCTGCCCGCCGGTGGGTTTCTGACGCCAACACATTCGGCACACCGTGGGACCATCTTCGACATTGTTGTCGCCATCTACATCCGAGATGGCGGAAAGCACTCGGTCAAGTATGAGGACCTGATCGACGAGCTCAAGAAGAAGCACGACGAGATCACAGCAGTCCTCGGCCGAACTCATCGGAGCTCTTTCCACGTAACCCGCTCCCATGGCGCTGTGGAAGGTTCTCACCAAGGCGCACTCGATGGAGTAGACCTGTCCGCTCCGTCAGAAGAACGCACCAGGTCGCTGCGTCAGGAGATCAACTACATGGTGGCTCATTCGCTGCACCGCCACTCTGAGAGCCTGGTGAACACCTTGGAGCGTGTCGCTCGCGCGTGGTCCAGGAAATCATGAGCCACCGGTATTCTCCGTCGGGACCAGCTCTGGGGACTTTCACGGGAGAGATGCCACTCCAGTCCCATCCACCGCTGCCGCTCGCATGGGCAGCACCAGGAGTGCCGAACTCATCGGCATACGTCGTCTACAAAATTGGTGGTGATCCTAGTGAGTACCACCCTACCCGAGGCGCCAAGGAGATCCTCCACTGATACGTTGCGTTGATACATACTGTGACGCGCAGGCACTGGCACTTCAACTGTGCTGCGGAAGCGCAGGGGCCTCTGAACAAGAGAGGAACGTCAGAGCAGATCTGAGAAGCAAACGTGGCTAGCTAAGTACGCCACCCCGACGAACCTCCAGAGCCCAGCTCCCGCAGTTGGCTAGAACCGGAAAAGCAAGCATGGCTGGCCAAGTATGCCACCCCGGCGAATCTTCAGTCCATCGCCTTCGGCCATCACCGCGGATGAGATTTGTACGATCCTAAAAGATCAGTTCGGCATGATGTCAAGAAGAGAATGATCGGCTATGCCAAGCCGTACCCCAACGAGTACGAATTGATTCCGCTACCTCACAAATATCGGCTCCCTGACTTTACAAAGTTTAGAGCGGATCGGATGGTTCCAGCTCCATCGAGCATGTGAGCCGATATTTGGCACAGCTGGGCACTATCTCAGCATCGTATTTTAGCTGGTGAGGTTCTCGCACAGCCCCAGATAAGCTGGGTGGTACGCATCGCGCCTCAATCCTACTATCAGCTGGGAGAGCGAAACCCACCTGCGTGACACCTGCAGAAGCTTCGAGGGGTTGAACATTGTCGATCTTGGGCACACGCATGAAGGGCTGGGAATAGCGCATTGATATCCCTCAAGGCCAGCAGATCATTAGAACCCGATGCTTTCTGCTCACTTTAAAGCGAAAAAGAGCAGCCGAGTTATGCGCAGAAAACTTTCAATTCAATGACGGGCTCCCGCGCATACTCTGCGGCGGTCAAGAATACGCTCACCGCATCAAGATCAAATTGGCTGCTGAGCGCATGAAAGATGAAGGCAGCAGGAGATCGCGAGTAGCGGGCCGAACGGACCCAGACGAACGCGTCCGCAGCGGGCTCGCCACAAAGCCCCTTCCAGGGGTTCGACTGACGCTGACAAGCTGAGCAGATTCTCGATTTGCCGAGAGCAAATGAATAGTCGGCGTCATACTCACGGCAGATGAATGAAAAGCAGCACAAGCAGAGCATAACACGCCTTCATACCACCAACGCACGCGAGATTTCGGCGCCAGCAGACAGCAATTTACAGAAGGGACGGCCACTCAGCATCGATTCATGAGTTGTCGACATCACTCCTTCATCAAGCACATGGTGGAGTATGCTACTTCATGAGGTGCTCGTTCCGCAATATCAATCATGGTAGATGCCACGGGCACCACTCAGATCGATGAGGGCGTCTAAACCTCATAGCAAAGACAGAGCCGCCCATGCCGATCGTTCCGCTATGAGTACGCTATCATTGCAGGGAGAGTGAAGAACATAAGATATCAGCGAATCAATTCCTCGCTGACGACAAGCAGGATGATGAAAGAAAGATCGCCCGTTAGATGGCCGCAGACGGCGCAGACGATCAGCCGACGAGTAGCCAAGGAAAATGGGAGCTGATCTATAAGGACATCGAACGTCCCTTCACACTGCTGGGATCCGAGAGCCGATTCACACCGCAATCCGCCCGTGACAGCCGAGAAGAAGAAGGAGGCAGCCAACGCAATCGGTTCACGCCTATTTTCCCGCCACAGGCAAACGCCGCTTAAGTCACTGCTATACTGAGCTTGATCCGATGATTCGTGAAGATTCCAGGAGACTTTGAAGAAGACATATCATCGCCAAGGGTGGTGCCCCGACGACTCGCCGCTCCAAAGTTTCAGGTTCGCCGACAGCGCCGTCAGAGGAGTCGAAGGTTATACTGAAAGGCACGACGCCGCCGGCCGGACCGATGAAGAGGGTCACCACAAACAGGCAGGGCTCTGCACGGGCTGGCAAAGAGGGGAAGCAAATTTTCTGACCGATGGGCAGGAGGCCGACGATTACTAGTAATTTCCCAAGGTGGCATGCACAGAGTAAGACTCACATAGCTTTTGAGAGGTTCGAGATTACAGCACGTAGCAAGAACAAAATAATGAGTGGAGGCTGATTCTTAGACGCTCCCAAAAAGTATGGAGTGAAACCCACCAAACCAGCACGGAGGTCGATTTGAAGAATCGCCAAAATTATCTCTATCCCGCCTCGCTTTAATTCAACGCTAACCCGGAGCTAGTGCGAGTGGATTTCACTGCGGCGGAGGAGCTGAGAATGGAACCATCAACAGGAGCCGATCGTGAGCCATATAGGAGGTTTTTGGCTAATATAGAGCTGAGTTTCTACCGCGTGGCTGGGCACCTACATGGATACAACCCAGAAGAGAGATCTCCCATCGCCCCAGCAGCTTGCAAGGAGACCTTTCGATGATGGGTGGCAGAGATGGGGTTTGATGAGATAACCGCCGTAACCCAAAAAAATTTAGCACATTTACGGGAGCTGGGCCAATGTTGGGAGGTGGGGCGAGGTTTGCGGTTTGTTCATCTAATGTGCCAATCCTCGCCATCCTGTCTCCCTTGGCTGAGACTCAATAGTAGTTTGAGGATGCGCTTTCTTAGGCTTGGGAGTGGCCGAGTTGGGGTACCATCGCGTTTTCTCGCCTGCTACTGATGTTGCTGGAGTCGAGTTGGAGTGTTCCCATCGCTGACTAGATCATTGCCTCTCAATGCTGAAGCCGCTAGAAGACAGCAGCTACGTAGAGGAGTGTTCTTAATCTCATTGAGATAAACTGTGGGAGAATACTTATTAGTTCAAAGGAGTAGCTTTTACAAGGAGAAATGCATGGCTCTCAAAAGAGGGATCGGGTGCCTAATGCACGCTATCAAGTAAGTTCTATTTATAGGTCGCCGCCAGTCTCATCACTGCCAGCTGCCGATGTCGCCGGCAGCCGGCCTGAGTGAGCGTGCTGCCGCGTCTCTGTTTTATTCACTCTCTCGCCATCATCAATATCCTCGCGGTCTCGCCCCAAGAAATGAAGCACTTCGCCGTGGCGGATTCAAATAGAGGAGATATCATCTTCCTCCTCCTCTTCCTCGCACGCTGCTCGCGCCAACATTATGCGGAGCGCTTCTTCGGCGGGAGCCTGGCGGAGGGGGAGGCCTTGGTCTTCTTTTCTTCTCCTTCTTTCTTCTCCTTGTCGGAGGAGATGGGGTTCGCCCTGGAGTGCATCTCTTCGTGTTCTTCTGGCGATGATTGAGGGGGAGGCTTGATGCAGGGAGGAAGAGGAAGACATGGCTGCAGTGGGAAGAGTGGTTTTTTGGCGCCGTGGATAGAACAGCAAAGTGGTTGAAGTGGCGAACTGTCGTACGTATAAATAAAGGAGTATTTGGGATTTAATGCCGCGACTGCCGAGGATCGGAAACGAAATTATCAATTGGTGCGCAGTAGCTTCAGGAGGCGCAGGCGAAATGATGGAAGATTCTGCGGCATGCTCTGTCACGACATGACCCGACGAAAGAAAGGCGTGATTTTTGAAATGTCATTTCCAAAACCAGGGGGCATGTGTTATCACCAATTTGACCAAGCCGTAGGTGGGCCGCGATTGAAGATGGATTTGAAAATATACATAGAAGGAATACGTGAATCGGCCTTTTATACCAAGTTGGGCTTAATTGCCCGTGTATCTGTAACATATTAGATCGCATCTTAGTTTGGAAGTTATACCCGTGCACGGTTTGGTGCACGCCCACGTTAGAAAGTTCCCCGGACTATAAATATGTATCTAGGGTTTATGGAATAAACAACAACCAACGTTCAACACAACAAATCTCGGCGCATCGCCACTCCTTCGTCCCGAGGGTTTCTACCGGTAAGCACCATTGCTCAGATCGCATCTTGCGATCTAGGCTGCGTGAATGCCCATCAATGCGTTGCTCGTACTCAAGCCTTTTTGATGGCGAGCAACGTAGTTATCTTAGATATGTTAGGTTAGCATTGTTCTTCGTGTAATATGCTATCGTAGTGCAACCCTGCATGTCTAGCCGCCCTTACACCTATCTTAGGTATAGGGGCCCCCGCTTGATCATTATTTAGTAGATTCGATCCGTTACGGTTGCTCCTTGATTCTTCAAGGATTAGTTTAACATCTGCAATAGTTAGGCCTTACAAAGGGTTGGCGGATCAACGGCGTGTAGGGTGTAGTTTGCTAGCCCTAGACAGGACGTTCCGAGGATCAACCTCGTGTTGGTTTTTAGGCCCTGTCTAGGATCGGCTTACGATCACCGTACGCGAGCGCGAGGCCCAATCATGAGTAGGATGATCCGATTATGCGGTGAAAACCCTAAATCGTCGTAGATCAGATTAGCTTTATCTTGATCAAGCAGGACCACCATATATGAGTTCGGCGGCAGCGATGCGTACCACCCGAAAGCCGATCCTGTGAGGGACTGTGCGAAGAACCTCACCCGCAGCTCGTCTTTCGTGTTCTTCGGCGATGATTGGAGGGGGAGGCTTGAGGCAGAGGTGGAAGAGGGATCCAGAGGATGCGCCGAGAATGTGTTGGCGTCAGAAACCCACCGGCGGGCAGCGACTGGCAACACAGGAGAGCCGGGAACAACTAAGGGCTGCGGCTGGCCCCAGTCCCTCTGAGCGACGGCCCGCAAAGCCTTCCGGTCACGCTCCGATGCCGTCGCATGGTGCCACCTGGACCTATACCTGGTCGTAGAAGGTGTGGATGGTGCCCGCTTAGTTTCCTCAAGTAGGCACACACGCAAACGCAACGAGCCCTCGATCGTCTCAAAGATCCCGTGAATCGGCTCAGCATTTATCCACTCCATGATTCGAACGAGGTGTCCGAATATATGGTGGTCCTGCTTGGTCAAGATAAAGCTAATCTCGATCTATGACGATTTATGGTTTTCACCGCATAACCGGATCATCCTACTTGAGCCTCGCGGCCGCGTACGGTGATCGTAAGCCGATCCTAGACAAAAGGCCTAAAACCAACACGAGGCTTATCCTCGAACGTCCCGTCTAGGCAGCAAACTACACCCTACACGCCGCTGGACCCTCCAACCCTTTGTAAGGCCTAACTATTGCAGAGATTAAACTAACTAATCCCTGAAGAATCAAGGAGCAACCTAACGGGGATCGAATCTACTAAATAACGATCAAGCGGGGTGCCGCCCCTACACCTAAGATAGGTGTAAGGGCGGCTAGACATGCAAGGGTCGCACTACGATAGCATATTACACGAAGAACAATGCTAACCCTAACATATCTAAGATAACTACGCGTCTCGCCATCAAAAGGCTTCAGGACGAGCAACGCATGAACAACGTGGATAGGATTACGCTGCCTAGATCGCAAAGATGCGATCTAGGCAAAGATGGTGCTTACCGCAAGAGAAACCCTCGAGACGAAAAGAGTTGGCGATGCGCCTCTAGATTTATTGTGTTGAACGTTGGTTGCTGTTTATTCCATAAACCCTAGATACATATTTATAGTCCAAGGGACTTTCTAATTTAGGGCGTGCACCTAACCGTGCACGGGTAAAACTCTAACTTCTAAACGACACGTATCCTACTATAGTACAGATACACGGGCAATTAAGCCCAACTTGGTATAAAAGGCCGATTCACGTATTCCTTCTATGTATATTTTTCAAATCCATCTTCAATCGCGGCCCACCTCTGACTTGGTCAAATTCTGGTGATAACACATGCCCCCCTGGTTTTGGAAATGACATTTCCAAAATCATTACGCCTTCTTTCGTCGGGTCATGTCGTGGCAGAGCAGAACTGCCGCAGAATCTTCCATCATTACGCCTCGCCTCCTGGGCTTCTCTGCACGAATTGATAATTTCGGCACCACGTCCTCGAGAACCGTCGCGGCATTAAATCCCCAATACTCCCCCTTTATTTATCTGTGCCGAACGGTTCGCCACTTCAACCCTTTGCTCTGTTCTATCCACCAGCGCCAAAAAACCCTCTTCCCCTGCAGCCATGTCTTCCTCTTCCTCCTCTGCCTCAAGCCTCCCCCTCCAATCATCGCCGAAGAACACGAAAGAGGATGACCTCCACTCTGGGGCGAATCCCATCTCCTCCGACAAGGAGAAGAAAGAAGGAGAAGAAAAGAAGACCAAGGCCTCCCCCTCCGCCTCCGCCGAAGAAGCGCTCCCGCATGTGGGCGGATAGCGAGGCGGCGATGACGACGAGGGAAGGAGGAGAAGAGGAGGAGGAAGATGATTCCTCCTCTTCCGCCGGATATCCGCCGACGAAGCGCTTCCGTCTGGGCGACATCGAGGATGATGATGATGACGAGGGTACGAAGCTCCGACCAAAGGCTGGGGCAGCAGCGACGAGGAGCTTCCTGGCTGGGAGCAGCGCCGACGACATCGACGACGGCGATGATGAGGACAACAATAGCCCCTAGATAGGATAGCAATGTTCCCCCTAGCAATTCCTTTTGAGAGCCATCAGCTCTTCCTTGTAAGCTGCCTTTTGAACTAATAAAAATTGTTCTCCAATTCTGTCTTTCAATTAGTTCAAATTCACTCCCCTCCGTAGCCCATAGCTCTTCCTCTCAGTTGTACCTGTTTTTGGAGAAGGCCGTGATATTGCACAATGATGGAACTCCAATCCATTCGACCAACATCCAGCTAAAAACAGAGACGAGAAAGGTCACCATGGTACCCCAATCGGCCCCCAACGTAGTCCACCAGGCTCAAGCACCCCCAGTCTCAAAAATGGCAAGTAACAGAGACGAGGATAATGAGGATTGGCACATTAGCCGAACAGACTGGCCATGTCAGCCGTATTTCTAAAGTCGATGGCCATGCATCGGTCGTGTTTTGAAATTTTTTGAATTCCGGCCGATTTATGTATCGGCCCCCATGCTTCAATACCCATCATCGAAAGATATCTTGAGCTGCTGGGCATTGGGAAGATACTTTCTCTTCATATCCTCGTGTTGTATCCATGTAGGTGCCCCCCGAGCCGATTCTGCCAGGTAACTGCTGAAATCGGCTCTATGATTAGCCAAGGCACTCTATGTGAACGTCGGCTCTGTTAGGACCATTGTGCACTTCCTCCAGCTCATCAGCCGACGTGAATCCCTCGCCTGTCAGATTAGCGTTGAACCAAAGCAGGACAGATGGCGAGGATAATTTTGGCCGATTGCTGGAATCGGCCTCCACGTTGCTTGTTCGATGAAGGTTTTGTAATGTTCCTCCATAAACTTTTGGGGCCGATCACAAGGATCAGCCTCGCCATACTTGCTCATTGTTTTGTTCTTGCTACTTGGTCAGGCCGGTGGATAAAACCAGCCCAATCTCTGACTTCAACATATTGGTGCGCTTGCTGTCGTCCACCTTGAGTGCATCGTGTAATCGTGGAGCACTAAGCATCGTCGGAAGGACGAGCACCATGTTTGTGCCACCGATGTCTCATCATCGGCTTTTGCTTGGGGCACCACTTTTCTTTGTGGACGACCCTCTTCATCCAGGGTTCGCTGAACTTTGGCGGCCATCAGGTCGTGCCTTCCTTAGCGTATGCAAGTATAACCTTTCAGCTTCCTCTAGGCCGCGCAATCGCTGAACCCTGCGCTTTTGGGAACGGCTGAGTCCGTCAGGGCACCACCTTGGCCGGTGATACCCGTTCCTCTTCTTTCTCCCTCGTCCTCTGAATCCTCGAGATCTTCCAACCGAGGTGACTCAGCGCGTTTGCTTGGGTGGGAGAGGCCCTAGGCGCTTGAACACAGATACGTTGGCTGCCTCCTTCTTCTATTCTGGGCAATTGCCGATTGTGGGCAATCGGCTCATTCCTGAATCCTGCCAGCTGTCCGAAGAAGGGACAGTCCCAAAGGCTCTGGCCCTGCTCTGCCCCGCTCCCTGACTTTTCCACGGCGCTCGTGCTCCTCCTCATCGCGATCGTACCGCCGATGTCTTCTGGCTTCTCTAGCCAGACGATCTCCTTCATCATCATCGCCGGATCGTCGGCGTTGGTCATACTGGCTCACATACTTGTTGAGGAGGTGATCAGAGAGAGGTCGCTGATATCTTATGTTCTTCACTTCTCCCTCTGTGACGTAGCGCTTACCATCATGATGGAGCCGATCGCGTGGAGCGGCCTCCTCTGTGCCCTTGCTATGAGAGCAGCTGCCCTCATCTCCGTCTTTGCCAGAGTGGTGCCCAAGCTCTACCATGTTGATATTGCACGAGAAATCCTGGTTGGCACCCTCCATGGTAAGCATACTCCACCATGTTAACGGCGGATGGGGTGTGTCGACCTTCATGGCGCACTGGTTGTAACCGCCCTTTTTCTATCGCCATTTGGATCTGCCGACGCAACACCGCAGTCGTTGGTGGTATGGGAGAACGTGTTATGCCATTTGCAGTATGGCTTTCCGTTCAGCTCCTGCACCGTGGGGATCTTGTGGCCTTCGGGTACCTTCAGCTGCTTCTCCGTGAGCAAGAGATCGAAAATCTGCTCAGCTTTGGTCACGTCGAAGTCGAACCCTTTTGGAGGAACTTGTGGCTTCACCCATTTACAGGACACGGGGTTTGTCGCCCGAGTCCATTCAGCCACTGCTACCTCCTGATCTCCCATAGCACCTTCATCTTCGTCTGCCTCAACCAGGGCCACCGCACGCTTGAATTTGTCCTGGTAAACATCTGGGTGGCGCTGTTCATATGCTGACAGCTTCTGCACCATGTGCGCCAATGAAGGGTAGTCTGTTTGGGAGGCCACGTCCTTGATCGATGATGAGAGACCCACCACCGCCAACTCGACTGCTTCCTTTTCACTTACGTGAACCGAAAGCACGGTTCCTAATGGTCCCGAAGCGCTGATGGCTCCACAATGCTTTCCCCCGCGCTCGTCGTACTTGTGCAAGATAAGATCTACAAATGCCAGCCTCGAAGCTTCCAGGACACCGTAGGTGGAACTGCTCTTCCAACTGCTTCCAAGTCCGGATTGAGTTCGGCGGCAGCGTGCGTACCACCCGAAAGCCGATCCCGTGAGGGGACTGTGGCGAAGAACCTCACCGCAGCCTGCCTTTCGGCTTCGGCGATGATTGGAGGGAGGCTTGAGTGCAGGAGGAAGAGGGATCTCTGTGCCTAATGCATCACATCGCTAGTCCTACTCTACTAGTCGTCGATGTCCTCATCGTCGCCGTCGTCGATGTCATCGGCGCTGCTCCCAGAGAGCTCGTCGCTGCTGCCCTGGGCCTTTGGTCGAGCCCCGTCTTCTCGCTATCATCATCATCTCGCTGTCCGCTCATGAGCGGAAGCGCTTTCGTCGGGCGGATATTCAGCAGAGCAGGAGGAATCATCTTCCTCCTCTCTTCTCCTCCTTCCTCGCCGTTATCACCCGATTTTGCCAACCGTGAGGTAGGCCGCGATCGTAGATGGGCTTGGAAGATTACACGTGGAAGATCTCTAAAGCGGCCTGGCACGGAGAATTTGGGCTAGATTGCCCGTATATTTGTAGTAGATTATATTTAGATTGAAAGTTAGAGTTTATCTCGTGCACGGTTTAGTGCATGCCTAAATTAGAAAGTCCCCCGGACTATAAATATGTACCTAGGGTTTATGGAATAAACAACAACAAACGTTACCCAAACAAAACCAATCTCGGCGCATCGCCAACTCCTTCGTCTCAGGGTTTCAATCGTAGACATGTCGCTTCAGATCGCATCTTGCGTACCCAGGGCAAAGACAAGCTCCATCGTTGTTCATGCGCTGCCCGTGACTGCCGTCTTTGATGGCGGCAACGGGTTATCAGTAGATGTGTTAGGGTTAGCATTGCTCTTTCTCGCATAAACATGCTTACGTGGTAACCCTCATATCTAGCCGTCTCTCATGCCTATCCTGCATGGGGGCGGCACCGCTTGTTCATCGTTTAGTAGATCCGACCGTTACGATTGCTCCTTGCCTCCGCAAGGATTAGTTTAATATCTGCAATAGTTAGGCCTTACAAAGGGGGGGGAGGATCCAGCGGCATGTAGAGGGTGGCGTTCGCAAGTCCTAAACAGGATGTTCCGTGGATCAACTACATTGTTGGTTCTTTGGCCTTGTTTAGGATCGGCTTATGAGCACCGTGCGTGGCCGCGAGGCCCAATCCTGAGTAGGATGATCCGATTATGCGGTGAAAACCCTAAACGGTGGAGATCTCATTAGCTTTATCTTGATCCAGATCACCAAGTATTCGTGCACCCCGCACGGACATAAGTGGATCGCTCTTTGAGCCGATTCACGTGATAACCTCGAGAGCCGGGACGAGGCTCTGTATTTAATGTTTACGTGTACGTGCAAGAACTAAGCGAGGTATTCCCCATCACCTTCCCGACTGTATAGGTCAGGCACGCCCTGCACTTCGTATCGCCGTGCTGGCAGACTGCAGAGCATTAAGGGCCGCTGCCGGAGGGGTTCCCGCCCAGCCGCAGCCTAGGCTCTTCCCGCCTACTAGTGCTGGACTGTCACAGCCCGACGGTGGGCGTTCTGGCGGCCAACACATTCCTGCACGCCTGGGACAATCGTCTACATCAACCACATCGCCATCTACATCTCAGATGGCGGAAAGCACTCCACATACGACGACCTAACCGAGGAGCTCAAGAAGAAACATGACGAGATCAAGGCCACCCTCGAAGCCGACCTCATCGGAAACCCGTACCCATGGCATCAGATGGAAGGGATTCTCACCACAAGGTGCACTCGATGGGATAGATCTCTCCGCCCCGTCGAGGAACGCACCATGGCCCTGCGGCAGGAGATTAACTACTTGGTGGCTCACTCGCTACACCGCCTACCTGGAAAACTTGCACAACGTGTTGGTCGTTCGCTCTCGCGCGTGATCCGTGAGATCATGAGCCACCGCACTCGCCGTCAGATCAGGGCCTCTCAGACTACCAAGGAGAGCGGCTCACCCAGTCTTCGTCCACCGCTGCCATATGCTAAGCGCCATCACTCAAGTGCCTGCCACACCGGCATTCGTCGGCTCACAAGATCGGTGGTGACCCTAGTGACTACCAGTTCTTGGTTGAGCCCAAGGAGATCCCTCAAGGATACGCGTGCACGTATGTGCCGGATTGTGGCAACTGGGCACTCTCAAACCAGGCCACAACGCGTGACCTCGGCCGCAAACAGAGGAACGGTCACGACGTAGCTTGCAGCTGCACGGCTAACTAAGTACGCCAATTTCACTTGGGGCCTCCCGAGCCCAGCCCTGCAAACTTGGCTCGAGCTGGAAAAGCAAACATGGCTGGCTAAGTACGCCACTCCCGGCGAATCTTCGAGCGCATCTCCCGCAGCCCAGCGGATCGATCGCACCATACCGAGAGACTGTTCGGCATTATGCCGAAAGAAGGGCAGCCATTATTCCAAGCCGCACTCGACGAGTACGAGATGATCCCGCTGCCACCTAAATATCGGCTCCCGACTTCTCCAAATTCAGTGGATCGGATGGCTCCAGCTCCATCGAGCACATCGGCCGATATTTGGCGCAACTAGGACCGGCTTCAGTGTCGGATCAGCTCGTGAGGCTCTTTTCACAGTCCCTCACGGGATCGGCTTTTGGATGGTACACCTCTCTACCAGCGAACTCCATCCAGTCTTGGAAGCAATTGGAAGAACAGTTCCATATGCAATATCATTCAAGCTCCCGGTCTAGGCATTGCCGATCTAGCACAACTACGCCAGAAGCGAAACGGTGATAGAGTACATCCAGCGCTTCAGAACCTGGGAACCGATGTTGGTTCCCGGGTTCGTAGAATCAAAAGGAAGTGTGGCCGAGCTGGCGTAGGGGCTGGCTCCCGCAACACACCAAGGACATGGCCTCCCGGCGTATTATCCTCGCCGGCGCACATGGTTCAGGGAACCACGCGATATGAACAAGGCCACCCGTACCTGTACCAAGACAAGTTCAAGCGTGCAGTAGTCATGGTCGATACAGAGGAAGGTGAAGTGCCTGCGGGAGACCAAGAAGTAGCAGTGGCTGAATGGACTCGGGGAGGAACCCCTGTATCCTGCAAATGGGTAAAGCCACCAGGGCCGCCTAGGGGATTTGATTTTGACGTGACCAAGACTGAACAAATCTTCGACCTCCTGCTCAAGGAGAAACAGTTGACGATTCCTGAAGGTCTCAAGTTCCCCACGGCGCAAGAGCTAAACGGAAAGCCGTACTGCAAATTCCACACCTCGCTCTCCCATGCCACCAACGACCGCAGGGGTGTGGCGTCAACACATACAAGCGGCGATAGAGAAGGGGCGTCTAATTTTCAATCAGTACGCCATGAAGGTAGACACCCAGCCCTTCCCCGCCGTTAACATGGTGGAAGTCACCCACCCCGAGGGTTGCCAGCCAGGTCCATCGTTCAGCATCAACATGGTAACCTGGGAACCACTCTGGCAAAGATGGAGATGAGGGTAGCCGCTCTCATAGCAAGGACACAGAGGAGGCCGCTCCACGCGAGATCGGCTCCATCATGATGGCAAGCGCACGTCACAGAGGGAGAAGTGAAGAACATACGATATCAACGTCGACCTCTCTCTGATCACCTCCTCAACAAATATGTAAGTCAGTATGACCACGCCGACGGTCCAACTATGATGATGAAGGAGATCGTCTGGCTAGAGAAGCCAGAAGACATCGTCGGCAGGATCGCGATGAGGAGGAGCACGAGCGCCGTGCGGACAAGTCAAGGAGCAAGATGACAACGCCGGACAGGACTGCCCTTTCTTCGGCACTGGATTCAGAATGAACCGATTGCTCACAATCGGCAATTGCCAATGCAACCAGAAGAAGAAGAGGCAGCCAACGTATCCGTGTTCGAGCGCTTAGGGCCTCTCCCACCAAGCAAACGCGCTGAGTCACCTCGTTGGACAGATCTTGAGGATTCAGAGACGAGGACAAGAAGAAGAAGAAGAAGAGGTACCACCGTCCAAGGTGGTGCTGACTGACTCGGCCGTTCCCTAAAAACGGTTCAGCGATTGCGCGGCCCGGAGGAAGCGGGGGTTTACTGCATAAGAAAGGCACGGCTGATTCGCTGCGGGAGGTTCAGCGAACTGATGAAGAGGGTCGCCCACGAAAAATGGAGTGGCGCCAAACAGAGGAAAGCCGATGATGAGACATCGGCCGCACAAACATGGTACTCGTCTTGCCGACAGAGCTTAGTGCTCCACGTTTACACGACGCACTCAAGGTGGACGACGGCGAGCACACCAACAGGATGAAATCAGAGATTGGGCTGGTTTTGTCTGCCGGCCTGAGCGAGTAGCAAGGGCTCGTCAATAAGCTAGCATGGCAAGGCTGATCCTTGTGATCGGCCCAAAAAATTTATGAAGGGACATTACAAAACCTTCATCGAACAAGCAACATGGGGGCCGATTCCAGCAATCGGCCAAAATTCTCTTGGTTTCAAACATGTTATCCAACAGAGCCGATACCATCAATTTCTTGACTGCACGGCTCGGGGGCACCCAGGTGTATGAAAATACGAGGATATGCAACGGAAGCATCTCATCTTCTGGTGATGGGTATTGAATATGGGGGCCATGCACAGTCGGTCAGAAAAAAAAAAAAATCTTGATCTTCCTTCAGGACAAGGCCAAGAGCAGTCTGGACGTGCCGATCCACCAAAGGAAAAGAGCCGATCTAATCGGCAAGGCGCCGGAAGAAACTCTGGGCAACTCACCCTGAAGGTTCTCTGCTTTGGAAAGCCGATTTTGTTGAAATCGCTAACTCTCCATAGGCGGCACATCTCGATCCATATCGTTCTCGTTCTCACTTCGGGGCAGCTGGCCTGGTGGCTGCTCTGTTTTTGGAAAACCGATGGGAGGCGCATCGATCGCCCTGTATTGTGATCTCCTCTCAATCAGATAAGAGGCCGCCGTTTTTGTTTGGACCGGCTCCTGTCAGCTGCAAGAGAAGGAGAGGGACTAGATTTTCAAAATCCGATGGGTAGTCATCGCCAAGGGATGCGAAAAATTATGGTCGATACCAAATCGCAGCCTGAAATTGAGAAGTTCTTGGCCTACGGGCTAATCGACATGAAAGTCCGGCTTCATGGGCATCCAAAAGAGGAAAAAATCGATACATTGCTATCGGTCTTGACATGACAGGCGGAAGGAATGAAATTGGGGCAATTGAAGGATGAGTCAAAAGAACAATTTCATTAATTCAGAGGAGCGGCTTTACAAGAAAGAGCCGATGGCTCAAAAGAGGGATCTAGTGCCTAGCGCATCGCTACTACTAGTCCTATTCTACTAGTCGTCGCTGTCCTCGTCATCACCGTCGATGTCGTCGGCGCGCTCCCGGGGTCCTCCTCGCCGTTGCCCGGCCCGTGGCCGGAGCCTCTTCCTCCTCGTCATCATCATCCTCGCTGTCCGCCCAAGCGCGGAGTTGGTGGGTACCCGAAGAGGAAGATCTATCTTCCTCCTCCTCTTCTTCTTCTTCTCGTCATCTTCATCCTCGCTGTCCGCCCACATGCGGGAGCGCTCTTCGGTGAGCTTGCCAAGGAAGGTCTGGTCTTCTACTTCTCTTTCTTTTTTCTCACATCGGGAGGAGGGGTTCACCTTTGAATAAGGCTTGTCCTCGCTCCTTCTACGAGAATGGGGGGAAGAGGTTTGAGAAGGAGGAGGAAGAGGAAGACATAGTTGGGGGAGAAGAGGGTTTTTTGGTGCCGATGGCTGGAACAGAGGAAGGGGATGAAGAAAGCTAATCGATCGGCACAGTTAAATAATGAGGAGCCTGGTGGAAATTTATTGTCATTAAGTTTCCAAGGAGATGACGAGATACGAATTTTGCAGAGAAGCTGAGAAGACGGGCATAATGATAACGGATAAGCAACAGCTCTACCGCTACCACATGACCTTTGGCGAGCATAATGATTTTGGAAATGCTTCAAAACCAGTAAGATGTTATCACCCGATTTTGGCCAAATCAGGAGGTCGCGATCGGGATGGGCTTGGAAGATTACACGTGGAAGATCTCTAAAGCGGCCTGGCACGGAGAATTTGGGCTAGATTGCCCGTGTATCTTTAATTATAGTAGATTATATTTAGATTGAAAGTTAGAGTTTATCTCGTGCGTGCATCATCGCCGCGATCTAAGCGACCAACTCGGCGCATTCTTCGTCTGTTTCAATCGCGCTGCTGCCGATCTTGCACAAGCGTTCTGCGTTGACGATTGAAGCGTCGTGTAGTTATCATAGATGTGTTAGGGTTAGCATTGTTCTTCGTATAAACATGCTTACGTAGTGCAACCCTTGCATATCTAGCCGTCCTCATGCCTATCTCGCATGGTGGCACCGCTTGTTCATCGTTTATTAGATCTGATCGGTTACGATTGCTCCCGCTGCGCAAGGATTAGTTTAATATCTGCAATAGTTAGGCCTTACAAAGGGGGGATCCAGTGGCATGTAGGGTGGCGTTCGCAAGTCCTAAACAGGATGTTCCGTGGATAAACTACATTGTTGGTTCTTTGGCCTTGTTTAGGATCGGCTTATGAGCACCGTGCGTGGCCGCGAGGCCTAACTGGAGTAGGATGATCCGTTATGCGGTGAAAACCCTAAATCGTCGTAGATCTCATTAGCTTTATCTTGATCAAGCAGGATCACCAAGTATTCGTGCACCCCGCACGGATCATGGGTGGATCGGCTCTTTGAGCCGATTCACGGGACAACTTAGAGACGATCGAGCTCGTATTTAATGTTTACGTGTATGCCATGCAGGAACTAAGCGAGGCATTCCCCATCACCTTCCTGACCGGTATAGGTCAGGTGGCACGCCTGCACTTCGCATCGCCGCGTGTGACGGAGAAGGCATTGCGGGCCGTCGCTCGGAGGGGTCTCGGCCAGCCGCAGCTCTAGGCTCTTCCCCCGGCTCGACTAGTGCCATTTGCCCAGACGGTGGGTTTTGGCGGTCAACGTCGTCATCGTCGTCCTCGCTGTCCGCCCACATGCGGGAGCGCTTCTTCGGCGGGGCCAGGCGGAGGGGGAGGCCTTGGTCTTCTTTCTTCTCCTTCTTTCTTCTCCTTGTCGGAGGAGATGGGATTCGCGAGTGGAGGTCATCCTCTTTCGTGTTCTTCGGCGATGATTGGAGGGGGAGGCTTGAGGCAGAGGAGGAAGAGGAAGACATGGCTGCGGGGAAGAGGGTTTTTTGGCGCTGGTGGATAGAACAGAGCAAAGGGTTGAAGTGGCGAACCGTTCGGCACAGATAAATAAAGGGGAGTATTGGGGATTTAATGCGCGACGGTTCTCGAGAACGTGGTGCGAAATTATCAATTCGTGCAGAGAAGCCCGGGAGGCGAGGCGAAATGATGGAAGATTCTGCAGCTATGTTCTGCCACGACATGACCCGACGAAAGAAGGCGTAATGATTTTGGAAATGTCATTTAAAAAGGGCATGTGTTATCACCAGAATTTGACCAAGTGAGAGGTGGGCCGCGATTGAAGATGAAAATATACATAGAAGGAATACGTGAATCGGCCTTTTATACCAAGTTGGGCTTAATTGCCCGTGTATCTGTACTATAGTAGGATACGTGTATTAGAAGATAGAGTTTACCCGGCACGGTTTGGTGCACGCCCACATTAGAAAGTCCCTGGACTATAAATATGTATCTAGGGTTTATGGAATAAACAACAACCAACGTTCAACACAACAAATCTCGGCGCATCGCCAACTCCTTCGTCTCGAGGGTTTCTACCGGTAAGCACCATGCTGCCTAGATCGCATCTTGCGATCTAGGCTGCGTAATGCCTATCACGTTGTTCATGCGTTGCTCGTGCTGAAGCCTTTTTGATGGCGAGCAACGTAGTTATCTTAGATATGTTAGGGTTAGCATTGTTCTTCGTGTAATATGCTATCGTAGTGCGACCCTTGCATGTCTAGCCGCCCTTACACCTATCTTAGGTGTAGGGGTGCACCGCTTGATCATTATTTAGTAGATTCGATCCGTTACGGTTGCTCCTTGATTCTTCAAGGATTAGTTTAACATCTGCAATAGTTAGGCCTTACAAAGGGTTGGAGGAGTGGCGCGTAGGGTGTAGTTTGCTAGCCCTAGGCAGGACGTTCCGAGGATCAACCTCGTGTTGGTTTTTAGGCCCTGTCTAGGATCGGCTTACGATCACCGTGCGCGAGCGTGAGGCCCAATCGTGAGTAGGATGATCCGATTATGCGGTGAAAACCCTAAATCGTCGTAGATCAGATTAGCTTTATCTTGATCAAGCGGGACCACCATATATTCGGACACCTCGTTCGAATCATGGGTGGATCGCTCTTTGAGCGATTCACAGGATAACCTGAGAGCCGATCGAGGCTCGTATTTAACGTTTACGTGTGTGCCCCGCAGGAAACTAAGCGAGGCATCATCCACACCTTCTCGACCCGGTATAGGTCGGGTGGCACGCCCTGCGACAGCATCGGGCGCGTGACCGAAGGCTTTGTGGGCGTCGCTCCTCCGGAGGGACTGGGGCCAGCCGCAGCCCTTGTTGTTCCCGGCTCTCCGTGTTGCCGCGCTGCCCGCCGGTGGGTTTCGACGCCAACGGTAACGAAATATTCTCGGAATCGGACAATCAAGACCCGAGGTTCCTATTTTCCCGGAACCATCCGGAGGCACGAGAGCCCGCGGGTACGGGGGCCCCACACCACACCCTGGTGCGGCTAGAGAGGGGGGCGCGCCTATGGTGTGGTGGCCCCAGGGCCCCTCCGAGGCTACCCTTCCGCCTATTTAAAGCCTCCGTCGAAAACCCTATTAGGAAGAACGAAATCACGGGAAACCTTCGAGAGCCGCCGCCATCGCGAAGCCAAGATCGGGACGAGTCTCTGTTCCGGCACGCTGTCGGAGCGGGGAAGTGCCCCCGGAAGGCTTCTCCATCGACACCGCTGCCATCTCCACCGCCATCTTCATCACCGCGCGCTGCTCCCATGAGGAGGAGTAGTTCTCCATCGGGCTGGCTGTACCGGTAGCTATGTGGTTCATCTCTCCTATGTGCTTCAATACAATAATCTCATGAGCTGCCTTACATGATTGAGATTCATATGATGATGCTTGTAATCTAGATGTCATTGTGCTAGTCAAGTGAGTTTTACTTATGTGATCTCCGGAGACTCCTTGTCCCACGTGTGTAAAGGTGACAGTGTGTGCACCGTGTGGGTCTCTTAGGCTATATTTCACAGAATACTTACTCACTGTTATGAATGGCGTAGTGAAGTGCTTATTTATATCTCTTTATGATTGCAATGTGTTTTGTATCACAATTTATCTATGTGCTACTCTAGTGATGTTATTAAAGTAGTTTATTCCTCCTGCACGGTGTAATGGTGACAGTGTGTGCATCCATGTTAGTACTTGGCATATGTTATGATCATGATCTCTTGTAGATTGTGGAGTTAATTATCACTATGATAGTATTGATGTGATCTATTCCTCCTACATAGTGTGAAGGTGATAGTGTGCATGCTGTGTTAGTACTTGGTTTAGTCGTGTTGATCTTTCTTGCACTCTAAGGTTATTTAAATATGAACATTGAATTGTGGAGCTTGTTAACTCCATTGAGGGTTCGTGTAATCCTACGCAATGTGTTCATCATCCAACAAAGAGTGTAGAGTATGCATTTATCTATTCTGTTATGTGATCAAAGTTGAGAGTGTCCACTAGTGAAAGTCTATTCCCTAGGCCTTGTTCCTAAATCTTGCTATCATTTGTTTCTTTTTCTTTGCGTTACTATTTCTTTAGCGCTCCGCTACCATATTCCCATCGACGACACATCAAGCTCATATTTATTCATACCACCTATATTTCACTATCTCTTCGCCGAACTAGTGCACCTATTAGGTGTGTTGGGGACACAAGAGACTTCTTGCTTTGTGGTTGCAGGGTTGCATGAGAGGGATATCTTTGACCTCTTCCTCCCAGAGATCGATAAACCTTGGGTGATCCACTTAAGGGAAACTTGCTGCTGTTCTACAAACCTCGCTCTTGGAGGCCCAACACTGTCTACAGAATAGAAATCCGTAGACATCACCCTCCTGCATCGATATGTAACAGGCTGAGTTTTTGTCACTCCGGCAACACCGCAATTGGCAAACGAGTACAAGATGCATTCCCTAGGCCCATAAAGGTGAAGTGTCGTGTAGTCGACGTTCACACACCACTAGAAGAATAACACCACAACTTAAATATCATAACATTGAATATTACTCAACCATACTTCACTACTAACATTTAGACTTCACCCATGTCCTCAAGAACTAAACGAACTACTCACGAGACATCATATGGAACATGATCGGAGGTGATATGATGATGAATAACAATCTGAACATAAACCTTGGTTCAACGGTTTCACTCAATAGCATCAATAACAAGTAGAAATCAACATGGAGAGTTTCCCTATCAAACAATCAAGATCAACCCAAATTATTACAATGATGACGGCGTACGCGCGGTGGAGACGGCCGGTGATGATGATGACGATGGTGATGGTGATGGAGATGATGTCAGCTCGATGACGGTGACGATGGCGTCGATTTCCCCCCCGGGGAGGGAATTTCCCGGCGGATCTCCTGCCGGAGGCTCTTTCTCTCTGGTCTCTCCTCACGAGGCGGTTATGGCTCTTCGCGATGTACCCCCGGAGCTTAGGTTTGGACGAAGGCGTGCGCGAAAAGGAAGCGAGAGGGGTCGTGGGCCCCCTCCTCACGAGCGGCGCGGCCGAGGCAGGGCTGCGGCCGTGAGGAGGGACCCATGGCGCCCCTCCCTCGGGCTCTCCTCTCCCCTTCATCATACGGAAAAATAGGATTTTTCATATAATTTCCGTCAACCGTTGATCTTCCGAAATATTGCATTACGGTGCTTTCAGCGGCGAATCCTGCTCCGGTGTCGATCCTCCAATAATCATGAAACATGCAAAATAGATGAAATAACATAAGTATCATCTCCAAATATGAAATATATCAATGAATAACAGCAAATTATGATATAAAATAGTGATGCAAATTGGACGTATCAACTCGTGAGCCAGCAGCGCCCTGAACGTTATAAAGGCTGCAGGAGATCGAAAGAAAAAATAAGCCAAAAATCGTTTGGTCAACAAAATCCAAGAAAAGAAACATTTACCGTTCCGAGAGGATGACATGCGGGACCCATGAGGCGACAAGCATCCTCAACGATTCCAAGGGGCGGCGGGGATCAAAGGAAAAGGAAATATCCGGAAATTAATTGGGGTTCAAAATAAATCCATCAAAGGAAACTTTTATTGTTCACGAGGATAACATGTGGGACCGACCTGTCACCATGCGTCGTCATCGTTTCAAAGGGGGGGGAGATCAAAAGAAAAAGGCAAATAGCAGAATTAGGGGTCAAATAACTCCAAGAAAGGAAACTTTTATTGTTCGAGAGGATGACATGCGGGACCCATGAACGAGCCTTACTCAACGTTTCAAAGGCGGTATGAGATCGAAGAAAAGGCAAGTGACAAAATATCAGAGCCAAAGATAATCCAAGAAACCTTATTGTACATAGAGGATGACATGCGGGTCCCAATTAGCAGCGGTCTCAACGTTTCAAATGCGGCTTGAGATCAAAAGAAAAGAAAGTTGATTGTACATAGAGGATGACATGCGGATCCTATGAGTCCTTACTCAACGTTTCCAAGGTGGCGGGGATCAAAAGAAAAAAGGAAATAGCCAAAAATCGGAGGGTGAAAAAAACCCAGAAAATAAACTTTTATAGCACATAGAGGATGACATGCGGGTCAGTGAGCCAGCGGAGTTCCTCAACGTTTCAAACGTGGCATGAGATCGAAAGAAAAGGCAAGTGACCAAATATCAGAGCCAAAAATAATTCAAGAAAAGAAACTTGAGTGTACATAGAGGATGACATGCGGGTGCCATTTAACGACGGTATCACCGTTTGAGAGGTACACGGGATCGAAAAAAAAGGCAAGTGACCAAATATCAGAGCCAAAAATAATCCAAGAAAAGAAATTTTATTGTACATAGAGGATGACATACGGGTCCCATGAGCTAGCAGGGTCCTCAACGTGGCATGAGATCGAAAGAAAAATGCAAGTGACCAAATATCGAGCCAAAATAATTCAAGAAAAAGAAACTTGAGTGTACATAGAGGATGACATGCGGGTCCCATTGTGCAAGCAGTGGTATCACCGTTTGAGAGGCGCAGGGGATCGAAAGAAAAAGGCAAGTGACCAAATATGAGGTGCAAAAGAATCCAAGAAAGAAAGTTTTATAGTACATAGAGGATGACATGCGGGTCCCATGAGCCTCAGGGGTCATCAACGTGGCATGAGATCGAAAGAAAAATGCAAGTGACCAAATATCGAGCCAAAAATAATTCAAGAAAAGAAACTTGATTGTACATAGAGGATGACATGCGGGTCCCATTTAGCGGCAGCGGTATCACCGCGTTTGAGAGGCCGCACGGGATCGAAAGAAAAGGCAAGTGACCAAATATGAGGTTCCAAAAAAAATCCTAGAAAAGAAAGTTTTATAGTACATAGAGGATGACATGCGGGTCCCATTTAGCAGCAGCGGTATCACCGTTTGAGAGGCGGCGGGGATCGAAAAAGGTAAGTGACCAAATATGAGATGCCAAAAAAATCCAAGAAAAGAAAGTTTTATAGTACATAGAGGATGACATGCGGGTCCCATTTAGCAGCAGCGGTATCACCGTTTGAGAGGCGGCAGAGGATCGAAAGAAAAAGGCAAGTGACCAAATTTGAGGTGCCAAAAAAACTCCAAGAAAAGAAAGTTGATTGCTCATAGAGGATGACATGCGGGTCCCATTGCGCAGCGGTATCAACGTTTCAAGGCGGTAAGGGATCAAAAGAAAAGGAAGTAGCCGAGAAATCGTGGGGTCAAAAATCCAGAATAGAAAGAATTTTGGTTCATAGAGGATGACATGCGGGACCCATGATCACGCGTCATAAACGGCTCGATCGGAGAGCGTTGAACGAGATGGCGCGATCGAGAAAAAAACAATGATAGGAGAGGCTGCCATGGCCCTACATCCTCGGCGGTGCGGATTTGCGTTGACTCGGCCGGCGAACCCGAGAATTCGAGATGCACCACGTCCGGGCCACCATACGCAACGTTTTGGCCGTTTTCGTGGCTAGGTGGCCTCAAAAACGATTAAAAACGTTTGACATAACATGACAGACCCAAAATCGCCGGCCATGGTACACGCAACCACGGCGCGACGACAACTTCGTCTGCCATGGCAGCTTTTCTTGTAGTGTTTGGCTCCGTGGTGCCACCGAGAAACGGGAGCGGACTGAGCGAGAGAGAGGCATAAGGAGGTAGCCAAATTGGGACCAGGGGAGGACCGAATGGGGCCGAAGAGGTGACCACTGCACCGTACCCATCCTTGAGCTTATTCCATTGGCCAACACTTGTTAATGTCCTCCCCGGTCATTCTGGGAGCGGCCTGACAAGTGTTGGATGTGGAATAAGCTCAGGATTGTGCAGAATGGAGCAACGACAAGCTTTGGCGAGCTCCGGTGATTGATGGGCTGAGTACGATGGCACTCCTTTGGCTTGCACCAGCATCCTTACTCGTTGCTAGGTGGTTCACTGACCTATTTGTACTTTATTTTTATTTTTTTGGGAGCTATTTTTAGTGCTTTTGATGGCTATTAATACATCGTGAATACTCTGAGTTTAATTAATGGTGGTTGGCAAGTTCGCGGAGAGAATACCTAGGACGGTTGGATTTATTGTGTAGGCTAGTAGCAAATCCTGCTTCACTTACTAGTTAATTAACTTGAAATAGAGTTCAATTAAGGGATGGTGGATGGAAAGTTTCTGCAGAGAACGCATCGAGACAATTGGATTTTACAGTATATGTTGGTAGCAAATCCATACTTCATCTACGAGCTTAATTAACTACAATTGGGTTCAACGATGGGATGGTGGATGGCAAGTTCGTGCAAATAATGCACCCAAGACGGTTGGCAAATTCCTGCTTCAATTTCGAGTTAAAATGATTTTAAATGGAGTTTAATTTTAATTAATTGTGGATGGAAAGTTCCTAGAGAGAATCCACGAGAGATGATTTGATTTTACAAGTCTACGGTGGATGGTAAATCCGTGCTTCACTTTCGAATTTAATTAAATTTAAATATAGTTTGATTAACTCGAAATGCATTTTTGTTAATGGTGGATGACAAGTTCCTGGAGATAACAGCGTACGGTTCGATTGGTTTTCGAAAAAAAAAATCTATTTGAAAAACTCAAAACTTGGACATACCAATTTGATCTTGGATCAGGATGGTGTATCTGAGCTCGAAGTGCTTCCCTGCTTCACTTTCACATTTAGAAACTGCTTAGCCGTAGTGTAAAGTGCCGAGGTGAGACTAAGGGGCACTTTGTTTGGGCTTTTAGGTGCACTCAACAACGATTAGGCCGGCCCATCATGTGCACTACAGTCAGGATTAACGGTCAAAAGATGTTGCTAGACGAAAATCGTGGGTATTAGCGAGGCTAGGCTAGAACGTGAAGGGTAAAAACAATGTCTCATTTCAAGCGTTGGGCAAAACTAATGAGTAGCACAACACTACGTGGGCACGGAACCAATTTCTCATGTATTCAAAACCCGGTAAAGGCTCATTCTCATCAGTCCAGCTCGTGTTTGAGGCATCTCCAGCGGGCTGATCTAAATTGGCGACCTAAATAGTTTGTTTCTGTCCGTTTAGGTCACCCCGCGGACTGAACGCGTGGTCTGGCCTGCCTGGATAGGGTGCACAACAGCACGACCCATTCAGCTCGTTGGCGATTTTCATGTCCTTGTCAGTTGGCCAATTCCATTTTAAATTTCAACACAAAAACATAGATATTGAGAAGCATTATATGTAGCAAACATATGTCTGAGCCCTCCAGACAGCGCCACACCACTGCCGCTAATCTTTTCCGATCTAGGTTGGCCGGCCCTCCAACCTAGCCGGCGCCCACCCTCTCTCCCGGCGCCGCTGCCCACCTCCTCTCCTCCCTCCCCACCTGATCTTCACCCCGGGTCGTCTCGCGTAAGGCGGCTCCGGGCGACGACCCAAACCCTAGCTAGAGGCTGGCTGATCTCCCTCCTGGCCGTTGCCGTCGTCGGGGTTAGCGGTGACGGTCGCGTCCGGTTGCCAAAGGCAGGGCGATGGTGGCGTGCCCATGAACTCCCCTTCGCGTGGAGGCGGGGTCCTTCAGGGGCGGTGACGGTGGACGGCGGGTCTGGTGGAGGTGGCCTTCAGCTACATCACCCGGATCATGGCGGGGGGCGCGGTGGTGTGGCGGGTCTTGGTGGGGAGGAAGGGTGGAAGTGGGATCGGCAGTGGTGGCAAGGTACATGGTCGGCATTGAGGTTTGGCCAGGCTTTCCTGGCGGGCAGCAGCCGGCCGTCTCCGCGTCGTGGCGTGCGTAGCCGCTATCCGGCGAGCTGGCCTCCACAGCAGGGTTGGAGGAGGAAGATGGGCCGTGGTTCCAAGCCATGGAGGTGGCGTGGGGCCCGGCCGTTCGTCTTTCATGGTGGTGGTCCTAGGGTTCTTCTTTCGCGAACGAGGTTTCGGATGCCGATCTTTCTTCATCTAGCCGGAGTGATGAGTTCCGAAGAGCTCGACAGCGAATGTAATAGTGCATCTTTTGTCCAGAGTTCACGGATCGGGTGGTATTCGTTTACGCGCACCCGTTCTTTTATTCCGACAGTTTGGTTCGGAGGACGGCGTGAAGTTCTGTTGTGTTGACATCAAAGAGACTTTTGGTCCATGGTGAAGTTAGTGCGAAGAGAATATCATGAAGACGGGATTGGGGGATTGGCTAAAGAAGGTTCAAGTCTTGATGTTGAGGACCTTGCTTGGTGTTCCGGGATTCGCAGCAGTGGTATGAAAGTGGGGGCGACAACACAGGTGAAGTTCAGAGTCCTACCTTTCAGGGTGAAAACCCAAAGTCTGGCCTTAACTGGTTGTGCATGGCAATAACCTTGTTAGAGGGATTGTTTTGAGCGGGGACTATCTTCAGGGTGAAAACCTAAGATCTTTGATCGGCGACGACGGCGTTGGTGCACTGTTCCCTTCTTGGAGTCGCTTTTGGAGAAGATGATTTTCGGTGTTGTCTTGGTGGTGGATATACTGCTGTTGCTAGGCCCGGATACTGTGGCGGGACCTTTATTTCTTAGTTTTCTTTTCTCTTTTTTGGATGTGTTCATCCATACTGCCATTAGGGTGGTGCGTTGTTGCAGAGGCTGGGTGTAACTGGTATCTTTTGATATTAATATATTCTCTTTATCGAAAAAACTAGTGGTAGGTGTCTCTAGAATGTGCAAAGTTAGATAATATCTTACGATATATCCAAAAAGTGGCTACTTTCACCCAAATGGCAACCATCTATGTCAATAACCTTCAATCTTCGCGAGGAAGGTGTAGGATAACGTTGCATAGAAAACAAAAAATTTCCTACCGCGAACACGCAATCCAAAAGATGCAATCTAGAAGACGGTAGCAACGAGGGGATATAGAGTCTCACCCTTGAAGAGATTCCAAAGACTACAAGATGAGGCTCTTGTTGCTGCGGTAGACGTTCACTTGCCGCTTGCAAAAGCGCGTAGAAGATCTTGATCACGATCGCTTCCGGCGCCACGAACGGGTAGCACCTCCGAACTCGGTCACACGTTCGGTTGTTGATGAAGACGACGTCCACCTCCCCGTTCCAGTGGGCCGGCGGAAGTAGTAGCTCCTCTTGAATGCGACAGCACGACGGCGTGGTGTCGGTGGTGGTGGAGAAATCGCGCGGAGCTTCGCTTAAGCGTGCGGGATGTGGTGGAGGAGAGAGACCGCTAGGGTTTGGGGAGAGAGGGGGGTTGGGCGCCGGCCCTCTAAGGGTGCGGCCAAGGCTGAGGCTTGAAGTGGTCAGCCCCTCTCCTATGCCCCTCATTATATAGGTGGAAGCCCCAAGAGTTGTAGTCCAAGTCTTCGAATAAAGACCCCAACACTAAAACCTCCCATATGTGGGAAACCTACTCAAGGAGGAGTCCCACTCAAGGTGGGACTCCCCCTTTCCTTGAGGTGGGGTGGCCGGCCACCTCTAGGTGGAGCCCACATGGGACTCCTCTTTAGGGTTTGGGCCAGCTAGCTTGTGGAGTCCTTTAGGGTTTCTCCTTTTCTAGAACCTTCTAGAACCTACCATAAATGCACCGGATCATTTCCAAACTTGGAATATGACCTATATATGAATCTTATTCTAGGACCATTCGGAACTCCTCGTGATGTCAGGATCTCATCCGGACTCCCGAACAAATATTCAACTACATTCCATATTCAAGTTCTACCATTTCAACATCCAACTTTAAGTGTGTCACCTACGGTTCGTGAACTATGTGGACATGGTTGAGTACTCACTACGACCAATAACCAATAGCGGGATCCGGAGATCCATAATGGCTCCCACATATTCAACGATGACTTTAGTGATCGAATGAACCATTCACATCGATACCAATTCCCTTTGTCACGCGATATTTTACTTGTCAGGGGTTTGATCTTCGGTATCACTCTATACCTTGTTCAACCTCGTCTCTGACAAGTACTCTTTACTCGTACCGTGGTATGTGGTCTCTTATGAACTTATTCATATGCTTGCAAGACATTAGACGACATCCCACGAGAGGGCCCAGAGTATATCTATCCGTCATCGGGATGGACAAATCCCACTGTTGATCCATATGCCTCAACTCATACTTTCCGGATACTTAATCCCACCTTTATAACCACCCATTTACGCGGTGGCGTTTGGTGTAATCAAAGTACCTTTCGGTATAAGTGATTTACATGATCTCATGGTCATAAGGACTAGGTAACTATGTATCGAAAGGTTATAGCAAATAACTCAATGACGTGATCTTATGCTATGCTTAATTGGGTGTGTCCATTACATCATTCATACAATGATATAACCTTGTTATTAATAACATCCAATGTTCATGATTATGAAACTAATCATCCATTAATCAACAAGCTAGTTTAAGAGGCATACTAGGGACTTCTTTGTTGTCTACATATCACACATGTACTAATGTTTCGGTTAATACAATTATAGCATGATATATAAACATTTATCATAAACACAAAGATATAAATAATAACCACTTTATTATTGCCTCTAGGGCATATCTCCTTCAGTCTCCCACTTGTACTAGAGTCAATAATCTAGTTTACATTTGTAAAGATATAACACCTTGGCCTTACGGTGCTTTATCATGTATTGCTCACGGGAGAGGTTTTAGTCAACGGATCTGACACGCTCAGAAATGTATGTATTTTGTAATTCATTTGCGTCTCAACGCATCACTCATTCCAAATGAGTCGGTATTAAATATGTTTGGTCTTCTGGTGGAACCTAATTCCGCAGTCTGAAATATGTCACTAATATTGTCACACACAATATAGCTTCAAAGTTCTAACTTTGTCGAACTACACCAAGTTCTCAAAGAACCTCTTGACTTAACATCCTTTGTCATTGTCAAAACAATGACATACTCTGCCTTCTTTTGTAGAATCCATCACAATATTTAGAACTCTTCTAAATCTAGCATAGACAACTTCTAGCTCATTGTGCTACCTTTTAAACAACACTTAGTCTAATTTGAGATTGAAATTATATTTTATATGTGACAAAACCAATATTGGTGTAACACCTTACAGCGATTTGTTTGTCATTTCCTCATACAAAACTATATATATATATCCTTAGTTCTTCTAAAGTACTCAAGGATATTCTTACTGTCGTCCAATGATCATCATATGAATCATTCTGGTATATGCTCATAACACTTTATAGCACATGACATCTGATTGTGTACATATTATTCGTGATCTATAATCACTCATGTGTTTTTACTCATTGAGTGTCAGATACATTCAAGTCTTGTTAAAACTTAACATGACAAGAACATTTTCTTAATATTTATATATTGAACTACTTCAATATCCATTCTATGTACTTTGACTTAAACTTATTATGTGTTTCAATCTATCTTCATAGATCTTGACACTAAATATGTTTCAGTCCATATCCTTTCATTGAAATTAATTTCTCAATGAAACCTTTTAATCAAGTATATAATTACATCATTTATAACCAACTATATGTCACCTACATAAAGTATTATAAATATGTCTCAGCGCTCCCACTTAATTTCTTGCAAATACAAGCCTCTTCATCGTCTCTTGATGAAATCAAAAACTCTTTGACTATTTCATCCGGTGAAGATTCCAACTCCGCGATACTCACTTCATCCAATTGAAGTTTGTATACCTATCTAGTATTCTACGGACAGCAAAACTCTTGGTTGTATTTTGTATACACCTTTAATACATACTTCTGATAAGTAATGTATTTTGCCATCCTACTAGCATATCTCATAAAAGAAATATGTAGTGATTACTAGAATAATCCACATAGACTATAAGCATTGCTACGGAAGATCTAATCTTATCGTAGTCAACTCTTTGAACTTTGTCGTAAACAATTTTTCGACAAGTCGAGCTTCTTTAAGGATATATCATCCAAGTCTATAGATCCATTTACTTTCAAAAAGTATTCATCTATTATGGATTTAATGGCGTATGGCCATTTTAACGGAGTCAGGGCCCATCATAACTTCTTTGTTTGTAGTTGGTTTATCATTATTCAAAATCAATCCTTTGTTCACAAATCATTTATTTGATCACAAAGTAAACCCATACCTACAAGGTTCAATATGTACTTCGATCTCCATGGCTAAAACACTTTGTAGTCATGGGAGCCATGATCGTCGTGGCCGCAAAACAAATTCCGATGCTGCGCTACTCTGATCATTATGCTCGGTTCATAAACCTTATCAAATTATATTGTCCTCCCACTCAAATACTTCACTAGAAACAATTTCTCAGAAATAAGAAACATTGACAAACACTTTTGTCTTTGTCTCTTGGGAAGAATTCCCAATTAAATCTCTGGGATAACCAACAAAGACATTCATCCGATTTTGGTTGTAAACTCTTAGACCAAAATTTAAAGAAAGACTATTAGGGTTTATACCCATACCATAACTCGTATGGTGTCATTTCAACGGATCATGATGATGCTCTATTCAGTGTAAAAGCGGTAGTCACTAAAGCATAATCCACAAAAATATAATGGCGTCATAATATTTTATCTCATCATTAATCCAACAAGGTTTGGATACATATCTCGGATACTATATCATCATTATGATACTCCAAGAAATGTGAGTTGTAGAACAATTTCATAACTCTCTTAGATGTTCGCTAAAACTCGTAATTCAAATATTTCTACCATGATCCAATCATAGATATTTGACTTTTCTATTACGATGATTTCCACTTCATGCTGAAATTTATTTGAATCCATTCAAATGTTTCAAACTTCTTCCTTATTGAATATATCCACATATATATACTCAATTCATTGTTGAAAGTTTTCATGAAGTAGAAGAATCTCCCGCACACAACTATGCCCGTGAACCACATACATCATCATGTATTTTTCCACTAAGTTAGTTGCCCGTTCAACTTTTGGCCTATGAACGGTATTTTAATCATTCTCTTTAGAAAAGATTTGCAAGCGCCAAATGATTCAAAAATCAAATGACTCCAAAATCCATTTGCATGGAGTTTCTTCATGCGTTCCTTTCTAACATGACCTAAATGGCGGTTCCACAAATAAGCGGAATTCAAATCATTTGCCTTATGGCATTTTAGCGTCAGTTTTATGTATGTGTGTTTCACCATTAAGATTTATAATAACTTATCCATCGTACATGGAGTAATGTCATAATTTGAACAACTCATTGTTTTCATTTGACCAGAGCAAAATAACAATTATTAAGTTCTTTATTATAAATTCTAAGGGCTAGATAGAATGCCAACGACGAACACAATAACACTTTATTTTGTTCCAGACGTGTATTCCTATCATATTCCTTGTCAGTCACTTAGGCTATTGTATTCTTGTATTGCGTTGTTTTGTATGACACTTCATACCAACCAATATGGTACTAATACACAAGAATTTCATTGTGTGACTTAACTAGGAATACAACCATAACATGTATATCATTTATATACACCTGAGCTAGACTTTCTAGTCTTTTCTTTTCTTTTGCCAAAATATCTTTTGCAGTTTCTCTTTTAGCTTTCCTCATTATTCAGAAAAACACTTCAATATTAATAACTTCTAGGTTTGTTGGTCAAATACCAATAACCTTGAGGTTCTTATATTGAAGTTGATCATCATATGACAAGTGTTCCGGATTTCACTATTAGTAACCTTGTAATATGATGAACAATTTCACTCATAATTTTATCCATCAATTCATGACAACTTTCTGAGACCATGTCTGTACATGCTAGGCTCATAAAGTTTAACCTTAGTATTCGCATGTGCAAATCTGGCTTGCACCCGTTGTATGCACACGTAGAATCTATCACACCCGATCATCACGTGATGCTTCGATGCGACGAGTCTTAGCAACGGTGCATACTAAGGATGATAACTTCTTGGATACGTGAATATTATTAGTGCCCCAATAGTTGGAGGATTGTGACGCCTTGCGTCTTCAACCTTTGTACATTCCCATAAAACTTATGAGTTTATGTAGTCTCACCAAAATATATTCTATCATCTTGCAATAAGGTCTTAGATATCACATATATCTCATACCTTGATTATTTCTGAAAACTAAATTTTCAGCTCCTTACTTTTCAAACAGATTTGAACTTCAAGTTTTACGGAGACAAGATAACTTTAGGTACTAATTGAAACCATAGCTCTTTGAATCAACAATGTGAGGTTTACTAAAAGTTTGCAATAGGACTTAATCAATCCTTGATTCTTTAACAATACGGTACCAATCCGTAAAGTTTCTTGTCAGATTTTAACAGTATTTCTATCTCAATAACAAGACTAGCGGATGGTAGAAAACGGATGCCAAAACTACAAAATTAATCCAAAATACTACTCAGACTATGTTTATGATAATTAGTTCATGTTTTAATCTAATTACTAATGAACTCCCACTTAATACAACATCCCTCATAGTTGTTAAGTGGTACACGATCCAAATCCACTACACAAAAACCGATCATCACGTGAGATGATGTAGCTTCAATGGTGAACATCAACATGCTGATCATATCATCCATATGACTCGTGTTCAACCTTTCGGTTTCCGTTGTCCCGAGGCCATGTATGTACATGCTAGGCTCGTCAAGCAAACCCAAGTATTCCGCGTGTGCAACATGGCTTACACCGTTGTATGTGAATCGTTGAATCTATCACATCCGATCATCACGAGATGCTCAACGAACTTTACAACGGTGCATACAGGGGAGAACACTTTATTATCTTGATATTAATGTGAGGGATCATCTTATAATGCTACCGTCGCGATCTAAGCAAAATAAGATGCATAAAGGATTAACATCACATGCAGTTTATATGTGATATGATATGGCCCTTTTGTCTTTGTGCCTTCGATCTTCATCTCCAAAGTACGGACATGATCTCTATCATCAACGGGCATGATCTCCATCATCGTCGGCGTAGCGTCAAGGTTCATGGCGCCGTCTTCATGGTTGTTCACCTCATGTAGCAACTATTACAACTACTTTGAAATACTACTCAACATGAAATTTAAAGACAACCATAAGGCTCCTGCCGGTTGCCACAATACAATAATGATCATCTCATACATATTCATCATCACATTATGTCCATATCACATCACCAAACCCTGCAAAAACAAGTTAGACGTCTCTAATTTGGTTTGCATATTTTACGTGGTTTAGGGTTTTCGAGAGAGATCTAATCTACCTACGAACATGAACCACAACGGTGATACTAATGTTGTCAGTAGAAGAGTTAATTGAATCTTCACTATAGTAGGAGAGACAGACACCCGCAAAGCCTCTTATGCAATACAAGTTGCATGTCGAACGAGGAACAAGTCTCATGAACGCGGTCATGTAAAGTTAGTCCGGGCCGCTTCATCCCACTATGCCACAAAGATGCAAAGTACTCAAACTAAAGATAACAAGAGCATCAACGCCCACAAAACCATTGTGTTCTACTCGTGCAACCATCTATGCATAGACACGGCTCTGATACCACTGTAGGATAACGTTGCATAGAAAACAAAAAAATTTCCTACCGCGAACACGCAATCCAAGCCAAGATGCAATCTAGAAGACGGTAGCAACGAGGGGATATCGAGTCTCACCCTTGAAGAGATTCCAAAGCCTACAAGATGAGGCTCTTGTTGCTGCGGTAGACGTTCACTTGCCGCTTGCAAAAGCGCGTAGAAGATCTTGATCACGATCGCTTCGCGCCACGAACGGGCAGCACCTCCGTACTCGGTCACACGTTCGGTTGTTGATGAAGACGACGTCCACCTCCCCGTTCCAGCGGGCAGCGGAAGTAGTAGCTCCTCTTGAATCCGACAGCACGACGGCGTGGTGTCGGTGGCGGTGGAGAACTCCGGTGGAGCTTCGCTAAAGCGTGCGGGATGTGGTGGAGGAGAGAGACCGCTAGGGTTTGGGGAGAGAGGGGGTTGGGAGCCAGCCCTCTAAGGGGTGCGGCCAAGGCTGAGGCTTGAAGTGGTCAGCCCCCTCTCCTATGCCCCTCATTATATAGGTGGAAGCCCCAAGAGTTGTAGTCCAAGTCTTCGAATAAGACCCCAACACTAAAACCTCCCATATGTGGGAAACCTTCCATAGTGCGTTTCTTCCGGACTTTTCTAGAACCTTCTAGAACCTGCCATAAATGCACCGGATCATTTCCAAACTTGGAATATGACTTCCTATATATGAATCTTATTCTCCGACCATTCGGAACTCCTCGTGATGTCGGGATCTCATCCGGACTCCGAACAAATATTCGAACTCCATTCCATATTCAAGTTCTACCATTTCAACATCCAACTTTAAGTGTGTCACCCTACGGTTCGTGAACTATGTGGACATGGTTGAGTACTCACTCCGACCAATAACCAATAGCGGGATCGGAGATCCATAATGGCTCCCACATATTCAACGATGACTTTAGTGATCGAATGAACCATTCACATACGATACCAATTCCCTTTGTCACGCGATATTTTACTTGTCCGAGGTTTGATCTTCGATATCACTCTATACCTTGTTCAACCTCGTCTCCGACAAGTACTCTTTACTCGTCCGTGGTATGTGGTCTCTTATGAACTTATTCATATGCTTGCAAGACATTAGACGACATCCCACCGAGAGGGCCCAGTATATCTATCCGTCATCGGGATGGACAAATCCCACTGTTGATCCATATGCCTCAACTCATACTTTCCGGATACTTAATCCCACCTTTATAACCACCCATTTACGCAGTGGCGTTTGGTGTAATCAAAGTACCTTTCCGGTATAAGTGATTTACATGATCTCATGGTCATAAGGACTAGGTAACTATGTATCGAAAGGTTATAGCAAATAACTCAATGACGTGATCTTATGCTATGCTTAATTGGGTGTGTCCATTACATCATTCATACAATGATATAACCTTGTTATTAATAACATCCAATGTTCATGATTATGAAACTAATCATCCATTAATCAACAAGCTAGTTTAAGAGGCATACTAGGGACTTCTTTGTTGTCTACATATCACACATGTACTAATGTTTCGGTTAATACAATTATAGCATGATATATAAACATTTATCATAAACACAAAGATATAAATAATAACCACTTTATTATTGCCTCTAGGGCATATCTCCTTCAGAAGGATCACCTTCTGCCTCTTCTCGCTCCAAGCCCTTTGCACGAGATCTGTGATGGTTGCCAAGTTCGTGAGCATGATCCGCTTCTCCTCGGCCATGATTTTGGCTTCAGCCCCTTGGACTTGACATCAGCATACATGAGCCTTGCCTTGGCCTCGGCCTCGACGATCTTAGACTTAGCAAGGGCCTCTTCCACCTCAAGAGCTCTCACTTGAAGATCAACAAAACTCTTTCTGGTTTCCTCTTTCTTTTTGCGCTGCCTCTCTTCCCTCTTAGCGATGGCCTCTTCCTTCTTGACCATCAAATACCTCAAGGTCTCTTGGAACGCCATTGAGGAAGCTTGACGGAGCTCATGGACGATGCGTCGGCGGCCAAAGGGAGCACCGCCGCATGGCCTAAGGCCACGTTTAGCGTCTCCTGCCGTGGCGGTGGCCGTGGCAGGCGTGGCAGTGGCCATGGCAGGCGGGACGGCGGAATCCTGAGAGGGTTTTTGGAAGGAATGTGTGCGTCACTGGCGGGAGGGGCCATGGTCTTCTAGGGAGGACACATGAGGACACGAATTGCACGGCCCGACACATCGCCGTCCTAAATTTGGGAAGCAGGTGGGTCGGTATGCGCGAGTCGGTTTATTTACGTCGCCTCGCTGGAGCGTGCGCGGGCTGTCAGACCGTCCAAACGAACCGTTTTAAACAGCCTAGAACCATTTGAGTCGGCCCGCTGGAGATGCCTTGAAGCGGCCCTTAATCTCGAGTCTGCTCTGAATTATGAAACAGCGTCATTCCAACACAGCAGCTCTTTCGTGCGAATGCTCCGTGTCTGATTTTTCTATTTTTGAAACAAGGTGTTAGAATTTTTATTTTTATTTTAAAACAAGGTGTCTGAATATTACTTGCCTGGGTTAGGTTTGTGCATCCGTGTACAACTACTGTACATGTTACATAGGAGCAGTTGTCGTGCACAGTTGCAGCAAAAATGTTCTTCAGTCTGTTCATTCAACTGCTCCTGCTTGAGTGACGTTGTCACGTTGAACCATGAATGTTGCTACTGCGCCGTCACTACCGGCGACTACGAGGCAGCTGCTTTGTCTCTTTCAGGTTATCTTCATCTCAGGCGATCTAAGTGGGCTCTGTCATGCTGTCTGCGCCCTCGGTAACATCAATCAACAAAGCTACGTACATCCCAAATTTTGTTTGTCAGAAATAAACACGAGAAACGAAAAAAGCATGATCAGTTTGTAAATTAAACACTTGGCGCAATGCTTTATAGTTCTGGGTATCTCAACCAACGTAGTCGGCCAATATGTACATAGTCCATCAGAAAATGAAATAATCTAGAGGAATCCAGACAAACGACTCCCTCTCTGTCCATCAGTTGCCACGCCCAAGTATATTGGTACGTACGTACGAGATCGTCAACTGTGCTGTCAAGAACCGATACAAGATCCTTCATTTTCTAGCCCGGTTGACCATGGCAATGTACGCTGAGGAGGGTGAGAGGGCGCCCTCCACGGGGTTCCTCCGCCGGGCCATCATAGCGTGCAGGCCCAGCGCATGGCGGTCGGCACCGTTCCCGTTGGCCGTCGAGGCCGCCGGCAGCGCGGGGCAGATGGAGATGGCCATGCTCCCCGGGTACCAGCGGCTGCCGACCGCGTGTGACACGACTTCCGCCGGCGACGATAGCAGAGACTATGGGTGGTGGTCGTTGACGTGCATGCCGCAAGCGGGCAGGAGGCTATGGGGGATGTTCACTCGTGTCATCCTTAGGTGGAGGGGCGGAGATGAGGAGTCAACGCCGGCGGCGAGCCAGAGCGATGAGAAGGGGCGGTCTTCGTGGCGGCCGGACCCAGACAATCGGTGGCCGGTGCAGGGCTGGTGCTAGCTGATGAAGGTATCAGAGAGGCATACATGTGCTATACAACAAAAAAACATTACTTGAAGAAGAACAAGAAATGATTGCTCAGTGAAGATTCTTTTGAACAAGTTCTTGGGTAAATTTTTTTATTTCAGCAAGTACTTGTGGGATTTTGTTATCTTACGTTTACGATTGTTCAATGTAATTGCAAGTGATCTGAATTGATGAATGCGTACAGAGTTGGTGAAACCTATTCACCGCTCAATGCGGCTCCGATGGTTAGCGACGCTGGAGCCAACGCGCGCTGGGCCAGGCCCAACAGAGACCGTGAGGTTTCGGTTTTTCCTGTATTCGTCGCTTCTTCAGCTTTCTGCATGGTTGTTTCTAGTTCTGTTTGCTTTCTTGGGTTTTTACTGGTTTTCAGTTTTTCGGTCGGTTTTTTGAACTTTTTAAACTTTTTTTATTTTTTTAACTTTTTCAAGTTCGAATTTTTTAGATTTGAAGTTTTTTTTCAAATTTCAACATTTTTTTACATCTAAACAATTTCCAGATTTGAACTTTTCATATTTGAACATTTTTTAAAATTTCAACATTTTTTTTATAATCTGAACATTTTAATATGAATTTTTCTAGTTTGAAATTTTTAAAAATTTGAGAATTTTCAAAATTTTAAACAAAATTTTAATATAAACAGAAGAAATGAAACAAAATAAACGTAGACAAATTCCACGTGACCCACAGTAAAAGCGTTGTAGGCAGCGCCCCGCTCGCGCCCGCAGAGAGTGGGAAATAGGAGCCCACTACAGAGTTTGGGACACGGCACCTCCCAGTTCTCAAGCTTTCTGGGCTAGATGGGGCTCTTTGCTGTGATGAATGTGGATCTAGTCAAATAATTGAAAATACATGCAAGGCTAGTATCTCCTATCAAGTGAAAACAAATAATGTTCTTAACTCAAAAAAAATCTGAAACAATTTATGCAGGTACATGTCCGTGTTCTAATACATGTAAATTTTCATGGAAGACACAATAAGATTTGCAGCTTACCTGATACAAAACAAATTTAATGCTAAAATTATAGCCTTGCTTAGAAAATGCCCTAATGGACACAGGTACCCAAAACCATATTTGAAACCGGCCAAAAAATCATATTAGTAAGTATCAGAAAAGTATGAAATAAATCACATGGGTACATGCTGCAATGATACTTGCTCTTGTAAAATTTCAAGAAGAAGTATGATTGTATATGACCTACACAAAAAGAAGGGAATGGAACTTTGCAGAGTAAAAAAATCCGAGCACATGTACTATTCCTTGGTCATTTTGTCTTTTTTGCTCAAGTTACATGTTTCAAACTTGGTATTCACATAGATGCATGCATCCGCTACATGCATGTTTTACTTTGTAATTTTTCAATTGTATTTAGTATTTTTATTTAGTTTATGTGGGATCAGCAATGAACAGGTTCTGAAAGTCGCTTATGTATTTTACGACATTCTTACAATGTCTGAGAACAGGTTCTGAAAGTCGCTTATGCAGATATGTTTCTTTACAAATAAGAGTATATATTTGCAGAAGCATGTTTCGTGATAGTCTAGCAATATCCATATGATGTGGTGGTGCATATAATTGTTCTTTTACAAATGGTCATGAGTGGGTAATGTTTCAAACATGACTTGATTTTGGATAGAGTCGTAATAGTAAGGAGTTTAGAGAGAAAGTTAAAAAAAACCTAACCGTCGTCGCGAGAGACCCTTTTTTGATGAATCATTGGATCTATATATGTTTTGTTGGCATTTGATTGTGCTGATAGAAAACGTGGTGTAGAGTTTAGTTTGGTCTTTGGTTCGCATGTTTTATGTTGTGCACCCTAGTTTTTTCTCGCCAGCACAACAACGAATAGAGATTTGGCATCATGCCTTACAAGTGTGTGTCCTCGAATTCAGTGATATTATGGTTCACATATTGGGTTGATTGGCTCAGCAGAATTTTCAAATCGTATGTATTAGTCAAGCATGTGTATGTTTGATCTTTTGCAATTTCATCACTAGATGCGTCGAAAAAAATCGAGATGCAAAGGAAGGATCGAGAGATATCAACTTAGAAGTATTTTGATGCAACTTTAAGATTATCAAGTGTATTTATATAATTCATGTGTATTTCAATTTCTTTGATTTTATTTATTTTGTTTGAGTGGAGAAACACATTGTTCAACTTCAAAAAAAAATCATTATCATGTTTCAAATGGAAGTTAGGATAACCAGTTAGCCACCGGATTAACAAATCGTTGGTAACGATCAAAATGTCACCCAGTAAGTATTACATGCTGCCGCATCTCATGTCCTCGATGCTCACAGTCATAAGCTTCGTTCTGAACAAGGTAGGCATATCTGATACTGACGTCTGAACAGCATGGCTTGGCATGGATCCCAAGCAAGGCAAAAACCCGATCCCACGACGTACCGCTAGCTACAACCGATTAAGTAGATAAAGTAGGAGCACGGGATCTAACGGCGGCCGTTTGTGTGCACTTAACTATTGGAACGACAAAGGAAACATGATTAGACGCGTGTTTAATTTACTTTTGGACGGTAGATGGGTGTTCAATTTAGCGCAGCTGTTCATGCCCTGCACAGAAGTCCCTGGATCATTGGGTTGATCATGACGTACCTCCCGTTTACTCACTGATTCTTTTGCATTTGAATGGAAATGGGGAAATGTCTGCCTATTTTGGTTAGGGCTAGCATATATCTGTACTACCCAGATCTAATCTATGTACTGGACTTACGAATGGACCCGGAGAAACGACAAGCTCATTCATTTGGTCTTAGGCATTCGTACTGTACGTTTGTACTCCATGCATATATCAATCTTGTATGCATCACAGTATCACACTGACACTAGAATTTATTTGTTACTTGGAAACTATTACGTATATATTTATCTTATTGGGTATTATGTACAACTCCAAATTAATTTGACATTAATTAACATGACCCATGCAAGTTCGTTTTATTATGGCTGCTACATTTCTGATGATGCTGATACATATGCTCGGTTCTCAGTGATGTTGACCATGCTGTTTGAATGCTTTTACCAGAAATACTATTGTTGATACATTGCCGATGTTAGTTGATTTCTATAATAGTCGTGCGCGTAAGATTGATATTGTGGCTCAAAATCAAAATTAGGGAGAAATCTCGTTTATATTTCCAGGCTAATGGTTTGACATCTATATTATTTTCCTACTGTTACCTTCAGAAAAGTACAAAATTATATTATAAAAGAAGAAAGAGTTTGAAGATCTTAAAGATTTACACGTTTCGTGTAGACTTTATTTTACAATCGCTAAGTACATCTCATGTATCTGTATCATTTACTATTCACTAGTATAAATATAATGTTATACTGATTGTACAAAGAAGAAGAACATGTATGTTTTCCCCACTAAACTCTTCACTTGGCTCACCCCCCACCCCCACCACGGAACCGGATCCTCTAACATTGAGAAGGGAAGTTAGAGAAGCTACATTACTCTAACTTTCCTTCTTCAAATTCATACTATTCTATTCTTATATAATTCAAATCAACTTATATAGTGCAAATTTAATATATGTAGTCACAACTATTACTTGCACCCAAAATTATGGTGCAGAAAAATAGTTTAGATTTTTTTGTGCTACAGTAACTTCTACAGTAATTAAGTATAGTATAAAATTAGGTGTTTAATGTCAAAATAATTTGTGACTTTGCTTTTTTAGTTCTTTGTGACTTTCCTGACCTTGCTTGCTTAGTTCTTTGTGACTTTCCTTCTCACCGTTAGAGGAGCCCGTCCCCCCCCCCCCCCCCCACCACACACACTCCACCCAGACATATTGGCTCACTAAGCCCCCTTAAACTATTACTAATGATTCATTTAGCCCTCTTAACCTGGAATTTTGTACCAAACTTTTGAACTGGACGGGGGTTTAATGGACCATTATTTGTAGTTCAGTGGGTTTTAGTCAGGCAACTAAAGTTTGGTGCATAGAACTCACTTGAAAAGTTTGAGAGGAAAAGGGAACATTGTTCAAAAAAGAATTGTATCTTCCAACATCTGTACAAACAGTTTTTTCTTTTAAAGATTAAGAAAGAGTATGAAGGTCTTAAAGATTTGTTCGTTTCTTTTAGATGTAATTTTATAATTATTAAAGACAACTCATATATATATATATAATTTACTTTTCGTGGCTATAAATATATCATGAGATTGATCTTGGACAGAACCCTTCCCCCCTCTATAGTAGAGGACAGCCGATTTGTGAACACCCCACACGAACCACATCGCAGCCATCGATTCGGCAGATTCCTCGCCCTCTGGCGGTTGCTACGGTGGCGAGAAGACGGGGAATCCCTGGATCACGGTGTGTACATACCGTAGGTTCCTGTAGGTTGCTAGTTGAGGGCGCAGTGGAGGTGGTGGCGTGGCCAGAGTGGCTTCTGTGAGCGGTGGTCTCCCTCCTCCGACGATGACGCTCCGTGGAGCTCTGTCGCGGATCTGCTACCCTCTTGATGCTCACGGCTCCTCGGAGTTATGGAGTGCGTCTGTCCCTCGCCATAGGCTGAGAGGCGGCGACTCCAGGTATGTGAAGATCTTTAAGAAGGTGATGGTGCTGAGCAAGACGACGCTGACGACGGAGCAGGGCGGAGGTTCTCCGGAACCGAGGACTGCGCGCCATCAGAGCCGTCCTGTTCTTCGTCAATGACGTCGGGATCTAGGAGGATCTTGTTGTAATTTTTCTTTGTATTGGGTTTTTCCGTAAGAACCTTGCTCAATAATATCAGTTTTTTTATCGCAAATTAAAATATCATGATATTGATCGTATCATCCGGCATATGGAAAAAAGTGTATCTTCCGGCGTTCCATGTGCGGCCAAAAGATAGAAATGCGAAGAACAAAAAAGTAAAGACGCATTTAGGAATCCTTCTGCTCGACTTAACCTTCAAGCTACTAATCTATGTGCAAAAGCAAAGGCGCAACCAGCCTCTTCTAACACGTGACACGTGAGAGTACACCTCGTCAAGTCAAACCAAGTCATGGCATTTTGTCACATATTATCAGATACTTCTAGATACAGTTAGTTTGGCGGTGTATATTGTATGTAAGTGTTTTTGACTCCTCGGCACCGGCGCTCTCTCCATTTTTTAAAAAAATCAAAGGCATCTTTTAAAAGTTTTAAGGAAACCTGGAAATAATGCTGGAATTTTTCAAATATATATGACACAATCATGCAACTCAACCCATTTTTTATTATTATGGGCTAGACAGGAATGAAAAATTTGATATGTTTTGCAGATTTGAAAATGTACTACTCAAATCTACACTTTTATCATTTTTAGCTTAGAATGCAAAGTATGAAATTGATATTTTATACGTTTGTGGTATACATCATTGCAAATATCCGTGTTTTAAAAAAATCTCAAAAATATGATTTTCGGTTTAAAATAAAACAAGATCACTGGTGCTAATGTGCACCAATGGTGTGTTTGGTAGGTCGGGTCACCGCAACATGTGTTTCTCACCCCAGACATGTTGACATTAGCTATGCTAGGTTGAGATTTTGTGCCTTGTTTGGTAGTCTACGTTCAGTGAGAGATTCTAAGTCGAAATGTTGTTTGGTGCCGGTACGGTCGAGCGTGGCGAGGCAAATGACAAAACGGGAGGAGCCCGATCTGGGAGATTCTCCTCTGGTCGCGCGAGCTGCTTCCACTGTCCGTCGTGGGACGGGATGGCACATGCGTCGGCAGGAGCGAGCGAGAGGGAGTTGGCAAGAGGGCGGGTGAGAGGGCGCTAGCACCGGCGGGAGTGAGGCCGTGGGGCACTGAGGTGGGACGCTGAGGGAAGAGGAGAAGGATGGGGGAAATAGGAAGAAATAGGTGGAGGTGGGCCTGTGGGATCTGCTACAATGTATTGTGGGATGAGCTTAGCCTACGTGAGTTGTGAACCTCAATTTGGCTTCCTGACCGGCCATGAGAAGCTTATTTTTGTATGAGCTGAGTACTACTGAGATGGCTTGATCCAGGCTAACAAATAATAAATAGTTGACTAAGTTAGGTTAAGATGAGAATATCTAGGTTAGACTGGGCTACCAAACAGACCTCAGATCTCCACTCGCGTATTGTTTGTCAGAGTACTCCAACATTTGAGCGAATGTCAGTGCGTATTAGGGCATTTAGCCATGTACAATGCAGAGGCGCTTGTGTAGACGCTTAGGGGCAAAAGGACCAGGATTCAACTAGCTACGTCTGTGTTAGAGCATCTTCAGTCGCGTCACTCAAAAAACGTCCGGTACAAATGATTTGGGGCACGTATGGGACCGCGCCGGATAAAAAGAGATAAAAAATCTGTACAAAAAAGAGGCTCTTTTCAGCCGCTTCCCTCAAATAGCGTCCGGATGCATGCATTTTAATAGAAGGGACCACCCCATGTGGGAAAAGTATGTGGAAAGAGAATGGCATGTGGGGACTAGGAGCTGCATACATGCATGTGGGCGCTGTTTTGCATAGTCTCTACCGGGAACGCTGGACACAAAATGAGGCGCTATTTAGCTTTGGGGACGCGGCTGGAACGCGATTTTCCCCATTTCTTGTCCGCCATCCCCCAAACGCCGTTTGGGGAAAGCGACTGGAGATGCTCTTAGCGTTCATGTTTACATCGCTGGCGCAAAGTTCAGGCGCTCATCGAGTGAGAAAAAGAGACGACTTGGTACACAAGCGCCCATGCATGCGTTTAACTTTTGCTCGAGCCTCTAGCGCAAGTTCTCGTGTCGACGCCAGCGATATTCCCAACCTTGGACGGGAAACGAGGATAACGGCAAGGAATTTAAGCTTAGCAATATTATTGCTTAGTTGGAGGAGAGAGAGGAGGAGAGAGAAGGAGAGTGGGCTCTTATGCAAGAGCCAGCTCTAGCACGTGCTCCTAGGCACTTTGTGAGAGTGAAGGTGGCCACATATTGATTAAGTACTACATTTTTATAGCCCACTATTGTATATGTTGGCTCTAAGTTGGTATAGATGACAGCACTTGGCATACGTTGGCTACACTATTGGAAAGCAATTCCAATAGTGTAGCATATTTAAGGTTATAGCCTTTATATCAATAGTGGTATAAAAGTGTAATCTTTTATACTGGCCCTTTTTAGTTAGTGCTTCGCGCTTTAAATATAAGATCCTCTCTCTCTCCTAATCTCTCCCAAGCAAATTTATAATATTTTTATCTGCCAAATTAATCTTTTATCTTGCTCTAAAGGCCTCTGTTGTAGATGCCCTTACATGAACTCGAACGACTAATAATTGACTGATCGCGCCCCACACGTAGTAACGTAATCCGTGGGTGGTATGTCCTGCATGTGCACTTGATGTGAATCTCGTGCGACGCTTTAATTACACGTACGGTGCTGTTCCGAGTCTCCAGCGAATACGTGAATCTTTGTGCGCGCACTAGGATTAGAGATCAATCTGTCGGCAGAGGTAAACCCACAGTTTGCTAACCACCTTCTGAAAGACTTATTATGTACTGTAGGACCAAAGTGACGGCGCCGGGTAGAAAAAATTGTACCACTCCACTCATCTTTATGTGCATCTCAGTATGGCATTATATTTTGATCTTGACCTACCTGAACACAACTGTTCTTCATACGTCTTGTTTAACGGAGACGTAGCATCACGCGCCGCAGCTTACATTTTTCAGGACAAATGAACGCAGATGCTACTATCGTGTTCTGGCCTCGCGTAGGGTAACCGATAACGCAGACGCTACTATCGGTATCATCTGCGTTATCGGTTAACCTCATAGATGGGTGGGGTCCGGTTCTCTGACGGTTTAACCGTGGATGTTAGACAGATCTTCTTACGCTGACCATGACAGATATTTCGGTGTTAGTTACTTAGTTTAGGCGGTTAACGTTATTGTTGAATCTTCTAGATTGACTTGTATCTCAAGTTTGCTTGTAATCTAATGTAACTCGGCTACATAGATACGGGCAGTGGCGGAGCGTCACCAAAAGTGGAGGAGGGGCAAAAGATAAAATTCCAGTGTTTAGGTGGGCGAAATACTATTTTTTCTCCGCTAGTGGAAGTGACAGAGATGTGCACGGTAGGCATTAAGCTACCCGTGTTTTACGTAAACTATAATGATATCAAAGCCAGTCTTATTGTTGTAGCACCGCCCATTCTCTCCGTAATATCACTCTCACTCACCCCAAGATTTCTTATGTCGTTCAACAAGTGTGTCTCCACATGCATGATCCTCACGTCTCTCATTTTATAATCATCAAACACATCTTGCCCTATCTCAAAGACATCCTTGATCTTGGTCTTCTTCTCCACTCCTCCTCTTCTCGCGGTCCACTTGCCTACTCGGATGCTGATTGGATCAGATGTCTAGATATATGTTGGTCTACCTCTGGATTTTGTGTGTTCTTGGGCAATAGTCTTGTATCATGGTCTTCACATTGACAGCCTACCGTTTCTAGATCAAGTGTTGAAGCTGAATAGTGTGTTGTTACTACAGTGGTTGCTGAAATATGTTGGTTGCGTCATCTTCCTTAAAGTACATATCCTAAGAATAATAATAGCAATAATCGAACTACACACAATGATAACGAGTATCATAATGAAAAATAAACTTATAGGTTGGATAACTATGTAACTTAGAAGTGGGGTAAGTATCTTTGGGTTTAGGAATATGCATTTTCTAAAAAATCGCATTACTTTTACTTTTTAAAGAAAAATAAATGGTACGTGCATGAAAAGCTGTCCAGAGTACAAGTTGGAGAGGACAACCACAAGACGCTAGCATTGTAGCGCATGCGTGTGCCTCTTCCTTGTAAATGATAGAAAGGGAGAGTCGTGGCATTGATCCTTCTGTTCGCTCTAGAGTTGGTACATTGCCTCGATCTTTTTTGAACCATGTAGGAGAGTTGCATGTCATCGTATATTAAGAGAGGAAGGCAGAGTCATTGCATGGATCCTTCTGTTCAGTCTAAAGTTGGTCCATTGCCTTGTTTTTTTCCGAACCATGCAGAAAAGTTGCATGTCATATACTAAGAGAGGGAGGCTAAAGCAAGACACGGTAGAAAAAAAATTCATGTGAAACTGAAACTAAAACAAAGTCTATGACTAAACAAAAACTGGATGCCCCGATTTTTACGTGTGACGCATCACTAGATCCTTGGTTTTGGTATCCAAGCGATGACATGGTATGGATGTTGGACATGATGTTGTGTGAGATGGTAAACTCATTCATGGACCTGGTGGTGTGCTCCTCGACGTTGACAAGGAGCTTGTGAAGGCGCGTCCTTGTAGAGTTTCTCGACGAGATCACTTGGGTTTTTTCTATGAAGGGAAAGCCATCATGGCGACTTTATTAATTATCGAACACTGTGTCACATCATCGTGATAGACTTAAAAAAAATATGGTGGATCCTCCATCCAAACGGTATGGGGTCCCTCCGCCTTACAAGATAGAAAATGAGCCACTCTATTGCTTTGCCTATGACTATGAATAAAACTAACCTGGGAAAATGACTTGGATCTCTTGAGTTTGTGTGCTCAAGTTGCCTACTACACAGGGACAAAGGTAGGAAAAAGTGTTAACGGGGTTATCTCTATATTTTTTTTTATTACAGAGGGTTATTATTTTTAAAATAAATATTACTACCTCAGGTCCGAAATATAAGACGTCTTCATTTATGTTGACCAAGGCGTTGACTAGTAATTACTCTATTTATACATATTTTATATGAAATAAAATTGATATCATTGTATTCCTATTTAAACGTACTTTACTTATGATTGTAATTTTTATCACATAAGCACATGTTAAGTGAGTAATTCTTAGTTAAAGCATCGGTCAAAGAAAATGAAATACGCCCTATACTATGGAATGGAGGTAGTAGTTAGTACTTATTGGAGAAGAGTCTTCCAATTTTCATTTTGGCCGGCTGACCCAAATCCCCTCAAGGCAGCTCTGTCCCTACTTTTAAGCGATTTTCTTTCGATCCTCTCATTGCAAAGGGACAACGCCTATGCGCTGAATGTAAATTTATTGACCCGGTGTTTGTTGGAGCAAATTTCAGGCTTGTTCGGGTCTCACAGTAGGTTCGATATTCTTCCTGGACTAGTTTGTAGCATGTTGAGGACGATGCCACCGATCATGTTTTGGTGTGAGGCAATTAGGACTTGTTATTTATTTGTATGTGATACTTTTATCATTTAGGTATTCTCTGACTAAACGTTTACATATTTAACACACTCTTAGATGCAATGCAAGAAAATACATGATACTCTGTCCGTTCTGAAATAATCGATGGTTTAGGTTTTCCCAAAGTAAAACTTCTCTAAGTTGGACTAAAATTACAGTAAAAGGTGTCAAAAATTTAGGGGGTGGATTTTGAAGGTTATAGTACGGAGCATTATGCATGAATAATGTTATAGAACTAAAAAATTGTGCTGGATGTTGATATGCATTTCTAAAACTTGGTCAAATTTAAATTAGTTGTACGTAAAATAAAACTACAACTAGGGGTGGACATTAAAAAAAACCGAACCTAATTAACCGGAAATCAAAATAACAATAATGATTGCCCGAATTACTAAAAGAACCTAAATATCAAACAGAACTTTCAGTTTTATGCCCATGCCTAACTACAGCATCAATCAGTAATATCAAAAAAAGGTAAATGTGTACCCGTTAACGGAATGTGGTAGTACATACGTTTGTAAATGAAAAAGAATAGCTGGCACCCTTAACCGAAGACATGAATCATTGTGACGTGACCAAATATATAATTTGAACTTAGTGGAATGCTAAACTTGGCACTACTCCTTCCGTACAAACTTGAATTCCTAAACCCAATTAGACACTAAACTAAACCGCGAGCATGGGGACACACCTCCCCGATATTCTGCGCGCTTGCTTTCCAAGCCAAGACACGCCACTCGTTTATTCAATCAGAATCCGTTGGTGTCTTCGCCGCATCGCTTTCCCGGCACCAACGATACTCACCCCACCAGAGAACCTCCTGAGCGCTGCCGATGAGAAATTAACTAATCCGCCGAAAAGATGTGTTAACCTAACTTACTTGTTTGTCACTGTCAAAGCTTCCCGACGAGTCCCCCGGTTAAATAACGTAGATAGTGTGCATCTTTTCTGACAAAAGAAGCCGTAGGATCTTTGATCGAATTGGGCTGATTTAACAAATTCAAACTTTTTTGGTGGGGCATTGTGGCCACTTGGGGCTGTGACTGTGAGCCCGTGACGCCTGAGAACACTGCACAGGCGAGCCGGAACCCGTGTTGCTTCTCGCAGCAAGCCACATCCACCAAGGATTTGCTGTTGCAGATGTATATACATATCGTCGGTTCGCCATGGAGTATTCAGAGCATCCCCACTCGTTGGCGCTCACGCCCCGGCGAAGTTTTCGTCCGGATTGGAGGAAGATTTGCGTGGGAGTAGTAGTTTCATAGCGTTTGAGAAGTCGACGATTTTGAAAAACGGAAACTTGACAAACTACGGCTAAAAACGGGTGAATATAGACTAAATTTAATGATATTTATTACATTACGGGAGGAGTTCATACATAGAGGCGAATTCGACTATATTTTCGGCTAGGGGAATTCAAACGCTAATTTTAAAACACGGCGCTACATGCTGAGATTGCGGTAGAACACCGTGTAATCGCCGTCATCATCGTGGGCCGTCGTCGTTGGCGCCTTCGTGCTGTGCTTGCGCCCAGCGGCGTCTCCCACTGGGACGCTTGTACCATCGTCGTCGGAGGACTCGAGGTCGGCGACGGGGACGGCGACGCCGGATGGAGGTGTCGCCGGGGCGGTACCGCGCGACATCGTCGTTGGCGGTAGAGAGCGGCGCGGCGGCGAGTCGGCGTGCGGCGGCGGTCCGGCCGCCGTTGCTCCGCCCTCTGGGGCTCGATCCGCCCCCCGGTCAGTGCGGCGTCGTCCGCGCGCTTCTCCTCCATGTCGTGCGGCGACACGGCGTCGCCTCCGCCATGCGGCCTCCTCGCGCGCTTCGCCTCCTCGGCGAGGCGCTTGCGGCGGCGACCTCTTTCTTCGTCCTCTTCCGGCCGCTCTGCGGCGCGGAAGGCTGTTCTCGGATGACGAGGCGCGCGCTGCGCCTCGGTCGCCGCGGAACGGCTCCTTCTTGGCGCGCAGGCGTCGCCGAAGGCGGCGTCGCCTCTCTTCACCGGCGCCAAGGATGACCTCGCGCGCCGATCCGATGACGACGAGCGCAGCCATGCGCCGTGGCTGCCGGACGTTTTCCGGCGGCGGCTCGCCGATGCCCTCGATGGAGGGGCATCGTGAGCACCGGGGAGTTGCCGCCCTCGATGTGCTCGACGACGCCTCGAGTGTCCGCCCGGCGCGCTCCACCGCGGCCGCGCAGCGGAGCGGAGGCGGCGGGCCGTCGTAGCCGCGACTCCGCTCCCACCGCCGGAGGAAGCACGAGTTCCACGCCGTGTAGTTGTCGGGGTGGTGGCGTGGCTCGGCGCGGCTCTCGTCGGTCATCGTCATCCTCGCCTCTCGATGGCGACGTCATGGCCGCGGCGGCGGCGGGATTGGGCCGCCGCACTTAGCCGCCGGCGCCTCCTCAAGGCCTCGTGTCCGCGAGGGGTGCCCGCCGGTGGAGGAGGTGCGCGTGGAGAGCGACCGGCGAAGCCGTTGTTGGCTGCGCCGTCGTCGTCGTAGAACGCCATCTTGGGAGTGGAGAGTGGAGGGAGAGTGGGAGCGGGGCGCCTGGTGATCGGACGGCGTATATAGGCGTGGCAAATGCCGCGTGGTTGCGACGCGTCCGCGGTGACCGGCCTTTTGAGTGCGCGCGGAAGACGATGCGCAACGACGACATTAACTCGCGTGGTGGCGAACGCATGGCGCGGCTTTACGGCGGACGATGCGATGAGGACGACGATCGGCTTCTCTCGCCTGGTTGGGGCCCGACGGGAAGTTTCTTGGTTTCTGCTTTCGTTCGTCTCCGCTCCCGGTGCGGGGATGGCGTGGGATCGCCGGATGGTTAGGCCAAATCCGGACCAACGAGCAGGGGACGCGGCGGGCGGATACGCGTCCGGATGGAAAAAACGCTCGCCGGGGGCCTGTTCGGGGGACGAGTGGAGATGCTCTCAGTATTTCTGTCTTTCACTGTGGATAGAGGACAATACAAATATACAATGCAGCTCCCCGCCGATCCAGAATCAATGCCAGCGGCTCGTATCGTCGTATGCTGTAGATGTGCCTGTACATACTCCGTATAAATGAATAGCCCCTGCGCAATCAAATGCCCGAATAGACCGAGGCAGCATTCACGGGGTATCGCTTGTATACGGTGGGCCCGGGATCCAGGCAGAGCGCTCCCTGGCCCCACCTCCAACGACCGTTTACACGTAGAGCACGCCAAAACAAAAGCTACACGCCTCCCATCCAACGGCAAAGGAAGATAGCTATCCGTCCGTGGACATGGACCACTGCTTGACATCATCAATTTGGGCCTGCCCGCCTGCCTTCACAATTCTCCCGGGTAAATGACGGGATCGTCACCATCACTGCATAAACGCATTATTATGCAATCATCGTAGGTACACTGGCAGCATTTGCGGTATTGCACTACTCCCTCCTATATTACTGTACAAAAATCTCATTTTCTCTCCCTTTCTTCTCTCTCTTCCACCGCCCTTGAGAGTCTCCAGTGTCTTAACGGCTCCTCTCCTCATCTCCTCCGGCGGGTATGCCGGAGAGAAGGCTAGCACCCTGGACGTAGTAGTAGTACTAGGAGTAGAATTAGCGTTCATGTTTTTACCTATATATGGAGTATGGTGTGATGCCACTTCTCTACCGTTTCTTGGTGCTCACGGTCAGCATCGGGGTTAAGCCTCCCTGCTCTGCCACTAGTCAGGGCCGGCCCTGGCATTCCAAGGCCCCAGTGCAAGACAAAAAAAAGGGCCCCATACAGTAGCAATAGAGATGATTTTTGATATTTAATTTAATAAAAACTTATTCATTTAACATAATTTTTCCTACCTTCTCAAGGAAATACTCATGATCTTATGGGTGACAGTGTTCAACTCACAAAACATCTACTCATGATCTTATTACATTTCAGCTCAAACTTGTGCTTGCTCTCCACTTCTTGCGTCCCAGGTCTCTAGCCTGCTCTCCGGCTTGTACTTCGATCTTGTATTGACTTGCAAAATAGACAAGTGCACTAACTATGTGAAGCACTTTCTTCTAAAATTTGTTGACGCAAAGTCATTGATAATATTATCAACATTAATCTGATCCAATAGACCCTTCTCAATGCATATTGTAGCTAGACCATTCAATCTTTCTTGTGACATTGCTGACCTCAGGTAGTTTTTTAACAATTTCAATTTTGAAAAGCTTCTTTCAGCTGTGTCACAATGCATAAGGCACCCTTTTAGGATTGTATGAACTCATCTACTCGTTTTCTCTTATGTCGCTTTTCATGACCGGAGGGCTTTCTAGATGACATCTTGACACACAGGATGAATTAGGCATGCAAGTAAAAGTTGAAACAAATGGACCTGGAGCTACGATGCTGCTTGACTCGCTGTTGTCGGCTTGCTGCTGACCGCCGGGCGCCGCTGCCATCGCGCCGTCCGTCGGTACCCGCTGCGTGCGGCTGGTGATTCCTCTACTCCTCTTGCCCCTTTCTTCAGTATTTTGTCCCTGAATCCTGATTGAGGAATGAGGAATGACGAAGTGGAGAAACAAAACCGAATTGGATGAACAAGAATAGACTAATCTTGAAGAATATATAGGAGAGGATGAACTAACCGTTGCAAATTCGGGACGAATTTCTTGGAAATTAATGAATCATGATCTTCTCCATTAATCAATCCAAAACGGCTAGAAATCTCAAGGTGAGAGAGCCCCATCGTCGCCACTTCCGCTGTGATTGGGGATTTGCCGATTTGGGATTTGGGAACAGCGGAACAGAAAAACGAGGAGGCAGAGGAGAAGACGATGCGGCTGACGCTAGACTGGGTCAATGCGGCCGGTTATTTTCCTATTGATACGTGAGTCCAGGATACATCAATGCTTGGATCATTTTTTTCCAAACGAGCTAGCTATCGTGCGTGAGTCCAGGATACATCAATGCCGGATAGTTTTTTTTTTCCAAACGAGCTAGCTATCATGCGTGAGTCCAGGATACATCAATGCCTGGATCGTCTTTTTTCCAAACGAGCTAGCTATAGTGCCTGCCTTGTACTGTATATGTATACTGTAACATACGTAGATGAGGGCCCCTGGAACTTGGAGGCCCCGTGCGGCCGCACCGGCTGCACCGGTTCAGGGCCGGGCCTGCCACTAGTTGGCCATGGAGGATGATGGTGCTAGGAGTGGGTTTCGGCGGCGGCAACCTAAATAAGCTCAGTTGCGGTGCATATATTAGAGATTTCGGCCGCTCTTCTTCTCAGGTTGGCCATCTTGGTGATGATGGAGTGAGAGATGGCGACGTGAAGGAAATGGCGACGTGAAGCTTTCTTCTCGATCGGCGGTGCAGGTATCTTGGGCTACGGAAGTTCTCCAGAGTTTCTCAGTAGGGGATTCACAACGGACGACGCCATCTTGCCCCTGCTTCTCATGGCCGAAGGGTGGCCCTCCTCAGTCACATGGTCGTGACTACTCTTCCTACAGGCATGGTGCCATTGCGGAGGATCTTCATCCTCTCCATTTGAGCGCTTCACATCGGCATTGCTCCAAGTGGTCCATCCCCGGTAGCGATGGTGCTGACATGGATGTCGAGAAGGAGGAGGACCCAGTTACTTCTTCTTGGTTTTCTTGTGGGTTCTTGTTGCAAAGTTGTTGGTCCTGATAATAATTTTCTTGACTTTTTAGACCTTCCTGTAAAATGTAATTCCACCACTGGAATATAACACAGCTTCTGGGTCTTCGGGGCCCATCCTTGTTACAAAAAGTTAGCGTACAAGTGATTTTGTACACTAACTTTTTTTAACAAGGATGTGACTAATGCAAGAGATGTTATTAATAACTATAGTAACTAATAACTTGATACTGAAAACATTGGTCATAGCTAATATGGGTAGTATTTTCATTTCACACAGTTGGCATCTGATGTGACTAATGCAATAGTAGATGTTATCAATAGGAGCCCTCGCAATAGGTCATACTGGGATGAATTCGTTGATACGTCTCCAATCTCAACTTAAATGATTCAATCTCCAAAAATCAATGCATGGCCGTGAACGAGCACGAAGAAACAATGGAGTAATGTAGGACGGGGCCACGGGACACCGAGTCCACCAACGTTAGCAAGAAGACCACAACTCATCATAACTCCATTATAACACCGGCGCAAGCAGCCACGCTCCCTCCAACACCACCCTCCACTCCGTCGCCTCACCTCGCCTCGCCACCCGCCTTCTGACTACACGGGCCCACCTACCACCGCCCCGATGGACGACGCCGGACCGCCGCCCGCCGCCTCCGTCGACGTCGCCGGCGCCTCCGCCAGGACGAAGTCCTTTCTCGGCCTCTCCACCCCCTTAGAGATCGCGGTGGCCGCCGCCATCGTGCTCGTCCTCGTCATGTCGGCCGCCACAATCGCCGCGTACCTCACGCGCCGGCGCGGCGCCAAGCGGCCGCAGTCTTCGCGCGTCGACCACGCGCTCTCCTCCGGCTCCTCGCTGCTCCCGACCTCCACGCCCAAGCAGCAGCAGCCAAAGTACGTGGAGGTCGGCGGGGCGGAGGTCGGCACGAGCTCCTCCGACGTGGCCAGCTCGTCCGCGGCGGCCAGCTCCCTGGACTCGCCGGTGAAGAGGAAAGTGGGGAGGATCAGCGGCGCGGCGCCCGGGGTGGAGATGGGCTGGGGGCGGTGGTACGAGCTGGAGGAGCTGGAGGCGGCCACGGGCGGGTTCCGCGTGGCGAACGTGGTCGGGGAGGGAGGCTACGGCACCGTGTACCGCGGCGTGCTCGCCGACGGCGAGGTGGTCGCCGTCAAGTTCCTGTTCGATCACAAGTGAGTACTCGCCCCCCTCCTGTTGTTACTACGGTACTGCCTTGTTGGACCAGACCAGACCAGAGTACTCTGTTTCGCTTCTATCCTAACACGGTAGAAAACTAGAAATGTAAGTCGTACTGTACATATTTAACCTCAGATAAACCAAATAGACGATCGCAATGAAAAACAACTAACCACCATAGTACATTTTTTGTTCCCCGGTGTAAATGTTCGAAATGACGGAAGCTTGTAGCCGCACTGTGTGCGCCTGTGCGGGCATGGGTTTCGACAGTGCGTATGTACAATTGTGCTTTTCTGAACTAAATGCTTGTGTTGGTAATTAGTCACGGTTGGTGTAGTTCTCCTGTTGGCGTGGCTTCAAGGTTGCCGTCAGTTACCTGGTCATATGAAAAAGGCCAAAACGAACTTGGGGCAAGCGTGCTTTCGTTAAGATAAAGCCTCAGTTTGTCCTTTTGCAGATACGAGATATGGTGTTCAGAATCTTCTGGTGCCATTTGACTGAAAATATAACTGCAGAGCATTTTCACACCCTATCTTATTTTAGCATTATATGTGTGATTACTCTGATTGATAAGATTGGTCTGCGTTGTCATGTGAATCAAATTTATTGTACTCAATCAATGTAGTTAGAGAACACTATCCCTCGCGTTAAGTCAATGCTACAGAGAATGGCGAAAACTGCTTTTCTTTCCTCCCTGCTTACATATGATTGTGATATGAGTAGGTGGCTCATTTTGTGCTTTTCTGTGATGGCACGTATGTATCCATCTACTTAGTTAGTTGCGAACTGGAGATCGTCGGCGTCGGCGAGTCATATGAACCAATCGATCTGATGTCCTTACTTTCAAGAAAAGATAAAGCAACAGAAAAGGCAAAGGGATGACCAAACTTTGCTCCTTTTCTGATCACATAAATATCCAATCAGAAATATATATGTATGTGACATCTTTGCAGCTGTTTTAACTTTGAAGTGAACCAAGTGCATGCATGCACATGGATTGCTGAAGATTTACACATGCGCAACAGGATAAATGTCCGTTCCTTCCTGCACACGGGTTCAGTGTGTTTACAGTTGAGGTTCAGACATCACGCTCGTTAGTCATTCAGAAAAGCCTAGTCCGTGATAATCGACGCCCGAGATGGAACTAGACAGTCCCAAATAAGGCAATTAGGTAGACGATTAAAATGGAACAACAGTAAGTATGTTGATGAAACTACCTATAGCACTGCATAATCTGTGATGCAGTGATATGTTAAACAGTTAGGGAATGTGTTCATCTGAAATTACAAATGGTGGTTTATAGGGGTCAGGCCGAGCAGGAGTTCAAGGTGGAGGTTGAAGCTATCGGCAGGGTGAGGCACAAGCACCTCGCCGGCCTCATCGGCTACTGCGCAGAAGGGCCTAAACGGTAAGCACACTTCTGAATATTGTTGAGAAACCGCAGCTGACAGACTAGCGTGTGCGGTAACGCCTAACGCAATCATGGCATGGCGTTCACAGGATGCTCGTGTACGAGTTTGTTGAGAACGGCAACTTGGAGCAGTGGCTGCACGGCGACGTTGGCCCCGTCAGCCCGCTGGCATGGGAGACACGGCTCAACATCGCCATCGGGACGGCCAAAGGGTTCGTCGTCCTCAATGGTTCGTTCATACGTCGCGATCGGGACGATCACATAAGCTGATTAATGGTGTTCAATGTGCAGCATCGCGTACCTGCACGAAGGGCTGGAGCCGAAGGTGGTGCACCGGGACATCAAGTCCAGCAACATCCTCCTGGACAAGAAGTGGAACGCCAAGGTCTCCGACTTCGGCATGGCCAAGGTGCTCGGCCCCGGCTCCAGCTACGTGACCACCCGTGTCATGGGCACCTTCGGCTACGTGGCTCCCGAGTATGCGTCCACGGGGATGCTCAACGAGAGCAGCGACGTCTACAGCTTCGGTGTGCTGCTCATGGAGCTCGTCTCCGGGCGGAGCCCCGTCGACTACAACCGGCCGCCCGGCGAGGTGAACCTGGTGGAGTGGTTCAAGGGGGTGGTGGGGAGCCGGCGCGTGGAGGACCTGCTGGACCCGCGCATCCAGCCGGCACCGCCGCCCAGGGCGCTCAACAGGGTGCTGCTCGTCTGCCTCCGCTGCATCGACTCCGACGCCCACAAGCGGCCCAAGATGGGGCAGATCGTCCACATGCTCGAAGGCGACGACTTCCCCTTCCGCACTGTAAGCTCCCTAATTCTCTGCTCTTGCCTCTTGCATCATCACACACAATGTCACAGGCTTCATAGAAATGCTAGCTAAATGGATACTTGGTTTTGGGGCATTGCAGGAGCACCGCTCACCGAGGGCAGCTCACCGGCCGTCGACAAATGCGCGGACGTCGCTTCTGGCTGAGAAGGCTGGAGCAGATGATGCGGACAAATCAACGTGGAGATGATGCGGACAAATCAACGTGGAGATGAGCGGGGTCACCTTGCCTGACGCGAGGGCTGCTGAGCTGACTTTTCTTTTCTGTGGTGTACATTTTTGTTTCCTTCTCGCGCTCCTCGGTTTGGATTTATGGTGTTTTGCAGTAGCAACGCGTAGCTGACATGACCGACATTTGGATATTGTTGATTTTGTAATACCGTGGGGGACAATACCTGTTGCTAGCAATGATTATGGTTTATAAATAGCGGGTTCGAAGAGTTTTCATGTCTATTAACCCACCGGATTTGGTGAAATCACCCCTTCACCCAATCCACTTCCCCCACCACAACCCCTTCCGTAAAAAATTTACTTCCCCAATTCTTGTTGTTCACTACTCAGGGTTTAAATACCAGGTTTTCATCTACACAACGATCAGGTTTGCCAGCAATACAAATCAAATCTTTGCATTACTGATTCGGCGGCATATGACACACACTTCTGATGCACTTACAGTATCTCAAGATTGAGGCACTTAATATATTTTTGCAACAAGAACTTAAAGCTCATTTTGGCATTGTGCATCTTCAATTAACTGACGAAGTCATCCATTCTCTGGACTGATATTTTTTCAAGAAAAGGAAACAAAAGTTGGTTCTTCCAAAAACTTCTTTCTATAAATTGGAGAAAGCTTTTGCCAACAATCTCATCATTGGAGAAAGCTTTTTTGCTGTGTCGCTAACCATATAGACAATAATTAAGCTATAAAATATCATTAACTATATAAATAGGCTGATTATAGTACACAAATGCTCTGAAGATCAGATCTATTTTTGCTTTTATCACTTGTTCTAGGTTGATTTTTTTTTATAAAAGGTATTTTATTACTTAAAAGGTTTAAGCATTACATCCGGCCTCTGCATAACTAAGATGCACACATCCGCACACAATCCAAGGAACAAAGAGTATTAAAAAATCGATACATGAACATCATAATGCAGTATCGACCCCTACGGTCGCGACGGACCAATCCTGAGATTATGTTACCACCCATGTTGGGTAATAAACTCCATCGCCGTGTCCTCCAACCATGTAGACACCTCTGTAAATAGGTTTCGATTATTCATATGCTGAAGGGACGACCATGAACGGAGCAAAGTAAAGTAGATAACCTGCATAAGAGAAAATTTTATATCATTTCTACATAGCCAAAGCAACCAAATAATGGCGAGCGCTCCCACCTGAATAAATATCTTAAACCTATGATCCACCCCATTAAGCCAATTACCAAAAATATTGGCAACACTTCGTGGTGGATATAAAGTAGAACCTATTTGGATGATTGATCATATAGATCTTGCAAAGTGACATTGGAAGAATAAGTGTTTAATTGTCTCATCATGGTGGCAAAATACATACTTCTTACTTTCATGCCAATTGTGTTTTGCAAGGTTATACTTAGTAAGGATTACTCCACGACGAAGGTACCATGCGGAAAAAAAAATCTTCAACGGTATCTTCATCTTCCAAAGAATTTAGTATTAATTACCGGCTGTAAAAGCTTGATCAACGATTTATACAAAGAATCCACAGTGAACTTTTCATTCACTTTTAGGGTCCAACGAAACTCATTCGCCCCTTGTGACAATTGGACGAAAGCCAACCGATGTAGCAATTCGTTCCATGCAGTCAGCCGGGGCCTGACAAGATCTCTCCTGAACATCACATTAGGTGGGTTACATATATTCCATCACCTTAGCTAAGGTATCACCCTTGTGGCGCATAATATTATATAAAGCTGGATATTATTCTCGGAGCGAGATATTACCCAACCATTTGTCCTCCCAGAACCTAATCTCAGATCCATCCTTAATGGTGAAAGAGGCAAAAGGGGAAGAAGTGCTTCTTCGTTGCCATCAAGCCAGCACAAAAGTGAGAGTCCCTAGGTTTTCAAAAAACTTGAGAAATCACACGTGAGTCAACATACTTTCTCCTAAGTATTGTCTACAAACCCCGTCCTCGATTAACAGCTTTGCCAACCATTTACCCAATAAGGTTGTGTTTTTAACCTCAAGGTCATGAACACCAAGCCCACCTTGGTCTTTTGGCCGGCAGACAACACTCCATTTGGTTAGCCGGTATTTATTTTTCTCGCTATCCCCTTGCCAAAAAAAATTGATGGGAAAAAATCTAACCAATGTCAGGCTCCTTTAGGCAGCTGGAAGAAGGATATCATATACAATACCATGTTAGTTAATACTTAATTGATTAGAACAAGCCTTCCACCCAGGGATAGCAATTCGCCTTTCCAATGCTAAGGTGCTTCTGAAGCCGCTCCTTGACATGCTTCCACTCAGCATTCGTAAGCCTTCGAAAATGGATCGGAATGCCTAAATAGCTAATATGAAACTAACCAATCCCACGGCCAAAAAGCTCAGTATATAGATAGGTCATGTTTCATAAACAGAATCGTATCATCAGCATACTAAAGAGTGGCAAGTCCACCATCAACAAGATGTGGGACCACCCCTTCAATTTGCCTATCGGCCTTAGTACACTATAATAATAGCTAGCATATCAGCCTAAATAACATGGATGATAATGAGTTGCCTTGCTGTGAAACCTTTCTTCGTCTGAAAGTAATTACCAATGTCATCATTGACTTTGATTGCAACATTTACTCCGAAAATAAAGTTAAGGATAAGAGCTCGCCACTCAGTTGAAAAACCTTTCATCATGAGTGTTTGTTGGAGGAAAGACCACTTAACTTTATCATAAGCTTTTCCAAAATTAATCTTTAATATTACGCCATTTATCTTCTTACGATGTAACTCATGAATGGTTTCATGCAAGGTGACAACTCCGTCTAGAATATATATTCCTTGCATAAAAGTCGTTTGAGTAGGATGTACTACCTGATCAACCACTGAATTAAGTCTTATTGTAGCAACTTTAGTAAATACTTTAAAACAAAAATTAAGAAGATATATTGGTATGTACTGTTGAATCCGTTCTGCTTCATCAACCTTAGGTAGCCGAATGATTTCACCAAACTTGAGACGAAAAATCTCAAGATGGCCTGCATGGAGTGCATTGAAAGTTCCATCATGTCCGACTTGATAATATCCCAGAAATTCTGATAGAACTCAGCTGGAAAGCCATCATGACTAGGAGCTTTATTATGTTCCATCTGGAAAACCGCCTTCTTCACTTCCTCCTCCGAGTAAGGGGCAGTGAGAAAACTGTTTTCCTCCTGTGAAACCTGAGGGATGTCGTCAATCCTAGATTCATCCATGGATATATTACATTCCACAGGTTCAACAAACCGACCTTTATAATAATTGGTAATATATGATTTGAGCTACTCATGCCCTTCGATCGTGCCCCCATCTTGTACGAGAGAATGAATGAGTTTCTTCATATGTCTACCATTTGCGACACTAACATGTACGAGCAGCGGCGGGCCTAGGATTTGAAGAATGGGTATTCAAAAAATTCACGCCTACTTATTTACACCCTAAAAGACCTTATTTTTGACCGGGACTTCACATTTAAGCTAATGGAACATAAGGACACACATGCATGCAGTATAGACTACATGCATATAAATGTTTTGGCAGAAATAAAGGGTATTCAACTGAATACCCTTGACTTGAGCTAGGCCCGCCCCTGTGTACGAGGGAATGAATGGGTTTCTAGGTTGATGGGGGGTATATGATGTGCAAATTTCTCAGAAAGGTTGCATCATACTAGTGAAGCAACAGGATGGATGAAGTAGAAAATGAAGAACAAGACCGAAAACCTCAAATGTAGCCCGGGCTACATGTAGCCATGTTTTGTTATTCTTTATTCAAACTTAAAAAATCAAAGTTTTAGAAATTTCTAAAAAAAAATACATAGACATAGAGAATGGTGTAATCTATTAGTGTGTAAATTTTCAGATTGGAATGCATTATATTTTGTTGTTACTAAAAAATGATAAAATCTTACAAAATGACAAAATCTAGATTCAAGATTTGTTATTTTTTTAGCCTAAAATACAACATATATTTCATTCTAAAAATTTGCAACACTTATAGATTAAAATATTGTCCATAACATAGTCTTTTTAAAACTATTTTAACATGTTTAAAATGATTTTTTTCATAGATTCAGAAAACGGCCTACATGTAGACCAAGCGAAAAAATCCATTCTCGAACAAGACTTCTTAGTCATGTTAATTAACTTGACATGTCAGGTAGGAAGCTAGCTATAACGTTTGGTAATACTACTCTACTAGACCATGGAGGCGGGCGTTGTCGTGCCCGTCCAGCTTTGAGAAAGAAAATAAATTATTTGAAACACTCAGATAACAAAAAATATTATGTAAAATTGGTTTTAAACATATCACAATATTAATGCATGTATATGTAATTCATTAGAAGAGAAGAACTTCAGACATAGAAATACTTGAGAAAAAAGTGAGTGTCTCATATTGCAGTGCCTTGAGGAAAGTGGCGAGATATTATATGTTCAATTCTTTCAATGGTTCACAAAATAAAATGACTCCAGGTAATTAATCACGAGGATTAAACATTCAAAAGTGATTTGGTGACATCCCTTTTGTTGAAGATGCTATGAATATTATCATACAATAATGGCTATACCGGTATATTTTAGTACTCCTTCCGTTCCATAATTCTTGTCGCAGAATCAGATGTATCTATTAACCAAAAAAAAATATATGCATCTAAATTTGCGACAAGAATTATGAAATGGAGGGAGTAAGCAGAAACAATGTCAGCCAATACAAAGCCATGGGTGTGTAGACAGATGACTCTATCTAGAAATGGAAAATACATATAGTGGGAGCAATTTGGTTAAACTAACAAAGAATATATTTCGAAGTCTGAGAATGAAGCTCTTGTTCACTTAAAGACAACACAGTTGATGCTATTAGGCAGTTGAATTTGGTAGCTAGTTCCATCCAAATTAACATATTATTCGCACAAAGGAGGGCATGATGCTGATGTCAAATTTATGAATCAACACAAGATAAAATGCTTCTGAGCTAGTATTTACAATGCAATTGGATATTCAGTTTATAATTATATATCTCAAAACAAATTGAATAGCTAATGATTTTTATAGAGCTCAGCACACTTTCCTATGGAAATATTATGCTCATTCTATTCAATCTATTCTATCACATGAAGTTGCCAAAAATAGTACAGTAACATGCAGGTTATCCACATACCTTTTTGGGGCAACCTTATCTAATTTTATTTATTGGTGCACAAGAGTATGCCAAACAGCTGAAAATAGTATTGACCTTGTGGTGTGATTTAGTTGATCATGTATGGATTATCAGAGCTACAAGAATGATGCAATGATTTGAGTACAAACTTCCCAAAAATGCGCAAGAAACTCCAATCTTTACCATTCCAATAAGCTAAACATGAGGTTTCAAATGAAACAGAGAGAAAACAACATTATAGACCATGCATACGGGTCTATTTTGTATACCATCATAGCAGAAAGCTAACGTTTGCAACTTAGCTTTACTCTTCTACAAAATACCTTAGATATCTTGTGCATCCTAGAGTTATCAGAAATACCTTGGGAGGTAGTAATAAAGCAGCCATATGCATCATTTTGATGCAGAGGTTGGGGTATGCTCCCCATTTCAAAGAAAAAAAATACCTTGGGAGGTATTAGACTTTTATCAAGGGAAATCTGAATCCTCCTTAGTCTACTTGGTTGACAAAGTAACTTCGGTGAATCAGTGATACAACTAACTGCAAGAGTAAAGTGGATATGGACCATCCACGCCTCCACATGCATTCAGACGAAACCAAAGAAGCATACCACACCCATGTTTTTTTGAATTTGAAATACAATTGTGGAGTCATAATTTTGAAATCCAGCTTGATGCATAGTTAAGTACACTTAGCAAGCAGGTGGAAATTACACCTCAGAATTAAATATTCAGGGACTCTAGAGTACTTCATTCTTTTTGAAAACATGCCGTAAAAAAAACAGGGAGGCTGTTAATTTGATGGGAAATCTTCAATGGTGCAGGTGCGCTTTGCGCACCTTTCAGTTTTTGACTTTTTATTTTTTATATCAAGTCGCTCAAAAGTAACAAATAGAATGGGGGGAAATAGTTTGGAATTTTTTTTGCAACTTCAAATTTCAAATTATTTTAAAATTCAAAATAAATTCTTGAAATATATATATATACATAATGACATAAAAATCCTAAATATTTTTTCCACATTCCAGTTGTTATGTTTAAGTGATCTGCAAAATATCAAGTTCAAAGATTATTTGGTGTGAGAAATACAAAAATGAGAAGTTGTTTGAGTGGGAAAAAAGAGCTAGCACGGATCTTGATGCAGTATAGACGGTCTAGATATGGGTGCGCACCAAGCACCTGCTCTAAAAGTCCACTCTCACTACAGGAAAATGGCACTGTGCCGACGGTGTGGACCTATGCCGACGGCCAAAGGTCGGGGCCGTCGGCGTAGTCCACGGACGCCGAGGGCTGTAGAAACACCGTCGGCATAGCTCCACCTATGCCGAGGGTCACCGTCGGCACCACTTAACCGTCGGCATAGCTACAGGTACGCTGACGGTCACCGTCGCCGCATCTTTCGCCGTCGGGCTTCCACGCGCGTTTGCCTCTGCAGTCGGCTCGCCGTTTGGTCCCAGAGCTACGCCGACGGTTTAACCGTCGGCATAGCTACTGCCGTTAGGGTCCGTCCTAGCCTAGCAACTCCAAGATATGCCGACGGTTATACTTTCGGCGTAGGCTCAGCTTTTTTATTTTGCTTAGTTTTGGCTAGTTCAAGGGTTTGGTTTTTTCTTAGTAATTTTTGTATGCACGATACTTAATGGAACTTTTTGCGTAGTTTTATTTTCTATGTACTTAGTAATGTTTGCATGCACGATTACTTTATATGTTGTTTTACCCTGAGCACTAGAGTTAATCTAGATATATGGTTTAACTAGTACACATCATTTTATGTGACCTAGTACCTACAAAAGGCCATTTGGTCAACTATATATCATTGGAGACCGGTCAAAGGGGTTGATCTACATGGCTCCCGGATTAGGGTTTCGTCTACCGGGGGAATATTGAGGTAGGATGGCCTAATTATTGGTACTACATATTCTTATGACCTAACACAACACAAAGTAATAGAAAAGTACTTGGTAAAGTATCATTGGAGGTCGGTCAAAGGGGTAGATCTGCGAGGCTCTTGTATTAGGGTTTCGTCTACCCGACGTTGATGATTTCTGCATACATGGGCTAGCACTTGGTAAAATCAAGGATCTGCATGTGGAAACTCCTGCTACGGCTCAAACGGAGCCTATTTTATGGTAAATGATTCCCAACCTATGGTTTCCATGTGCATATGTGCTAAACAAACCAAAACAAATAAAGAAGTCCATTGGTAAACCCTCGCACGAAGAAAGCTATAGGGGTATTCTGCGGGTCCCCGCCCTAGGGTTTCCCAAGATACATATCATCGGAGCGTCGGAATCGCTGAAAAACTTGCATCTATCTCTAACATATGTGTTCAAGTGTGATGTAAGGTTTGTCTAACCTTGCATGTACCCGTCGTTTATGATTTCCGCATACATGGGCTAGCACTTGGTAAAATCCAGGATCTGTATATGGAAACTCCTGCTGCGGCTCATCCGGGGCCTATTTTATGGTAAATTATGCCCAACCTATGGTTTCCATATGCATATGTTCTAAACAAAACAAAGCAAATAAAAAAGTCCATTGGTAAACCCTCGCACGAAGAAAGCTATAGGGGTAGATCGGCAGGGTCCCCGCCCTAGGGTTTCCCAAGATACAAATCACTGGAGCGTCGGAATCACTGGAAAACTTGCATCTGTCCCTAACATATATGTACAAGTGTGATGTAAGGCTTTTCTAACCTTGCATGTACCCGGCGTTGATGATTTCCGCATACGTGGCCTAGCACTTGGTAAAATCCAGGATATGTATGTGGAAACTACTGCTACGGCTCATCCGGGGCCTATTTTATGGTAAATTATGCTCAACCTATGGTTTCCATGTGCATATGTCCTAAAAAAACCAAAGAAAATAAAAAAGAACATTGGTAAACCCTCGCACGAAGAAAGCTATAGGGGTAGATCTGCAGGGTCCCGCCCTAGGGTTTCCCAAGATACGATCGGAGCGTCGGAATCACTGGAAAACTTGCATCTGTCCCTAACATATGTGTACAAGTGTTGTGAGGTTTGGCTAACCTTGCATGTATCCGGCGTTGACGATTTTCGCACAAATGGGCTAGCACTTGGTAAAATGCAGGATCTGTATGTGGAAACTCCTGCTACGGCTGAAACGGAACCTATTTTATTGTAAAGTATGCTCAACCTATGGTTTCATGTGCATATGTCCTAAACAAACCAAAGCAAATAAAAAAAGTCCATTGGTAAACCCTCGCACGGAGAAAGCTATAGGGGTAGATCGCACGGTTCCGCCTAGGGTTTCCCAAGATACAGATCACCGGAGCGTCGAATCACGGAAAACTTGAATGTCCCTAGCATATGTGTACAAGTGTGATGTAAGGTTTATATAACCTTGCATGTACCCGGTGTTGACGATTTCCGCATACATGGGCTAGCACTTGGTAAAATCCAGGATATGTATGTGGAAATTCCTGCTACGGCTCAAACGGAGCCTATTGTGTGGTAAATTATGACCAACATATGGTTTCCATGTACATATGTCCTAAACAAACCAAAGCAAATAAAAAAAGTCCATTGGTAAACCCTCGCACGGAGAAAGCTATAGGGGTAGATCTGCAGGGTCCTCGCACGGCCATACCGCATGTCCCGGCGGGCCCGTTTTGCAAAGTTGGCAAAGTAAACGAAGCCAAAAAATCACGCGAAGCCGCGTGGCGTCATTTTATGTGTCCTAGTAACCACTACAAAATATGGAATTGGGATACGGCAATTATCTTGAAAAACCCTTCACGAACAGGGCTATCACGTCCGGAGTTCTATGGCTTTTAGGGGAAATGAGTAGGAAATGGCCAGTTGTACCACATAGTTTGTCGGAATGAGGCCATATTTGGCACGTACGTGGGGCCTAGGATGGGAAGCAAGGCCCCGGTCGCGGATTTCTAATCCGACCCACGGGCGATGGTGTTTCCATTTTCGGTGTGCCCGAAGGCCTTTTTTGTGAAGCTACATGGTGCGCATTTTAGTATTGCGAGACCTCCGCAGTGGTAGGATACGTCCTACGCACCACCTATCACATGCCATATGCGCGCGGTAGCCATCTGGGAATCTCTCGCGCTTCCTGCGGTGTCCCGCCGAATCCGTTGGATACTGACCGGATTTGAACTGGGGCCACACTTTCCTTCGCTCAATAAATTCCGGGAAATTTTTTTAGGTCTACGACGCATCATTTTATGTGCTAAATGTTTTCCGTTTAGCGCGTTGGACGGTGCACCCGCACGCCGTACGGCCATGCCGCATGTCCCGCCGGCCCCGTGCATAGTTGGCAAAGTAAACGAAGCCAAAAAAATCATGCGGAGCCGCGTGGCGTCATTTTATGTGTCCTATTAACCACTGCAAAAGACGGAATTGGGAACAGGGCTATCACGTCCGGAGTTCTATGACTTTTAGGGAAATGAGTAGAAACGGCCCGTTGCACCACATAGTTTGTCGAACGAGGCCATATTTGGCATGCGTGGGCCCTAGGATGGGAAGCAAGGCCCGGTCGCGGATTTCCAATCGACCCACGGGCGATGGTGTTTCCATTTTCGGTGCCGAAGGCCTTTTTGTGCAACTACATGGTGCGCATTTTAGTATTGTGCGAGACCTTCGCGCAGTGGTAGGATACGTCCTACGCACCACCTATCACATGCCATATGAACACGGTAGCCACCCTCCCGCTTCCTGCGGTGTCCCGCCGAATCCGGTGGAAACTGACCGGATTTGAACTGGGGCCACACTTTCCTTCGCTCAATAAATTCCGGGAAAATGTATTTAGGTCTACGACGTGTCATTTTATGTGTTAAATGTTTTCCGTTTAGCGCGTTGGCGGATGGGTGCACCCGCGCGCCGGTACGGCCATACCGCATGTCCCGACGGCCCCGTTTTGCACAGTTGGCAAAGTAAACGAAGCCACAAAATCACGCGGAGCCGTATGGCATCATTTTATTTGTCCTAGTAACCACTGCAAAATACGAAATTGGGATACGGCAATTATCTTGAAAAACCCTTCACGAACAGGGCTATCACGTCCGGTGTTCTATGGCTTTTAGGGGAAATGAGTAGGAAACGGACCTTGCACCACATAGTTTGTCGGAACGAGGCCATATTTGGCACGTGCGTGGGCCTTAGGATGGGAAGCCAGGTCCCGGTCACGGATTTCCAATCTGACCCACGGGCGTTGGTGTTTCCATTTTCGGGGTGCCAGAAGGCATTTTTGTGAAGCACTACATGGCGCGCATTTTAGTACTGCGCGAGACCTTCGCGCAGTGGTAGGATACGTCCTACGCACCACCTATCACATGCCATATGAACACGGTAACCATCTGGGAATCTCTCGCGCTTTCTACGGTGTCTGAATCCCTGGACGACGGAGGGCCACACACTTTCCTTCGCTCAATAAATTCGGAAAAATGTTTTTAGGTCTACGACCTCATTTTATGTGCTAAATGTTTTCCGTTTAGCGCGTTTGCGGACGGGTGCACCCGCGCGCCCGGTACGGCCATACCGCATGTCCCGTCGGCCCCGTTTTGCACAGTTGCCAAAGTAAACTAAGCCAAAAAAAATCGCGCAGAGCCGCGTGGCATCATTTTATGTGTCCTAGTAACCACTGCAAAAGACGGAATTGGGATACGGCAATTATCTTGAAAAACCCTTCACGAACAGGCTATCACGTCCGAGTTCTATGGCTTTTAGGGAAATGAGTAGGAAACGACCCGTTGCACCACATAGTTTGTAGGAACGAGGCCATATTTGGCACGTGCGTGGGCCCTAGGATGGGAAGCAAGGCCCCGGTCGCGGATTTTCAATCTGGCCCACGGGCGATGGTGTTTCCATTTTCGGGGGTGCCGGAAGGCCTTTTTGTGAAAGGCTACATGGTGCGCATTTTAGTATTGTGTGAGACCTTCGCGCAATGGTAGGATACGTCCTACGCACCACCTATCACATGCCATATGAACACGGTAGCCATCGGTGAATCCCTCCGCTTCCTACGGTGTCCCGAATCCCTAAAACCGGATTTGAACTGGGCCACACTTTTTCACTCAATAAATTCCGGAAAAAAAATTTAGGTCTACGGTGTGTAAATGTTTTTTAGGTTTCGTAAGGGTGCGAACGCGCGCGTGGCCATACCGCATGTCCCGACGGCCCGTTTTGCACATTGGCAAAGTAAACGAAGCCACAAAACCACGCGAAGCGTGGCGTCATTTTATGTGTCCTAGTAACCACAAAAGACGTAATTGGGATACGGCAATTATCTTGAAAAATCCTTCACGAACAGGGCTATCACGTTGAGTTCTATGGCTTTTAGGGGAAATGAGTAGGAAACAGCGGAACGAGGCCATATTTGCACGTGCGTGGGCCTTAGGATGGGAAGCAAGGCCCGGTCGCGGATTTCCAATCGACCCACGGGCGATGGTGTTTCCATTTCGGGTGCCACAAGGCCTTTTTTGTGAAACGCTACATGGCGCGCATTTTAGTATGCGCGAGACCTTCATGCGAGTGGTAGGATCTCGCACCACCTATCACATGCCATATGAACACGGTAGCCATCTGGGAATCCCTCCCGCTTCTGTGTTGTCCCGAATCCATTGGAAATGGGATTTGAACTGGGCCATACTTTCCTTTGCTCAATAAATTCCAAGAAAAATGTTTTTAGGTCTACGACGCGTCATTTTATGTGCTAAATGTTTTCCGTTTAGCGTTGGCGACGGTACACACGCGCCGTACGGCATACCGCGTGTCCCGGCCTGTTTTGCACAGTTGGCAAAGTAAACGAAGCCACAAAATCGCGCGAGCTGCGTGACGTCATTTTATGTGTCTGGTAACCACCGCAAAAGACGGAATTGGGATACGGCAATTATCTTGAAAAACCCTTCACGAACAGGGCTATCACGTCCGTAGTTCTATGGCTTTTAGGGAAATAAATAGGAAACGGCCCGTTGCACCACATAGTTTGTCCGAACGAGGTCATATTTGGCACGTGCTGGGCCTTAGGATGGAAGCAAGGCTCCGGTCACGGATTTCCAATCTGACCCACGGGCGATGGTGTTTCAATTTTCGGGGTGCCAGAAGGCCTTTTTTGTGAAGCAGCTACATGGCGCGCATTTTCGTACTGCGCGAGACCTTCGCGTAGTGGTAGGATACGTCCTACGCACCACCTATCACATGCCATATGCGCGCGGTAGCCATCTGGGAATCCTCCCGCTTCCTGCGGTGTCCCGAATCATTTGGCGGATTTGAGGGCCACACTTTCCTTCGCTCAATAAATTGGAAAATGTTTTTAGGTCTACGACGCGTCATTTTATGTGTTAAATGTTTTCCGTTTAGCGTTGGCGGACGGGCACCTGCGCGCCCGGTACGCCATACCGCATGTCCCGGCCCCGTTTTGCAAAGTTGGCAAAGTAAACGAAGCCACAAAATCACGCGGAGCCGCGTGGCGTCATTTATGTGTCCTAGTAACCACTGCAATAGACGGAATTGGGATACGCTTGCCAAGTGTTGTCAGCGCATGTGCTTTAGCAGACGCACACGGGGTACAACATTGGACCAAACAACACCCCACCATGCTAGTGTACACATCATGTGTTCGCACACAATTTTTGGTTCATTCCCCACCCTCCGAGGAAAAGAATAGTCCATGGGTCAACTCTCATTGGAGGCCGGTCAAAGGGGTTCATCTGAAGGGCTCTTGGATTAGGGTTTGCCGCGTTGACGAAGTTGGACCCATTTTGGCCAGATGAGTATCTGAACGAAGTAAAAAAAATGTGTGGCGTCACGTCGAGTCATTTCATGTGTGCCGCCCGTTATTTTATGCTCGAGAAAAGTCTACCGGGGGACCGCCGGTGGAGGCTGGTCAAAGCGTTAGACCGCACGGTCAACAAAGTTAGGACTTCGTCGAAAAATATTTATGTGTACGTATAATAATATATTTTAGTATATTGCACTTAAAATTACCTTTAAAATATGCTACACTATATATATATATATAAAGGCTGTGCCGACGGTTTAACCGTCGGCATACCTTGGATAGGGTTGGGTCAAACCCGCCCGCACCGGACCGGACCGGCCGCACCCAAACTATTCTCGCCACGCCCAAGCCCGCGACTCCCCACCCCCTGCTCCCGCGCCGCCACCCCCTGCTCCCGCGCCGCCAGCTGCTCCCCGCGCCCCTTCCTCTCCCTAACGCCCCGCCGCCGCTAGCTAGGGTTTGCCGCGCCGCGTCGCCTCCGGAGCCTGCAGACGAGGAGAGGTCGCTGGCGCCAGTCCCCGCCTCGGTCCTCCGTCCCCTCCTCGGCACCCGTCCCCGCCTCGGCGCCCATCCCCGCCTCGGCCGCCCGTCCCTGCCTCCGCCATGGCTGCTGGTTGCCCACCGGTAAGGCTCCCTGCCATCGATGTTGCCCATTCATCGTGTCCTCTATTTCTCCATATCCCAGACATCATCACCCTCCCCTGGACTGGTTTTTAGGCTACATACAAATAGAAATTAATGCTTCAAGCAAAGACGTGAGATGTGTATGTATAGTACAATCGACTAGAAATATTGTAAGACGTAGATGAATAAAAGGCATCACAGGGAGACTAGCCTCCCTGCAGTAGCAATTGGCTAGATCGATTAGTAGCTACCCGTTTGATCCATTGACTAGATCGATTATTCTCATCATACTGACTAGATCGATTATTCCAGTATCAGCAGTAACTGTCTTCTCTTCATGCTGCAATATATGAATGCTTAATAACTGAGTGAATTGGGTAAGCTCGGTTCTTGATGTATCAATTTAAAGCTTTCAACTGTTTATGGAAAAAAATTTCCTTGCAGATTCAAGTTGTATGTATATGCTCTACAAACTAAAATGGCAGCAATTTGGCAAATAGTGTTGTGTGAATTTGTTAATAATGTATTTAGAAATATAAATGGAAAATAGATATGTGATTTTAATAATGTGAATTTGTTGTTGTCTAAACTAGGCCCCGACGTGACCACCCCGGATCCTCACTGCTTGACTACTACGACCGCCGACCTCGACACTTCGCTCTTCGCCTACTTCCTCTACTACCGAGGGTGAGCTAAATTTCCAACCAAATCTTCGCATTTTTTATGTCTCTAGATTGAATTTCCACTCCAAGTCACGTAACCTAGGTGTCACTTCCGTCCGCAAGCGTTACGCGGATAAATATGCATTAGTGGTCGGCATATTTTCAACCGTAACGCTTGCGGCATTTACGGGACAGTCGGCAGATGCATAGTTGGGTACGTTTTCCATGTTCTGCTCCGGTCTGAGTTAGGCTTTCGACGGCGCCTTCCCGTTGTTCCCTGGATGCACATCCTCTCGGCTTTTTGCCGAGACGTGTACGGGAGAGCAGCGGGAAGGTGCTGCCGAAATCTGACTCGAACGGGGTAGAGCATGGAGAACGTACTCAATCTACGGATCGGCGGCTGCTAGGAGCCCACCTAGTAGAGATGTAGGTTGATGCATGCGTTACTCGCCGATAAAATAAAAAATATGATGCATTTAATTTCGTGCTATTATTGGATATGAAAGGATATATTTGTTGTTTCCCTCCAAATAAAACAGAGAATGGCTGATAATGAGTGGATGTACCGTGGTCGTATGAGTGCGACTGAAAGAACAAGTGAGTGGGAATGGAAAACTGAAGATTATTTGAATGATGCACATCGTGGTTCACATACAGTCCGTCCACTTTGCTCTAGTGCTCGGTGCAAGCAGGGTAAACGTCATGGCAAGATTGAAATGACGAAACACCTTTGGAGGCATGGGTATATGCCTGACTTCACTATGCCGATCAACTTTGTTGAGCGTGACCGTGAAACATGGCAGGTGATGCGACAACGCATCGATGGCAATGCGGACGATGGCATTAGAAACATGCTTGATGATCTGCATTATGCACATTCGCCGCCTCCAGAGGATGACCCAGAGGAACCGGATGAACCAGAGGCAACCGCGAAGGCTTTCCTTGATATGATGGCCTCGGCAAAGAAACCTCTTTACCCGGGTGCAGAAATCTCCCAGTTGGATGCCATCTCGCAAAAACTAGCCACTAAGGCCAAACACGGCATGACCAGATCTTGCTTTGAAGATACGTTCAAAGATGCGGGTAACATGCTTCCTAACGGACATTGTCTGCCCCGTAGCATGTATGAAGCGAAGAAAATCATGAAAGCGCTATGCATGGATTATGAGAAGATACATTGTTGTCCGAAGGGTTGCATTTTGTTTCGGAAGGAGTATGCAGAACTCACTCACTGCCTCTTGTGCAAGGCCTCTAGGTATCTTGAGGTCACGGATGCCCATGGTCAGGTGACGCAAACGAAGAAGGCCGCATCGATTCTTCGGTATCTCCCATTCATAAAAAGACTCCAGCGCCTTTACATGAGCGAGGAGTCTGTTAGACAGATGACATGGCACAAGCATGGGATTAGATACCCTGATGCGGATAAAAAGAAGAAGATGAAACATCCAGCCGATGGTCAAGCATGGAAGCATTTTGACAGCACATACCCTAATCAAGCAAAAGATGCTCGGAATGTCAGAATTGCGATAGCAACCGATGGGTTCAATCCATTTGGTATGTCGGCTAGATCGTACAGCTGCTGGCCCGTGTTTGTTATTCCGCTCAATCTCCCTCCCGGTGTCCTAATGCAACGCAAGAACATATTCCCGACGCTGGTCATTTCAGGGCCTGATTACCCGGGGAAGAATTTGAGTGTGTACATGCAGCCGCTTATCGATGATTTGCACCATTCTTGGGAGAACGGGACGTGGACATACGACCGAGCATCGAAGAAAAACTTCCTCATGAAAGTTTGGTTCCAGTATTCCATGCATGACCTACCCGGGTACGCTCTATTCTGCGGACATTGTACAGCTGGGAAGATGCCATGCCCAGTGTGCAGGCATGCGCTTAAGTTCATATGGCTGAAGAAGGGCGGCAAATATTCAGCCTTTGACAAGCATCGACAGTTTCTTGAAGCAGGGCATCGATTCAGAGAAGACAAAAAGAACTTCACGAAGGACACAGTTGTCACCGAAGTGAACACCGTACCAACGTTCGATGGTGCAACTGTTGTTAGAGAGCTACATGCTCTAAAGACTAGACCCACAGGCGGTTTTGTGGGATATGGCGAGACACACAACTGGACTCACGTTGCTGGCTTAACGCAGCTCCCCTATTACAAGGACCTCAAACTTCCCCATAACATCGATGTGATGCACACGGAAAAGAATGTTGGAGAGTCGGTCTTTAACACAGTCCTGAACATCCCCGAGAAGACAAAGGATAATGTCAAGGCTAGAGTCGATCAAGAGATGCTCTGTGATAGAAAAAAACTAAACATGAAGCCTCCCCAGCATAATCGAAAAAATTGGGTGAAGCCAAAGGTTGACTTCTGCCTTGATGGTGCCCAAAATAAGGAGGCATTCAGTTGGCTGAAACATGTCGTGAGGTTCCCAGATGGTTATGCATCGAATATCAGTAGCGGAGTCAATCTTTCGACCGGCAAAGTCACCGGGCTCAAGAGTCATGACTATCACATATGGATTGAGAGGCTAATGCCGGTCATGCTTCGAGGCTATCTCCCCGACCGTGTCTGGCGACCGATTGCAGAGTTGAGACATTTCTTCCGCACGCTCTATTCTAAAGAAATATGCGAGGACATGATGAAGAAACTGTGTGAGAAAGTGTCGGAGCTTCTATGCAAGTTAGAGATTATCTTTCCACCGGGCTTCTTTACTCCGATGGTTCATCTCATTTTGCATCTAGCTTACGAGGTAATCTTGGGGGGACCGGTGCAGTTTCGTTGGCAGTTTTCTATTGAGAGAGAATTTAAGCATATCCGGTTGAAATGTGGAAATAAAAATAAGATTGAAGGATGCATAGTCGAGGCATATATCATCGAGGAGGTGTCAGATATCACGACAACGTACTATGCCGACGATATCCCCACTCTTCATAATAAGGTCTCTCGGTACAACACCGACGAGCCCAAGTACACACCCAAGCTCCTCCTATTCCAAGGGCAAGGTGGCAAGTCTGGTGGTAAACTGAGTTATAGGTTGACGATGCAAGAGTGGGAGGACATCATGTTCTATGTGTTGTCGAACATTAAGGAAGTACATGATACGTTCATGAGGTAAAAATGGTGAAACTCTGTTGTTTCTTTGCTACTAGAAACTCGGTTGTGGTGTAATATGTTTTTTCCTCTTCTAGTCAATTCGTGGAGGAAGAGTGGTTGGAAAGGCGTCCTCCTACCCCGGATGAGCGTAATACTCTTCTAATTAAGGGTGCCCCCGGAAGGAAAAAATTCGTGGCTTGGTTCATGGAAAAAGTAATTTCTAACTTATCCTTCTTACATAAAAATTTGTAGTTTCTGTTACATTGAACTGATGCACCCAACAATTTCGAATGAACTTGTAGGGAGCTGATCCCCATACATCTATGGCGGATGAATTGAGATGGGTTTCCCAGGGTTTCAACAGTAAGGTGGTTAGGTATGACAAGTATGATGTCAATGGGTTTCGCTTCCATACAGAGAGGCACCAGAACTGTCGGCCTAATGCAAAAACAGTAAATACTGGAGTGTTTACCGGAGGTCAAGATAGTACCGAGTACTATGGGAGGCTGCAAGACGTATATGAGGTGACATTCGATAAAGGGATCCATAATCTCACTCTTGTTATGTTCAGATGTCATTGGTTCGACCCAGAAAATGGACTTAGGACCAACCCTTCCATTGGTTTAGTTGAAGTTATGCCTTCCACCACCTACCGGGGGTCCGATGTCTTTGTAGTGGCTAACCAGGCGACACAAGTTTATTATCTTCCCTACCCATGCCAGAACGAGGAACTAAAGGGCTGGGAAGTTGTGTTCAAGGTGTCGCCTCATGGTAAACTACCCATGCCCAACGAGGATGATTACAACAACATAAACCCCATCACATACGAGGGAGATTTCTACCAAGAGGAAGAGGACGGCGGGGATTTTGATGTAGAGATGGTTGATCTTGAGGAGCTCGAGGACGATGCACAAATTCAGGGTGATACTGTTGTGAATATAAAGGACTTAGAGATGCTCTCCAAGTTTCTCGACGAAGGTGACAACGATGATGATGAGCCTCCACCGTTCGAGGGCCAACCTTACTACTCACATGATACTGATAGCGATAATGAATAGGAGTGATGATTCTTGGTGAGGGTCTTTATGTCCTTCTAGTATATTGCCACCATGCTTATTTATTGCCACCATGCTTATTATTTCCTACCATGCTTATTATTTGGTACCATGCTTATTATTTCCTAGCATGCTTATTTATTGCCACCACGCTTATTATTTGATGATACCATGCTAATTATTTGCTACCTTGCTCATTTTTTCCTACCATACTTATTATGTGCTACTATGCTCATTACTAACTGTTTACTTGTTCTCAATGCAGGTGATTGCACAATGACGGGTGGTAGATCCACAAAAGGCTTGATTAGTCATATGTATGGCCAAGAGAAGCCAAGAATAAGCCGTCCTCGAAATAGAAGACCTCCTGGCGGTTTTCTGCATAACATGCGCTTTCTGCACTTCAGGTGGCCGCTAATGGAGGGCAGGAGATTCCTCATATCCAAGTTTGGCAGGCGGCTCATAAGAAGAAGGAGCTTGTTGAAGGCAAGGTCGTGTACTACGGCAAGACCGAAGAGTCCGTGGATAGTTACAAGAAGGCGTTCAAGTCGTTGCATGGGGAGGATTCTGACCCACTTTCAGAGCCATTCGACGAGATGGCGGTGATGATCGCAAGTCACGGCAAGCCACATGGCCGGACCAGCATTCTTAATGAGGTGCACAAGCCTACCATCACTCTTCCACGAATCTGGAACATGACCTCGAGCTCCGGTGTGTGTATGCCACCTCGTCCACGGCGTTCGACCGAGACTTCTGACGATGTAAGCTTTCTCTCATTTTTGTCCTCATTTCGACTTCCATTTCATGCATCTCCATGTTGGCGGGGCTCATTATGTCAAATTGTAGGCCCGCGTGATGGAAGCCTATGAGCAGCTTCAGGAAGAGTTTCAACATAAGATGCATGAATACGAAGTGGCGAATTCTGCCTCAAGAGAACACATGCAAGAACAAACTAAGGTTAACTGTTACCCATTGTAGTCACTTGTACTATTTTCTAACTTTCTCCACGCCTGACATTTAAACTACCTTGCAGGCGCTTTTCGCGGCTCTGACAGCTGGTGCTCCGCCGCCACAGTATGTAGAACCTCCAGTGATACCACCATTGCCAAAGATGCCCACGAAGGCGGAATTCCTCGCACAGTTCCATGGCGGGACTCCGGTTAGTGCTTTGCCATACTACTAAGCTACTACTTACCGTTGCCTTGCACATTGATATTTACACTTAGCCATATTTTGCTCGTGCTATGTAGGGATCCTCGACTCACTCGAACAATCCCTTTGGTCGTGCTGCTGCCTCCTGGCCATACGCGTCGCCCGCCGAGAGGACTCCGCTTCACTTTGGTGGTCCGAGTCCTGGTCACTCCGCCGGCGTCTCTCCCCGTCGCGAGAGTCGTGAGTCCTGCCAACACTCGCCGCAGCTGGTGAGTTCCCTACCAAACTATCCACGGATGACTTTGATTATTTCTTCATTCACGGACTTTTACTTGCACAAGTATCCATGCTTAATTGGTGTTGTATTCCATTTTGTAGTGATGATGCTCTCGGCGGCGAAATTTGTGGTGTGCCGGTGATCTAGGATGACCGGTGTATGTGTATCTATGGATATTTGATACATTATGTCTATGTATGGATACGGCGGTGTATGGATGTGCTACATTTCGTCGATGTATGGATATGTGTGGATTTGCTACATTTCGTCGATGTATGGATATTGATATGGATATGTTGGTGTATGATGACATCTATTGTCTATGTATGTGTGATTTTATATGATAGCACCATTATATTTGATATATGCTCAATGTATGTATGTCATATTATATGATCTGGAGCTATATTGTACTGCTTTTGAAATGGAAAAAGGGAAAGCAGCGGAAAATTCAAAAAATCTGGGAGCTATGTCGGCATAGGGTGCTGGGAGGAGGCCGGAGGCACACCAGATAGCGCCACGTGGAGGCTATGCCGACGGTATAACCGTCGGCACCCTCTGCACTGTGCTGCGCCTCCGCGGGCTCCCAGAAGCCGCCACGTCGCCCACTATGCCGACGGTTACACCGTCGGCATAGGACCTGCATCGACGGCGCCGTGAGTCGCCAGAAGCCGCCACGTCGCCACCTATGTCGACGTTACACCGTCGGCGTAGCTTGTCCCCGCCGTTATCTGAGCACCGTTAGCGGTGGCGCGCCGACGGCCAAGCGGTACCGACGGCCAGGAAATCCCGTCGGTGTATGGAGCTATGCCGACGGTGAAGATACGCCGACGGGTTTCCGGCTATGCCGGCGAGCAGCGATGCCAACGACGTCGCGCCGACGGTAACCGTCGGCATAGACCTACGCCGACGGTTTTTGTTGCTACGCCGACGGCAATAACCGTCGGCACCGTACCGTTTTCCTGCTCCAAGCTCTATTGTTTCCTACCATCAACCACTATGATGTAGCCACGCAGAAATTGAGACAAATAGTTGGTTTAAAATACTCACAATAGGAGCTTGATCATGCTAAATTGAGAGAGACTCGGGAGATAACATGTTGACCTGGCTGGATGAACCAAAACTATTAATTGATACCAACGATCTCCTTGTCACTCTTCTCCTTGATTGTGCTGAAACACCAACTACCATCAACCAGTGGGGTGAACCTTTCAGTTCAATTAGGACTGAAATGAATCGATAAGACGGGAAGAAGGAACCAGATACACACATACCCCTTCTGAACCCAATCATAATGTTGTGTTTACAACACTCGAGCACCTCTGCGATGGCATCGGCCATGATGACCAAGACAATCATCTACAGCTCCAACAAGTCACTCTACAGTTCACAACAGCACAGATCATAAGAAAACAGATTTTTGCAGGCGGTGCAAAAGAGTTCACTACGGGATCAAACATGAGAGCTGGGAGGGGATGAATACCTTGATGGTGTCGTCCTGGGTGAGCAGCATGGGGAGCACCACAAATAAATCACAAGAATCAAAAAAATTCGCGCTTGGTGACAGAAATCAGCACCAGGAAACACCATTGTTCATTTGTTCACGAACTATCGTGCGGAGTTGCGATCAAATAAGCGGCCTGAAAGAAAGAAGACAATGCTCCATCGGTCGATTCTATCACAACCCAGCAACGGCACGAACTGTTGCGCCAACAGACTGCACTCGCGTCACTGGCCCTGGTTCCAGAGAAACAAAGTGCTTCCACGTACGGCCCCCTCATGGATGGCGGGTGTAGTGCCATGGGTGGGGAGCGAGAGAGAAGAGGGGAGGAAGAGGAAGGTACATGGCGGGAAAAGCGATCGCGGGATTGGTTGCCCGAGGAGTGGCCGTTGCCCGGACTGTTTCTATCATGTAGAGGGTCGGGTGGTTTCCTGGACTTGTTGCACGTGCAGCTCGGCATGGCGGTCACCTAGGTTTCGTCTTATGCAGCACGAGGTAGGCGAGCATCCAGGAACGCGTTGCGGTGGACGCCGCTGCTCGAGGAGGCACCTCCGTTCTGGATCGTCATCGCCAGCGGTCAAAGAGGGGAGGAGGCGCTGGGGGAACGCAAAGAGGTTTTTTTTGTTTGCTCTTCGATCGATTGACTGATGGATTGCTTATTTTGATGGGCAGCATTGCGGAAATTAGGCCCAAATAGCCAAGAACGGACTAGCTCAATTTCCGGAGTAGCAGCCCAGCAATGAAAGCCGGCCTATATAACGTGAGAACACAGAGTAAAAACATGCTCAATGACGGTTCAGGATTAGTGAGTTGATGACCACCATTAGATGAGCTAATCGGACGGTACATGCAGCCAAAATGCTGTGAGGGGTTGTAGGTCGTTCAATTTTACTGTTACTCAATTTTATTTGTTGAAACCGAACAGCATAGACAGTGTTTTATGCAACCATTCTTTGCCATCGAATCAAGTTTTATTTTACCAAAATCCTGGGCGGGCTATGGCCCGGTTCGCCCCCACGTAGCGCCGCCAGTGAATATTTTGATGAAAATTTAGCCGAACTTACAATGCACCTAGGCTTGATGAAAATTTTGAGTCCGCCACTGCCATTTCTAACTACAAAGCCATATCCTCCACAAAGAGACTCAGCGTGATGCAAGAGACTCAGCGTGAACCCCAGTCGTTTCTAACTACAAAGCCATATCCTCCACAAAGAGAAGTCTCAGAAGGCGCCATCAGTATTGACCTTCAGATAAGTATGCATTGGTACACCCCACTTCAGATTGATCTGGATCCATAACATGAACAAAAATAAACGAGTCAATTTTGTCAGGAGTTCTTACCTTACCTCCATCGTTAAGCCTTGTTTCTATCCGCCCACAATCAAATCCAAAAGCGACAGCATATAGTGGCCTTCTTCTTCTCTTCCAGTTTGAAAATTTCATCCAACAGGGAAGTGGCAGTTTGGCATTTAGCAAGCTTTTCCCTTATTTCTTCTAATAATTGCAATGATCTCTGGATTGGTTAAACCATCTTGAACTTGTCTTCATCTATAGTTTGTCATATGGGGGCATCTAGTCTCCACCTCCATTCCCCTCTAAACTATCTGTAGCCGTACTTCTAAGGAAGTGCAGAATTTTATTTGGTAAAGTGCCCCCACAATTTCATCCAGTTGAAGCCCCTACTTGTATTACTTGCAATGGAGCTTTAAGGCTGAGCACACAATCCTGCATTCCTGCTCAAGAATGTTAGAACAGAACAATCTGACCATCGAACAGTTTTGGTAGGTAAATCATATGCAACAACGACAGGAAACTATAGCTTGAACATTAAACTCACAATAAAAATATGTTAGTTGTGACACGGCAACATCAATCTTTAGATATTACGTTTTCTTTATTTATATATTATCAACCTGTTTCACTCTATATATGTACTAGCAATGGATGGCACGGCGGCACGCCGTGCCAACCATGTAATATGATGGTTGTGATATTTTCAAGAACATATTTAGATCGATGGAAGTAAATAATATTTTCTTGTTTGAACAGTAGGTTTTAGGATGGTTGGCAATGAAGTTGTAGATAACATACACTGAAATTAGGTGTATACAATTTTAATCTTGAAGATCAAGTTAATAAGTGGGCATGGTAATAATAACTGGTGTCCTTCTATTTATACCGGTGGGAGGCATGTTTTTGTGTTGAGATTGAACGGTATATAAAATTTTACCCACATTCACTAAGGCATACAAATAAGTCTAATTAATCTGGACATAGGATACACTGATAGTGGGAGGGCATACAGAAAAACGGTGAACAGGCACACTACAACAACAGGCTTGCTAGTTTTGGCAAATCACAGTAAACAAAATTGTAACTCCATTACAGTACTTGTTCCAATGAATATGGTAGTAACGTGTCGAACTCTCTCATGATTTCTTAAAAAAACATATTCATTATCGCCAATACACCCAAAAAAAAATCTGAATATGCAACAATACATCCTCTTAATTATATTCAGTCATGCTCTCGAACATATCCGTCTTCCTCATGAAGGGTGATATCATAGTACCTGGTAGCAGTCATACTTTAAAATCATTCAAAAGTAGAGTCAAGAATGCATCGTTGTACTAAATAAAATGCAGATCATAAATCCATGTTTTGAGATCAGTTTCCATGTACTGCAGTCTGAGTATATCAAATCAACTCTTGTATTCATCTCAGCATTCATGGGATAGCTTTATTTTTCATGGTTTTCTAGCTTGTAAAAGTGCTTCCTCTTATCTTAGTTGGCATTTTATAACTGTGAAGCTCCTGAAAAAGGGAAGTGGAGCAAAATAATTTTTTATTTGTTTCTCTACTATCCAAATAAGTATACAATTTAATGTTCCTTATGTGGCATCTAGCCACCCCTTTTCAAAAACTAAGAAGTGAAATGGGATGCAGCAAGACAGGAAGGGCCAATGGAAAAGGGTAAATAATTAAAGCAACTTATCAGTAAGTAACTATTCAGTTCTCTTGCAAAATAAATAAGGATAGATCAGTTTTGTCCTGGGCTTATCTGTTTTAATAAGCAGCTTATCTGTTTTATCCGCTGCATTGGTGGGTAATAACACACTCAAGTCATTTTATTGCTCTGATGAAGTAGCTCATAAGACATGACTGATCTATTCTCACATTCGTTGCCGCTTAGGAAGGATACCTTCAACATGGATATGAGATATATGTGAAGATTAGAGGGTCACCTTTAGCCACGCCGTTCGCTTCAGCAAATGCAGCCCGCGCCGTTCGCCTTCAGCAGATAATGCCCACTTGTGCTCGATGAATATTCGGCCCTTCACTCTGTCACCCATGCGCCCCACGGTCTAACGGCGGTACTGCCGCACACAATATTATGAGGAAACTTGACTGTGATGTGTTGTTGAAATGCCGATGGTATCTTAACTGGATTGTGGCATCTATTTAGTAGCAGGGAATGGGAGGATTGAAACGATGGCTGCCAAGCAATGATGTTTATACAGTTCAAAAAGCTGATCGAATTGAACTCCCTGAAGTTGTGCATCCTTAACTGTGCTCTAAATAGGTGAAAACATTGGCATGTTAAAGTTCTCACATTATTTATAGATAGTGAAAAACATAGTCTGCCACACCAATGAAGTAACGTGTATTTTACAAAATTTAAGAGACACAAGTATCACATAGAAGGAAAACATAAACTCGATAAGCAAAATAGATGAGATGTCACAGATATGTTTAATTTCATCAAAAGGGTTTCATGAAAGAGAGAGCAAGAATGCAGAGTAAGAGCTGTAAAAAGAGCAAGTGTCAAAATTTGCATATGGAGGATCGAAGTAACTGAATACAAATCTGTATAGACCTCTAAATTGCAGGAAGTTGTGTGAGCATACCTGAAGTTATAACCTGAATAGGTAAAGGTGAGAACTATTTCAAATGATGAACAAATCAAGTACTATTTGGTACACCAAATTTCTAAGCTTGGTAGTTGATGCATCATTTTCATCTAGTGCAAGTATATTTAATCTTTCCTTGGATGTCACTCTTGGTACGGCAATGTAGAATTGTCCATAATAACTCATGTAGTACTATGACCCTCCATCTCGTCATGTCCCAAGTGCTGTGAAAATTATAAACAGAAAATATCTTCTCCGTTGCAGTTTACAAAGCATCTAAATTTTTTATCCAAATACCATCCGTTTACTGTAAAAATGTCAAACAGATAACTCAATGTAAAATAAGAAGCCATAGTACATGTCTATCAGTGAGTATGAACCTAACAGCCTACATGAATCCATCTCAATTAAAACCGTCCAAGCATATGCATCAAGAATTTTATGTTGCATACTTATCCCACCCGCAAATCTTTAGTACGACAAAAGCAGCTGACCCAAAGTAATGTTCACGCAAAATTGCATCAGTCAGCCAGAAATAGCATGTTTAATTATCCAAACAAAAAATTTGCAGTTTGCAATAATGCACAGTCCCCAATGGCTTAGAAGCTAAACTAAATCGACCCTTCTTCATTTTTGTATGTTTTTTTTTAATAAGAGAAGTATAGGAATAAGTGGGTAAGTGGGTACAGACAACTGAAAGTAAAAAAGCAGTTCTTATTCTTCTCTCAAAGATGCTTTGGCTTACCGCAGCGTTGCTACTCCAGGCCTAGATACAGTCTGTAGCTGTGAAACCAAAGGAATGATATTTGCAGCATCTCCAATATTGAAAGAACAAATGATCTTTTGTCTCAAATTTGAGTTCGTTGCACAATACATGTGGTACAGCAGGGATCCCTCATAAGCAAAAGCCAAATAATCTTCCAAAAATAAATTATGTGCTACAGCACGGCTCTTGTATTAACCCTATCCATAAGCAAAAGCCACATATAAACTGCGTTGAGTTAACTACATGATGTCCATAACAAATGAGAACATACATGGATGATATTCCATTGGGAACTCTATATAACTTAGGTGCTAAAACCTGGAGTTCTCCATTTATAGGACCAAGTACCGATCTCATCAGGCAGAGCTAGGATTTCTCGGAGACCAATAAAATACAGGCACGGCAAGCTTCATCTGAATGGGAAAGTCCAAAAATATTCACCTCGGTTATCAGTTCTCACATAAAGGAGTTGACTGCATGATTTTCATAACAAATGAAAACTTACGGAGAAAATTTAATGTCAAGAGAAAATTGCATATACCTTAGAGGTGCTAAAGCCTGGAGTTCACCATTTACACGACCAACTACCAAGTATCATCCTAGTAAGTGAGAGCTAGGATTTCTTGGACCAGAATAGAACACTGGCACTGTAGGCCTCATCTAAACGGGGAAGTCCAACAATATCACCTGGGTTACCACAAAATATTAAGCTTCCCGCTCCGCTCTTTCAGATCTTTAGGATAGAATGACAGAAGGAATATCAAATCTTTCTTTTTTGAACAGAAAGGAAGATCAAATCTGAATATTCAGTTTATGAACTTTTAGCCCAAAAACATGGCGTGAATTTGTCTGGCACATATCTGACAAAGATTGAATTTGTGACTCTCATATGTTGACAAATAATGAATTCCGACTCTTTTCAACCATTTTGTAGGTGGAAACATAAAATCCAGAGATCTCTCATGCATAAACAAAACGAAAGATAAAATCAAAGGACAGAAGAATTGGGTATGTTCTCTCGATGTAAGATGAGAGATCTCAAATTGATAAATCAGAAGGAAAAAATGGCCAATTGCCACAATTGAGCAAGACAATGGTCAAACACTCAAATGCATATCCATGTATATGTGAAGTTGTGAACCTGCGGATTGGTTGCTAAAAACAGCAGACTGTTTCCAGGGAGAGCAGGGCAAAGCAAATGCAGATTAATATATATCCCTATTACTTTGCCAAACTGCTTATAGGGAAGTACATGTGTGCTATGAATTCTGTAGTACTGTAGTAAGTAAGAAAAAAGTGAAATTATGGATGAACTCTATTGGCATGCAAATTTAGTCTAGCAGCCAGCTATTTTAGCTAACGATTTGACAACATTTAAAAAACTGGAAACTAAGCAACATAGATACCTGAATAAATATAGAAACGCCAGATCATGAACTCAAGAAAAAAATAGTTTATAGAAGAAAGATCACCTGGGCTTAGCTTTGGCAAAATATTATAAACCCATCAACTGAATTTAGATGTGCCCTCCATACGAAATATCAATTTTGAAATAGTATAAAATGAGATCTTCATGGAAAGAAAACAATAATAAATCCATACCAAAGAAGAACAAACAATTATAAGTGAAGGAGATATCAGCCACGGGTGTGATTTCAGTTGGTTGCTCTGTTGCATCGGTATCTTTGTTTGTTGGATGCTTCGAAGCATAATAAGTGTGGACCTATCATATTCAGTATTTTAAGAACTGCACAGATGCCTTGTGGGTTGTAATGAAGAAGTAAAGATCTCTTTCAGCAAAACACTACCTCTGTTGAAACCAACACAAATATGCAATTTTTATCAGAAGTAAATTTACTGAACCTATTTTCATGTCAAAAAAACAAATAAACTCAAGATGAACTACTGAAAATCATCAATTTACACAAAAGTTGATTTGCACCTGAGGCTCATTTAAGCAAGAGCTTGTATAGTCGAGGGATCAGACTGATTGAAAGGAACACCTGCAGATGGAGGAAGGCTTCGAGGTATCCACGTTAGATGGGATGGAGTTGTCTGTTGCAATCATGGTGCTTCTGTCAAAGCCTCAGTGGAATCCTTGCTAGAGGTTGCCAAAATATAACCCCTGAATATGAAGTTCTTATTATCTTTTCTTCCAATGAATGAACACATTGGCCTTGGTAGTGGACGCTCCATTGGAACTGCACCAAATCTAACACAAAAACAGTAAAAGATAGAAGGTTAAACCATATTTGATTAGTTTAGGCGTCAAACCATATATTCAATCAAACGGTACAACATTCCTCGGTTTTCACAACCCAACCTGCTGAATTATGATATCTGAAGTGTAAAAGGTACAAATCTATAACGACCACAACCAAATCACTAAATCAATTAGAGCTTTATTTCGTCTTTCCCTGAAGAATCTAGGCAATACAATCTTTCACTGGTTGCTACACCGAACGGGAGAATACTCACACTTGCAAAACTTTTACTACTGACAGGCATATAATACCTCTGTACATGAGAAAACAAACTGTAACTGTGACATGAATCCCATGCCATTCAGGAAAACAAATCACCAGAAAGAAAACCATTAAAAAAATGTCTACCATCATATGCCTTAGACACTCAAACTTCTCAAGCGAGACTCAAAATTCCAACAAAACTTAAGCTATGTGGAGAGTTGCCTCGGCAACCCATCCAAAACAACCACCACTGCAATCTGTGGCTAAATAGAAGAAATTTACATGTGGATCACGGTCCAGAGATGAAGTAAACAATGGATGGAGAGATAATTACTCACCTAAAGTTTTGAGATAGTGTCACACCATGTCGTAGTTGCAGGCTCAGGGAGCTGACCTGCAGCATGCAGAGGTAGGCATCGGCGAGGACGGCAAGAGAGAAGAAGCAGCGTCAAGTGATGCTGGGACGTGCGACGGTGACGCACCGGCCAACAGGACGCTGGGTCACGACAGAACGGGCGGGTCGCCTAGGAAACACGCGGAGGCGGTGGCCGGACAACATGGGCCATTTGTCCCCGGCAGCGCCACGGGGCTGACCGGCCGGGCAAGTGGAGACGACGAACTGCTGCGCCGCGCGGAGGCTGAACAGCGGTGGTAGAAATCGGCAAGAGTCCGTAGGTAGGGGACGGGCCAACAGAGGAAAAGGAGGCCGACGGTTATGGAACCCATCAACAACACAACCGATCGAACGCGGCCGCGATAAACGTAGCCAGCATGACCACAACCGGCCCTGCGGCCACAAGGCCTCCCTCGGTGACGCCACCGACTAGCACGGCGCCCCGCAACCCGGCCAGGAACACCGCCACGCCCGCCAGCGAGCCAGAAGACGGGAAGAAGAGCCCTGCCAATCCCAGGATCTCGGCCATGCCTCGGAGCTCCAGCGGCGAAGGCTTCCTGCAGATCACGGCGTCTGCGACGCGCCTGGTCACGTCCAGAACCAGCGCGCCGCGGCGCCTGCACCGCGCGAAAGCCGCCACGCACGACAGCACGTCGCACCCCGCGGGCACCTCCAGGACGTGGGCGCGGATCGTGCGCGATCACCACCGGCGTCTCGGGCCACAGTTCTTGGATCCGGAGCACAGCTGCGTGCCCGGCCACGGCCTTCACTGCTGTCGGAGATCATCGGTAGCGGCAGCTGCGTTCGCCATGCTTGCCATGTTGAACCCTACCCTCGCCCTGAGCTTGAGGAGGACCCATCCTAGCGGGTATTGACGCAGCCGAGCACCGCGCTGGAGCGGAAACAGAAAAGGAGGAGGCGGCGGCGCCGGACGTGGCCAGGGAGGGGGAGGACGGCGGCGGCTCTAGGACAAGGATGGCGCTGGCGGCGATGGGGAGGAGGTCGAAGCGGTGGAGTTTTTTTTGTAGGGGAAGCGGTGGAGTTAATGGGAGAGAATGAGTGCTGCGGGAGAAAATCGAGGAGCCTGTATGGGCTAGTCGGAGCAGGCCAAATAGTTGGTCAAAGCGGTCCACTAAAAATGCTACATCCACCCATTCCAAAAAGAAAAACAGCACACAGTAAAGAAAAGGTGCAACCAAAAATCCAAGAGAGCACCCGAACTACACACAAGAAGAAACACCCGAACTTCAAAATTCTAGCAAAAATCGAAGTTGTTGAGGTTTAATATAGTAGTTATTCATGATAAGTACAGGCTAATGACATATTACACTTGCATGAGCTGAAATACTAAGCTCAGTATGGAAAATATAGGTTCTCCATATGGCATTGTTTCAAGACAAACCAAACATACTATTCCAAACCAGTTGAGAAAAGTTGCGAAAAAACTTGTAGTACAGCAATAGCCGTAATACTGCCTTTCATTTTTTTACCTCCAATAGCAAGCGGCGAGTGGCTTCTGTTATAGTTGTTAGGGATCCAAGGGTCATGCCACACCCGAATAGTCGAACCATCGCCTGGCCGTGTGATCAGGCCATCTGCCTCTCTTTCAACACAACTGCATGGCAGATTATCTACAACAACATCAATAGAGTGAGTAGGCTGCAAAGCAAATTCCTTCATCATTGTGAATTCCCATTTTCTCTCATAGGTGTGCATTTGACACATAATACCAACAATGAAAACAATTTTATTTCCAATTATTTTGCATGGTTTGTTAGATATTCCTGCAACTAATATTGTTCAACAAATTATGTAAACCTTAAAGGGCGTCGTCGACTATCACGTTCATCCTTCTATTCAAACACTTCAATTGTAACCATAAGTGAATTTTTTTCGAGAGTGCGCTAAAGCCAAACCATATTTTTGTACAAGGCAAAGGTTTGCCTACAGAAACATAACCATTCGCTGCAATCAAGCGTAGTAACAACTCCACACTGACTTGTCCGAAGACAACCACCACCACAAAACAACAACACGAAAGAACTTGTCCAAAGCTAGACCACAAAGCCGTGTCTCGTTCAAAGTCGTGCGCTCTAAGGAACAACTTGTCCAAAGGTAGAACACAAAGCCGTGTCTCGCACAACTCTCCTTGTCAACGGACCATCAATAGAGAGAAAGATAGCGGAACATGGTCAACCCGAAAAGGCATCGTCTTGGACTCACCAACACTGGTGTGCATTGCACCCCTAAAGATCAGCCATAGACCACAGCGAGCACCGAAGGAGGGCAACCTGGAACCTCAACACATGTCTCCAAAATATTAACCATCCATTTTCGTATGATCTAATGGATTGTGGCTGTTTTGAGGGGTAAAATCATACTTTTAAGTTAATTGAGCTTATTAAGTCTAGCATTTACAATTCTAGATGAGAATCAGGCTTGAGAACAAACAGGGGAGATCGATGCCGTGCTTTATGATGATAATGTTTTCCTTGCCTCCGCCTTTAAACAATCGAAATGCAAATACAGAGCATGTCAATGGAAATCCTTGTGTATGCAATCAGCAACAGTCCCTAAACAATGGCTAACTTACAAAAATAGAACAAAGTAGAGAAGTGATAATTCGGAATTTTCATTTACAAAAAAAATATTAACAAATACAGTAACCTATTAAAATTTAGTTCACATTTCAGATTTATTCAAAATCTAACTTTGTGACGCTTAACTGAGGACTATTGGCATCTATTATGAAAAATCTATATTATTAGTATAGACATTTAGGACTACTGACAGCTATAATGCAAATCTATATTATTAGTGTGCTTTGGTATTACAGATGATAATTTTCCACACGTACTTAATTTCACTGATTCCTAAGTAAAACATGTAAAAGTAGAAATATTTTGGTTACAGGTTCGAACTAAAGAATCTTAGTGGGATTGAACCACCTTCAATCCGGGATTTAAGCAAATCCACGGAGAATCTCTCCGAACAGAGAAAAGATCCACCATTCCTTAGGACTCATCATTTAATGTATCTAGAACGATAATGGAACTAAATTCGCATCAACATAAACACATCTACACAAAAGATCAGACTGACTCATAACTTCAGTACGAAATGAATTGCAGAGTTAAAAAGAAGCATAATTATCATATTCAGCAACTTGCTTATAATTCAACAACTATTTATGCAACAGTTAGGCAACTTCGATTATAATTCAGCAACTATTTATCCAGCTTAAGATAATTCTAGACATAACATGAAAATATGAAACTTCTACTGTGGAAGCAGTACATGTAATTAAATGCCTATCCATGTAAAATTCATCAACAAAATCTCAGGGTGTTATAATCCTAACTCCAGTATTTTGACATATGATACTAAAACCTTCAGTACAAACTTATTCGAATAGATTCAAAAGCATCAAAATATCTATATTCAGCAACCTGGCTGATAACTCATCAATACTTCATCAATTTAAATTGAATCTCCAAACAACAGGGTCCAAAAATGAATGATTAAGTAATAGGAGATTTGTATGTAATTGCATATTTTCAGTAAGCAAAAACCAGTTCTGATAGGTAGTAGGCAACAGCTTGTGTAGTAGATTCCTGAAGGGCTTCTCCAGTTGATTCAGCCAGGGAAGATTAGCTCCAAACAGGCCAAAGAGCAGCAGGATACATCCATCTTTCAGCTTGGCTATGCCACGGTACAGCTGAGCAAGCTACATTAATCATCTCGTATAAGCTACAGCTACAAATTGCATGAAGTCCTAGGATACAAGATCCATCAAATATACAGCTCTTGCCAAATAAATACTTCAGGAATATTACAGGAGAAATAATCCAACACATCAAAGATAAAATGAAAAATATAACGATGTGTAATATAGGCATGTATTAACTTATGAACCAAATAAATCTCAGCTGACAAGATAATATATAGTATAAAAAACTTGTGATTTCTGTGCCATACTTACATCTCAAAAATGGATTACAATTACTGTAAATTGCTGTGATGTGCTGTGGGTACAAATTAGTTGGATTATGTATGTCCATAATGAAATCTAAATGCCACAGAACTCGTAATCGACCTCAGAACCTGATTCTATCAGGCTTCATCTATATGCTTAGGTAAACTTCAGCTGTAAATTAGCGGTTGTACCTTTGATGTTTGGTCGGTTGCTCCATGATCGAATCGCGACGGTAGTTCGTTGTGCCAGGCAAGTCGGATCGGTTGTCGCGAGCACACAGCAAGGGACACCAGGACACAGGGGGGAGAACCCGGGGCTAGAATAAAAATAACCCCCGTGCGATCTCCCCCCGAGACACAACAATCATCTTTATTACGGTGGCGGCCTGCCATGCGAGCGCACCCAACATGGCAAAGGCCTCTAGGTTTGTCACATCTCTTTTTTTCTCACAAGCAACTCGCTTGTTACACCGTCCTTACCTTGCAGTCTCCTCCGACCTCTTGGATCTAATAATTATCGAAAGTTCTTCCGAATAATTATTACAAAGAGTCGTCGTCGACGTCGCACGCGGCAGATCCTGGATCCCACGAACTCGCCGGAGATGGCCCGTCCTAGCCGCCGCGTCCGCTCTAGCCCGCCGGAAACAACCGAGATCCGCCGAGAACCATCAGATCTACAAAGTCAAAGCGTTCGTGATAGTTAGGTTACAGAGATCCGCACAAGATTACGACGCGGCTACAACAATCGTGCAAAAACAGAGCAAGATCAGGGACAAAATTGCTCACCAGCATCGGATCTGGCTCGCCGGACGGGCAGATCTGAAGGTTCCGTTCCGCCTCCGATCATCTAGCTTCAACCGATCGCCGGAAGCCCAACGCGCCGCTGGACCCGAGGAACCTGCGCAGGAGATAGCACACGGGGGTTGGCGCATAAATCATGGTGGAGAGGCTCACCGCTCACCGTACCGAGATCGAATCGAGCTCCGGCCATGGCGCGGACTCAACTTCCGATCCGTCGGTGGTTGGGATTTGGTGGAGGGGGAGGAGACGTGTTCGTCTAATCTAGATCTGCCTTGGTTGGGATTCTTTTGGTCTGGTTCTGCAAATATGCCGAGGCGAGGTATTTATTGTCTGGTATTGCTAGGTGGACGGCCCAGATGGAGTCGTCGGTCTTGGACGGCTGAGATTTCTTGCACGTGGAGGTTCCCGATTGGCGGTGACAGCTGGATCGCACCGGCAGACCGCAACTTGCGCAATTAACGTCACTGCGTGCGTCATATGCGCGCCGGATCTTCTGCGGACCAAACGTTGCTTTGTGGGTTTTGGTGTGCGTGTCGGTAAACGCTGATTGGTTGCGGCAGCAGCTAAGGGCATCTCCAACCCGGCGTAAGCGTCCGCGCGTCCGATCAACAACAATCACTAGCGTGGATCCCGGGCGGCGTGTCACGACAAACCCGGCCCAAATCTTGGACGGGTTTGCGTGCGGACCGGTGGTCGCTCGCGTCTCCCTTGTCGCCCCCGCTGTCTGCCTCCCCAACACCCACTCCACTCCCACTCCCAAGCCCTAGAGATGGGCTCGCGCCGCCAACCATCGGAGAGGAGAGGAGGCCGCGCCTTGTCCGTGGAGGGGTGCGCCGGCGCCCGGTGGCGCGAGCCGGCCGACGCAGACGAGAGCCAGAGCTCAAGAGCGAGGGCGATGGAGGCAAGAAGCGGGCGGCGGCGGCGCTGCGCGGAGGTGGGCGGCGAGCACGACGGCCTCCAACCCAAACACAGCGGCCATGCAAGCAGCAGCATCGTTTACGCCGCTCATCGCTCGGCAAGACATGCTCATCCCCGCACGGCACGGCCTCGGGGAGCTCGTCCTCATCCGTGACCCCCTTCCTCCAAGATCAACGCCCGTCTGCCCTTTGGCACGAATGGGGGCGCATTCCGCGCACGCGTACGCCACGGATGGGTCACCGGAGGTGGGAGAGTCCATGTCGGGGCCGTCACCTTCGTCCATTGACCTCAACCGTGCGCGCGAACTCCAAAGGCCACAAGAACCAGCAGTGCCATGGCCGGCCACGCAACCGTTCGACGATTTGGCGAGCGCGCGCAGCCACCGTCGCCGTGCCACTACGTCTTTCGCGCGACGATGCGCCACACACGAATCGACCACCTTCCGTTGACACAGGGACAACCGCGTCCAAAGATAAACATCGAGAGGAGCCGTTGTTCGTTGAGGGACTCACACAAGCGCAGGCAAGCTAGAGCTCGCGGGTAAGACCGCCAACTACACGGAGAAGGAGGACAAGATGATCGTCAATGCATGGTTGACGATCGGGCAAGATGCGTTGACAGTGCCGAGAAAGGGGACCGCATTACGCGCGGGTCTATGAATACTTCCATGAGCATCGCAAATGGACAGAGCCATTTGAGAGCGACCGCGCGACATATCGATCCAAAAGAGGTGGGGAACAATTCAAACGGAATGCAACAAGTTCCAGGCGGCGTATGAGCACGCGAAGCGGCTCCCCGTTAGTGGCATGGGTATGAAGGACTTGGTATGATTCTTAACCTCAACTTAATCATCCGATATTCGCACATATGTTTATCGTTGTTCTCTCGCTTTGCTCTAGGTGTGGCGAGCTTTGGACTTCTACAAAGCCAACAATGGAGAGAAGACCTTTGCCTTCCCTCATTGTTGGAAGGAACTCAGGGCACCCCAAGTTCCAGGAGGGGTTTGAGGGGTACATGGCGACCTTGACTGGCAACAACCCCGCCAAAGATGCCACGGTCATTGACCTTGATGGTGGGCAGCCTTGCGGTAGCTCCGCTTCTCGTGCAAGTCGTCCACGCGCCACAAGTCAACCAAAGCCGACATGAAGCGTGATGCTTCCTCCGTACTATTGTATGGCACTTTGAAGGAGATGCATGTGGAGAGAGAGGTGTCCACGGACAAGAGGGATGAGAGGGCGGGGAGAAAGAAGAGGACAGGAAGAAATTCTTTGATGTCCAGAGAAGAAGCTTGAGATTGAAGAGGTCAAGGCCCAGGCCAAAGCTAAAGAACTTGAGCTCAAAGAGAGAGAACTTGAGCTCATAGCTGGCAAGGGCGAAAGAGGTGGAGATGAAGGCGAAGGAAATTGAGCTCAAAGCAATGGCAAGGGCCAAAGAGATGGAGATGAAGGCGCAGGAAGTTGAGCTCAAACGCCAAGCCGAGGACAACCTCATCATGAACGCCGACTTGACCAACATGAGTGAGGCGAAGAGAGCTTGGTTCGAGAAGAGGCAGAAGGAGATCCTCGAGCGCCCAAATTGAGTTAGACAATCTCAATTGTAATATTTATATTTTTCTCAAACTATGGCACATTTTAATTGATTTATCATGCTACATTTGATGCTATTTTATGCTATTTGCTATATTTTATGTTTGTTATATATTATTCCATGTTTATGAGATATTATTCTAGGTTTAGACATTGTTTTATAAAGTATCTGTGGCAGATGGCCTATTTCCCAAAGAAGTAGGCCAAATGGCCAAATGGGGTGTTGCGTTAGGCGCAGCGTGCGACCCAAACGGACACGCGGACGGGGGCGTGTCGGGTGTCCGTTCGGCCACCCAAACGGCCCAAAACGGACGGCCAGCGCGTCCGTTTGGGTCGCCCGGTTGGAGATGCCCTAATACTAGGGGTGTGTTCGGTTTTGGAATACAAAGGAATGGGATGAACCGTTCGAGGCTATTCTAGGGTCCGTTCGGTTTTGAAACGAGCTAGAATGGAATGAACTGTTCCACACCTGGAACCCATTCTCATGTTCGGTTAGACAAAAGAATGGAACGAAGTGATTCCTCAGAACGGAATATTCCGGGTAGATGCGGAACGCACCCGTCCGGCCAAATCGGCCGAACGAGGTGGAACGGCTCGTGCTAATCTCTCTCACGCTAAGCACTCTCTCTCTCCCGCGCTGCAAGCCGGTGATGCGACGGGGCCGGCCAGGACAGCGGCCAGGGCGGCGGCCGGCGGGGGCTAGCGGCGACGCGGCGGCCAGGACGGCGGGGCGGGGAGGCGGGGCGCGGCGGCCAGGCGGCCGGCGGGGAGCTGGGGGCGGCGGCGGCGATGCGGGCGGCAGACGGCGGCGGGCGGCGGACGCGGGGGCAATGGCGAGGCGGCCAGGCCAGCGGCCGGGGCGGCCAGCGGCAAGGCGCGGCGGCCATGGCGGAGAAGAAGTCATGCCAAACTCAAATTAATTGTGAATCTCTTTAAATTAGGCTAATTAATTGCATATTTAGATTAGTTACATTCGGTCCATTCCAAGTTTCTCTTTTCAACCGAACACAAAAATGGGATGGGATGGAATGTGATGGAATGGTTCCATTCCATTCCACCCGGTCTGAAAAACGAACACACCCTAGTGTTCGGTTGGGGTCATGGAAAGGAACCAACCGGTTCCCTCGAAGCGAATATTCGTCCTAGATGCGGAATTACCTCGTTCGACCAAATCGGGCGGACCGCGAGGAACGGCTCGCTAACCACTCCGTCCAATAATCGCTAACCATCGCTGCGAGCAGGCTGGGAGGCGGGGGCGGCCACAAGGACGCCGACGACCACCGCCCGCTCCGCCTCGCCGCTGACCGCCACGGCGCATCCGCGTCTGGGACTGATTATTTTCTCCGCGCCCACGATGCGCGTAGATGTACACGTCGTTGGGAACCCCAAGAGGAAGGTATGATGCGCACGTGGCAAGTTTTCCTCGAAGAAACCAAGGTTGAATCGAACCGGAGGAGCCAAGAAGCACGTTGAAGGTTGATGGTGGCGAAATGTGATGCGCGCAACAACGGGGATTCGGCGCCAACGTGGAACGACAACAAGGCAAAGTGGCCCCAACGAAGCAGTGGGGTTGTCAATCTCACTGCTAGCAACAAAGTTAAACGTATCGAGTGGAAGATGATTGTTTGCAAGAAAACAGTAAAACACAATTGCGGTAGATTGTATGCTATGTAAAGAATAGCCGGGGGTCCACAGTTCACTAGAGGTGTCTCTCCATAAGATAAAAGCATGTTGGGTGAACAAATTACGGTCGGGCAATTGACAAATAGAGAAGGGCATACAATGCATATACATGATATGATAAATATAGTGAGATTTAATCACGGCATTACGACAAAGTACATAGACCGCCATCCAAGTGCATCTATGCCTAAAAAGTCCACCTTCAGGTTATCATCCGAACCCCATTCGGTATTAAGTTGCAAAGCAACGGACAATTACATTAAGTATGGTGCGTAATGTAATCGACAACTACATCCTTAGACATAGAATCAATGTTTTATCCCTAGTGGCAACGGCACATCACAACCTTAGAACTTCTCATCACTGTCGAGTGTCAATGAAGGCATGAACCCTTTATCGAGCATAAATACTCCCTCTTGGAGTTAAGAGTAAAAACTTGGCCGAGCCTACTAATAACGGAGAGCATGCAGATCATAAACAACACATAAACAATAGATTGATAATCACCATAACATAGTATTCTCTATCCATCGGATCCGGAACAAACACAACATATAGTTTTACGAGATAGATGATCTTGATCATGTTAGCACTCACAAGATCCAACAATGAAGCACAACAAGGAGAAGACGACCATCTAGCTGCGGCTATGGACCCATGGTCCAGGGGTGAACTACTCACTCATCACTCCGGAGGTGATCATGGCGATGAAGAGTCCTGCGGGAGATGAATCCCCTCGGCGGGTGGGGGAGGCGATCTCTGAATCCCCAGAGATGGGATTCGCGGCGGCGTCTCTGGAGGTTTCGTATGTCGTGGCTCTCGATGCGGGGTTTTGCGACGGGGGGCTTTAAGTAGGCGAAAGGGCAACGTGGGGGGGCACAGGCCCACACGTAGGTCGGCGCGGCCGGGCACAGGCGCGCGGCCTGTGGTGACGGCGCCTCGTGGCCTTCCTTCCCTCTTCGGTCTTCGGAAGCTCCGTGCAAAAATAGGACCCTGGGAAGATTCGTCCAATTCAAGAATATTTCCTTACTAGGATTTACGAAACCAAAAACAGCAAGCAACTGGCTCTTCGGCATCTTGTTAATAGGTTAGTTCCGGAAAATGCATAAATATGACATATAATGTACATAAAACATGTAGGTATCATCAATAAAGTAGCATGGAACATAAGAAATTATCGATACGTTGGAGGTATCGGCATCCCAACTTAGTTACTGCTTCATCCGGAGGCGTAAACGATAACAAAGATAATTTACGAAGTGACATGCCATCATAATCTTGATCATACTATTTGTAAACATATGTAATGAATGCAGCGATCAAAACAAAGGTAATGACATGAGTAAACAAGTGAATCATATGACAAAGACTTTTCATGAATAGTACTTCAAGACAAGCATCAATAAGTCTTGCATAAGAGTTAACTCATAAAGCAATAAATCAAAGTAAGGTCTTGAAGCAACACAGGAAGATTAAGTTTCAGCGGTTGCTTTCAACTTATAACATGTATATCTCATGGATATTGTCAATATAAAGTAATATAACAAGTGCAATATGTAAGTATGTAGGAATCAATGCACAGTTCACACGTGTTTGCTTCTTAAGGTGGAAGGAGATAGGTAAGGACTCAATAAAAGTAAAAGAATGGTCCTTCAAAGAGGAAAGCATCGATTGCTTTGTATTTGTGCTAGAGCTTTTATTTTGAAAACATGAAACAATTTTGTCAACGGTAGTAATAAAGCATATGAGTTATGTAAATTATATCTTACAAGTTGCAAGTCTCATGCATAGTATACTAATAGTGTCCGCGCCTCGTCCTACTTAGCTTGGACAGGATCTTTGCATGCCATGTTTCAACCAAGTGTCACAAAGGGGGTACCTGCCGCTTGTACAAATGTCTAAGGAGAATGCTCGCATTTTGGTTCGCTTTTGATTATTCTCAACTTAGACATCCATACCAGGGACAACATGGACAACATGATAATGGACTCTCTTAAGTGCATAAGCATGTAGCAATGATTATTATTCTCATATGAGATTGAGGATATATGTCCAAAACTGAAACTTCAACCATGATTCATGGCTTTAGTTAGCGGCCCAATGTTCTTCTCTAACAATTTTGCATGCTCCAACCACTAAAATGATAGATCCTTCGGACAAGACGGACATGCATAGCAACTCACATGATATTCAACAATAGTTGATGGCGTTCCCCCGAAGCATGGTTATCGCACAACAAGCAACTTAATAAAAGATAAAGTGCATAAGTACATAATACTACGATAGTTTTTAAGGCTATTTTGTCCCATGAGCTATATATTGCAAAGGTGAATGATGGAATTTTAAAGGTAGCACTCAAGCAATTTACTTTGGAATGGCGGAGAAATACCATGTATTTCTTCATTAATGGGTGCAAAGCATATGATGCAAGAGCTTAAACATGAGCACAACAATTGCCAAGTATCACATTATCCAAGACATTTTAGAATTACTACATGTAGCATTTTCCAATTCAACCATATAACAATTTAACGAAGAAGAAACTTCGCCTTGAACATTATGAGTAAAGCCTAAGGACATATTTGTCCATATGCAACTGGAGCGTGTCTCTCTCCCACAAAGTGAATGCTAGGATCCATTTTATTCAAACAAAAACAAAAACAAAAACAAACCACGCTCCAAGTAAAGAACACAAGATGTGTTTGAATAAAAATATAGTTTCGGGGAAGGAACCTGATGATGTTGTTGATGAAGAAGGGGATGCCTTAGGCATCCCCAAGCTTAAACGCTGGGTCTTCTTAAAATATGCGGGGGTGAACCACGGGGCATCCCCAAGCTTAGAAGCTTTCCTCCTCTTGATCATAGTATATCATTCTCTCTTGACCCTTGAAAACCTTCCTAACTTCAAGCAAACTCATTAGAGGTTAGTGCACAATTAATAATTCACATGTTCGGAGGTGGCACAATCATTCTTTACACTTCCGGACATTGCATAATGCTTGGACATTAATGGATCAAAGAAATGAATCCAACATAGTAAAAGAGGCAATGCGAAATAAAGGCGAGAATCTGTCAAAAACAGTTCGTAAAGACGAATTTAAGGGCACCGAGACTTGCTCAAATGGAAAAACTCAAAACTAATGAAAGTTGCGTACATATCGAGGATCACGCTCGTAAATTGCGATTTTTGAATTTCTCTAGAGGCTGTGCCAGTTCGTGACGGCAATCAATGCATTTCGCACGGCCGATCCCAAATATAACATCAACTTTGACATAGAAGGCTTTACTTGGCACAAAAACATGATAAGGAGAGGTTGCCTTTCTGATGGTAAACAACTTCAAGACTCAGCAAAAACAAAAAATTCTTTGTAGTAAAAACATGGGTTGTCTCCCATAAGCGCTTTCTTTAACGCCAGCTTCCGGTCAGCTAGGCAGAGAAAGTGCAAATCAAGTAACATCGAGTAGAAGCATCAACATCATTACTTGTTTAATAATAGAATCAAAGAGCAACTTCATTCTCTCTAGGAAGTGTTCCATACCTTTCTTGAGAGGGTATTGTATATTACCTTCCTTCATATCGATAACAGCCCAATGATTCGAAGAAAAGGTCTTCCCAATACAATAGGACAAGATGCATTGCATTCGATATCCAAGACAACAAAATCAGCAGGGGACAAGGTTAGCCATTAGCAGAATGCGCACATTATAAATCCTCCTTAAAGGTTTCTTTTTAACATTATCGGCAAGTGTTACCCTCCAAAACCCCACGACACGGACTTTGGTTAAGCAACACGAAGAGCGGGAGGCTGCCCGAGCCCCTTAGTGGATCCCTGGCACCTCGCGCGTCGTCCATGAATCTTAGGCGCCGCGTCCACGGCGGTTGCTGGGCGTGCCACGAGCCTAGACACAGTCGGGAAAGGTGTTAGTGCTTCGATTGTTCATGCTTGGTAGACACGTGCACATTAAATACGAGCCTTATCGGCTCTCGAGGTTTCCTGTGGATCGGCTCAAGAGCCGACGCCCTATGGTCCTTGATGGATTAGCAATGGCATGGGGATCATGCTTGATCAACAAAGCTAAAGCGATCCACGACGATTTAGGGTTTTCATCGCATAATCGGAACGTCCTTCGTGCGATCGGGCCTAACGATACGAGAGACAATGCAAACTACCTACGAGAGGCGCAACGACACGCGTTGGAGTCCGGGAACATCTCTCGCGGGGACGGTAAGCGACATCTAACGCACCACGGATCCTGCATTTGACATAAGCCCTAACTATGCGAATATTAAACTAATCCACTGCGGATGCGGGGGCTGCTATGCGGATCGGATCTCACCAAGCATGATCAAGCAGATGCGCCTTCGTGCAGATCGTGACGTAGGGGCGACAAGGTGTCTAGGGGCCGGCATTGCCACGCGGATATGCACGTGAAAGCACCAATGCAAGCCCTAAACACAGGATAAATAATCTGGCTATATCAACAGAGCTTCGACACGAAGCGATCTGAGGATAACGAATAAACTTTCTGTTTAGATCGTAGATGCGATCTAGGCGCGACATACTTTAGGAGAAACCCTCGAAAGAAGGGGTGGCGATACGCCGTATTTTGTGTTTGTTTGAACGATGATTATCCTCTTTTCAGATAACCCTAGATACATATTTATAGTCCAGGGACTTTCTAATTGAGGCGTGCCTGCACGGGGCGGACTCTATCTCTTTAATCTAAATTACAATGTGATCTAATATATTCTGAGATACATAGGGCACTTAGCCCAAACTACAGTATAGGCAAAGCAGAAGATGCTTCACGTGTACGTCTTTCAAGCCCATCTTCACTTACGGCCGTGTCCTGATTTAGCCAAAAAATCGGTGATAACACATGCCCCCGCTGGGTTTTGGTAATGATAATATCAAAACCATATGTTTTTTCCTCGATGGGTCATGTCGTGGCAGAGCAGAACTGTTGCAGTATTCTCCATGATGATGTCTTGCCTCTCCGCCTTCTCTGCATGATCTGACAGCTCTGGCAACTCCCGAGTAATCGGCTCTTCTTTTCGTCCTTTCCCTTTTAAACTATCGGCTTCTACTTAACTTGGTCAACGGCCGAAGTCAAACAACCTCCAAAAAAGAGCCGATGGTGTCGCATCGGCCTCTACCATAAATCGAGCAAGGGCAGACCTTATTTTGTCTCTCTCAAACGGTAACTTGTAGCCTCCATCTTAGATCCCCAAAACCCGCGACCTGAGCAGCTCCACAAGCTTCAGATCTCAACAGCGCCGCCCTACCTCCGCAACGCATCCAATGGCGGAATCGTCCAACGCCAACGCATGGATTCAAGGCAATGATTGCCCATAGGTAGTTGATAAAAAATCCCTAACTACTATATAGAATGTTTCAGAAATCTGTTATATTGTCTAAATTAGTCAGGTATTATCCCCTTTGTTATCATTCTTCCAGGCTCCAGCAATGTATTAACTCTTATTTTCCTGCTGTGTTGACCCACAAGACATGAGCAAGAATCCCCTTCGCGAACCAGAACTTAGATCTGACTTCCTGGGCCGACTGCCTGCGAGCCTGGCCTAATCCCCCTGAAGGTTGGGTAGCATGGTACAATAGAGTATCTAAGACCCATTACGCCACCTGGGAAACGTCAGGGATAGCCGATGCATTGTCATTATCACTGTCTCCTCTTGAAAAGAATGAGAACATTATGAAAACCATCGGCTATTTTGGTCTGATGCTCTAAAACTGTTTATGTTTGGCCATGGCCCCATGGCGCCAACTCTGCTGGATGTAATGTAACCATGATCACAGGCCTTGATATTGCATCTCCCGGCCCTACCTTTCAAATTGCCAAAGTCCAGATTCACCACTCTCTTCCAAAAAGAGTGCACAATTTGAGAGCCTATACCGAGCGTTACATAGCAAGACCACAGCAGAAAGAGAACACCTGGCCTTCTTAAACTTACAGGCTGGGCACTTCAGCCCATTACTGCGGTCTTCGCTCGCCCCAACTAAATTACCTCTCTACGGCTACGAACTTGCTAAAGGCACTCGTCTTGGCCTTAGCAAAGCTGTTCCTTAAGGGGGGATTTATCGATCTCTCCAGTGATGTCGATCAAGCTGTTTCTCGAAGAGCAGTAAAGAAACGGGGGTCCCTGGTGGTTTATTCAGTGCTGGAGCTCGGCTATACTTTGAGAACAAATCCCCCGGACTTTCCACCTACGACCACACCCACCTTCCCGGACAAGCGGGAAGGAGGTCCAGATGCCGAGTTATGGTCAAGCCATGTATGGCCTCACCGTAATGACTGTTCCCAAAGAAGCCGACGGGGTGGTTCAGGACATTCCTCAAGGCTCGAGAGGACCCCACTGTTCTTCCCCTACTGCCAGATCGAGAACCGCGAGAACCCGATCTCCTTGGGTCAGACGACTTTGCGGAAGTGTGGCCCATGCCGGCACTTATCTCCATCATGGTCCGTCCTTGCTTCCTCCCGGTCGGCATGGTCTGCCTCCAGCCTGGGATCATCAAGCACAGTTCTGAGTCTTACCAACCCGGTGGTGGTAGCTCGTCGGCTCGGTCTTGGGCAAGAGTGCCCCCACACCTCTTTCTTCATCACTGACGTAAGTAGAGGTAGAAGCTGCACGATATCCTTGCGGCGAAGATGCTACACACCTTCTTTGACGCTTTGGCCATCCCGATTCCCCACAACCTCCATTTCACCACCACTACGGAGTGGATTTGACTGGTGGTCTATGTGGAGAACCATTGCTTTCGGAGAGAGCTCACAGGGCCGTTCTTGGAGCAACTCGATCTTCAGTATAGCATCCACTGCACATCGAGTACCAGCTGCGTTGATATTTCTTGCAATTGCCCGTGAGAATTGTCTAAAAACCTGATTTTACTTCTTGCGAGAGCAGAGACGGACGAGCCCACGCAAATTGACGGTTCTCCCTTCACATTCCTTCCACCATTCTCTTCTGCCAGAACTCGTCGGCCTTGAAGAAGGTCATAATGCAAGGCCCGCCAATTTCACCTCGGCTCCCCAGAGCAAAGCATCTTCGGGGCCTGTTGCCCCCGAGCTTCTACCCAAGCGAGGAAGGCGGTGAGGAAAGTAGCTACCAGGAAGACCCTGAAGCGCAAAGCTCCTATCCAAGAACACTTGCACGTAAGTTAACCCAAGCCCTGATTGTCATCTGTCCTCCCAATCCTTTTCCGACCTGTATCTACCTCCTTTGCAGACTTCCCAGCGAGAAAACTCCGGCGAAGAAGCACGTGCCCAACCGGGGGGACCGAGCCCCGGTGGTCGAGATCCACCACGCGAGCCATACGGATACTGCGTCGGTTCGAAGAAATCGACTCCCGGAACTTTGTTGCCCCTCAAGCTCCGGTCCAAGCAAGATCCCGCGTGAGCGTCGATGCATCAAAAGGGTTCGCAGAAACTCACAAACTCCATCCTCAAACGAGGTCCCGGATGTAACCAACTCCATCAATTCATTTCTCCTGCCGTCTTGATGTTACTTGGATCGGCTCGCAGTATTTCACTTTTGCGGAGGATTAATGAGATATCGGCGGGGATGATGAAGAGGTTGGAGTGCCCTTGGACACACTAGATGCAGCGCCTCGACAAATGCGGGCGGCGGTTATGCCGTGGCCAAGCCTGCGGCTCGGCCGATTGTTCCTACATGGCGCTGCTTCTTTAGGAGGAGGTATACCCCATCCCCTTGTCTCTACGCTTTTATGTGCCGTATGCTCACTGCTCTTGTCATGCGCGAGGATGCCCAGTCCTTCGAGCTTATTGACGTTCGATCCGGAATCCATCGAGCCATGCACCCAAAGCAAGTGGAGAGCCGAGCTTTGACCTGGTTCATGGTCCCCCTTCGGCGCCTCAAGGCTTTGCTCTCTTCCCAGTTGAAATCTTGGTTGAAAATCCAGGGGGCAATCAAGGGTATCCTTGATGAAATCCAGCCTCATCCCCTGCAGGTGAAGCTTTGGCCGGCTGCGACCCTGTCGGCTTTCAAGTAGGAGTGCAATCGGCTCGCCCAAGAATTACCCTTCGTCGCGCTCGGCTCCGTTGAGGCCGATGTGCGAAGAAATGTCGGCGGCTTATGAGAAAAGGCGCATCGCAGACGCCAGGCGATCATGCACGGTAATGCGAACTCGAAACCTATGAGGAGCGGGAGAGCCTCGAAGAGAAGGTGAGGGTGACCAAGCAGCTTATCCAGAGAGACCTTCATTGCCCGCTCTCGAGAGGAAGCACAAGGCCTTACGGCCGATCATGGATGCGGCAGCGGAGGTCGTGCTCGTCTTCTTCCTGGGTGTTGGAGTGGGTTCCGGCGAGGCTGAGATTGAAGTGGATCGTATCACGTCTTGACGCCCTTCGACGCTCTTGATGAATTCCTTCGGAAGAAACTCTCTGTGTCTACTGAATGTTGTACCGAACTCGCGCCTTTGATTGCGGATAACGAGCTTGCGCCTCTTGCTGTCCAAATCTTCATCATTTTTTATTGATAGCGGAGATCGATCTCATGAATCGGCTCCCTTTGGGTACAAAACTCCGTGGCCTTAACCTTCTCTGTGTGTATACCCCCCGAGCCGAATCCTTCAAATGATTGAGGATATCGACTTTTTAACGGTCAGGGGCGTCTCCCGACTCCCCATGATCAACGGTACGGTGGATCCGGATAGTGGGAATAATTTTGGCCAGATCGCTGGGCAGAAGCTCCCTTGGGTGTCGATCCGACTATTCACCGAATGTTGAGGCTTCGAAAGTCTAGGACATCTATAACAGCGCGCCACCGCCCATCCCTTTTCTTCGTGAGTGCGACACTGGACATCCATTCAGGCCTACATGGCCTGATGAACCCAGCGTTCAACATCTTCTCGATATCCTTTTTGACTTCATTAATCTCTTCGGCTTGTCGGTGGCGTAAACCCATACCCGACTTTCCATCGCTTGCCGGATCGCGTTGAACACAAGCAAAGCGTATATGGAGGATAATGTTGGGCCGTCCCGGCGGCAAGCCTCCTTCATTGCAATGCTTAATGAGGGTTTGCAAGTTCTTGGTCTCTTGCTATGGTGACGTGGCTCGACGGGCATGCTCGCCACGTCTTGGGTCATGAATCAACGACGAGATCCACGAACAACGAGTTGTACCGTGACGTCTGCATGATCGGTAGTGTTTGGCCATTTAACATTGCTGTTTTTGGGCGCCATGCTTTCTTTGGCGGGCGCGCCTTCGTCTCCACTATTTCCTGGATTTTCGCGGCCAGATCGGGCCGCGTTCTTCTCAACGTGTACAGTCTTTGTGCCTCGAAGCTTTCTCCAAGTTTCGCGTAGCTGCTGCAAGCACGAGAGTGTTTGGAGTCCATCGAGGCCTACCTTGGTCGGTGATACCTATCTTCTTCTCCCCTCGACTCCTCGAAGTCTTCTTCTTGAGATGACTCGGCTTATTTCTCTGTGGTGGGAGAAGGGGTCCCCGGGCGCTCGGGTCTTGAAACCGTTTGTCTTCTTTCTTATTTGCGTGCATTACGAGCGATTCTCGATTGTTGGCAATCGGCTCATTCTGAGTCCCAGTAGTGTTTGAAGAAAGGACAGCTCCAGTGCGTCCCCGTTGTCTTGCTCCTTAGACCTCCCTCTGAAAGCGCGACGTTCGTGCCGTGGATTACGGCCCGATACCTCTGTTTGCATTAGGCCAAACGATATCCTTCATCGTCGTCAGTCGTGCGGCGGCCGTCGTTAAATCTTCTTATTCATATTTGTTGAGAGACTCACGGATAATGGCGTGGATCTGCGTATGTTTTCACCTCCTCCCTCGTTCGGTGCAAAATCTATCGTCGTCTTGGGGGCGGTCCGTGGAGCAGCCTCCTCTTTATCCTTGCCACGAGTGTGGCTTCTCTGCTTTGTCAGCGCCATGGCGAATCACAAACCCCTGCCATATTGACATTGAAAGAGAACCCTGGTTCTCTTATGAAGTGGCTGAGATCTACTATTGACGCCATGCGACGGACACGTGTTTCCTCACGAGCTTGATGTTGCCGAAAACGGGTTGTTTTTCGGAAGGCCCGTGGGTCTGGCTTCACGGATGGCCTTGACTCATGTTATTTCTTCTTGTGCTCCGGCAGATCCTTGTATGTGATCTGCTCCTCGCCATCTCGGATGTCGGTGTTGACGTGGATGTTGCGGAAGATGTCCCACCGGACGTGCGAGAATGTGTTACCCTCCAAAAGCCCCGACGAGCTTTGGTTAAGCAACACGAAGAGCGGGGAGGCTACAGAGGCTTTCGCTTAGTGGATCATTGTCCATATGCGCGACCTCTTCGGCGCGCTCACGGCGGAAGCACTCTTCCCCTGACCTAGACCCGGTCGGGAAGGTGTTAGTGCTTCGATTGTTCTGCATGGTAGACACGTGCACATTAAATGCGAGCCTTATCGGCTCTCAAGTTTCCCTGTGGATCGGCTCAAAGAGCGGATCTGGTACTTGATGGATTAGCAATGGCATGGGGATCTTTGATCGGGACAAAGCTAAAGCGATCCACGGCAGTTTAGGGTTTTCACCATAATCGGGCGATCTACGTGCGATCGGGCCTAACAGCTACGAGAGACAATGCAAACTACCCCTACGAGAGGCCTAAAAACCAACATAACGTTGATCCCGGAACATCTCTGCGGGGACGGTAAACGGCATCTAGCAACGCCACCGGGATCCTCAGGCCCGACGCAAGAGCCTAACTATGCGGAGATATTAAACTAATCATGGGAATGCGAGGAGTAACTATAACGGATCGGATCTACTGCATGATCAAGCAGATCTTTGCCTTACGTCTATAGATCGTAAAGAAGGGCGACAAGAGATATCTAAGACGGCATTGCCATAACGAGATATGCACGTGAAAGCACAATGACAGCCCCTAAACACCTAAGGATAAATAATGCAGCTCGCCATCAACAAGGCTTCGGCCACGAAGCGTACAAGGATATGCGAATAAACTTTACGGCTACTTTAGATGGCTAGATGCGATCTAGGCGACATGTTCTGGAAGGAAACCCTCGAAGAAGGGGTGGCGATGCGCCGTATTTTGTGTTTGTTTGAACGATGATTGTCCTCGTTTTTCCGATAACCCTGATACATATTTATAGTCCAAGGGACTTTATAATTGAGGCGTGCACCGGGCACGGGCCGGACTCTATCTCTTTTAATCTAAATTACAATGTGATCTATATTACAGATACATGGGCCACTTAGCCCAAACTACCAGTAGCAGGCCGCTTCGAAGATGCTTCACGTGTACGTCCTTCAAGCCCATCTTCACTTACGGCCCGTCTCCTGATTTGGCCAAAATCAGGTGATAACACAAGATTAACATCCAAATAACAATTCTTCAATGGTGGCAAGTCAAGCATATCATAAATCTTTTTAGGCATAACAAAAACTGCAACGAGATCACATAAAGCATTACATTCAAGTTCATTGAATTAATTTCATTTTAATGATGGCTCCCAACCATCTTCTAACTACCTAGGAATGAAGTTTAGAGTTTTAGTTTCTCTTCTCTAGCTTTTGTAAGAGCATTTGTAATATGTTTTGTAAAGGCTAAATTTATAACACTAGCATTAGGACTTTTAGCAAGTTTTTGTAAGAACTTTATAACCCGAGAGAGATGTGGCGATCATCAAAATCTAAATCATTATGAGCTGCAACGATGGGATCATTGTTCCCAAAGGTGGAAAAAATTTCAGCAGTTTTATCACAAGCAGTTTCAGCATTTTTAGCAATTTCATGCAGTTTTGTTCGCTTTGCACTAGGGGTAGAAACATTGCCAACACAATTATTTACCATTGATAGTAGGAGGTGCGGCAACATGTGAAAAATTAACATTACTAGTGGTGGTAATAGTCCAAACTAGCTACATTATTCTCTTTAGCTAGTTTTTCATTTTCTTCTCTATCCACCTAGCCGCAATTCAGCCAGTAATCTTATACTCTCATTAATTCTAACTTGGATGGCATTTTTTACGCAGTAGTAATCTTATTATCAATATCATTATTAGGCATAACTTTCAGTTTTAAAAGATTAACATCGGAGGCAAGTCTATCAACTCTAGAGGCACTGTATCAATTTTTATCCAAGCTTTTCCTAAACTGATTTGTTAAAGAAGTTTGTGTACTAATAAATTCTTTAAGCATGGCTTCAAGACCAGGGGGTACACTCCTATTATTGTTATAAGAATTCCCATAAGAATTACCATAACCATTACCATTAGCGGAAGGATATGGCACATGGTTATTACCGAGTTGTTCCTATAAGCATTGTTGTTGAAATTATTGCTTTTAATGAAATTTACATCAACATTTTCTTCTTGAGCAACCAATGAAGCTAAAGGAACATTATTTATATCAACATTAGATCTACCATTCAACATAGACATAATCACATCAATCTTATCACTCGGGGAAGAGGTCTTCACTTGAATTTACCTTCTTACCTTGTGGAGCTCTTCCGTGTGCCATTAGAGTAATTTATCATCATATCATCACGAAGTTTTGTGGCACGCCCCAAAGTGATGGACATAAAGATACCTCCAGTCAGCTGAATCCAATAAATTCGCGAAGAAAAATTTAGTCTGCATAGAAGGTTTGGATGATCATCCAAGTAGTCGGTCCATGGGTTGGGCAATTCTTTACCAAAGTTTCATTCTCTCCCATGCTTGAGCAACTTGTATTCGATATCTAATTGCTTAAAATTCATTATGCTACTTCTCAAAGATATAATTTTAGTGGGAGGATAATATCTACCAATAAAAGCATCCTTACATTTAGTCCATGAATCAATACTATTCTTAGGCAAAGATAGCAACAATTCTTTAGCTCTTCCTCTTAATGAGAAAGGAAACACTTTCAATTTAATAATATCACCATCTACATCCTTATACTTTTTTATTTCCAAAAGTTCAACAAAATTATTGAGATGGGCGGCAGCATCATCGAGAACTAACACCGGAAAATTGATCTCTCATGATAAGATTTAGTAAGCGAGTTTTAATTTCAAGAACTTTTCTTGTAGTGGTGGAGCAATAGGTGTGCATAGGAAATCA